>OY997264.1:183352722-184552722 GCA_963921465.1 Triticum timopheevii | reverse complement strand
CTTACAAGCACAAAGACTGCTTAGATGCCATTGGATCTCGGATCAAACGACCTCCAAGCTCGTATCACCGTAGCATCCAAGCTGCGATAGCACCTTATGTTTTCTCGCACGGGAGAGTATGAGGTGCTCCCGCACTGTAGATTCTATGGTGATACGAGTTCACTGAGATCTAACGGCCCACAGTATGAGGTTTGAATGTTTTTGCAATATACGGCTGATAGAGTTTGGGAAATGCGCAGAAAGTACAAGTACTATGCATGTGCCATCTGATCACTGATCATACGACCTAGATGCTCATATCACCGTAGCGGGTAATTAAGCTACGGGGAGCACCTAATATTAGCGCCGGGGAGCCGTTGGATCGAAGATGCAGCGACACACACGAGGCCTGAATGCTTTATTTGCAAAAAAAACTTTGGAGAGTTTGGAAATTGCGCATAATTACAAAGACTACTCCCAAGCCATTGGATCTCACTTCCAACGGTGTAAAAACTCGTATCACCATAGTATCTAAGCTGCGGGGTGGATGTGATATTCTATGCCGCTGTCATTTTTGTTCGTAAACTTGCAAAATACGTGTAACTCGTGCCGTTACTTGTCTAACCGCGCAAAGTGTTTGTTCAAAAAAACCATCCTACACTGAAATATCGGAACAACACACGGGGGTCCCTCTTGTCATTAATAAAATTTGGACCTAAAACTAACAAATCTGAAAGACGAGATTCGAACTGGCAACCTGGACTACAAAGCATAAGTCGATAGCCTGAAAAAACGAACGGTTGTTGGCTTTGTCCCATAACTTGATTTTATACAGTACTTGCGTTGAGTAGAGTAGAGGGAGTGCCTCGTCAACACTTGCATGACCGTTGTCTCACTTACGGGTGGTCCCAGGTCTGCGATCTCAATCTCTCTTCTCTCCATCGTCTAACCTTTGCACGGGCACACACGAAGAGCGGTGCTAGCTTTCCATGGTGTTATTACAACTAAAAAAAGCTTGGAAAATAGAAGAATTGCCTAGAACAAGAGACGTTGCGGCTGGTGGAGACGGAGCTAACCGTGCCACATTTGCATGATGAAGCTGTGTGGCTAGTGGGGTGTTTTCGACCGACTGGCTGGGTCCCAAGGTCAAACCATAGGTACTACGTCTGATACAGTATATTTTTACACGCACATTTTTCCTCCGTGCCGAGACATGGCACACCCTACCGCGTGGTTTCGGGGTCCTCCCGGGTGGTGCACGCATATATTCTTCCTGATGTGGGACGCCCTACCGCGTGTTTTCTGGGTCCTCCTTGGTCATAGCGCCGAAGCAAGTAAATGAGTCGTCAAATCACGAAAGACCACCTTTCCCGCCGAGTACATTAGTGAAGCACGGTGGCTAGCTAGTTGGGCTAGTTCGACCGATTAGCTAGGCCGCCGCCACATTTGCTTTTTCACCCCTTTTTTTATCTACTTGCCGGCAGGTAAATTTAAATATCCACCGCGGCGTTGCTCTGGTGTTTGGGTGCGGCAGGATTTTAAATTTTTTGATTGACGGGAGCAGGTGTGGCAGGATTTTAAATTTTTTGATTGACGGGAGCAGGCGCGATAGCAATTAGTCACGATGACTCCGCCTGTAAAAACCCATTGCTCCCTGATGTGAGAAGTCGTCGACTGGTGTTTTACCATGGTGAAAACCAAAAGATTCCTCGCTTCTCGGCTGGCTCCCTCCGCCTTCCTGTAGATTGCATTGCCTTTCAGTCGTTTCGCCCCCTTTGCTTCCTCTCCCCATTGCTTCTACCTGTTGCCATGGTGGCACAGCAGATCATGGAGTCCGAGGTGAGGCGCCTGACACAGGAGCTCCATTCCAAGGATGCGGAGCTCAGGGCCAAGGACGTGGAGCTCCGTGAGCTCAAGGAGGAGAGGAGTGCCATGCTCCTCCATTATGTGCGGGAGTTCACGGAGCTTCAAAAGCGGCAGGCGTCCACCACAAAGATGCTCAAGGCGTCGGCGGCATTGCTGTAGAAAGCGGGAGATACGATAGGCCGTCAGGGGAGCCAGCTGGAGCGCGAACGGGCCGATCGTGACGAGGTCCAGGATCGCCTCAGCCACTTGGTGAACCAAGTTGCCACCCACGTGTTGCGGCTGCACGATGCCTATCGTCGTGCCAGCGCGATGATGATGGCCGTCGGGCTAAACCCGTTTGACCACCCGGTCGACTTCAACGAGCTGCGGCTTCCTGACCTGGTCTCCTTCTTCACCTATATCTCCGAGGAGCTGAGCCGTCTCCGCGCGATGGTGGGGGCTGAGCTAGACAAGGAGGGTTGCGCGCTTCCGTCGTCGTTGCCGGGTGAATCCTTTTAGGGCTCCGTCACCGGAATTCATTCGTGCCATTGGACGCCGTCTTTGACGAGGTGGCTCCCGTCGACCGGGAGCGGGCTCTACAGGCGGTTGCACCCTCCATCACCAACGTCGTGCGCCTCGAGAAGCGGAGGGACTTCGGTGGTGTTTAGGCACCCTCTGCATGGGATGTCCATGTCTCGGCGCAACATGACCATTGGATCAAACTCAGACGATGCAGATCCGTCACTGTAGCACAAAGCGTGTGGGTGTGATTGGTTGCATTGTCATCTCAATATAGTTTTTTCCTCTTCGTGTATTTTTGTCAACCTACTAGTGTGGACTCATGCACCCTTCATGCACTCTGCCAAACACCCAAAAGTGGGTCGAGAAGGGAACTTTTGCTCCCATCCCGTGCACCCTTCATACACCCTGTCTAACACTATAGGATGTGCTTCATATGGTTCATGTTTCATGGAGTATTGTAGCACCATAATCTCCGTGCGCTGTGGACCTAGTTCTATTAACATTGATCTCACCGTTCATTCTCGACCGGACAGTCGAAAAAGCGGTACTATGTTACATATAGGAGTAGTTGACATGCGCACAACACAGCAACAAGATTGTGTAGTACTGACGTATGAACCACTGCACATGCCTAGTAGTAGGAGCACTGTGTATGTTCAAGTGGCTGCCGTGTTTCGCACTCCTCCGTCGTAAGAGTGGAAACACTTGCTGTAATCATTTTTTTCTACAGAATGAAAAACAGTGGACACACTCTATCGTGCGGATCCTCCTCCAGCCATGCACTAAATTACTCACTTTTGCCAACGTGTGGGACTGCCAGCACCTGGATCCACCAGCCATGCACTAAATTACTCCGTAGTAGAGTGACGGTAGACTACCCCGATTGAGCCGCCGCAGTAATGCCCAATGAGCCATCAAATCACAAAGGCCCCTCCTTTCCAGCAGTAAGTTGGACAGACGAAGCAACCATCATTTCAGTCTTCTCTCTCAGCTTCCTCTCTTGAAGAAAACCCCCACTCGCTTTGCTTCTCCCTCATCTCGTTCCTCCTTTCACTCTTCTCTCTCAGCTTCCTCTCTTGGATGGACGCCGGAGCACCGGCCGACGTGATGTCTATGGCTCTGGCCAAAACCATTGAGGCTCATGGTACGAAGAAGCGCAAGCACCCCGCCGAGACTACCGCAGACAAGCTCAAAGCCATTGCCCTGTCCAAGCCCCCCCTCTCTGGGATCCCTCATTAAGCAAGTCCAGGTAATGTCTCTTGTTAACGATCTTTTTCTCGATCTTGATCGTGTTTTTTCATCTAACACGCAGTACTAGTACTTGCAGTAAAACTTTTTGGGTGATCTTGCATGTGATTTTAGTGGGCCAAAGGACGGTTCTAAATTCCTCTTTTGACCAAAACATGCGAGAGGTTGACACTGATTTCTTATAGATTACTTTCAACTACTCCCTCTGTCCCAAATTTCTTGTCTTAGATTTGTCTAGATACGGCTGTATTTAATACTAAAATGTGACTTGATACATCTGTATGTAGACAAATCTAAGACAAGAATTTTGGGATGGAGGGAGTACTTTATGAACATCAATGCTACCTTTTAAGAGGGTATATATTTCCTCAGTAACTTGTGTTATGGATATTGCATGTAATCCCTCTGCTCTCATGCCTTTGAAGACATGTTCTAGTGTGTTTGTTCACTCATTTCTGTGCGTATATGTAGTCATATATGGAGTATAATATCGAAAATCATCTTATATTTCTGAACGGAGGTAGTAGTGAAATATGGTTTCTGTTTGAATTAGAACCAGGTCCGCGGTGGAGATGAAGTTCTCAAAGTCATGTCATGTGAACTGGAAGACCTGATGATGAGTTGTACTGCTGAACTATCCAGCTGTTGTGTCCTTGTCGCCATGTGTCCCGAACTAGTGTTTTCCTATAGCATTGTTGTCAGGCGTGTTCTCGAGGCTGTACTTGACAACAACAATTTCCTGGCTGTGCCTTCGATTACGAAGGGTGTGGTTCTTGTAAAGCTTCCCAACAAATCTGATGCGGCATGTCTTCATCATCATGTTTATGAGTGGAAAGACCACTCTGTTAGGTTCTCCAAGGTTGACAAGGTGGTGATGGTGCATGTAGACATCTCACACGAAGTCCATGGCCTAATCAGTTATGCGGGGTTCATCCCGTAGGTTGGTGGCAAGAAATAGTCTACAGAGTTTAGTTAGTGCAACTTTGCTTGTCTGTAGTAAGTACTATTGTTCAGTAATTGATTTGTGTTTGTGAACCCTGTATTGTTTATTAGTACTGCTGCTTTTGGCGTGTGGTCAGTCTTGAGAACGGTCTATGTTAATGTCTGTCCACTCAATTTAGTCTGTACATTTTTAAGTATCCAGATCATATTTTTTGTGAGGACGGTTTATCAATTATGGTTACACTCCAATATCTGTATGCATTGCAGGGTTTATCGCACCCACCAGGATTTCCAGTCCCATGGATGTTCGGTCCATACAATTTGTCACGACCTTTGGACTGTCCTGCTTGTGGGAGTAGGCAGGGCCCCTGCATGCCACGCGTAGTTGGACGATCAATCTTCTGTTTAGTACTTCAACATAGTGATTTCCTGGTAAGGATTCACTCGTGTCACATCAAGTAAATCTTATTGATTTACTGTCTAAATATTATTGATTTAATGTCATGTTTTCTTTCTTTTCCTGCAATTTTACAATGCAGGTTTTGCCATGTGACATTCATCACAGGATAAACCGCTTGGTTTGCTCTACGATGGCTATTTTTGCAGGTTTCATTTCTTATGTCATGTCAGTAACGAAGGCACTATCCATCACTTATATTACTGGAAAAAATTGATCAGTCTGTTGTCTGAGTACAAGCTGAATCCCTATGATGAACTGCAGTTTGGTTTAACAAAACGCCACAATTAGTCCTTCTCGCGTTTAAAAGAAATGAAGAAAAAAACTGGATCACGGTCACGGATCCTAGTCAAGTTAGAAAGCTGATCATAGTAGACCAGACACGATCGCCGCTGTCTCGCACAGATCGAGCACCGACAGTTGCTCTAGCACTGACAGCGGCAGCAACTCAGACTGATCCAGCTGAGGATTGGGCACCGACCGCATCAGCGGATCAGTCTGATCTACCGGAGGATCGGGCATTGACACCGGCAGCAGCTCTACAAGGGCACCATCTCCGGCAGCAGCATCGGCTTCGGCACCTGCACCAACACTTGCACTTGCATTTGGTCCGGCCCGTGCAGTTGCACCGGCAACAGACTGGGCTGCAGTTCGCACTTCATATACCAAAGTCCTTACAAAAGCCGACATGTCCACCTTCTTGGTAAGCATTGGCCACCCAAGTGCTTCGTTCTTTTTTCTTTCCATGTTGTTTCACATGATTCACTGTGTTGATCTAACTGTTTGGGTATGTCTTCTTGTTTTCAAACAGAGAATTTCTAGAGCAATGAGGGAGTCGTTCAACAATCCGGGTGATCGCGGCCAAGTTTCTCTTACCATGCGCAGCCTTGGTGTGAATGAACCTGCTTAATATACCGTAAGTACAAAGGATGGTCGCATGATGATTGATGCTAAAGGATGGTCAAGGTTCAAATCTAAATCATATCTTGCGGTAGGGGATGATGTCAAAATCGAACTTTCTCGGCAAGGAGAGCTGGTCCAAATCAACTTTGAAATTCTTCAATAGCAGCACGCAACTGCCGAACTGATCTATCCTCCAAGAGATTTTGATGTAATAATCTCGCATGGTGAAACAAGTGTCCTGTGTGTATAAGTAGTACGACAATATTATTTATCACATGGTATATCGTTGATAGAATTGCAACTCTGATTGCTGGTTAAGAACTGTCATTCGATTTCATTCCAACAGCTGCCGTGCTTTATTCAATTTTGTGTATTCGTCTTGCGGCAGCATCTAGAACCAGCGCAGTACCGATCACTTGCAATATGAAAAGCGCTAAGGTAGAACACGTGGGCCCCCGAACATGCAGGGCCGGCCTGCTGCCCAAAGTCCAGAACCGTGAGCCTATCTGAGTATTATATTCTCAGCTGAACCCCCATAAAAAAAGCTGAATCCCCACGATGCCCGTGCGTTGCAGAGGGAGTATATTTCTTGGGAAGGTGAGCCTGTGATATAAAAGATTTGTATATTTCTTTACAGAGGGAGTATCTCTCTGTCAAAAAATATATTTATGTGTAACTAGTTACTCCTCTCTTTCTACTTCCTTTCGCTAATATGTGGGGCAACTGGCAACGGGGTCCACGTGCCATATGCACAAATTAGAGTGCACAACTTCACGGTAGACACACCCCGGTCGTAGTGCCACAGTAATGCCCAATGAGCCGTCAAATCACAACCCCCCTTTCCAGCTTTAGCAGTAAGCTAGACGGACGAAGCGGCAATATTTCACTGGGCCTGAATCACCTTCTCCCTCGTCTGCTTATTCAGAGAAAACCCCCGCTCGGCGATTGCATAGGGTTTTTTCATGGAGAACCAGGTACGGATTCTTCATCCATCCCCGATAAATCCAAGTCCCTTGGTCGCAGGTAATCCTAGGATGGCAGCCGCCGCCGTTGATGCATTTTTCTTCGTACTGAATCTAGTGTGTTTCAGTTGCAGTGCCCAAAGTGCGAGTACCCTACAGATTTCTACGCCCACAGCGAGACGCCACACTTGTTCCTTCTCATCCTACCACAACATTTGGAAACGAACACAGTATGTTCCTAGAATCCTCTTCTCTATCCGGGAGGGTGGGGTTTTTTTGAACATGCTGTGTTGTCATATTATTTTTCCTGCAGTGTATTATTTGCTCTGCCAGAACACATGTACTCAAGATGCTCGGCCCATAACTGAATACACTAGTTTAATGGTCACAGTGAAGACAATCCATAGATATTTCTTCTGAGTTGGGTTCATGAACCAAGAAGATCGCTACTTTTTTTATGGCTGAACTTGGATAAACTTTCTCAAGTGTTACGGACTGAAAGCTGGCGCACGAATGTTGATGGAAATAGCAGAACCTGGTCTCATCTTCACTGCGATCTTCCACCCCGACGTCATTCCAATTGTTCATCCATGTTAGTTTTGTATCTGGTTCTTGCTTGTTGCCTCGATTACTTCTTAATCCACCTATTCTGTCTAACTAATCACAATTTAACTTTAGAAGTAGCAACGAATCTCTCACGAATAAGCTACTTCTAACTAATATTGTCTTATAATTGGTGGCACGTGTAGGTTTTTTCAAAGCTAAGCAGTCTGCTCGTTTGTTACTCTGTAATAACTCAGCTGTTACTACTGGCATTGAAGTTGACTGGATCGACATCCACATGTTCCTGCACTTTATTGATCGTCTTGAGGTCCTTGTGGGGCGTTTCAATGGTGGAAGGCCACGTGGGATATGTGTGCCACTGCTGCACTCGTTGAACAGGTCCAACTGTGTCGAGAAACTTATGGTACGAGCTGTTTTCTGTTATATATGTTGTTCATAAACTATTGCTTATACGCAGTTTTATAGCTGTGATCTTCCTAAAACAGGAACTGCCGAGTTCTATTGTTCCTATACAGATGCCTGACCATGGTCGGGTCAGACTTGCGCTTGGTCACAACATGATGTTTATGTCGACCTACTCAATTCCCCTTGGAGGCGAAAAGATACGTATTCGTGGGTGGTCTCAGATAATGAAGGCCTGTCCATCTTGGAGAATAGGACAGAAGATTATGTTCATGCTTTTCCATGGCTCTAAAGCGAATATCCTGTTTATTGACCACGTTGCGAGACGAAGCCGCTTTCAGAAGGTTGTGGATGCGCGGGGTGGCGCCTGGGCCTTGTCCTGGAGCTTGGCGGCCTCACCCTTGGTTAACTGTAGGCAAAGTAGCACTGTTCGAGGCGTGCTTTGTACGGTTGAACCTGTATAAGTACTCATACTGCTTTCAGCTTTGGTTGTTAAGTGCCCCTGCTGGTTTCAGTTAAGGTTGTTAAGTACTCCTGCTGCTTTTACAGTCTGTCGTGTTTCTTCAGTCCTGTCTTCCTCCAGCCGCCAAAACCAAACCAGCGCCGGCGGGGCGGCCTGCTTCCGCCTCCCACGGCTGGCTGCGCCTCAGTGCACGCATCGCCGCCCCACCGTCTCCTAAATCGTTAACGCCGATGTCCTCCGCGCGCTTTGGTGCGCTCGCCGTGGCGCCGCCCTCTCGCGTTGTCAACATCGTCAACAAACAACAGGAATCGGCAGAAGTACGTGGAGAGGATGACAGTAGGGGCCCATCACGTTAGCGTATGGAAAAATAAAATGCTTCCTCCTAGTGTTTTCCTGACATCTGGGACCCACGACATTGTGAGCGTATATAGTCAATAGACAAGACAAAAGCACAAGATCGGCTGACACCTGGGACGTAGCTACTTGAGCAGTATTTTTTTGTTTGGTATTGTTGAGACGGAGCAGGGTTTGAACTGGGCTGTGGCCCATCTAGCCCAGGCTTATATTTTATGTTCACCATGTGACCAGCCCAGCTATTTTTTCTTTGTGCAAATGAGCCCAGTTTATTTTTTCTGAAGAATACCCAATCCAGGCCTACTTATTTTTCTACGCCTTGAAAGTAATATGAAATGGGTTGTAAATATAAAAACAGATGACAAATTGGCAATTACTTTATAATTTCTGATTTTTTTCACATTTTCAGATTCCTATTTCACTGGGCACTAACCTAATTCAAATATATCTTCAAAGTACTTTAAATCTCGCTCGACATTTCGGTATTAAAAATAGTTTGGAACCCACAGAAATATGCGAAATTGGCTCTGGCCAACCAAAAACAAACGACTGCAATAAATTGCATAAGAAGTTGCCATGAGCTATATATAAATTATTAAAAAAAGAGGGAGTGGTGTGACTTGTGGGCCTGTTTAGTTGACGCGTATGCAAGATTTTTTTAGTTATTATATACTACGTCAACAAACGATTCTAGCAGACGTAACCGTTGGATGTCAATCCAACGGCCATCGTGTTTCTTCAATCTCTGATCTTCTTGCTCCAGCCGCCAAAGCAGTGCCGACGGGACCGCCTGCTCCCGCTTCCCATGGCTGGCTGTGCTGCCGCGCAGGCCTCAGCGCCCCCTACTACTCCCACTGCTGGCCAGGGCATCCCTCTACTCACCCACACCCCCTGTTATTCTGCAGCGACGGCAGCCTCACACCGCAGCTGAACCGGTGAACCCTCGTACTCCTCTCCGCGCGGTCTTCCACTACCGCGTCTTCCCTGGCTCCGTGTCATCCCCTTCCTAGGCCTCGCCGTCGTCCACCGCCGTGGTGCTCTCGGCGCGGCGTGGTCAATGTGGTCAATGACCGACTTCCATTGGAAGAGTACTGTACGTGGAGAGGCTGACAGCTGGGTCCATGGCAGCCGCAAGGAAGTGCCTCCTTACTACGCGGAAAATAATTATTCCTCCACCTGACATCTGGGACCCACTGGATGGGCCACCAGTATTTCGCGAAAAAACGTTTCCCCCTGACTGCTGGGACCCACAGGTCGGGCCACCGTATTTCGCAAAAAAATGTTCCCCCGCTGTCAGCTCGGACCAACCGGAAGTGCCTCCTTATTATGCACAAAAAAATGAATACCCCCTGCTAGCTGGGACCAACCTTGGTGGGAGGCCGACTTGTGGGCCTACTAAGTTGACTGGGATGGAGGCCTTTGTCAACTTTAGTCAATATATGAATGATTCTAGATCCAGTGACCATACGATGTCCATCCAACGGCCGTAGTGCTTCTTCAACCTCTGGTCTTCTTGCTCCAGCCGCCAAAAGCAGCACCGGTCGTGCCGCCTGCTCCTGCCGCCCGTGGCCGGCTGTGATGCCACGGAGGCCTCACCGCCCCCTACTACTCCCACCGCTGCCAGGCCATCCCTCTACGCACCCACACCCTGTTATTCTGCGGCGACGACAGCCTCACACCACAGCCGAACGAGTGAACCCTCATACTCCTCTACGCGTGGGCATCCACTGCCGCGTCTTCCCCGGCTCCGCGTTGTCCCCTTCCTAGGCCTCGCCGTCGTCCACCGCCCTGGTGCTCTCGGCGCGGTGTTGCCAACGTGGTCAAGGAATGGCTTCCATCGGACGCGGACTGTACGTGGAGAGGCTGACAGCTGGGTCCATGGCCGCAGCAAGGAAGTTCCTCCTTATTACGCGCAAAATAATTATTCCTCCACCTGACAGCGGGGACCCACCGGACGGGCCACCGTATTTCACGAAAAAAACGTTTCCCCCTGTCTGCTGGGACCCACCAGCTACATCTTCGCACGCAAGGAAGTGCGTCCAGAAAAAAAAATGATTCGCCCCCCTGACTGCTGGGACCCACCAGCTACATCTTCGCACGCAAGGAAGTGCGTCCGGGCAAAAACAACCCACAACGATTAGCCCCCCTAACTGCTGGGACCCACCAGCTACATCTTCGCAGGCAAGGAAGTGCCTGACAGTCGGGACCCACCTAGTCGAAGCGTACGTACCATTATCATTCTGGTCGCGAACGTGTACGTACATACTGGTCGATGTAGAGGCACGCACGTGTCATAGTAGAGGCGCGCATGTGTCATAGTAGAGGTGCGCACGTAGCATGTACACGTATGTACAGCGGCAAGGATGCAGGAAAGAAAATACGGCCACGTACGTACATACAAGCAGGGTCTCGAACGCCTACTCGCACATACGTACATGGCTGGGTCGGAATGGAGAAACAACGTCGTCGTCGTGTTCATGGGGAGGCAACGGAATGCGTCGTGTTCATCGGGAGGCAACGGAAATGCGTCATGTTCATGGGGATGCAACGGAATGCGTCGTGTTCATCGGGAGGCAACGAAATGCGTGGGAGCCAACCGGCTTGGACGGAACAGGCGATGGAAACGAGGCCTAGCGTACCGCACAACGAAGGAAACGGACCTCCTACGGTCGAAACGGGGGTCCTGTTGATCGGGAGGGGTGTGGTGTACTGCAAAACGGAGGAAACGGACCTCCTACAGTCAAAACAGGGGACCTATTGATCGTTAGGGGTGTGGCGTACCACAAAATGGACGAAACGGACTTGTGTTGGAGCGCTATGGTCGAAAGGGGGGTCCTGTTCATCGGGAGGGGTGTGGCGTACCGCAAAACGGACGAAATGGACTTGTGTTGGAGCGCTATGGTCGAAACAGGGGGGGGGGGGGAGGGGTGTGGCGTACCGCAAAACGGGACTCCACGGGATACTGTTCATCTCCCCGTCGACCTCCTGCAGCCTCCACGGGCTACCGTCGACCTCCTCCAGCCTCCACGAGCTCCTGTTCATCCAGCCTCCACCGCGCGCTACTCCACCGGCTACTGTTCAACCACCCCTCCACGGGCACCCCTCCACCGTCTACTGTTCGTCCAGCCCTCCACACCACGGGGTCCTGTTCAACCACCCCTCCACGGCCACCCCTCCATCGTCTACTGTTCATCCAGCCCTCCGCACCACGGGTTCCTGTTCATCTAGAGGCAATGCCATCGCTCACTGTTCATCCAAACCCCCTGCAACGCTCACTCTTCATCCCAGAGGCAGCATCGATCGGCTTCAGTTAGCAGCGGTAGCGAAGGAATCGCTCCATCGGGTTCAGTTAACAGCCATCGATCGATCGCTCAGGTTCAGTAACGCATAGCCTGCAGTGCAATCGCTCGGGTTCAGTTAGAGCCCAATGCCTCGCTCGGCTTCAGTTAGAGCCAATGCCTCGCACACACGCGCGTACGTATGAGAGAAATGTGCATCGCTCCGCCCCCGACCTCCCACCGTAACCGGCAACTCCCCGAAATTTTCCTCCCCCTCGCTTCTACCATGGTTTTTTCTGTCATGGACGGCCCAAAGAATGTCATGCAGCTGCGTCTCCGGCCCGCCCAGGACGAAAAGCCCATTTTCTGTCATTATTTTTTGTCATAGAAGTAGGAGCCGACCACATCTATGATGATACCGGGTTTTGTCACAATTATCGTCATAGAAGTGTCATATGTATGACAGAATTTTTTTCCGTTCGGCCCAAAATGTCACGGATGTGTCTTTTTTGTCATGCATGATGAGTTCATCTCCCGTACTCCACCATCATAGGCGTTTGCTCTAAGTTGACAGTGTGATAATTGGTTTCATGTTGCATATGTTGTCTAGCCTGTATTTCTTCTATATTGATTAAATTGCACCTACTGAGTTTATACGTTATAGATGTGCATATGACATGGCTTTCTGTGTCTAGAATACACTGCATCTATCTATCATACCATGTTCTTACATCAAAGTACTACTGTTGTGTACCTCGCATCAGTCACTCATGATTGGATGCTTTCAACATGGCAGTTTGATAGTGGTTGCATCTTGCATTGACTTCTACGTTGTACTGCTTCTAGTTTTTCGAATTGCCACTTATGACAGGACATTTTTAACTTGACAGAGTAATATTGGTTGCATCTTTCATATGGTGTCTAGCTTGCATTACTTCTATTTTCTTGAAAATCCTTCTGCTTAGTTTACACATCGTAGCTATGAATATGTCATGACATCCTGTTTTCCTTACATATTCCATCCTCATACAATTGTCTTACATCAAAGTATTGCTTGTCTGTATCATGCATCAATGAGTTCTGAAGAGCGATTTTATTCTTTTGTGTTGTGGGTACAGCTTGACATGGCAAAGTCAAAAAAGAGCAAGCAAAATAATATAGTAGGGAGTGGTGTTACTCGTCGGGTGAAACGGAAAAGGATCTGCCGTCGAGATTCTACTAGTACTTATAGTGCAGTAGAAGGTCCAAGTCCACCGGCTAAATCTACAAACACAGTATCACCTGCTCCAGCATCCGCTTCCACAGTACCAGCATCTCAACGAGTTACTCGTTCGTTTGCTTCGGAACTGGCCAGTTCCCAAGCTGCCTTCACACCTAACATTACTTCCAAAGCACTGCTGACACAACAGGACTTGGCAAGATCAGATGAACCTCATGAGCATCAACACCAAGACGGTACCTGACCGAGTCAAGTTGCAGTTGCATGCAACTTTATATGTACTCTCACAGTTTGATGTACACTAACACTTTCCATATTCGTTGTTGAACTAGCACCACGAGGCAAGCAGAAACAGACATCAGGGATAATGCTTGACAGATTAAAAAAATCTAAAGGAGGAAGAATGGAGATCCATTTTTTGGCAGGTTTAAAAAGGCCACGTGATGCTATGGAATCAGCCAAGTTAATATCAGAGGCAGTCGTTGCCGTTAGGTGTCATGCACGTATCCTCCCAACGTGGATCCAGTACAGGAATGAGAAACACAATACCCAGTTTAACACCTTCCTTGACCATTTATCCGTAAGTAATGTTATTCGTCGCAATTAGTAATATTGTCTCCCTCTGTCCCATACTTTCTAGCTTCCTCCTAATAAGACTCACATTCTTTTTTCAACAGATGAGGTTCAAGTTAGATCCGAAAGATGACGCAACTAAACAAGCATGCACTCATGTTTTTCAGTCTGCTCTGCGACAGTATTGGTACCACCTTAGAAAATCTCACTTTGAAGGCAAGGCTAACAATGAAATCGCCCAAACATCTCTAGTGGAATATATTACGGATGAAGACTGGACAGCCCTCGTTAAACACTGGTCTGATCCAAAGTATTAGGTAGGCTATATGTATTTGATCAGACCACATATTGAACTTGTATTTATGTATGTGCCTTACAAGTGTATCTTCTTCTAGGCTAACTGTTCGAAGAACAAAACCAACCGTTCTAAAGTGAAATTCCAACAGACAACAGGATCTCGTAGCTATATTGCACACTGCGAGGCTCTTGTAAATAGCTGCTACTTCCTTCTTTTTTTTCTGTGCCATATTATCGTATCTATATTGACCTGTTCCAAATATAGAGGAAAGCCCGTGCGGACCAAAAAGAACCTGAACCGAATGCAGTGCAAATCTTCAAGGATTGCCACACCAGCAAGATGAACTGCATGAGCACACCAGTTCAAGCCGCTGTTGTAAGTCCTTACTCCTCCTGCCTTTGAACTGATTGGTACTGTGATGTGTTCATTTAACTACTTGGTTTGTAGCCAATGTTAGTTACTCTGCTCACTTTTATACACAGTTGTCTTAACGTATCATTTAACCTTACATGGTTTAAAAGAGATGAAGGATATTATTTTGGTCTTGATCTATAATCTAGTTGTTATGTTCACGTGCGCATACAATGATAAAATAGCCTGTTTGTTTTATATCTGTTTGCCCATGATATGAATGATGTCATACTATGTTCATCCTACTTTAAACCATGTCTCTTTATCCGTAGATGTCAACGAATGTGAGGAAATAGACAATACAGTAGGCATGCTACATGGACATATGTTCCGAAAGTGATTTTATTATGTAGTTGGCACTACAATACATGCTAATGTATTACAGTAGTTCACAAAAAATAGTTATGTATAAACGTGTAACCTACTTTGTTTGTTTTTGTCTCATTCATAACTTATCTGGTACACTAATCTACAAGTTCAATCTTTCCGGAAGCTATGGAACAAATGGTTGAACAGCCACAACCACCTGAAGGTGACGAGGCTACCACAAGCACAATGTCATCTCTTACTGCAGTGCGTCAGTATCTCTCCACTAACAGTGCAAAAAGCACCTTCCTGCGTAATTCCGGGTTGGTTGTCAAGGTAACCTCGTCCAAATCGCCTACTGAACAAAATCTTCCTGCTAGACAGAGTGATATATCTGTGCTCCAGACACAATTCCAATCCCTAATGGACGTCGTTTCGGAAACAAGAATAGCGGTTGACAAATGTCGTCAAGATATGAATGGTTTTAAAACCAGACTATCAGACATTCGCTTCGTTGTTCAAGAGCAATGGCGGAAAAAAGGTGAAGATCGTGCTGCTCCATCAGATTCTACAGCCTGAAACATTAGCACTCAGGTCAAATGATGGTGCTTTTATCTATAGCCTGTGCTTCTATACATCTGATGGTGCTTTTATCTGCAAGGACTATAAACTTTATGCCAATAGGACTTTTGTTGTATGATTGGAATTTATTTTGTTGTGATACAACATTTATGATGCTGCCAAACACTGCAGTAATTACGACGCTATTTTTGTATAGTGTAGGTTTATCTTAGTAATGTATTCGGCCAAAAGCTTCGTAGGAGCCTAACATGCCAACATTCGTCGGGCCCATTCCAATTGGGATAAAAACGATTATGGGCCGAAATTTGCATGTAGCCCACTAAAAATGTCTGGGCCTAAATCAGCATAAGCTTTCATATTTTTCTAGTAGGCCTGTGCCCATAGTGGGCCTTTAATAGGCCTAAACATAATTTGGGCCCTCACTAACAATAGGCCGTTTACAAGTGTAAATATCTCGAGCCCATAAAAAACATGGGCCTTTAATAGATCAAAAGTGAGATTGGGACCTGATTATGCCAAATAACCCACTGGTCTTAGCAGGCCGAAATGGTGGCCCATTTACGATGCGGATCTTTGACAGGCCAAAATTTAGACGGGCCGTAAATGCACCGATCGAATATACGGGCCTTTAATAGGCCGGAACTTCGGTCGGGCTAGATTATCGTCATCTTTACATGGGCCACATATGGCCCATGGTTTTTGTCCGACGTTAACAGGCCGACAATCACAACAGGCCGAAAGTGGCCCAAATCTATGGTGGGCCTCTAACAGGCCGAATGTTAGACATGGCTGAATAAGACCCAAATCCTTCACGGTCGTTGAGGGAGTCCTGGATTAAGAGGTCCTCGGACAGCCGAACTATATACTTTGGCTAGACTGTTGGACTATGAAAATACAAGATTGAAGACTTCGTCCCGTGTCCGGATGGGACTCTCCTTTGCGTGGAAGGCAAGCTTGACAATTCAGATATGTAGATTTCCTTCTCTTTAACTGACTCTGTGTAACCCTAGCCCCCTCCGATGTCTATATAAACCGGAGGGTTTAGTCCATAGGACAACAACAATCATAATCATCGGCTAGCTTCTAGGGTTTAGCCTCTACGATCTCGTGGTAGATCAACTCTAGTAATACTCATATCATCAAGATCAATCAAGTAGGAAGTAGGGTATTACCTCCATCGAGAGGGCCCGAACCTGGGTAAAACATCGTGTCCCCTGCCTCCTGTTACCATTAGCCTTTCGAGGGCGGGTGGATGGACCCCGCCATGGAAGCCGCACACTCATCGGTGTCGGAGCCAAACACTAATTCCACCTCTTGTGAGAGTGGTGTCATCGGACCCTCGGACTCGTCTCCAGCCACAGGATCCGAACCACATGCGTCCATGCCTACCAAATCTGATTGGGCACCGGTCATGGAGTTCACCACCGCGGATATTTTTCAGCACTCGCCCTTGGGTGACGTGCTAAACTCATTAAGGTCTCTTTCCTTGTGAGAAGATTCCTGGCTGAACTATGTCCGTCTCGAGTGGGGAGCGGATGACGAAGAAATTCGTCTCCCACCCACCACCCACTTTAAAGCCACTGCCGATGACTTAACCGACGTGCTTGACTTCGACTCCGAAGGCATCGACGGTATGAATGACGATGCAGGAGAAAAACAGGAACCACCGCCTATAGGGCGCTGGACAGCCACCTCATCATACGATATTTATATGGTGGACACCCCTAAAGAAAACAATGGCGATGAGGCAACGAAAGATAAGCCCTTGGGGAAGCAATCTAGACACCGGCATCATCGGCGCTGCTCCAAGCCCCGCCATAGCAAAAATAGTGATACCGACACAAGAGATAACAATCCAGATGGTGCCGAAGACGAAGACAATCCTGCCTAGCCAGGCTTCGAGCAGGCCGAGCAAGAGGATGGGCAAGCTAGCCCTAAAGAACAGGCAACTGATGGAGAATCAGAGGACGATAATTACATGCCTCTCTCTGAAGACGAAGTGAGCCTTGGCGACGAAGAATTCATCGTGCCTGAGGATCCCGTCGAGCAGGAGTGCTTCAAACGCCGGCTTATAGCCACTGCAAAAAGCCTGAAGAAAAATTAGCAACAGCTTTAAGCTGATCAAGATCTGCTAACTGACAGATAGACAGAGGTCCTGGCTGCCGAGGAATACGGACTCGAGCACCCTAGCAAAAGCTACCCAAAGCATAGGTTGCTACCTCAACTCGAGGAGGAGGCTTTAAAGCCCATGCTACCAGCGCATGATGCGGCTGACCGGCCACCCCTGTGGCCGCGACAAAACGGCGTACCAGCCCGAAGTCCAGACCGCACCCCGTGGCCAATCAAACAATAAAACTAAGGCCCCGTGTCGGTGTCAAAACTGGCGGATCTCGGGTAGGGGGTCCCGATCTGTGCGTCTAAGGCTAATGGTAATATGAGACAAGGGACATGATGTTTACCCAGGTTCGGGCCCTCTCGATGGAGGTAATGCCCTACTTCCTGCTTGATTGATCTTGATGATATGAGTATTACAAGAGTTGATCTACCACGAGATTGTAGAGGCTAAACCCTAGAAGCTAGCCTATGATTCTGATTGTTGTTGTCCTACGGACTAAACCCTCCGGTTTATATAGACACCAGAGGGGGCTAGGGTTACACAGAGTCGGTTACAAAGGAGGAGATCTAACATCCGGATCGCCAGGCTTGTCTTCCACGCAAAGGAGAGTTCCATCTGAACACGGGACGAAGTCTTGAGTCTTGTATCTTCGTAGTCCAACAGTCTGGCCAAAGTATATAGTCTAGCTGTCCGGATACCCCCTAATCCAGGACTCCCTTAGTAGCCCCTGAACCAGGCTTCAATGACGATGAGTCCAGCGTGCAGATTGTCTTCGGTATTGCAAGGCGGGTTCCATCTCCGAATACTCCAAAGTAGATTAAGGATCGTGTATGGCTTTGTAAGATAGCTTCCGCATTCCACCGTAGAGAGAACAATATTCCACAAATATAATCTGCTGACAACTTTAGATAACGTGACATCACACCATGGTCAAGTCATTATTCGAACCGTTTTCCCACAACCAGCCACCACACATATTGCGAGGCAGTTTCCTCGGCACGTCTTGTCGAAGCAGAGATCATGTCCCCTTATCACGGGATCCTCATCAATACGGTATGGGTAACCCAACTGTGGCGCTTGGAAAATAAGCGATTTCCTCAGGCAAGCGGGGAGGCGCACCGTTTTCGCCACCTCTATAAAGGGATAAGGATCTCCCGTTTTTAGCCACGCCTTCTTCCTCCTATGCTCATCCATTCTCGCACCCTCGAGCTCCAGTGCCCTAGTTCTCGCCTTCTCCGCACAACCAAACATGTCCAGAGCAGGAGGCAAGTGGGTGGCCTCCACCATCAAGGAGGAGCACATCACGAAGCTCCGGGCGGCCGGATACTTGGCCGCAGATATCGCGCACCGGCTCTCGGATGCAGGGCAAATTATTCCAACTCCGGGACCCCACAAGAGGGTCGTGTTCCTTGCCCACTTCGTCCTCGGACTGGGATTCCCCCTCCACTCATTTGTCCGCGGGCTCATGATCTATTACGGGCTAGATTTTCTTGATCTGGCCCCTAACTTCATCCTCAACATCTCGGCGTTTATCGTCATGTGCGAGGCCTTTCTCCGCATCAGGCCCCACTTTGGCCTATGGCTAAAGATCTTCAACGTAAAGCCAAAGATAGTGGTCGGCCAGCAGGCGGAGTGCAGTGGCGCCATGGTGGGCTAGATGCCCAACGTCACCTGGCTCGAAGGCTCCTTTGCAGAGACCGTGAAGAGGTGGAAATCGGGGTGGTTCTATATCAACGAGCCGCGCGACGCCAACTGGGTGGCGGCTCCCAAATTCCGATCCGGCATCCCTGTGCGGCTCACTTCCTGGAAGAGGAAGGGCTTGGCCTGGGGCGCATCCGCGGAGCTGACCGGAATCCAGAACTGCGTCCAAAACATAATAACCAAGAATATCAAGCTGGTCAATGTGGTCCAGGTCATGCTATTTCGCCGGATTCTCCCGTGTCAGAGACGGGCATTCAACCTGTGGGAGTTCGACGCGGCCCAACACCAGATACTGCAAGATCTCTTTGACACGACGCACAAAGACGCCTGGAAGGTGTTGTTCAAGGCCAGCGAAGTTCCTCCCCCACCTCCGAGCACCGCAGACTCAGCGCCAGGCGCCAGGCCAATGCGGTAAGCATTCTACATTTTGCAAGATGTGACTTTCCTCAGTATATTCGTGGGAGAAACTTAGGCCACTGTATTGATTTTAACAGGAATATGTGGCGAAGGTGAAGCGGATCGACTGTTCGGCTCCGTTGCCTGAGGACCCAGCAGACGAACTCCTGACGGAGATGCTGGCTCTGGCACCCTATGAGGTGCCGAAGAGGAAGGCCAAGAAAAAGGCCACGGGGACCAGAAGAAGTTCCCGGCACTGCGTGGTGCCGGACTCATCGTCCGAAGGCACCGAGGCGCACTCCTCCAATGACAACGAGGAGGAGGAGGAAAACCCTCTCCCGGAAAAAGAGGGGGGGGGGGGGGAAGAAGAGGAAGTCCACCCTTTCAGGGGACGCCGAAGGGTCCAAGAAGGGACGGACCCTTCCTCCGGACCACTCCACCACTGCCGCCTATAGCGAAGAGGAGTGGCCACCCAGGGGCAAGCCTCTGGCGATATCGTAAGTATCCGCACTCTGTAATACTTTTAGTGCGACTTAGCTTCATAGTTTGTTATAACGCCGAACACGCATATGCAGTCCGGCCAGGTCCCATCCTGAGGTATCCTCTTTGGATGGGTCTCTGAGCGATTCAGCAATGAATTCGCTCCCGATGGCCACCTCCCCTCGGCCTGCGGATGACACGGAGGTTCTGTCCCAAAGGGTACCACAGCAGGGGGAGGCGGCTCTGGAGACGCCCCAAGGCAAAATTCCAGATGCCGGGCACATGGGGAGTAAGATCCCCATGGATTATGCTGACGAGAGCCGCAACAAGTTGGGCTCCCAGGCGGACACTGCACCGGGACCTCCAAAGGATCCAGATTCGGGTGCGCAGCCCCTTGCTAGGGAGGGCGAGCCGGCCGTGCCGATGACCTCCGTTGTGCCAGAGGCGCCGGATAGTTTGCTGGAAGTGCTTCGCGGCGCTTCCATGGGTGAAGAGCACCGTACTCTTATGAGTGCGGTCATTCAAAAGGTTCGGTCTGCCAAAAGCGGATTGACGGAAGCCTGCACCAGCCTCCTGACAGGCTTTGAGGTAAGTAATCAAACGTGTGAGAAATTACCACCCAGTAGATAGTAGCCCCTGATACTCTGTTTGGTGTTCGGAAAGAAAAGCCAAACGTAGGGTCAACTTTAAACCGCAGGAATCTAACAGTATGTATCTATGTGAATAAGCAGGCGGTGCTGCTTGCCGCTACTGCCCGTACAACAGAGGTCGCTGGACTCGAACGGGACCTGAAGCAGGCCGAAGAGGAGCTCGGCCTCATGAAGAGGCGGCTCGAAGAGAACAAAGGTAAGTGATACCCCGTTCATGTGTCATATAGAGGGGGAAATTGGTGACGCTCACAAAAAGCGTCATGATTTTTAATAGGGGTCGCGACCGAAGTGGCGGCTCTGAAGAAAGCGCTATCTGAGGCCGAAGGCAAGGCTGCCACTGAGCGTAATTAGCGCAAAAAGCAAGATGCTAGGGTGGGCGAGGTACATCAAGAGCTCCAGGAGTTCGGCAAGAAGTTCGAGTCCTTGGAGCGTGACTTCAAGACGAAAGAGTCTGAGCTTGCGAAGGCCCTTCAGAGCGCGAAAGACGCCAAGGCCGAAGCCCAAAAGGCCCAGCAGGAAATCCAGGCGGCCAAGAAGATAGCAGCGGGTAAGGCATTAATTATGCAAAGCAAGCATGTGGAGGAGACATTTCTTTTACTTACCCGAATTCGGAACTCTCCAGGGGCATTCGCAGATCTGCCACGTAGCATATCGGATGCCACGGAGTTCTACCGTGCCGACGAGGGAAGCTCGACGGAGAAACTGTTCTGGTCCCAGTATGCTGGAGCCGAACACCCAATGCCTCTGAGTGACCAACTGAAGCAGTTGGTTGAGCTCCACAGGGTGGCCGAAGTGGCCATGAAGGACTTCATAGTACGGATGTGGCCTGGTGAGCCCCTGCCCGACAACTACTTCATCCTTATAAAGCGGATGGTGAATGCCTGTCCGCAGCTCGAAGTTATCAAGCAATCCGTTTGTATTGAGGGTGCCCGCCGGGCCTTTGCCCGTGCGAAGATGCATTGGGCCAAGCTGGATGCAGAGAAGCTGGTGAAGGATGGACCACCGGAGGGCAAGGCGCATCGCTACCCCGAGAAATATTATGATGGCATTATGAAAGGATGGCCGATGAATGTACCAAGGACGTGATCTTTGAGTGAATGTACTCATGTTGTCTTTGTAATATGAAAACTAGTTCGTTTGCGCTATATGGTGCTTTGTTGATTTAAAATATTACCTTTTGTGCGGCTGTTTATAAATTTCTGTAAGTAGGCCAGTTGTCGGCTTCTGCCCCCATGTAACTAGTACTGGGGTGTTCGTGGAAAACCCAAACAATCTTTATACAAATTTTTGGTCCTTGAAGGAGGTGTTCGGCACAGTGAACAAGGCAATCGGACTATGCGGCTTTATAACTCTCACTTAGCCAGAGAAGTCTACAATTTTAAATTTCGGCGAAGCCCCTAGAATTCGGAAAACCAAATTGGGGTGCTATACCCGCCTAAATCGGACAAGGCCGATTCCTCGCCTGAAGCGGAGAAAATCTTTAGGGATTTAAGACCTCTCGAACAGCGACCAGCTCTCGCCGCATCATGACAGTCAGTTTTCGGCTTTCTCTATTGAGGTGCTCGTCCGGAAGAACCGGGACACAATCGCAGTAGTTCTTCCTGCACTACCTTAGCCGATATAACGGAAAGTAAGGTACCAAAACAAGGGAGCCGGGCAAACCCAACTATTGACCAAAGACATGATTCGGAGCTGATGCATATAATGCTATAAGTTCGGGGTGCCGCACTGTTAAAAGTGTTCAGACTTATCTTGCCGTATTATGGGGCACCATAAGAAGCCCCTAGCAAACTGAACGTACCAAACTGTACGGATGCGATATTAAATAAACATTTTTAGGGAAAATGTGAAGATAGGAATGATAAGCTGACGCTATATATTATTTCCCATTGTTAACTAATACGTCCAAGCTTATGTGTACAATTAATGTGTTAAGCAGAAGCAAATAGGACTATTTGACATGTTCTATCCAAGGGCGGGCCGCATGTGGGTATGTAAAACAGGTATAATGATCATTGACATATACCACCTGGGTATTCCCTGTGTGCGCAAAGCCTTTTGCCTCCTTGGCTTTCCCTCCTATGATGAGCCCGATGATTTGGTTCTCTAAAGGGGATGCCCGAAAGTAGGGTCCTGAAAGAAAAAGAAGGTTATTTAAAGTATGCGAGTCTTGTCGCGGTTGAACCGCCCTGTGGACCGCATCACCGTTGCGCCTGCGCCTATGCCCATGGTATTTTAAGTGTGTAATTGTGTACGCGCGGCACAAATGCTGCCTATATGGGTGCTAGGGCGGAGGCCGGACTGCTAGTCATGCTCTTGGTGTGCCTGGCGATCCTGTTGCAGAGTACTCCGAACTCGCTTGACGGAGCTCGGGGTTGTTGTCGCCGAATTGGCGGTCTGCCGGAGAAGGCTGCTTTGTACTTCTGCCGCGAGGGCCGCAGTGTGCTCTTCTGTACGGAGATAGCGGTCTGTGTTTCCATTGACTGTTATAACCCCGTGAGGTCCTGGCATCTTGAGCTTGAGGTATGCATAGTGTGGTACCGCATTGAATCAAGCGAATGCGGTACGTCCGAGCAGTGCATGATAGCCACTACGGAAAGGGACAATATCAAAGATTAACTCCTCACTTCGGAAGTTATCCGGGGATCCGAAGACCACTTCCAGTGTTATGGAGCCCGTACAACGGGCCTCTACTCCAGGAATTACACCTTTGAAGCTGGTTTTGGTGGGCTTTATCCTTGAAGGATCAATGCCCATTTTGCGCACTGTGTCCTGGTAAAGCAGGTTCAGGCTACTGCCACCGTCCATAAGGACTCGCGTAAGGTAGAATCCGTCGATGATTGGGTCAAGGACCAATGCGGCTGAACCACCGTGTCGGATGCTGGCAGGGTGATCCCTATGATCAAAAGTGATCAGACAGGCTGACCATGGGTTGAACTTTGGGGCGACTAGCTCCATCGCATAGACGTCCCTTAGTTCTCGCTTTCGTTCCCGTTTGGGAATGTGGGTGGCATAGATCATATTTACCGTTTTCACCTGGGGAGGAAATTTCTTCTGTCCCCCCGTGTTCGGACGCCGGGGTTCCTCGTCATCGTCGCTGTGTAGCCTCTTGTCCTTGCTTTTGGCATTTATGTTGCCGGCATATTTGAACACCCAGCAATCTCTGTTACTATGGTCGGCTAGCTTTTCAGGGGTGCCATGAATTTGGCACGAGCGATCAAGTATGCGGTCCAGACTGGATGGTCCCGGATTGTTTCTTTTGAACGGCTTTTTTCGCTGACTGGATTTTGAGCCACTGAATCCGGCATTAAATGTCGTGTCTTCAGTGTTATCGCCATTGTTCCGACGCTTATGTCTGTTGTGCCGTGGCTTGACATTATTGTCGCGGACATCTAAAGTGCCAGAGTTTATTGGTGTGGTTCTACTGCGAGCCAACCAGCTGTCCTCGCCCGCGCAAAAGCGGGTTATGAGTGTCGTGAGGGCCTCCATGGACTTTGGTTTTTCCTGGCCTAGGTGTCGGGCGAGCCACTCGTCGCGGATATTATGCTTAAAGGCCGCCGAGGCTTGGGCGTCCAGACAGTCGACAATTTGGTTCTTTTTAGTTAGGAACCGAGTCCAGAACTTCCTGGCTGACTCTCCGGGCTATTGTGTAATGTGACTCAAGTCATCAGCATCCGGTGGTCGCATGTAATTGCCTTGGAAGTTGTCGAGGAACGCATCCTCCGAGTTTTCCCAACTACCAATCGAATTTGCGGGCAGGCTATTCAGCCAGTGTCGGGCCGGCCCTTTGAGTTTAAGGGGAAGATACCTGATGGCATGTAGATCGTCACCGCGGGCCATGTGAATGTGGAGAAGGAAATCTTCGATCCATACCGCGGGGTCTGTTGTGCTGTCGTATGATTCCATGTTTATGGGTTTAAACCCTTTTGGGAATTCATGATCCATTACTTCGTCAGTGAAGCATAGGCGGTGTGCGGCGCCTCTGTGACAGTCTATATTGCCGCGCAGTTTGAATAAGTCTGGTCGGCTATGTTCAGCCCGGCCGGACCTGTTGATAGTGTATCCGGCATGACGATCATCGTCATGTGTTGGGGCGCTCCCCCGCGATCCGTAGATCGATCTTGGCTGTCCTGACTTGTTTTCCAGTATGTCTCGCAGGTCCTGCCTATTGCCCCGGGCCGTAGTGTATTGGCGTGGGGGTGCGGGCTGGTATTCGGGCTGATCAGCCGTTTTATCCCGGCCACGAGGTGGCCGGTCAGCCTCGTCCTGTGCTGGTAGTGTGGGCCTTAGGGCCTCCTCCTCGAGTTGAGGTAGCAACTTGTGTTTTGGGTAACCTTTGGGGTGGCGCTCGAGTCCGTATTCCTCGGCTGCCAAGACCTTGGTCCATCTGTCTGTGAGCAGATCTTGATCAGCTTGGAGCTGCTGCTACTTCTTTTTCAGGCTTCTTGCAGTGGCCATTAGCCGGCGCTTGAAGCGCTCCTGCTCTACGGGATCCTTAGGCACACCGAATTCATCGTCGCCGAGGCTCACCTCGTCTTCGGAGGGGGAGGGGTATGTAGTTGTCCTCCTCTAAGTATCCGTCCATCGCCTGTTCGTCTGGGCTAACCTGCCCGTCTTCCTGTTCGGCCTGCTCGAAGGCAGGCTGATCGGGATTGTATTCATCTTCGGCACTATCCGGATTGTTTTCATCTCCTGTGCCGGTATTGCTGTGGTTGGGCTTGGAGCGGCGCCGATGGCGCCCATGCTTTGATTTCTTCCTTGAGGGGTTATCCTCCATTGCCTCATCACCATTGGTTTCTTTGGGAGTGTCCACCATATATATATCATACGAGGAGGTGGCTGTCCAGTGCCCCGTGGGAGGTGGTTCCTGTTCTTCTCCTGCATCATCGTCCACGCCGTCGATGTCTTCAGAGTCGAAGTCAAGCACGTCGGTCAAATCGTCGACAGTGGCAACGAAGTGGGTGGTGGGTGGGCAACGAATTTCCTCGTCGCCTGCTTCCCACTTGAGCCGGACATAGTTCGACCAAGAGTCTCCTGACAAAGAGAGATACTTTAATGAATTCAGCATGTCGCCAAAAGGCGAGTGCTGGAAGATATCCGCAGCGGTGAACTCCATTACCGGAGCCCAACCAGATTCGGCGGGCTCGGGGGCACGCAGTCTGGAACCTACAGCCGGATACAAGTCCGGGGGTCCAGTGACACAGACTTCCTTGGGGATGGAGTGCGTGTTCGGCTCTACCACCGATGAGTATGCGGCCTCCTAGGCGGGGTCCATCCACCCGTCCTCGGACGATGCGATCCGCCCTGGATTTAGGTCCGGAGCTCTTGCAGGTACGATATCCTGAGTACTGTCTGACAGCAGGTCTAAGCCATGCTTGTCGTGACTGTTCGGCGCTCCTGGCGTAGGCCCGAATCCGTCCAAGATCAAGTCTCCGCGGATATCGGCCGTGTAGTTCAAGTTTTCGAAACTGACCTGATGGCCAGGGGCGTAGCTGTCGATCTACTCTAGGTGGCCAAGCGAATTGGCCTGTAGTGCGAAGCCGCCGAACATGAAGATCTGTCAGGGGAGAAAAGTCTCACCCTGGACCGAGTTGTGGTTGATAATTGAAGGAGCCATCGAGCCTCACAGCGACGACACAGAGGAACTCTCAATGAAAGCACCAATGTAGGTGTCAAAACCGGCGGATCTCTGGTAGGGGGTCCCGATTTGTGTGTCTAAGGCGAATGGTAAAGGAGGCAAGGGACACGATGTTTTACCCAGGTTCGGGCCCTCTCGATGGAGGTAATACCCTACTTCCTGCTTGATTGATCTTGATGATATGAGTATTACAAGAGTTGATCTACCACGAGATCGTAGAGGCTAAACCCTAGAAGCTAGCCTATGATTCTGATTGTTGTTGTCCTACAGACTAAACCCTCCAGTTTATATAGACACCGGAGGGGGCTAGGGTTACACAGAGTCGGTTACAAAGGAGGAGATCTAACATCCGGATCGCGAGGCTTGTCTTCCACGCAAAGGAGAGTTTCATCCGGACACGGGATGAAGTCTTGACTCTTGTATCTTCATAGTCCAATAGTCCGGCCAAAGTATATAGTCCGGTTGTCCGGATACCCCCTAATCCAGGACTCCCTCACTCGGGGCTACACAAAGGACCTGCGAGATGTATTGGCGAACAAAGCAGGACAGTCAAGATCGATCTACGGATCATGGGGGCGCGCCACAAGACGTGACGATGACCGTCACGCCGGATACAATAAACCAAAGTCCGGCCGGGCCGAATACAATAGACTGGATTCATTTGAACGACGTCGGGATGTAGCCCGGCATAGAGGCACCGCACACCCCCTATGCTTCACTGATGAAGTTATGGATCATGAATTCCCAGAAGGGTTTAAACCCGTAAACATTGAATCATATGATGGCACAACATCGAATTTGCCATCATCCTCCTTGGGTGTGTCCACCATATACATGTCATATGTGGAAGTAGCCGTCCAGCATCCGGTAAGCAGCGGGTTCTGCTTTGCTCTTCTCCGACATCATCGTCCATGCCGTTGATGTCCTCGGAGGCGTAATCGAGCATGTCGGTTAAGTCCTCGACAGTGGCTATGAAGTGGGTGGTTGGTGGGACGTAAAATCCCCCGCTCTCAGCCCCTGGTGCGGGCTGGTCATAGTTCGGCAGCGATCCTTCTGTAATGGCAAGAGACCGCATTAAGTCCAGAACCTCATTTAAGAGTGGGGTCTGGATAGGGAACCGAGAATCCGTGGAGTGCGGTGGGACAAGAGTTCCCTGGCCGAGCTCATATAACACAGACCTCGAGAGTTCGGAGTTGGTTTACGGAGGTGAGTCTGGCTCAATGTCGATAGAGGGAGCCTAGGGTAATTCCAGGACGGCCGGTGAGTTGATGCCCTCCGTACCTCCGGTGCTGAGCTCTATGGCTGCGGAGAGTCCGGCGGGCTCTAAAATCCCATCTTCGTACTCGGCGAGGATTTCCGTATCTCAGGCCGGAGCTGTGGTTGAGGTCGTGAACCCTTGGAAGATCAAGTCTCCTCCGATATCAGTGACGTAGTTTAGGTTTCCGAAACTGATCTAATGACCAGGGCGTAGTTGTCGATCTGCTCCAGATGGCCAATCGAATTGGCGCGCAGTGCGAAGCCGCCGAATATGAAGATTTGGCCGGGGAGAAAAGTCTCCCTCAAGGCGGTATTGATGTGGATGGTTAATGGAGCCATCGAGCCTTCTAGTGATGACACAGTGGAACTCTCAATGAAAGCACCAATGTCGGTGTCAAAACCGGCAGATCTCGGGTATGGGGTCCCGAACTGTGCGTCTGAGGATCGAAGGTAACGAGGAGGCAAGGAACATGATGTTTACCCAGGTTCGGGCCCTCTTGATGGAGGTAATACCTTACTTCCTGCTTGATTGACTTTAATGACTATAGGGGTTACAAGAGTTGATCTACCTCGAGATCGTAAAGGCTAAACCCTAGATGTCTAGCCAGTATGATTGTCTTCGCCCTATGGACTAAACCCTCCAATTTATATAGACATCGGAGGGATCTAGGGTTGTATAGAGTCGGTTACAAAGAAAGGAAGGTACATGATGTGAATGCCAAGCTTGCCATCCATGCAAAGGAGAATCCCTTCCGGACACGGGAGAGGTCCTTCTATCTTGTATCTTCATGGACCATCAGTCCGGCCCATGTCACATAGGCCGGATGCCCGAGGACCCCTTAGTCTGGGACTCCCTCAGGGTGGACCAGTGCTTGGGTACTGACCTTCCTTGGACAAGCATTGGACTTATGATTAACCCCTCTTGCAAGCATCCACAACTACGGAAGAAGAATTAAGGTAAAACTAACCATAGCATGAAACATATGGATCCAAATCAGCCCCTTACGAAGCAACGCATAAACTAGGGTTTAAGCTTCTGTCACTCGAGCAACCCGTCATCTACTTATTACTTGCCAATGACTTCCCCTAGGCCCAAATCAAGGTGAAGTGTCATGTAGCCGACGTTCACGTAACACCACTAGAGGAAAGGCAACATACATCTCATCAAAATATCGAACGAATACCAAATTCACATGACTACTTATAACAAGACTTCTCCCATGTCGTCAGGAACAAACGTAACTACTCACAAATCATATTCATGTTCATAATCATAGTGGTATTAATATTCATTAAGGATTTGAACATATGATCTTCCACCGAATAAACCAACTAGCATCAACTACAAGGAGTAATCAACACTACTAGCAACCCACAGGTACCAATCCAAGGTTCTGAGACAAAGATCGGATACAAGAGATGAACTAGAGTTTGAGAGGAGATGGTGCTGGTGAAGATGTTGATGGAGATTGACCCCCTCTTGATGAGAGGATCGATGGTGATGACAATGGCGAAGGTTGCCCCCTCCTGGAGGGACGTTTCCCCGTAGAACAGCTCCGTCGGAGCCCTAGATTGGTTCAGCCAGGTTCCGCCTCAAGATGGCAGCCCTTCGTCCAGAAAGCTTACTTTTGTTTTTTTGGGGCAAAAGCCACCATATAGCAGAAGATGGGCATCCGGGGCCTGCCGGGTGGCCCACAAGGCAGGGGGGCGCAGCCTCCACCATCGTGGCTGCTGGGTGCCCCCCTCTGGTGCTTCCTTCACCCAATACTTTTAATATATTCCAACACTGACTTTCGTGGAGTTTCAGGACTTTTGGAGTTGTGCAGAATAGGTATCTAATATTTGCTCCTTTTCCAGCCCAGAATTCCAGCTGCCGACATTCTCCCTCTTCGTGTAAACCTTATAAAATAAGAGAGAGGAGGCATTGTGACATAATGTGTAGTAACAACTCATAATAAATAAATATTCAGATAAAAGCATGATGCAAAATGGACGTATCAACTCCCCCAAGCTTGCAGACTAAGGCATAGCATAGTGGTAGGAAGGGGCTGATGCCTTCCCACCCACCCAGGTTCAAGGCATGGTACTTGCAATTTGGGATTGTTGCACCAATTATACTGTAGGGGGTTCCCTTATAGTCTTTCTGTAAAAAAATCCCCCAAGCTTAGACCTTGCTTGTCCTCAAGCGAAAGCCGATATCGAAAAATAGGTCCACACGTTTAGAGATAGAGGTGTCGATAAACAAAATACGGACATGAGGGCATCATGATCATTCTTAGAACAGCAACATATAGATTGCCGTATGATTTCTTATGCTAAAGTAACAATCTATTCACAATGTAAAGTATGAATCAGAAACTTCATTGAAAACTAGCAAACTATAATCTCAGTCATTGAAGCAACTGCAATTTATCATAACATCGGAAAGAGTCAATATAAGAGCTTTTCAGCAAGTCCACATACTCAACTATCATTTAGTCTTTGACAATTGCTAACACTCACGCAATACTTATGGGTATGAACTTTCAATCGGACACAGAGAAAGATAGGGGCTTATAATTTCGCCACCCGACCTTTTACTTCAAGGGAAACGATAATAATTTATGAAAACCTACATCCAAGTGGATATATATATCAGGATCTTTCCAATACATAGTGCTTGCCAAAGGATAAAGTGTAAAAAGGAAAGGTGAAGATCACCATGACTCTTGTATAAGGGTAGAAGGTAAAAATAAAAGATAGGCCCTTCGTGAGGGAAGTAGAGGTTGTCATGCTCTTTTATGGTTGGATGCACAAAATCTTAATGCAAAAGAACATCACTTTATATTGCCACTTGTGATAAGGACCTTTATTATGCAGTCTGTCGCTTTTATTTCTTCCATATCACAAGCTTGTATAAGCTTATTTTCTCCACACTGACAGATCATACATATTTAGAGAGCAATTTTTATTGCTTGCACCGATGACAACTTACTTGAAGGATCTTACTCAGTCCATAGGTTGGTATGGTGGACTCTCATGGCAAACCTGGTTTTAGGGATGTTTGGAAGCCCAAGTAGTATCTCTACTTGGCACAAAAAATTTGGCTAGTATGAGGGGGAAAGGCAAGCTCAACATGTTGGATAATCCATGATAATATAACTTACTCAGATATAAGGAAACATAACCCATTACATTGTCTTCCTTTTCCAACATCAACTTTTTAGCATGTCATATTTTAATGAGTGCTCACAATCATAAAAGATGTCCAAGATAGTATATTTATATGTGAAAACCTCTCTTTGTTTATTACTTCCTTCTAATTGCAACGATGACCAAAACTATGTTTCTCAACTCTCAACAACTTTTATTCATCAAACTATTTATATGTGAAGTCATTACTTTCCATAAGATCAATATGATCTTTTTTTATTCTTTCCTTTTATTTTTCTTCCCTCAAGATCATAGCAAGATAGCAAAGCCCTCAACTCAAAACTAATCTTTATTATATATAGCTCACGAACTCAATTACATAGATGGGGATCAAAACAAAACTCAAAGCTAGATCATACTAAAACTTTATTCTACTAGATCAAGATATAACCAAAATGATTGAACTAAGAAAAGCGGTAGAGATAGAAGTGTGATGGTGATACGATACAGGAGCACCTCCCCCAAGCTTGGTAGTTGCCAAGGGGAGTGCCCATACCCATGTATTTATGTCTCTTTCTTCGGAGGTGGTGATGATGGAGTTGTTGATGATGTAGTGTCACACATAGAGCGTAGGAGATGCTCCAACTTGTAGATGATGCCCTTGAGTGTGGTGATATGGTCTTGCAACAAAATATTTCACGCGTGAGATACTCATTTTGTATGCGAAGTATTTCAATCATCTTGAAAGATTCAATTTTAGTAGAGGTGAGATGATTGTAGTAAGGTTGAAAGACACCTTCTTCTTCTACTGCCGATACTCGCTCTTCTGTGGCTTCCTTGTGTCGGATATCGGGTTCCGGCAAAACCCTTAAGGTTCGAACTCTGGGGTGCGCACGAAGATGTTCTCCCTACCGAAACACGCCCTCAACCTCGCCGCGATTCTCAGCTAGCACGATGAACAACACAAGGGACACGAGGTTTATACTGGTTCGGGCCACCGTTGTGGTCTAATACTCTAATCCATTGTGTGGTGTGGTGGATTGCCTCTTGGGCTGATGATGAACAGTACATAGGAAGAACAGCCTCGCGAGAGGTGTTCTTGTGGTGATGTGTGGACGAGCTAGGTCTTGGTCTGATTCTAGATGAGATTCCCCTCTTTACTGTGGTGGCTATCTCTATTTATAGAGGCCCATGTCCTCTTCCCAAATATTGAGCAGGAAGGGAGCCAACAACAGCCATTTTGAAATGAGACAGCTAGTACAAGCTATCCTGACTAAAGTTGGTCTTCGACTGCCAAAGGCACTGGCGATGACGTTGTCTTGGGCTCCACAGTGACCTCCGTCCTGCCGCTCTGCTGGTCTTGGTCTCGTTGCACCGATATGAAAACATTTGCCTGATGCCTCGGTACTCTGCGCCTGTGCTTGCCCCCTTCGCATGAAAGAGGAAACGAGGACACTGTGCAGGATGGCGCCCGCCTGGTCTCGATCGTCATGGCTTGCGTCATGAGCACCTCGCGAGGTACCCCTCGCCTTGATCTCTCTGTCTCCTCGCGAGCTTGCCTGGTGAGGCCGCCCCTGAGGAGGCCTTGCGTCATCCACCCCGTGAGGGTCTTGAACTTGGTTTGATGAAGACGAGCCGTACTGGGCCGCTGGTGAGCCACACTGCAGGCCATATGTCAGGGGTTGGGTGCGACATATGCCAACGGGTGGCTTATCATGGTGGGGGCGAGTAGAACGTCGCCGGTGCCTGGAAACGGGATGAGGCGAAGACATGCTCGCCGGCGAATCATACCCAGCTTCGGGGCTCTCCGAGGAGATAACACCCCTACTGCTGCTCTGCGGGGTCTCCGCATGATCACTATGGGGTGATAGTACAATGGTGCTCCTCGAGCTGTGTAGAGGCAGGAAGGGGCAAGGCTAGCTCTTTCCCTTCTTGCTATGTGTCTAAACCTATCCAGGGCCGAACCCTTTGCATGGGTGCCCCGGGGGGTTTATATAGGCCTTCCCCCCGGGGGTACAATGGTAATCCGACTGGGCGTGGCCCCCAGTCGTCAGTCTCTCTTGCAGCCGTCCTCCCTGCCGGCTTCTGGGGCCCGCCGACTGGCGGGCCCCGCAGACAGGCAGAACGCTGTGCAGCGCTCTTGATGACGCAGGCCCGGTCATGGGGTCGTGGGAACAGTGCCGCCGTCTGTCAGGCGATCACTGTCGCCACTCCCCGTCCAATCTGGTTTATGGCTTGTGGGGCCCTGGCCGGGAGGCGGCCGACTCTGGGGAAGCCGACTCCCGTAGGGCCGTCTTCGGACTCTCCGGCCGTCTTCCTCTATCTCACTGACGGGTGGCCCGGCGATCTCTGGGCCGTACGCGCCGCCGTCGTGGGCACAGTGCCTTGTGCACTGTGGCTGAGGTCAAGGGAGGCATGGCGACAGTGCCGCGCCTCACCGGAGATCTCCTGGTGACGCGGCTCACTGTAGCCATGTCGTCTTCCCGTGGGTCCGTGGGGACAGCCACGATGGGGCTGTACCCCGCATCGGTCTTCGTGAAAGGTCGCGGGCCGACTCTCACCGTCGGCCCCTTGAGAGGTCGCAAGCCCGGAGTCGGCTTGTTTTAGAGTCGCCATCTGAGGACTCTGCTTCTTCGAAGGTCGCCAGCTGGGACTCGGCCTTCTCGAAGGTCGCCCACTGGGACTCGGCCTTCTCGAAGGTCGCCTAGCTGGGACTCGGCTGAGGGGCGCGGCCCGCCACGATGTCTTGAAAGATCTTGGGTCCTGGGTCAGCCTACCCATGGCCCATTACTCCGACAGTAGTCCCCAAAGCTGGCGAAGCCCGGCGGGCGCCGCCTCGTGGGGCTTCGGCAGTTTCAGTCTCTGCGGTGCCGACTCTGAGATTCGGCTGCCGCGTCTTCGGGCCGCCTCGCTGGAGTCGGCCTGGCCCCGTGAGGGGCCGCCGCTCGCAAGTCGTGGCGGGAAACCAGCGGCGTATCGGCTACGCTTCCCTGCCATCCATGAGACGGTCCTATCGCGCGACGCCACGTGGAGGCGATAGCCTGCCTGCCCATGCGCGTGACGGGACGGGCCGCCAGGTGGGGCCCGCCATTACCGCGCCTCGGCTCCCGAGCGGATCCGCTGCGGCCGAGGGCGGTTGGCATCCCCACGTGGTTACTGCGGGCAGTAACTTCGTGGGGGGTTAATCGTGGGGCGTCGTGGGGTCGTGGGCGCAGTTAGTCCCCACGTCGCCCCCTCGGCTTCTCAGCCCGCTGGGCTATAAATAGGCAGAGGGGGAGCGGCGGCATAGCACGCGCATTCCCTCCCCCGCCCTCTTGCCTTTCTTCTTCCTTCGCCCCGCTCCGTTACTTTCTTCCTTGCCGACGATGAGCTCTTCCTCCGCCGTGCCCCCCGTCTCACGCTCCGGCGAATGGGATGGCTCGGACGTGGATGCGGAGGACATCGAGTTCCTTCGCCGAACCCGCCGCCTCCCGAGCGCGGATTTGGTGCAGGCCCGCCCTGCGCCGGCGGGAGAGATCCGGCCCGCGCCGGCGGCGGGCGAGCGGGTCATCTTCCGCTCGCATCTTATGCGCGGGATGGGGCTCCCGGCGAGCGGGTTCCTCCGCTCGTTCCTCGAGTTGTATAACTTGCAGCCGCACCACCTCACCCCCAATGCGGTGGTGCTTCTCTCCGCCTTCGCCACCCTGTGCGAGGGCTACATCGGCGTTCTCCCCACCCTCGAGCTGTGGGGGGAGTTCTTCTCTTCGAAGCTCGGCACTCAGGCTGCCGGCACGTCGGCGCAGTGCGGTACCTACATCGCGTCGCGGCGCACGACGGCCGACAACCCCTTTCCGCCCATCCCGCTGGTGAAGTCGGTGAAGATGTGGCAGAAGACGTACTTCTACGTGAAGAACGTCGCCACCGACGGCGACTGGGTCAACTGCCGCCCTTCAACTCCGAGCCGCTGACTGGCCGGCCGCCTAGCTGGTCCCATCGGTCGAAGTCGCTTTCGCCCTCCGGAGTCGGCGCCGTGGCGCGCCTCCGAGTCATGACGCAGTCGGAGGGGCTCATCGCCTCCGATCTCCTGGCCGCCTTCGTGGCGCGCCGGGTTCTTCCGCTCCAAGGCCGGCCCCACCTCATCTGTCAGATGAGCGGCCGACACGATCCAAGCCGGCTGTGCACCAAGGACATGCCGCGTGGAGAAGTGGCGAACATGGTGAACCTCATCGCCCACTGCAAGTTCACCGACGAGTGGCAGTTCGGCAAGGAGCCGTACTCGCGTGACAACCCTCCGCCAGTGGTAAGTTGTTTCCATCTGTACTTCGATCTTGCTTGTATCTGCCTTCAAACTCTGATCTTGTTGGCACCTTTGAGCAGAATCCTCTCACGGCGCCCGCTGCCGGCGCCCTGAGAGAGCCGCGTGAGTACGTCCCCGACCGCGAGGTCAGCGACATCGACGACCCCGACTTGGGGGCCGCGGCGCTAGAGGCCGACGCCGAAGGCGGCGGAGAGGAAGAAGACGGCGGCCTCAGACCGTCGGCGACCTTCGCCGACTGGCCCGAGGGCGACATCGACGCGGAAGTCATCCCGCGCCGCCAGCCAAGAGCCGGCCCCTCCAACCAGGCCGGCGCAAAGAGGCGTCACGCCGGGCCGAGTGCGCCCGGCGGCAGGTCGAAGAAGCCCAGGGGAACCGCCGCCGCGACCAAGCGGGAAGAGGCGGCCGCGAAAGCCAACCGCTTCCGGAAGGAAGTGAAAAGGCCGCCACTTGTTTCTTCGTAAGTCCCTTACCCTTTGTTTCTTTTCTGACTTTGCTTGTATCTTTCTGACTTCCCCCCCCCCCCTTCTTCTCCAGCGCCCCCCTCTCCCTTGAGAGAGCCGCCGTGCCCTCTGTCATGGGGTCGGGGGCGACGTCCGCCAATACGCGGCGGGTCGATCCCGCCGCCGACCTCCGGGAGGCGACGGAACGGAACGCGCGGGAGAAGCGTGCGGAGGAGGAGGCCGACCGCCTGGAGAAGGCGCAGGCCGAGAAGGCGGCCGCCAACGCCCAGCGGCATCTGGATGAGGCCGTGGCCGCGGCAAAGCGGGATGCTGAGGAGGCCGTTCGTCGCCAAGCGGCGATGCTCGTTCCTCCGCTGTCGTCAGCGCCGCCGCCCCCCGAGTTCACGTGGCAAACCGGGGAGGTCGGCACCGCAAACCCTCTCGAGGAGGATGGTGACGATGCCTCGGGCTCGGACACCCACGCGCCGCCTCCGCCACCTCCGCCGCCTCCGTCTTCGAGGCCGCACGGTAAGCAGCCGGTGGACCCGCAGGATCCGCCGACTACGGACGACGCCGATGCGCAGCTGCTTCTCCAGGTCGCCGTGCCGACACGCCGCCGGGTCGAGAGGACGAGCTCCGCGCCGCGAGCTCGGGAGACTGACGTCGCCGGCATGGCGAACCTGGATGCTGAAGCCTCCAGTGCCGTGCCCAGCGGCTGGGTGCGCGAAGGCGGCACCGGCCCGCTGAACCAGGCGCTTCTGGACGTTCAGTCCAAGTTGCGCAAAGAAGGCGACGCCCTCCAGCTCTACACCAAGACGCATCTGGCCCTGCGGGCCTCCGTCCGGGTATGCTTTGTTTTTTCCTTTTTTGGTCTCTTGTCTTTTTCTGTGGGGGCGCGCCAGCGCACCCACTGGGTGTAGTCCCCGAGTTCGGAGTCGGCTGCTGAGCAGGCGGCTCGGAACTCCTTCTAGCGAGCTCCGAAGGCTGACTTTGCTTTGCCGGCCTTGCAGGAGTACCACAACCTCCGCGCTACTGCCTTCAACCGCAACGTTGAAGAGCTGAGGAAGCGGACCGCCGATCTGGCGGAAAGTCGAGGTGAGCGGATTCTTCCTTCTTCGCGGGGGCGCGCTGGCGCATCCGCAGGCTGTAGTCCCCGAGATGCGGGCCGACTGCTGAGCAGTCGGGCTGGATCTCTCCGGCGACCTTCCTTCTTTCTTCTCCGCGGGGGCGCGCTGGCGCGCCCGCGGGCTGTAGTCCCCGAGATTCGGGCCGACTGCTGAGCAGTCGAGCCGGATCTCCCCGGCGACCTTCCTTGTTGACGATGCTTTGTCTTTCTTTGAGCTTCAGACGCCAATGCCGTCCTTCAAGGGCAGCTGGACGAGGCCAATGCCGCCCGTCGCACTAAGGAGGAGGAGTACGACAAGCTCGTTCGAGAGCGCGACCTTCTGGCGACGCAGCTGGCCGAGCAGAAGGACCTGCTTCGGAAAGCACAGGAGGACGCCAAGTCGCGGGAAGAGACCCTCCTAGCCGAGTTCGCGATGGAGCGGGCCGCCTGGACCGACCGTGAGGCGATGCTGACCTCCGGCTATCACGAGCTCGAGGACATCGTCGATGGTAACTCCTGGCTTCTCTTCTTTTGTCTTTCGACTCTGTGTCGAACTGTCTTCTGGTTTTTCTGACTGTCTCCTTTTCTTGTCTTTGGCAGACTTCTTCCCCGGCCACTTGCAGGCCGTCCCTCTGGCCATCGAGGCGGATCGGGAGGAGCGGAGGGCGCAGGGCGAACTGATCGCCGCCAACGCCCCCCGAACCATTGACGAGCAGCTCTTGAGCATTGGGGCTCGCCTTCGCCCTGCTCACCGTTTGATGCGTCGCCTTCAACGCGCCGGCGCCCAAGTCGTTACCGCCCTGTGGCCGGAGGTGCCGGCTCTTCGCACCGCCAGTCGGACGGCCGATTGGCTGGAGGTCGCCGTCGGTCGCTTCGAAGCTTGGAGGGGCTCCTCGGCCCGCGCCGGAGCACGCCGGGCCCTGGAGTTCGTCAAGGGGTGGTACCCTGGGCTGGACCTGGACGCCTGGCCGCGTTCCGGTCAGAGGCCCAGGCCGAGTTGGGGGCCGTGGAAGGCGCCCTTGTCGAGCGCGCGGCGGCCATCGCCGAGTACACGGACACCAGTGTCTTTGTGCCCGAGCGGACCGCCGACGGCGAGGAGGTTCCGCCCGAGTGGTTCGGGATGCACCCAGGGTACGAGGAGGACTCGGCGGAGGTAATCGGCTCCAGCACCGAGGGGGAGGGCGAGTCGGAGGACGGAGGCGAGGAAGAGGCGCCAGAACACGAAGCAGGCGGCCAGCCTCAGCCTGATCGCGCCTCCAGCAACGAGCCTCAAAAGGACCAGGCGACCGTCGCTGAAGGCGACCAAGCCGAGACCGCCCAGCCGACTATCCCGACGTCGGACGCCGCCGCCGCCTCCGGCCCTCCGGCTCCGGTGGCCGCCCCCTAGAGTGCATCAGCTTTACCTGTCTCTTTTGTTCTTTTTTAAAAAACTTGTTAGTTGCGAACAATTCCACCCGCGGGGTGTATTCGGCCAAGGGCCTTATGTAAATATTTATCAAATTTCCGCCTTTCCTTGCTGTGGCTCTTTAGACTTTTTTCCTTTGCCGCCTTCCTTCGGTTGCCGCCTTGCCGACTGGGCAGCCGCTCTGCGGACTGCCGCTGGGTCAAGCGCTCAGCTACTTTAGGAGGCAAGTACTTAGTCGTTTAGAACGCCGTAGCAAGTTTGGCTGGAGATCGACAGGCCGACTCTCAAAAGTCGGTCGTCCTTGATAAAGGTTGAACCTATGAGCCGACTGCTCGTGAGTCGGCTCAGTAGGGGGAAACTGGGAGCCGGCTTGGGCTATGCGTAGCTCTTAAGTCCTTAGCCGTTTTTCATGTGTGCGCTCGCTCTTTCCATCTCCCCGTTTACCGATAGTCGCTCTGCGAGCTGCGGCTTTCCGTAGGAGATGGCTTTGAGCGCAACACATTACTTGTCTGACCTCAGGGAGCATTTCATAGCACAAGGCGGCGAGTCCCCAGGCCGACTAGTCGGACCCGGTGCCAGACAGTATGATAAAAAAGGAGGAAGCATTTCGGAAGCGAGATCCATATCATACAGATAATCAAAAAGGCAGTCCCCGAGCTCGTCTCGGGGGGCCTAAGGTCTTAGTACTTAATACAGAAAGGGGGGTAGCGTGATACATACTGCATCAACTGTAAAATCTTCGAAGAAGATTTGCATTCCACGGGCGCTCTGTTTCCTTGCCAGAGTCGTCTCTCTTGCGTGCTCGAGGCTTCTGAGCGTCGATCAAGTAGTAGGCGTCGTTCCCTAGCACCTTGCTGATGATGAAGGGACCCTCCCAAGGCGCTGACAACTTGTGCTGGCCGGCTGTTCTCTGAATCAGCCGGAGCACAAGGTCGCCCTCTTGGAATGATCTTGGCTTGACCTTGCGGTTGTAGTATCGCCGCAGACTCTGCTGGTAGATGCTGGACCGACTGAGTGCCAACAGCCGGCCCTCTTCCAGCAGGTCGACGCCGTCTTGGCGTGCTTCTTCAGCCTCCTCTTCGGTGTACATGGAGACTCGCGGAGAGTCGAATTGTATATCCGTCGGGATGACGGCTTCGGCACCATAGACGAGGAAGAACGGCGTGAAGCCGGTTGATCTGTTCGGTGTTGTGCGCAGACTCCAGAGGACGGAAGGCAGCTCTTCCACCCAACAGCCGGCCGAGCGCTCGAGTGGTTCGACCAATCGAGGCTTGATGCCGGATAGGATGAGGCCGTTGGTCCGTTCCACCTGGCCGTTTGACTGCGGATGGGCAACGGACGCTAGGTCCAGTCGGATGCCCTGCGTCGCGCAGAAACAAGCCAAGGCGCCTTTGGCGAAATTGGTGCCGTTGTCTGTGATGATGCTATGCGGTATGCCGTACCGCACCGTGATGTCGGCAATGAAGGTCACTGCTGTGGGCCCGTTTAATTTCTTGATGGGCTTTGCTTCTACCCACTTGGTGAACTTGTCCACTGCGACGAGCAAATGAGTCAGGCCGCCTCGGGCCGTCTTGAAAGGTCCCACCATGTCCAAGCCCCAACTGCGAAGGGCCAGGCGATGGGGATTGTCTTCAGTGCAGAAGCCGGCTGAAGGGGCTTGGAGCGGAACACCTGGCACCCCTTGCACTTCTTGACTAGTTCTTTAGCTTCTTCCAGGGCAGTCGGCCAAAAGAAACCGTGCCGAAAGGCTTTGGACACGAGCGCCCTCGAGGCCGCATGGTGACCACACTCGCCCTGATGGATGTCTTTGAGGATCGCCTGGCCTTGATCTGATTCTACGCAGCGCTGGTGGACACCAGTGACGCTGCGTCTGACTAACTCTCTGTTGACTATGGTGTAGGCTGCCGCTCGGCGTTGTACTTGCCGAGCCAGAGTCTCATCTGCAGGCAACTCCTTGTTGACTAGGAACTTGAGGATGGGCTGCGCCCATGAAGGTGCTGCTATCTCTTCGATTGCCACCACAGCGACTTGGACAAGGGTGGCTGGGCTGGGAGGCGGCGGGTTGGATTCTGCTGCCGCTTGCTGAATTGAGGGAATCTCTAGGCCGACTGGCGCAGTCCCCGGGCCGACTGGCGCAGTCCCCGGGCCGACTGGCGCAGTCCCCGGGCTGACTGGCGCAGTCCCCGGGCCGACTGGCGCAGTCCCCGGGCCGACTGGCGCAGTCCCCGGGCCGACTGTGGCTTTCTTGAGGTCGCTTTCTGGGGTCTTGGAGTCGGATCCGACTATCTCTGGGGGAGCCGGCACGAAAATGGAGTCGGATTCTGGTGAAGGCTTGATAGACGGCTTGAGGAGGCGCTGAAGGGCGACGCCAGAAGGTATCGCCTGGCGAGTGGAGCCGACTCGCGCCAATGCATCTGCTTGATCGTTGTCGTTTCTTGGTACATGGAGGAATTTGCATCCTTCAAAATATCCGCTGAGTTGCTGCACCAAGAAGCGGTAGCTCGCCATGTTTGCGTCCTTGGCGTCCCAGCCGCCGGATGATTGCTGAACCACCAAGTCGGAGTCGCCATAGCACAGGATCCGGCGAATGCCGAGTTCTTTGGCAAGCCGGAGCCCGTGGATGAGCGCTTCATATTCGGCGACGTTGTTGGAGGCGGCGAAGTGGATTTGCAGCACGTATTTGAGCTTGTCGCCCTTAGGGGAGGTGAGGACGACGCCGGCCCCGAGGCCGGAGCGCATCTTGGGGCCGTCGAAATGCAGTCGCCAATGAGTAGAGTCGGGCGCAGGCGGCAAGTATTGAGTCTCGGCCCAGTCGACGAGGAAGTCGGCTAGCGCCTGCGACTTGATGGCGGTGCGAGGTTGATAGTAGATGGTGTAGGGAGCCAGATCGATAGCCCACTTGGCCACTCGGCCAGAAGCATCTCGACTTCCGATGATCTCGGCGAGTGGGGCGGTGCAGACCACGGTGATTGGATGCTCTTGAAAGTAAGGCTTCAGCTTCTTGGCGGCAAAATGCACGCCGTAGCACATCTTCTGATAGTGAGGGTAGTTCTGCTTGGAGGTCGACAGTACCTCGCTCAGGTAATATACTGGTCTCTGGACCGGGAGCGCCTTGCCTTCCTCCTTTCGCTCGACCACAACAACTATGCTGACTACCCGGCTGGTGGCGGCGATGTATAAGAGCATGGGCTCCTTGGGAGTCGGAGCCGCCAACACAGGGGGAGTCGTCAGCATCTTCTTCAGTTGGAGAAATGCCTCATCTGCCTTGTGGTTCCATTCGAAAAAAGTGGTCTTCTTCATCAGTTGATACAATGGCAGAGCTTTCTCGCCCAGCCGACTGATGAATCGGCTTATTGAAGCCAAGCAGCCGGTGAACTTTTGCACATCCAACAGTCGGCTGGGTACCTCCATCCTCTCTATGGCCTTGATCTTCACAGGGTTGCACTCTATTCCGCGTTCGGAGACCAGAAAACCAAGGAGCTGGCCGGCTGGGACTCCGAACACGCATTTCTCTGGGTTGAGCTTGATCTGGAATCGGCGCAGATTCTCAAAGGTCTCTTTAAGATACTCTAGCAGCGTCCCACGCTTCTCCGTCTTTACCACCACATCATCCGCATAAACATGGGCATTCCTGCCGAGTTGCTTGAGGAGGCATTTCTGCATGCAACGCTGAAACGTGGCGCCGGCATTCCTCAAGCCGAACGTCATCGTCAGGTAGCAGAAGGCTCCAAACGGCGTGATGAATGCGGTCTTCAGCCTGTCCGCTGGATTCAGCTTGATCTGGTGATATCCTGAGTATGCATCCAAGAAGCTCAACAGCTCACATCCGGCTGTGGAGTCTATCACTTGATCGATCCTTGGCAGGGCAAACGGATCCTTCGGGCAGGCTTTGTTGAGGCTGGTGTAGTCGATGCACATCCGCCACTGCTTGTTCTTCTTCAGCACTAGTACGGGGTTGGCCAACCATTCCGGAAAAAACACCTCCATGATGAAGTCGGCTGCCAGGAGCCGGGCTATCTCTTCTCCCACCACTCTTCTTTTCTCTTCTGACAGGCGGCGCAAAGGCTGCCTAACGGGCTTCACATTCGGCCTGACATGTAGCTTGTGCTTGGCGAATTCCGTCGGTACACCTGGCATGTCCTTGGGGGACCACGCGAAGATGTCCCGATTCTCACGGAGGAAATCGACGAGCTCGCCTTCCTATTTGCTGTCGAGGCCTGTGCCCATGACAGCGTACCTCTCTGGGTGCTCCGGGTCCAAGGGTATCTTCTTGGTTTCTTTAGCCGGCTTGAATGATCCTTCTGCCTCCGACTCCTTGGGGTCGGGCGACATCTCCGGCTGCTTCCCAGCCATCGCCACGACGCGATCAAGGAGCCGCTTCTCGGCTGCGATCACCAAAGACTCGGCCAGCCGACTGCTCTCGGCCGCACAGGCGGACGACTTCTTGTAGTCGCCGGCAACGGTCAGGATCCCCTTGGAAGTCGGCATCTTCATCTTGAGGTAGGCGTAGTGGGGAACCGCCATGAATTTGGCTAGAGCAGGCCGACCTAGCAGCGCGTGGTACGGGCTCTCCAAATCCACCACCTCGAACCAGATCGGCTCTCGGCGAAAGTGATCTTTGTCTCCGAAGAGGACGTCTATCAGGATCTTGCCAATCGGCGAACAGGAGAGGCCGGGTACGATCCCATGGAACACGGTGCGGCTGCTCTGCAGCTGCCTCCGCCTGATTCCGAGCTTCTCCATGGTATCCTTGTACAGGATGTTTATGTTGCTGCCTCCGTCTATCAGGACCCGCGAGAAACAGGCGGCCCGCCTATCAGTGGCCAAGGTTGCACCAAGAACCAAGGCGTAAGAGCCCGGGCTCGGCATCACCTCTGGGTGATCTGCCCGACTCCAGCAGATAGGCTTCTCGGACCAATGCATGAACTCAGGGGCTTCTGCTGCCACTCAGTTGACTTCTTGCTGCTGTTGGCGCCTGCTGCGCCGATCATCTGCCAGACTGGTGAACACTACGTATGCTCCGTGCTCTTCTGGGAACTCGTCTTGGACCGCGCCGACTGGCCGAGCCGCCGGCTGCGGAGGCGGCGGAGGCGGCGGCGGCCCTGCAGGCGGCGGAGGGGCGAGGCCGTCTCCCTTGGCGATCCGGACGAGCCAGTGGCACTTTCTGGTGGTATGGTTTGATGGCTTCGCACCGCTGTGAAACTTACAAGGACCATCCAGAGTCTGCTCATAAGAGAAAGCCGGCAACCAATTGGACTTGCCACCCTTCTGTCGCTTGGCCGGAGGCTGCCCCTCTGGTTGCTGATCTTCTACTGCTGCGACCTGCCGACTGTTGGAAGTCGGCTGGGGGGCTTTGCGCTTGTTGTCGTTCTGTTGCTGCCGTCGGCTGGCGTCTCCAGCCGGCGTTCTGGGAGCCTGGGGAGTCACCTTCCCGGCCGCGTTGACTTGGATCTCCGTCTTCATAGAGGAGTCGGCCGTGGCGTACTTGTCTGCTATGATTAGCAGTTCGTCGAGGGTTTCGGGCTCGTCGCAGAGGAGCTTGTGCTTGAGGAGGGTGCCCTCTCGGCACCCGGCCGTAAAGTACTCGATGGCCTGCACCTCGTGCACGCCCTCACAGGAGTTTCGGAGTTCGCCCCAGCGCGTGAGATAGTCGCGCGTCGATTCTTCGGGGCCTTGCACGCACAAGGAGAGCTGGCGCGGCTTGGGAGGTCGCTTGTACGTGCTGGTGAAGTTGCGAATGATGGCTTCAGTGAAGTCGACCCAGCTGTTGATGCTGCTGGGCTTCAGGCTGTTCAGCCATGTCTGGGCCGTGCCCTGGAGCATGAGGGGAACATACTTTACGGCGACTCGCTTGTTGCCGTTGGCGATGTTGACGGCTGTGGAGTAGTCTATCAGCCAATCCACGGGCTTCACGGAGCCGGTGTACTTGGGCGTATCTCGAGGGAGCGTGAACCCTTTGGGGAAGGGCTCATTTCTGACGCGGGGCCCAAAGCAAGGCGGACCCAGCTCGTCTTCTTCTTCTAACGCCAGGGATCTGTGGAGTCGGTCGATCCGGTGGCGGGCATCGTTCTCTCCGACTCCCTCTCGGCGGCCAAGGCGATCTCCGAGAGTCGGATGCTCAACAGGCAGCGGAGAGACTCGCCGTTCTCTTCGGGGCGGGGGAGGCAGATAATCATCTCGCCGCTCCACTGCTCTGGGGCGGCCATCTTGGTCGCGCTCGATGGAGATGCGAGTCCGGCTGTGGCTCGCAGCCGGCTCCTTCTCTTTCCTCCCGCGGACTCCGCCAGTCGGCGTCCGGGAGGTCGCGCCTTGATCTCGGCGAGGGGGTAAGTCATCATTCTGCTGTTGCTGCACGTCGGCGCGGCCGCCTGCCGCGTTTTGCGCAGCAACCGCGTCGAGGAGCTGCTGGACTCGCTCCGTCATTACACGGCGCTCTTCGCCTTCGAGGTTCCTTAGCTCTTCGGTCGCCGCTTGGGCGGCGCGGATGTTCTCCGCAGGGGTGGCGTACACGGGGCGCTTCGCTCCGAATAGATCGGCGATGGCCGCGCCGCGCTCTCGGACCACACCGAGACGGCTCGGTCCAGTCGGAGCCGGCGAGCCGCCCACAGCATGGTCCATCTCGCGCTGATATGCTTCGGACAAGCGTCTCATGCTTGCCAACTTCTTGGCGCCTTCAATGATCTGAAGGCGGCGCTCTTCCAGCATCTCTGCGTCCGCGTCCTCTGGGAGGGGCGCGGACAGGTCCTGCAGGGCCGCAGGCAGCGGGTCCTGGGCGTTTTCACCGGAGTGCTCGCCGTGGCCGATGACGAGCACCTCCGTGACGGCGCTTCCGTCGCTCTCCTCGTACGGAAGCGGCTCGTCATAAACCACCACGTTGGTGGGGAAGGTATCAAGCGATACGGCGTCGGAGTCGACCAGCATCGGGTCGGAGGAGCCTACGGACTCCAAGTCTACGGCGGGCTCGCCGGCGACTTGAAGTTGGTCGAGGAGGCCCGCGAGAAGGTTCTCGGGGCCACCCGCGCCTGCGCTCGGCACGGGTTCGTCGGAGAGGCGCACCTCGCCGATGAGTTCGGCGAGGCCGCTCGCTACGCAGGCGGCTTCGGCGCCGTGCAGTGCGTCGATGCAGACTCCATCTGGCGAGCCGGGCTGGCTGCGCTCGCCAGGGAGGAAGAGGGTTCCCGTCCAGAACAGATCTCCGGACGACGGTGCACCTCGCCCCACGGTGGGCGCCAAATGTCGGGGGTTGGGTGCGACATATGCCAACGGGTGGCTTATCATGGTGGGGGCGAGTAGAACGTCGCCGGTGCCTAGAAACGGGATGAGGCGAAGACATGCACGCCGGCGAATCTTACCCAGCTTCGGGGCTCTCCGAGGAGATAACACCCCTACTGCTGCTCTGCGGGGTCTCCGTATGATCACTATGGGGTGATAGTACAATGGTGCTCCTCGAGCTGTGTAGAGGCAGGAAGGGGCAAGGCTAGCTCTTTCCCTTCTTGCTATGTGTCTAAACCTATCCAGGGCCGAACCCTTTGCATGGGTGCCCCGGGGGGTTTATATAGGCCTACCCCCCGGGGGTACAATGGTAATCCGACTGGGCGTGGCCCCCAGTCGTCAGTCTCTCTTGCAGCCGTCCTCCCTGCCGGCTTCTGGGGCCCGCCGACTGGCGGGCCCCGCAGACAGGCAGAACGCTGTGCAGCGCTCTTGATGACGCAGGCCCGGTCATGGGGTCGTGGGAACAGTGCCTCCGTTTGTCAGGCGATCACTGTCGCCACTCCCCGTCCAATCTGGTTTATGGCTTGTGGGGCCCTGGCCGGGAGGCGGCCGACTCTGGGGAAGCCGACTCCCGTAGGGCCGTCTTCGGACTCTCCGGCCGTCTTCCTCTATCTCACTGACGGGGGGCCCGGCGATCTCTGGGCCGTACGCGCCGCCGTCGTGGGCACAGTGCCTTGTGCACTGTGGCTGAGGTCAAGGGAGGCATGGCGACAGTGCCGCGCCTCACCGGAGATCTCCTGGTGACGCGGCTCACTGTAGCCATGTCGTCTTCCCGTGGGTCCGTGGGGACAGCCACGATGGGGCTGTACCCCGCATCGGTCTTCGTGAAAGGTCGCGGGCCGACTCTCACAGTCGGCCCCTTGAGAGGTCACAAGCCCGGAGTCGGCTTGTTTCAGAGTCGCCATCTGAGGACTCTGCTTCTTTGAAGGTCGCCAGCTGGGACTCGGCCTTCTCGAAGGTCGCCCACTGGGACTCGGCCTTCTCGAAGGTCGCCTAGCTGGGACTCGGCTGAGGGGCGCGGCCCGCCCCGATGTCTTGAAAGATCTTGGGTCCTGGGTCAGCCTACCCATGGCCCATTACTCCGACACCATAGGCAGGCAAGTCTGGGGACCCCCATTCCCAGAACGCCCGACTGACAAAAGGCTGGCCTGGGTGAGGCTTGCCTTCATTGCTCTCTTTCGCCTTGCTCCAGATCCCCTTCCTTGCTCCCTTGCTTCCGAATCTCCAGATCCGCTCCACTCCTTCCCCTCCAGTGAATCCTGGCACCGTGCAAGGCTAAGGCCGACGCCCTGCCGGCTTGGTATTCGCCAGCCCTGGATGCCCCCAACATGTCGGAGAAGAATCTCACCGCTACGCGCCTGATGACGGCGGTGGAGGGCAGCGAGATGGGGGTGACCGAACTCCGGGCCGGCTCCACCGACCCGGAGGCTAAGGGGAGCACCTTCTACCCCTTCTTCATGAACGTCGTCGTTGCCGGCCTGGTTCCACCCTTCTCCGAGTTCTTCTACACCGTCCTACGCCATTACAGGTTGCAGGCCCTCCACTTCTGGCGCACTCGCGCCCGTTGTGGACGCTTGGGGGCGCGGACGACGATCTTCGCCTGAACCCGGTGGCCTTGGTCGATGAGGATCTGGTCGCGGCTCTCCGCCTCTTGGTTGGAGATGACCTGGAAGATCTGGAGGGCGCTCCTACCCCCCTATTCCTCCGCCAGGACTGGAAACAGGTGGTGGATGCCATGCCCACCTTTGACGGGTGTGACCTGGTGCCAGTGAAGCCTCCTGTGGCCCAGGGGGTGACAACACCGGTGGAGGTGTGTTCCGGTGATTCCCACGGGGGAGGAGAGGAAGACGAAGAAGAAGACGAGCGCGACTCGGAGGCGACCACTAAGGGGACAGGGGAGACCTCCCTCCAGCGCAGGGCCAGCATCCTCCACACCCTGCCGGACGACGACGAGGCCAACGCCATGCGAGAGGAAGAGGACCCGCCCGTGATCCCGAAGAAGGACAGGTCGGCGCTGATCTTCCAAGGGGCTACTCCAGCCCAGGCACCGCCCGAAGCCGCCTCTAGCCCTTCTGATGCGCTCTCTTCCACTCCTGGACCTCTCGAGGCTGCACCCCGGACCAAGAGGCTTTCGGGCTTTAAGCTCGGCAAAAGGTCGGTGGCCTATGCCACGATTGACCAGTAAGTGCTCGGACTCCGTCTTGTTCTTATTTTTGCTGCCGGGGCTTGACATTCTCCATCACTTGGCTTGGCCACCGCTTGTGGCGAAGAAGAAGAAGGGGGACATGGTGGCTCCGCCTGGGGCAGCAGGCTCATCTGCTGCGGCCGTGCCTTTGCCCGCGGGAAGGGGAGGCGGTGAAGTTTGCACTTCCCCCGCCCGATCATCCTCGCGAGGCTCGAAGGAGCGCTCTGGCAGGGCGCCAGCCCCCATGGCCCTGCTAGCCCAGAGGTGCTGGTGCCTGATGCTGTTGTTGAGGTAGCCAAGACTCAGGAGCCCCCAGTCTCCCAAGCCATGGTCACGCTGCCGGCTCCTCCTCCTACACTAATGGTTCCAAATTCTTCTACCTCCTCCGCCGTCTTGGACCGTGCCCTTGCTGAGCTGGGCCAGCTGCGAGAAGACCTCCAGGGCGCCAACTCCCACCTAGTTGCTGGGCGCCTGGAGCTGGTCTCTGGCTGGGTTCACTCTGATACCTCCATTCGAGCGGCGCTAGGTCGGGCCGCGGCAGCTTCTGAGGAGTACAAACAAGCCGCCACCCAAGCCGCAGCCGCCCGCCATGCGGCGCTGAAGGATGCCACGGTCGCCCGGTACTATTGCAGGGCGCTGGAGGCCGAGCTGCAGGGTTTGCGCGATGAGCTTGCCAAAGAGGCTCGCGACTGCCAGGAGAAGGAGGAGGAGATGAAGGCTCGGGAGGACGCCATCGGGGACCGCAACGCCGAGCTGACCGCTGAACGCGGCCGGCTGGGGACGCTGGAGCAGAAGTTGAAGACGGAGAGGGCCGAGCTGGACACCAAGGCGAAGGTCCTGGCTGAGGACTGCGTGGCCTTCGCGGATCTTGAGGAGAGATCTCGCAAGGCGATGAGGACGCTCTACGAGGACGGCTTGGAGAAGCCGCTGGTTGGTGCCAAGGAGGGCCCTGCCCAGCTGCTTCCTTTCTTGGTCGAGGCGCTCGAGGAAGTTGTGACCGGCGTCGGCCCCATGGCCGAGGCTGAAGAGCTCGCATCCTTTCTTCTGCAGCGCTGACGCGTGTCTTCAGCCACGTCTACCTTCACGACCCTGGCGCCAACCTTGACGAACTGCTGGAGCCCATGGACGACGAGCTCTTCGTCGCTGCTGCTGAAGCCATGAAGGGCCGGGCGGAAGCCCTGCTGGCAAAGTTTCGCGCCTTTGCCACTGTGCCCAGGGCAGGTGCTCCTGATTTCATGGCCTTGGGAGGTGGAGCTGATGGAGGTAACACCACCACGGAGCGCGGGGCTCCTGGCGAATGATGGCGTCGCCCAAGGGTGATCTTCTCATGGCTTCTTTCCTGTTTTAACTCCTGCAATATGCACTGTGCCTCGTGGAGGCGTTTAAACTTGCGTTTGGTATCGTGAAGACAATTAGGGTTTGTCATATTTGCTTCTGGATTTGCTTCGAGATTTTGTGGTTTCCTTCCTATTTGCTTTGTTTTCTACGTCGACAGGGCCCAGCCGGGCGCATACCTCAACCGCCGTTAGCCCCGACCGGATCACCAGGATGGGACCAAGGAGTGAGGGGCTACGTGACAAGTTAGGCTCCTGAGTCGCGATGCTTAGGAGTCCCCCTTGATGCGCAAACAGAAAATAGGGAGGGAGTGTAGGGGTGGATCTGGCGTTCTACGTCGGCAGAGCCCGGCCCCGCACATACCTCAACCGCCATTAGCCTTGCAGAACTAAGTGAGGGGCTACATGACTAGTTAGGCTCCTGAGTCGCGATGCTCAGGAGTCCCCCTTGACACTCAAACGGTCTCCGTACCTTGGCTCTGCTCGGGGAGGGGCGCGCGACGACCAGGTTCGAGGGACCTGGCTGGGTGGCGTGCGGTCGGACGTGACCCGGGCGCAGCCCCCGTTTCCAGCCCCCTCGTGTGACACTCCCGAGGGGAGGTGTTGTGATGAGGCCAGACACTGAGCTCTAGGATCCCTGAGGTTGATACGGCCGTGGGCCGCCCTCAGTTGTTTATCACCAGCACGGAGCATAGCGCTTCCGTATGTGTATGGGCATAGCCTCTCCTTGGCAGTGTTGTTATCCAGCGCGGAGCATGGTGCTTCCACTGGTACGTGGGAGGGGGGCCCTCCGGGAGGAGCACCCGGGGCGTGTACAGCCCCGCCTGACACGTGGCTTGCACGGCAGGGCTAGACGAGGTGTATCTGGGCACTCGTGAGCCAGCATGGGACACACGAGGCCCTACCTCAAGGCGGGTTGCGCCTGGTCTTGAGCCTTGGACGGTAGTGTGTTCCTGCGAGATGGTTAGATACTAATGCTCTACGTCCTCAGGTCCCGGTCCTCGAGCGAGCTCAGCTGCCGCTGGTATGCCAGGTCATGATGCTGTGGACAAGGCCAGGGGTGAGGGCTGGAGAGCCAGTAAGAGCTCCTGAGTCGTGATGCTCAGGAGCCCCCCTTTTTGCGCAAGCAATTTGCATGGGGGAGAAGAGGCCCGTGGCAGGCAGCAGATGATAATCATAGGAAGGTTAAGCATGAAAGGCAAATCAACATAGATAAACACATGCAGGATACATGCCACTGGGTCAGGCCCGAGCGGCTTGGGGATGATGCAGCCCGAGGGGCGCCCCCAGCAACGTAAACTAAAGACATAAGCAAAAGGGATACATGTCGCAGGGACAGACCCACGTGACCTGGGAATGATGCGGCCCTGAGGGTGCTCCCAGCTGAAATGAACTCGAAAGATGTCACCTGGTACCATTGTAGAGGGGGTGTTGGAGTAGCTGAAGATGCCCGGTGAAGAGGCCGACCCTCACGAGCCGTCGGGGCCCTGAGCCTCGGGACGCTCTGGTGGTCCAGGCAGTTCCTTGAGGACCATCTCCATCTCCGCCAGGACCGCGTGATGCCTAGCCTCCCGAGCCGCCAGAATGCTCCGCAGATGACACTGGTGAGTAGCAGCCGTGTTCGGCAGGCTGAAAGGCATGCGAACGTAGCTGTGCGGCGGACGCTCGCAACATCCCACACGCCAAGGCCAAAGGCGCTCCTGAGACATGGCTCGGTTGAGCCCTGGGAAGTTGATGCAGACGCGCAGCCCACCATCCTCGCCCGGATGGGGAGCTACGCCAGGCAGGCGGCGATCGCCACGCATGGCTCTTGCTTTCTGAAGCTCCTGAGTGGTCTTGGTGATGAACTCTTGAGGGTTGGGCCTTTCTTGCCCCATGCTTTCCTGAGGGAAACGTGCTGCGAAGCACGCCTCCAGGTGGTGCCCGAGCGCCTCCCTCGTGATTTTGGCAAAGTCTGAGGCCCTCCAGAAGAGAGCCCTCGAGGCCTGCCTGAGTAGGGCGCCAGGCGCGCCTTCCTATGCAATGGAGGGAGGCGCCCCTTGCACGGGCGCAGATCATGATGCGACACCTCCTGAAATGCCAACATCCTGAGGCTTTGAGCTGGGTGGTGTCTTCTTCTTCTTGGGAACTGCCTCAGGAGAGTTCTCACCCTTGCTGTCTGGGTCCTCGATTGATGCAACTTGGGAGGCGTGCTTGAAAGAGAGCACCACATCTTTCTCTTCGCATGGGACCGTGATGATTCCGCCGCTTCCCGGCATCTTGAGGATATTGTAGCCATGGTGGGTCACCACCATGAACTTGGCCAGGGCTGGATACCCGAGGTTGGCATTGTATGGCAGGCGAATGTGGGCGATGTGGAAGTCAATAAGCTCGGTGTGGTAGTTGTTGTGCTGTCCGAAAGTGACATGGAGGCGGACCTGCCCTATCAAGGTGGTGGAGCCGTCAGTAACTCCTGAGAAAGGCTTGGTAGGCTGAAGTTGATCATATGGTACTTGGAGGTTGTTGAACATCTTGACGGACAAAACATTGAGCCCTATGCCGCCATCGATGAGGGTCATGGTAACTTGCACATTGCTGATGACTGGGGAATAAATCATCGGGAGGATGCCAGCGGTAGCTGCACACTTGAGCTGATCTGCTAAGCTGAAAGTGATGGCGCACTTGGACCACCTGAGCGGGCGCATGGCCTCGAGCTTGGGGAGGACTGCATTCACCTCACGAGCAAACTGCTTGAAGATGCGCTGAGAGGCTGGGGCCTGGGCACCGCCCAAGATACAAGCGATAGCACGTGGCTCCTGGAAGCCCCCATCCCCCTCGTCCTGGTGGTGGTCATCATTCCTTCTTGGCGATGGCGGCAGAGGAGGAAGGCATGCGTTGCCCTGCGGGTGATCCTCCCAAGGTTGATCCCTCCAGGCTCCCTTGCGAGGCTGGTCCTACCAGCGATCCTCGTGAGGTCGGTCACCCCACTCCTGGCGAGGGCCTCGGTCGTCCCATCGTCCTCCACCTCGTCCTCCTCCTTCGCCGTAGCCCCGGTCGTTGAGCTCGGGGTGTTGACCGATGCGTCCTTCTCGAACGGCCCTGAGCTCCTGGCATTCATTGGTGTTGTGGGTGTAGAGGTTGTGGCAGGCGCAGAATCGGTTGCCCTTGGATGACTTTGGCTGGTACCTACCGCGCTTCGTGTCTGGTTCTGCTACGAGCATGGCTGCTCCTTTGCGCTTCATGTCCTTGGCCTTGGCCTTCTTTTCTTCTGGGTCAGCAGCTGGAAGCTCGAGGAGGGAGAGGCGTCCTTCCTCAGCTCTTGCGCACTTGGTCGCCAGGTTGAACAACTCCAGAGATGTGCACAAGTCCTCATGGATGGCGAGCGCCTCCTTCATCTTGACATCACGGACGCCATCAGAAAATGCTGAGATGATGGCCTCGTCCGTCACCTTGGGGATCTTGAGGCGGGCAGTGTTGAAGCACTGGATGTACTTCTGCAGGGTCTCTCCAGGCTACTGCTTGATGCGGTGCAGGTCACCCGTGGCCGGAGGGCAGTCGCGAGTGCCCTGGAAGTTGGCGATGAAACGGCTGCGCATCTCGTCCCAAGAGGAGATCGAGCCGGGAGGCAGGTTTAGGAGCCAGGTGCGGGCACCATCGGTGAGCGCCATGGGATACCAGTTCGCCATGACCTTTTCATCTCTGTTGGCTACCTCGATGCCTAGCTCATAGAGCTGCAGGAACTCCGTGGGGTCGGCGGTGCCTTCGTAGCGAGGAGGCAGGTTCGACTTGAACTTACAGGGCCAGGCAACGCTATGTAGCTCGGTGGTGAAGGCACGACACCCTGCTGTGGCCACCGGAGCCTTTTGCAGACGCGGGGCTTTGATGGTTCCCCCGCACTGTCGCTAGGGGCAGCACGGGGTCTTCGCGTGCTGGTGCAGGGATGTGGTCTTGCCGTGCTGGTGAAGGGAGCACGTGAGCGCCTTCTTGAGGCCGAGGGATTTCTTGGCAGCTCCTTTCTTGCCGCGCGGGCACCGGACGCGGTGGGTCACGTCCAGGGGCCGCGCGCCTCGGAGCCAGGGCACCTTCTTGGGGAGGAGGTGGCGGAGGCTCTCCCTGAGCTGCATCACCCATGCATCACGGAGGGCGAGGCAGCGAGAGGGACGATGCAGGAGAGCCCCCTGCGATGCTGATGAGCTCGGTGATGCGAGTGAGCCATTCTTCGTAGAGGTCGTCGATGGGGCGGTAGTGCAGGAGCTCACATGCCAGGAGCAATGCGGCCTGCACGTCCGTGGGGGCGCGACTAGCGTGAGAGGACGAACCGGCTGGGGTCAGCGATGGAGTGGCAGTGCGGCCTTCCCCCCGCACCGAGGGGTGCAGCGAAGATGCTTGCTGGTCGTTCCCCGTCGGGCCAATGGCGGCGTTGGCGGCAGGCAACAGAGAATAACGAGGAGGCCTGCCGACGGGAGCCGTCTGGGCGACGCGGTTGGCGAGAGCAGCCCGGCGCTCAGCACGAGCTCGGCGAGCATCTGCCATGGACGCGGCGAAGCGACGGAATGCAGATCAGCCAAAAGAAGATACCGGCGCACCCCTACCTAGCATGCCAAATGTTGGATATCGGGTTCCGGCAAAACCCTTAAGGATCGAACTCTGGGGTTTGCACGAAGATCTTCTCCCTACCGAAACACGCCCTCAACCTCGCCGCGATTCTAAGCTAGCACGATGAACAACACAAGGGACATGAGGTTTATACTGGTTCGGGCCACCGTTGTGGTGTAATACCCTAATCTAGTGTGTGGTGTGGTGGATTGCCTCTTGGGCTGATGATGAATAGTACAGAGGAAGAAAAGCCTCGCGAGAGGTATTCTTGTGGTGATGTGTGGACAAGCTAGGTCTTGGTCTGATTCTAGATGAGATTCCCCTCTTTACTGTGGTGGCTATCTCTATTTATAGAGGCCCTGGTCCTCTTCCCAAATATTGAGCGGGAAGGGAGCCAACAACGACCCTTTTGAAAGGGGACAACTAGTACAAGCTATCCTGACTAAAGGTGGTCTTCGACTGCCAAAGGCACTGGTGATGACGCCGTCTTGGGCTGCATGGTGACCTCCGTCTTGATGCTCTGCTGGTCTTGGTCTCATTGCACCGATATGGAAACCTTTGCCTGATGCCTCGGTACTCCGCGCCTGTGCTTGCCCCCTTTGCACCAAAGAGGAAACGAGGACACTGCGCAGGCTGGCGCCCGCCTGGCGTCCGCCTGGTCTCGATCGTCATGGCTTGCGTCATGAGCACCTCGCGAGGTACTCCTCGCCTTGATCTCTCCGCCTCCTCGCGAGCCTGCTTGGTGAGCCCGCCCCTTAGGAGGCCTTGCATCGTCCGCCTCGCGAGGCTTCGCCCCTCGTGAGGGTCTTGAACTTGGGTTGATGAAGACAGGTCGTATTGGGCCGCTGGTGAGCCACACTGCAGGCCTCAGGTAGGAAAGTCTGGGGACCCCCGTTCCCAGAACGCCGACACCTTGATCTTGTCACCTTCCTTGATTTCCCCGAGTTCTTCTCGCTTCGTCTCTATCTTCATTAGCCAAGCATCATCACCCATGTTGTTGGAGGAGGGAGGCGACATGATGTCTGACCTTAAAAAACTCTGGCAGAAAATAGCTTAGAATGAAAACAGGAGATTTTGTCATGGTACGGTGGTCAAAACCTTCGGGAGATTATGTAATGAATTTTTACCGACCAATAGAAGTATCGTGCAAGAAACAGAGTCCAGAGGGCACACGAGGTATCCACGAGGCAGTGGGCGCGCCCAGGGAGGTAGGGCGTGCCCTCCACCTTCGTGGATGCCTCGTGTCTCCTTCAGACTGCTTCTTATTTTCCAATTTTTTTGAAATATTCCAAAACGGAGAAAAATTGCTATTTGAGCGGTTTTGGAGTTGGTTTACTTACCATACCACATACCTATTCCTTTTCGGAGCCTGAAATGTACTACTCTGGGGTTACGGTGTCAATAACATTGTTTCAACATTTATGGGATTACCTGAGATATAATGTTTGATTCTTTGACCATTCACCACATTCAAATTTGTGCCCTCGGCGGTGTTTATTTTGATGGCACCGGAACGATAGACCTCCTCGATAACGTAAGGACCTTCTCATTTAGAGAGAAGTTTTCCTGCAAAAAATCTTAAACGAGAGTTGTATAGCAAAACATAATCACCTACATTAAACTCACGCTTTTGTATCCTTTTGTCAGGCCATCTTTTAACTTTTTCTTTAAACAATTTGGCGTTCTCATAGGCCTGGGTTCTCCATTCATCAAGTGAGCTAATATCAAATAGCCTCTTCTCTCCGGCAAGTTTTAAATCATAATTGAGCTCTTTAATAGCCCAATATGCCTTATGTTCTAGTTCTAGAGGTAAGTGACATGCTATTCCATAAACCATTTTATACGGAGACATACCCATAGGATTTTATATGCAGTTCTATAGGACCATAATGCATCATCAAGTTTCCTGGACCAATTCTTTCTATATCTATTAATAGTCTTTTGCAAAATCAATTTAATCTATCCATTACTCAATTCTACTTGACCACAAGACTGAGGGTGGTACGGAGATGCAATTCTATGATTAATATCATACCTAGAAAGCATTTTACGAAAAGCACCATGAATAAAATGTGAACCACCATCGGTCATTAAATATCTAGGGACTCCAAACCTCGGGAAGATAACTTCTTTAACCATCTTAATAGAGGTGTTATGATCAGCACTACTAGTTGGGATAGCTTCTACCCACTTAGTAACGTAATCAACAACAACTAAAATATGTGTATACCCATTAGAGGAAGGAAAAGGTCCCATATAATCAAAGCCCCAAACATCAAATGGTTCAATAACAAGTGAATAATTCATAGGCATTTCTTGACGTCTACTAATATTACCAATTCTTTGACATTCATCACCAGACAAGACAAACTTACGGGCATCTTTGAAGAGAGTTGGCCAATAAAGACCGAATTGCAATACCTTATGTGTAGTTCTATCTCCAGTGTGGGGTCCTCCGTTAGCCTTGCAGTGACACTTGCGTAGGATCTGTTCCTGTTCATGCTCAGGTACACAACGTGTAATAACACCATCTACTCCTTTATAAAGGTGTGGGTCATCCCAAAAGTAATGTCTTAAATCATAGAAAACCTTTTTCTTTTGCTGGTATGTGAAACTAGGTGGTATAAATCTAGCAACAATGTAATTAGCATAATCAACATACCATGGAGAAGTACGAGAAGCATTTATGACAGCTAATTGTTCATCAGGAAAGCTATCATCAATAGGTAGTGGGTCATCAAGAACATTTCCTAACCTAGACAAGTTGTATGCAACGGGGTTCTCTTCTCCCTTTCTATCAATAATATGCAAATATAATTCTTGTAGCAAGAGAACCCATCTAATAAGTCTAGGTTTAGCATCTTTCTTTTCCATAAGGTATTTAATAGCAGCATGATCAGTGTGAACAGTTACTTTGGAATCAACAATATAAGGTATGAACTTATCACAAGCAAACACAACTGCTAAAAATTCTTTTTCTGTAGTAGCATAATTTCTCTGGGAACTGTCTAGAGTTTTACTAGCATATTGGATAATATTTAGTTTCTTATCAACTCTTTTTCATAGAACAACACCTACAGCATAATCACTCGCATCACACATAATTTCAAAGGGTAAATTCCAATCACGTGGCTGAACAATAGGTGCAGAAATCAAGGCTTTCTTAAGTATTTCAAATGCTTCTACAGAATCATCATAAGAAAACAAAAGGAACATCTTTTTGCAAGAGATTAGTCAGAGGCCTAGAAATTTTAGAGAAGTCTTTAATAAACCTCCTATAATAACCAGCATGACCAAGAAAACTTCTTATATCTTTGATGTCCTTATGACACGTCATCTTTTCAATAGCATGTACTTTAGCTTTATCTACCTTAATACCTCTTTCAGAAATTTTAAGCCCCAAGACAATACCTTCATTAACCATAGAGTGGCACTTATCACAATTCAAGACAAGATTAGTTTCTTCACATCTATGCAAAACTCGATCAAGGTTGCTTAAGCAATCATCAAAAGAAGTTCCGTAAACAGAGAAATCATCCATGAAAACCTCAACAATCTTTTCACAAAAGTCAGAGAATATAACAAGTTATACATATTTGAAAGGTAGAAGGTGCATTACATAAACCAAAAGGCATACGTCTATAAGCAAAGGTACCGAAAGGGCAAGTAAAAGTGGTCTTTTCCTGATCATATTTTGACACAGGTATTTGAGAGGAACCAGAATAACCATCTAGAAAGCAAAAATGTGTATGTTTGGATAAACTTTCTAGCATTTGATCAATAAAAGGTAAAGGGTAATGTTCTTTTCTAGTAGCTTTATTTAATTTGTGGAAATCAATTACCAATCCATAACCTGTAACAATTCTTTGTGCGATCAATTCATCTTTATCATTAGGAACAACAGTAATACCTCCCTTCTTAGGGACACAATGGACAGGACTTACCCACTGACTATCAGCAACATGATAAATTATACCTGCCTCCAGAAGATTTACTATTTCATTTCTTACCACTTCTTTCATCTTAGGATTAAACAGTCGCTGATGATCAATGATACGTCTCCAACGTATCTATAATTTTTTATTGTTTCATGCTTTTATATTACCCCTTTTGGATGTTTATGGGCTTTATTTTACACATTTATATCATTTTTGGTACTAACCTACCAACCAGAGGCCCAACCCGTATTGCTGTTTTTTTGCCTATTTCAGTATTTCGAAGAAAAGGAATATCAAACGGAGTCCAAACGGAATGAAACCTTCGGGAGCGTGATTTTTGGAACGAACGTGATCCAGAGGACTTGGAGTGCAAGTCAAGAAGCAGCCGAAGCTTCCACGAGATACGAGGGAGCCCCCCTATAGGGCGTGCCCCCTATCTCGTGGGCCCCTCGGGCGTCCACCGACGTACTTCTTCCTCCTATATAAGCCTACGTACCCCGAAAACATCCAGGGAGCGGACAAAACACAATTTCCACCACCGTAACCTTCTATATCTGCGAGATCTCATCTTGGAGCCTTCGTCGGCACTCTGCGGAGGGGGAATCAACCAGGGAGGGCCTCTACATCAACATGCTTGCCCCTTTGATGAGTTGTGAGTAATTTACCACAGACCTACGGGTCCATAGTTATTAGCTAGATGGGTTCTTCTCTCTTTTTGGATCTCAATACAATGTTCTCCCCCTCTCTTGTGGAGATCTATTCGATGTAAACTCTTTTTGCGGTGTGTTTGTCGACATCCAATGAATTGTGGGTTTATGATCAAGTTTATCTATGAATAATATTTGAATCTTCTCTGAATTCTTTTATGTATGATTGAGTTATCTTTGCAAGTCTCTTCGAATTATCAGTTTGGTTTGGCCTACTAGATTGATCTTTCTTGCGATGGGAGAAGTGCTTAGCTTTGGGTTCAATATTGCGGTGTCCTTACCCAGTGACAGAAAGGGTTGCAAGGCACGTATTGTATTGTTGCCATCGAGGATAACCAGATGGGGTTTATATCATATTGCTTGAGTTTATCCCTCTACATCATGTCATCTTGCTTAATGCGTTACTCTGTTCTTATGAACTTAATACTCTAGATGCAGGCAGGAGTCGGTCGATGTGTGGAGTAATAGTAGTAGATGCAGGCAGGAGTCGGTCTACTCGTCACGGACGTGATGCCTATATACATGATCATGCCTAGATAATCTCATAATTATTCGCTTTTCTATCAGTTGCTCGACAGCAATTTGTTCACCCACCGTAATACTTATGCTATCTTGAGAGAAGCCACTAGTGAAACCTATGGCCCCCGGGTCTATCTCTTATCATATTTGCTTTCAATCTAATTTTATTTGCATCTTTACTTTTTGCATCTATATTATAAAATACCAAAAATATTTTTATCTTACCATACTATCTTTATTAGATCTCACTTTCGCAAGTGGCTGTGAAGGGATTGACAACCCCTTTATTGCATTGGTTACGAGTTCTTTGTTTGTTTGTGTAGGTGCGTGGGACTTTTGAGGAGCCTCCTACTGGATTGATACCTTGGTTGTCAAAAACTGAGGGAAATACTTACGCTACTATTGCTGCATCACCCTTTCCTCTTCAAGGAAAACCAATGCAAGATCAAGACGTAGCAAGAAGGATTTCTGGCGCCGTTGCCGGGGAGGTCTTCGCTCAAGTCAAGACATACCAAGTACCCATCACAAACTCATCTCCCTGGCATTTACATTATTTGTCATTTGCCTCTCGTTTTCCTCTCCCCCACTTCACCCTTGTCGTTTTATTCGCCCTCTCTTTCCCAATCTCCTCCTCTCTCTTTCGCTTGCCCTTTCGTTTGCTCGTTTGGTTGGAATAGATGCTTATTTATTGCTAAACAGAGAACCTAAGATCTATGGATCCTCATCTGCTTGCTAATCTTTTTAAGAGATCCAATTATGATGAACCAATTGCTAGTGAGTTTTGTGCACTAGATTATCTTTATGAAGCTTTGCTCAAAATTTGTGAATCTGAAAATTACGATGAAGAAATTTATGAAGAGATTCACGATAAATCTTGAATAAAAAGCATGATTGCAATGATTTTCCTATAAATTCTCTTGATGTCAATTGTGCTAATAATATGCAAAACCCTAAGCTTGGGGATGCTAGTTTTGCTATGTCTACTACTTGTTTCAATGATCATGATTGGGGTGATTCTTCTTATAACCTTGAAAATTTTAAGCCCCATGATGAATATGAGATTGATAATAGTGTTTGCAATAATATTGAAAGTGGGTTTGGAAGAGTGTCAACTTTAGATCCCACATATTTGGAGTATGTTGAATCTTATGATATTTTTGATAAAAGTGGGTTCGGAAAGGTCATGACTTTAGTTAATGTTAATCCCACTATCTTGGAAGAGTGTCAACTATGCATGTATGTGGATCATGTTGAGAATATGTTTTGTGATAGCTATTTTGTTGAATTTGCCTATGATCCTACATGTTATTATGAGAGAGGAAAATATGGTCGTAGAAAATTTTATCTTATTAAATTACCTCTCGTCATGTTGAGATTGCTATCGTCTCTTTCTTCTTCCTTGCGTATACTAGTTTTTGCTTGCCTTGCAAATTTGTTTGCTTATAATATGCCTATGCATAGGAAGTATGTTAGACTTATATGTGTTTGGCACATGTTTAATGATGCTCTCTTTGTGCTTCAATTCTTGTCTTTCATGTGAGCATCATTGAAATCTCAATGTCTAGCTAAAAAAGGCTTTAAAGAAAAGCGCTTGTTGGGAGGCAACCCAATATTTTTCCTTGCTGTTATTTAACAAATCTTGCATCTACCTTCTGTTTAGATGTGTTTTTATCTTTTAATTAGTGTTTGTGGCAAGTAGAACCTATAGGATAACCTATGACGATAGTTGATTTGATTCTGCTGAAAAACAAAAACTTTGCACGCACGAATTTAGTTTTGTTAAATCATAGAAACGTAATTTTGCGTTGATTCTTTTTTCTGCTGATCACTAAACAAATTTTCCAGGACTTCCTGATTTGGTAGGATTTTTAGAGTTCCAAAAGTTTGTGTTAGTTACAGATTGCTACAGACTGTTCTGTTTTTGACAGATTCTGTTTTTCCTGTGTTGTTTGCTTATTTTAATGCATCTATGGCTAGTAAAATAGTTTATAAACCATAGAGAAGTTGGAATACAGTAGTTTAACACCAAAATAAATAAAGAATGAGTTCATTACAGTACCTTATGTGGTGGTTTTGTTTTCTTTCACTAACGGAGCTTATAAGATTTCCTGTTGAGTTTTGTGTTGTGAAGTTTTCAAGTTTTGGGTAAAGCTTTTATGGACTATGGAACAAGGAGTGGCAAGAGCCTAAGCTTGGGGATGCCCAAGGCACCCCAAGATATTCAAGAATAGCCAAAAGCGTTAGCTTGGGGATGCCCCGGGAAGGCATCCCCTCTTTCGTCTTCGTTCATTGGTAACTTTACTTGGAGCTATATTTTTATTCGCCACATGATATGTGTTTTGGTTGGAGCGTCGTGTATTATATTAGTATTTGCTTTTTAGTTTACCACAATCATCCTTGCTGTACACACCTTTTGGGAGAAGCTTATTTGATTAGAATTTGCTAGAATACTCTATGTGCTTCACTTATATCTTTTGAGCTTGTTAGTTTTTGCTCTAGTGCTTCACTTATATCTTTTAGAGCAGGTGGTGACTTAATTTTGAAGAAATTGCTAGTCTCTCATGCTTCACTTATATCTTTTTGAGAGTCTTTTAGAACAGTATGGTATTTGCTATGGTTATAAAAATGGTCCTAGAATGGTAGGCATCCAAGTTGGGTATAATAAAAACTATCATAGGAAGTGAATTGGATGCTATGATCAATTTGATACTTGATAATTGTTTTGAGATAGGGAGGTAGTGATATTAAAGTCATGCTAGTTGGGTGATTATGAATTTAAAGAATGCTTGTGTTGAAGTTAGCAAGTCCCGTAGCATGCACGTATGCTTAAAGTTGTGTAACAAATTTGAAACATGAAGTGTACCTGGCTTGTGCATCCTTATGAGTGGCGGTCGGGGATGAGCGATGGTCTTTTCCTACCAATCTATCCCCCTAGGAGCATGCGCGTAGTACTTGATTTTTGATGACTTCTAAATTTTTGCAACAAGTATATGAGTTCTTTTGACTAATGTTGATTCCATGGATTATACGCACTTTTACCTTTCCGCCATGCTAGCCTCTTTGGTACCGTGCATTGCCCTTTCTCACATTGAGAGTTGGTGCAAACTTCGCCAGTGCATCCAATCCTCGTGATATGACACGCTCTATCACACATAAACCTCCTTATATCTTCCTCAAAACAGCCACCATACCTACCTATTATGGCATTTCCATAGCCATTCCGAGATATATTGCCATGCAACTTTCCACCGTTCCGTTTATCATCATCATGACATACTTTACTTTTGTCATATTGCCATTGCATGATCATGTAGTTGACATCGTATTTGTGGAAAAGCCACCATGCATTATTTTTCATACATGTCACTCTTGATTCATTGCACCATCCCGGTACACCGCCGTCGGCATTCATATAGAGTCATATCTTGTTCTAGTTTCGAGTTGTAATTCATATGTTGTAATCAATAGAAGTGTGATGATCATCATTATTAGAGCATTGCCCAAAAAGAAAAAAAAGAAAAACAAAAGAAGAAAGGCCCAAAAAAAGAAAAAAAAGGAATAAATAAAAAGGGCAATGTTACTATCTCTTTTTCCACACTTGTGCTTCATGTAGTGAGTCTCATATATTGTGCTTCAAAGTAGCACCATATTTTTCATATAGTGAGTCTCATAAGTTGTCTTTTTCATACTAGTGGGAATTTTTCATTATAAAACTTGGCTTGTATATTCCTACGATGGGCTTCCTCAAATGCCCTAGGTCTTCGTGAGCAAGCAAGTTGGATGCACACCCACTAGTTTTCTTTTGTTGAGCATTCATTCTTAGCTCTAGTGCATCCGTTGCATGGCAATCCGTACTCCTCATATTGACATCAATTGATGGGCATCTCCATAGCCCGTTGATTATCCTCGTCAATGTGAGACTTTCTCCTTTTTTGTCTTCTCCACACAATCCCCATCATCATATTCTATTCCACCCATAGTGCTATATCCATGGCTCACGCTCATGTATTGCGTGAAGGTTGAAAAAGTTTGAGAATATTTAAGTACGAAACAATTGCTTGGCTTGTCATCGGGGGTATAGAAGTTGGGAACATCTTTGTGTGACGAAAATGAAGCATAGCCCAACTATATGATTTTGTAGGGATGAACTTTCTTTTGCCATGTTATTTTGAGAAGACATGATTACTTTGATTAGTATGCTTGAAGTGTTACTATTTCTTTTATCAATATGAACTTTTATTTTGAATCATTTGGATCTGAACATTCATGCCACAATAAAGAAAATTACATTAAGAATTATGATAGGTAGCATTCCACATCAAAAATTCTCTTTTTATCATTTACCTACTCGAGGACGAGAGGGAATTAAGCTTCGGGATGCTTGATATGTCTCCAACGTATCTATAATTTTTGATTGTTTCATGCTATTATATTAAGCCGAAGCTTCCACGAGATAGGAGGGCGCCCCCCCCCCTATAGGGCGCGCCCCCTATCTCCTGGCCCCCTCGGGCGTCCATCGGCGTACTTCTTCCTCCTATATAAACCTACGTACCCCGAAAACATCCAGGGAGCGGACAAAATAGAATTTCCACCACCGTAACCTTCTGTATCCACGAGATCTCATCTTGGAGCCTTCGCGGACACTCTGCCGGAGGGGGAATCAACCACGGAGGGCCTCTACATCAACATCCTTGCCCCTCCAATGAGTTGTGAGTAGTTTACCACAGACCTATGGGTCCATAGTTATTAGCTAGATGGCTTTTTCTCTCTTTTTGGATCTCAATACAATGTTCTCCCCCTCTCTTGTGGAGATCTATTCGATGTAAACTCTTTTTGCGGTGGGTTTGTCGAGATCCGATGAATTGTGGGTTTATGATCAAGTTTATCTATGAATTGTATTTGAATCTTCTCTGAATTCTTTTATGTATGATTGAGTTATCTTTGCAAGTCTCTTCGAATTATCAGTTTGGTTTGGCCTACTAGATTGATCTTTCTTGCCATGGGAGAAGTGCTTAGCTTTGGGTTCAATCTTGCGGTGTCCTTACCCAGTGACAGAAAGGGTTGCAAGGCACGTATTATATTGTTGCCATCGAGGATAACAAGATGGGGTTTATATCATATTGCTTGAGTTTATCCCTCTACATCATGTCATCTTGCTTAATGCGTTACTCTGTTCTTATGAACTTAATACTCTAGATGCAGGCAGGAGTCGGTCGATGTGTGGAGTAATAGTAGTAGATGCAGGCAGGAGTCGGTCTACTCGTCACGGACGTGATGCCTATATACATGATCATGCCTAGATAATCTCATAATTATTCGCTTTGCTATCAATTGCTCGACAGTAATTTGTTCACCCACCGTAATACTTCTGCTATCTTGAGATAAGCCACTAGTGAAACCTATGGCCCCCGGGTCTATCTCTTATCATATTTGCTTTCAATCTACTTTTATTTGCATCTTTACTTTTTGCATCTATATTATAAAATACCAAAAAAAAATTATCTTATCATACTATCTTTATTAGATCTCACTTTCGCAAGTGGCCGTGAAGGGATTGACAACCCCTTTATTGCGTTGGTTGCGAGTTCTTTGTTTGTTTGTGTAGGTGCGTGGGACTTTTGAGGAGCCTCCTACTAGATTGATACCTTGGTTCTCAAAAACTGAGGCAAATACTTACGCTACTATTGCTGCATCGCCCTTTCCTCTTCAAGGAAAACCAACGCAAACTCAAGACGTAGCAATCAACAACTGGTTTAGCATCTTTTTCTAGTTTTATTTTGTGCTGGCATAGAGTGAGACTAATGCCCTTAAGATCATCAAGAGTATATCCAATAGCAACATGGTGCTTCTTCAGAGTTTTCAATAATTTTTCTTCTTCATGCTCTAAAAGGTTAGCACTAATAATAACATGATATATCTTCTTTTCATCAAAATAATCATATTTCAAAGTATCAGGTAATTGTTTAAGCTCAAATAAGGGATCACCCTTGGGTGGAGGAGGATCCCCAAGGATTTCAATAGAAAGTTGTGTTTCAAAATAGGTCCCTGTTTAAAGAATATTTCATCTATTTCCCTTCTTTCATTCATAAACATATTGTTTTCATGGTCTAGCAAATATTGTTCAAAAGGATCATTAGGAGGCACGTCAATAGAAACAATACCAATCATTTCATCTTTAGTAGGAAATTCTTTATCATGGGGTTGTCTACGAAATTTAGCAAAATTAAAGTCACGAGACCTTATGTACAGGATCTCATGCCTTTGGTTTGTGGCGTTCAACGAAGACTCTCTGCAACTTTATCAATGATCTCCTATGGAGGGAAACTATCACTTCTCAACTCGGTCATCACTTCACTCATCATCTTTGCACTCTGCAGCCTTAAACTGCCACAAAAGATTATTGATTTACTTGATAAAATTAGAAGGCAATGTCTTTGGACTAAGAGGACTGATGATGGGGACAAGTGCAACTCTTTAGCCTCATGGCAGATGGTTTGCAGACCCAAGGAATGTGGAGGCCTTGGGGTGCTTGACTTACAAACTCAAAGTGATGCTTTGCTCATGAAATACCTGCACAAGTTCTACAACCGTTGGGACCTACCGTGGGTTGATTTAATTTGGTCAACATACTACAAAGACAAAATCCCACACGCCTCAGACCCTCGTGGCTCTTTCTGGTGGAAAGACTTGCTCAAACTTACTCCAATCTATCGAGGCATCTCGCATGTGATCGTTCGCAGAGGAGATACTGCGCTTATGTGGAAAGACCTCTGGCTGGATGAGGTCCTGACTGAATCACATCCGCGTGCGTTCTCTTATACCAAAAATGAAGATATTTTGGTCCGGGACTTCCTTGGCAGCACCAACCTCAACGAAACCTTCCACCTTCCCCTGTCCATGCAAGCTTACAATGAACTGTGAGATATCCAGGAGATCACATTGCATGTTGGCAATGATGCAGAAGAGGGCGTAGACACTTGGGTCTATGAGTGGGGATCTGAGATTTACACAGCAAAAAGGTACTACAAGTTCTACTTTCGAGAGGTCACTGCACACGATAGTTATAAATGGCTCTGGAAATCTTCGGCCACAATGAAAATAAAGGTTTTTGGTTGGCTCCTGCTATCTGATCGCCTAAATACCAGAAACATGCTTAAGAGACGTCATTATAACATTGGAGACAACCACGGTTGCATCTTGTGTGGCAGTACGGAGGAAGAAACAGTTGAACACATGATTTTTACGTGTCATTTCAGTTTGACTTGTTGGGATACTTTGAACATCCACTGGACAACTAATGGAGATCGTCTCAATTGGATCAAAATGTAAAGACAGCATGGGACAACCCAATGTTCATGGAGATTTTCCTATACGCCTCCTGGAGTCTATGGAAAGAAAGAAACAACAAACACTTCCGAAGGATAAACCCCACTATAGGCTCATGGGCAAGAAGATTCATAGAGGATTTCTCTCTACTCAGACATAGAGCCAAAGAGAAGCACAGAGAATTTATTTCCTCTTTTGCCCAATCCTTTGTTGTACCATAACCTTGTATTCTCCTTGATCTCCCATTTCTAGCTTAGTTTGTCAATGGCTATGGATGTAAGGTTATGACCTTGTAAGAACCTTTTTGTTACTTTAATCTAATATATACAGTAGGAGCCTCTCCTATTGTTTCAGGTGTCAAAAAAATAGTAACAATATCCTTTTCATAGACTATCCTAGCATTAACAGTATTCAAGAAGGTTCTACCAAATATGATGGGACAAAAGTCATCTTGTGGGGAACCAAGTTCAAGAAAATCAGTAGGGTATTTAATTTTCCCACACAAGACTTCAACATCTCTAACAATCCCAATTGGTGAAATAGTGTCTCTATTGGCAAGCTAAATAGTAACATCAATATCTTCTATCTCAGCAGGTGCAATATCATGCATAATTTATTTGTATAATGAATGAGGTATTGCACTCGCACTAGCACCCATATCATATGTTGGGGAACGTAGTAATTTCAAAAAATTTCCTACACACACGCAAGATCATGGTGATGGTATAGCAACGAGAGGGGAGAGTGTTCGTTCACGTACCCTCGTAGACCGTAAGCGGAAGCGTTAGCACAACGCGGTTGATGTAGTCGTACGTCTTCACGATCCGACCGATCCAAGCACCGAACATACGGAGCCTCCGAGTTCAGCACACGTTCAGCTCGATGATGATCTCCGGCCTCCGATCCAGCAGAGCTCCGGAGATGAGTTCCGTCAGCATGACAGCATGGTGACGATGATGATGTTCTATCGGCGTAGGGCTTCGCCTAAACTCCGCGACGATATGACCGAGGTGGAATATGGTGGAGGGGGGCACCGCACACGGCTAAGGAACGATCCGTAGATCAACTTGTGTGTCTATGGGGTGCCCCCCCCCCCCCCCCCCCCCCGCCCCCGTATATAAAGGAGCAAGTGGGGAGGCCGGCCGGCCCTTGGGGCGCGCCAAGGAGGGGGGGAGTCCTCCTCCTAGTGGGAGTAGGACTCCCCTTTCCTAGTCCAACTAGGAAGGAGGAAGGGGGAAGGAAAGAGGGGAAGAGGGAGAGGGAAAGAGGGGCCGCGCCCTCCTCCCCTAGTCCAATTCGGACTCCCCTTGGGAGGTGGCGCGCCACCTCCTGGGCTGCTGCCCTCTCTCTCCCCTCAGGCCCACTAAGGCCCAATACTTCCCCGGGGGGTTCCGGTAACCCCTCCGGCACTTCGGTTTTCTCCGAAATCACCCGGAACACTTCCGGTGTCCGAATATAGTCATCCAATATATCAATCTTTATGTCTCGACCATTTCGAGACTCCTCGTCATGTCCGTGATCACATCCGGGACTCCGAACAAACTTCGGTACATCAAAACTTATAAGCTCATAATAAAACTATCATCGTAACGTTAAGCGTGCGGACCCTACGGGTTTGAGAAGTATGTAGACATGACCTAGAACCATTCTTGGTCAATAACCAACAGCGGGACCTGGATGCCCATATTGGTTCCTACATATTCTACGAATATCTTTATCGGTCAAACCGCATAACAACATACATTGTTCCCTTTGTCATCGGTATGTTACTTGCCCGAGATTCGATCGTCGGTATCCAATACCTAGTTCAATCTCGTTACCGGCAAGTCTCTTTACTCGTTCTGTAATGCATCATCTCATAACCAACTCGTTGGTCACATTGCTTGCAAGGCTTATAATGATGTGCATTACCGAGAGGGCCCAGAGATACCTCTCCGACGATCGGAGTGACAAAACCTAATCTCGAAATACGCCAACTCAACATGTACCTTCGGAGACACCTGTAGTACTCCTTTATAATCACCCAGTTACGTTGTGACGTTTGGTAGTACCCAAAGTGTTCCTCCGATAAACGGGAGTTGCATAATTCTCATAGTTACAGGAACATGTATAAGTCATGAAGAAAGCAATAGCAGTATACTAAACGATCAAGTGCTAGGCTAACGGAATGGGTCATGTCAATCACATCATTCTTCTAATGATGTGATCCCACTAATCAAATGACAACACATGTCTATGGTTAGGAAACATAACCATCTTTGATAATGAGCTAGTTAAGTAGAGGCATACTAGGGACTATAGTTTTGTCTATGCATTCACACATGTATCATGTTTCCGGTTAATACAATTCTAACGTGAATAATAAACATTTATCATGATATGAGGAAATAAATAATAACTTTATTATTGCCTCTAGGGCATGTTTCCTTCAGTCTCCCACTTGCACTAGAGTCAATAATCTAGATTACATAGTAATGATTCTAACACCCATGGAGTCTTGGTGCTGATCATGTTTTGCTCGTGAGAGAGGCTTAGTCAACGGATCTACAACATTCAGATCCGTATGTATCTTGCAAATCTCCATGTCTCCCACTTGGACTTGGTCCGGAATGGAATTGAAGCGTCTCTTGATGTGCTTGGTCCTCTTGTGAAATTTGGATTCCTTTGCCAAGGCAATTGCACCAGTATTGTCACAGAAGATCTTCATTGGTCCCGATGCACTAGGTATGACACCTAGATCGGAAATGAACTCCTTCATCCAGACTCCTTCATTTGTTGCTTCAGAAGCAGCTATGTACTCCGCTTCACATGTAGATCCCGCCACGACGCTTTGTTTAGTACTGCACCAACTTACAGCTCCACCGTTTAATAAAAACACGTATCCAGTTTGCGATTTAGAATCATCCGGATCAGTGTCAAAGCTTGCATCGACGTAACCGTTTACGACTAGCTCTTTGTCACCTCCATATACGAGAAACATATCCTTAGTCCTTTTCAGGTATTTCAGGATGTTCTTGACAGCTGTCCAGTGATCCACTCCTGGATTACTTTGGTACCTTCCTGCCAGGCTTATTGCTAAGCATACGTCAGGTCTAGTACACATCATTGCATACATGATAGAGCCTATGGCTGAAGCATAGGGAACATCTTTCATTTTCTCTCTATCTTCTGCTATGGTCGGGCATTGAGTTTGACTCAACTTCACACCTTGTAGCACGGGCAAGAACCCTTTCTTTGCCTGATCCATTTTGAACTTTTTCAAAATTTTGACAAGGTATGTGCTTTGTGAAAGTCCTATTAAGCGTCTTGATCTATCTCTATAGATCTTGATGCCCAATATGTAAGCAGCTTCACCGAGGTCTTTCATTGAAAAACTTTTATTCAAGTATCCCTTTATGCTATCCAGAAATTCTATACATTTCCAATTAGTAATATGTCATCTACGTATAAAATCAGAAATGCTACAAAGCTCCCACTCACTTTCTTGTAAATACAGGCTTCTCCAAAAGTCTGTATAAAACCATATGCTTTGATCACACTATCAAAACGTTTATTCCAACTCCGAGATGCTTGCACCAGTCCATAAATGGATCGCTGGAGCTTGCATACTTTGTTAGCACCTTTTGGATCAACAAAACCTTCTGGCTGCATCATATACAACTCTTCTTCCAGAAATCCATTCAAGAACGCAGTTTTGACATCCATTTGCCAAATTTCATATTCATGAAATGCAGCAATAGCTAACATGATTCGGACAGACTTAAGCATCGCTACGGGTGAGAAAGTCTCATCGTAGTCAACCCCTTGAACTTGTCGAAAACCTTTTGCAACAAGTCGAGCTTTATAGACAGTTACATTACCATCAGCGTCAGTCTTCTTCTTAAAGATCCATTTGTTCTCAATGGCTTGCCGATCATCGAGCAAGTCAACCAAAGTCCATACTTTGTTTTCATACATGGATCCCATCTCAGATTTCATGGCCTCTAGCCATTTTGTGGAATCTGGGCTCATCATCGCTTCCTCATAGTTCGTAGGTTCATCATGGTCAAGTAACATGACTTCCAGAATAGGATTACCGTACCACTCTGGTGCGGATCTTACTCTGGTAGACCTACGAGGTTTAGTAGAAACTTGATCTGAAGTTTCATGATCAATATCATTATCTTCCTCACTAATTGGTGTAGTTGTCACATGAACCGGTTCTTGTGATGAACTACTTTCCAATAAGGGAGTAGATACAGTTATCTCATCAAGTTCTACTTTCCTCCCACTCACTTCTTTCGAGAGAAACTCCTTCTCTAGAAAGGATCCGATTTTAGCAACGAAAATCTTGCCTTCAGATCTGTGATAGAAGGTGTACCCAATAGTTTCTCTTGGGTATCCTATGAAGACACATTTCTCCGATTTGGGTTCGAGCTTATCTGGTTGAAGTTTCTTCACATAAGCATCGCAGCCCCAAACTTTAAGAAACAACAACTTTGGTTTCTTGCCAAACCACAGTTCATAAGATGTCGTCGCAACAGATTTTGATGGTGCCCTATTTAACGTGAATGCGTCCGTCTCTAAAGCATAATCCCAAAATGATAGCGGTAAATCAGTAAGAGACATCATAGATCGCATTTTATCAAGTAAAGTACGATTACGACGTTCGGACACTGTCGGTGTACTAAAGTAGGGGTTCCTTAATACCCCGAACTTGGGCACGAGCAGTCGCAGCGCCCCGCGGCAGGGCTTGCCGGGCGCCCGCCAAGACCCTCCGTCATTTCCTGTTTACTGCCATTCAAGAACAAAGTATTAACTAAGAAGACAAGGCCCTGGCAAGAGGAGCTTGCCGGGAAGGACAAGGCCCCGGCAAGAGGAGCTTGCCGGGAAGGACAAAGACCCCGGCAAGAGGAGCTTGCCGGGAAGACCAACCAAGGCGCTTCAAGAGACTTACCGCGACGCCCCGTGCGTCCCGGCAAGGCCCGGCGAGCGGCAAGCTTGCTGGTGCAGCAAGATGAGGGCCTCGGCAAGGCGCTTGCCGCGGCAAGGCTGCCATTCTGCACCCGAGCTCCAGCGCATCCAACGACGTGTCATCTCAGGACTATCCCAGGAGCACGTGGCAAGGCGCTGTGCAGCCATGCGGTGCGAGGTGGCAAGCGAAGCTGCCAAGGAAGCCATCGTGGCGATCGGTGGCGCCCCTAACGGTCGTTTCCTTGCACTGTTGGGGCGACCGGACGGGCATTAAATGCCCTTGTCCCCTGCCGTCAGAGTTAGGTAGGGGACACTGTTGGTAGCAGTTGTACCAACCCGCGTTTTTACCTTTCTACCCCTCTTTCTACGCTGCCACCTGTCGGTGACCCCCTTTTGGACTATAAAAGGGAGGCCCATGCGCACGTGGAGGGGGTTCCGCAGTTGGTTCGGTTCATTCGACTCACCCAACACCACTACACGCTCGCGCTCTCGAGCAAGAACAAATACAAACACAAAGCAGCAGTAGGAATTTTATCTCTCCGGAGAGCTCCGAAGCTGGGTAAAAACCCCACGCGTGCCGCCGCCTCGATCTACTCTGCGTGCGCCCTCCGCTTCCTTGCCGGACCAGAAGGGCCCCCCTGCCCCATAGGTGCTCGTGCTCCCACAGGATCCCCACGACATCTTTGGCACGCCAGGTAGGGGGGCTTCGAGGTCGTGCGTATCTGATCCGGCGTCTACGTGCGCTACATCAGCATCTTCATCAACATGCCACCGAAAAAGAAGACTTCGGAAGTGGCCGCTCCGTCTGCGACCATCCCACCGCCACAGGAGCAAACGGGCGGTGGGGTGGACGCTGGCGGAGGAGCGGGCGCCAGCGGGTGGACTCACATCGTCACCCGATCCAAAGACAAGGCCCCGCAAGGTTCAGCATCTACACATCCACCGCACCCCTCTCAGGAGGTGCAGGATCGACAGCGCCACGGTGCTCCTAGCACCGTACTCGCGTTGGAGCAAGGCCAAGCTGGTGGGTCGCGGGACGTTCAAGGCCAGCATGCGCACCAACACGCTGGCACGAGCGCAGTGCGGTCGCCTGGTCGAGATGCTGCTCCTTCTAACACTGTTAGGAGTTTGAGCATGTCTCGCACCTCGCGCCGCTCGCCACCGCCACCCAAGACTCCAGAGGAAGCGCTGGCCCGAGCCCAGCTGCTTCTAGATTACCCTCCGACGCTAGATAAGATCGACGACTGGAGGGCAGCCATTTACAGCCTCATCGGCTTCGCCAACGGCGACAAGCCTCGGCAACCGAGCACGTCGAAGCCCCGGCAAGACGCCCAGGCGCAAGCCGACGCCGACAAGACCGCTGGGGGTGCCACCACCGTGCACTCCCAGCCCCGAAGGCCAAGATCGCTGACTCGCCGGGCCAACCTTGACGCCGACTCCACCGCGTCGTCGGACCCGCGAGCTCGCCGCGATCAGCGTCAAGTTCTTCAAGAACGACGACACGAAGACGCTCGCACTCGCTTCGAGCGCAGAAGGGAAGCGCGGCGTCAATCTGACCAGCGCGCTGGGCCCGCTGTTGATATGCATGCGCCAGGGGAACCAGGCGACTTGCCGTACGCGGCAGGTTGCCCCGCGTTCACCCGTGAGCTGCGGCAAGTCCAGTGGCCCAGTACCAAGAATTTCAAACCAGACGTGCCCAAGAAGTACGACGGCAGGATACATCTGTCAGAGTTCCTCAGCGTCTACACCATCGCGGTGCAGGCTGCCGGAGGACGCGACGAGAAGATCCTTGCCAACTACTTCCCGCTGGTGCTCAAGCCCAACGTCAGATCTTAGCTCATGCACTTGCCGGACGGCTCCATCTCTTCGTGGGCGGACCTGTGTCATCAGTTTGTCGGCGCCTTCACAGGCGGCCACAAACCCCATGGCCAGGAGAGTGATCTGCATCTGCTCGTCCAGAAGGAGGAAGAGCCCCTGCGCAAGTACATACAGAGATTCAGCCAGGTGCAGCGCAACATCCCAGACGTCCACCCTGCCGCGGTTATCAGCGCGTTCCATCAGAACGTGCGTAACCGCAGGATGAGGGAGGAGATGGCGATGTGCAAGATCAGAGATGTCAGCGAGCTATATGCTCTAGCCGACAAGTGTGCACGGGCTGAGGAGGGGAGGAAAATCCCCGGAGAGACCGCAGGAGCAGAAGGATCTAACAGTGAGGATGCCGCCCCGGCAAGGAAGAACCGGAGGCGGAACAACAGAAAAAGAAAGGCTAAGGATGTGCTAGTTGTCGAGCATTCCGGCGACGGAGGCGGTTCCGACAAGGCCAAAGCTAGTGAGTCCGGCGAGGCTGTGGTAGCCGCCGACAAGCAGGATGGCTCCGGCAAGCAATATTGCAAGATCCACCGCACCAAGGGCCATGACCTACAAGCCTGCAAGAAAGTTGAGCAGATGGCGGAGCTACAGAAAGCTGAATACAAGCACCACGACAAGGAGAGGGCCCAGGGAGGTGGCAGAGGATCCGGCAAGAAGCTTCCCGCCCAGGGAGGGCACCGCGGCAAGGGCAAGCCGCGGCAAGGAGACAGACCTCCCCGTGGCCGCGACAAGGACGAAGATGAAGATGAGGATGATGAGATGGAGGAAGATGAAGCTGATGACCAAGAGTTTCAGAAGGCAACGGAAGTGTTGTGCATCGACGGCGGTGCCTCTCTGCACACCTCGCACCGCCAACTCAAGCAGTGGGTGCGAGAAGTGAGCGCAGCGGAGCCGTCCGTCGAGTCGCGCAATCCTCTGAAGTGGTCCAGCATGCCCATCATCTTCGATGTTGAGGATCACCCTGATCGCATCACTGCGGTCGGGTGCTTGCCGATGTTGGTCTCGCCAACAATCTGCAACCTCAAGGTCACGAAGATGTTGGTTGACGGCGGGGCCGGCCTGAATCTGATCTCCTCAGCAGTGCTCAAGAAGCTCCAGATCCCCGACAGCGAGCTCGAAGAGACTGGTACCTTTCAAGGAATAAACCCGAGAAGGAGCAAGCCGAAGGGGAAGATCACACTGCCAGTGACGTTTGGCAGCGAGCTGAATTTCAGGACAGAGACGGTCACATTTGACATCGCTGATTTCCCATTGCCCTACAATGGGATACTCGGTCGACCAGCGCTTGCCAAGTTCATGGCAGCCTCTCATTACGCCTACAATGTGCTCAAGATGCCCAGTCCGATAAGTGTCATTTCTATCCAAGGCGACAAGAAGGACGCACTTATCTGCACCGACAAGATCTACCGGGAAGCAGCAGCCGCAGCAGAGCGCAAACCACTTGCTGCTGAAGCTCCCCGGGGGAAGAAGAAGACCAAGTCCGGCAAGAGCAGCTCTGATGCCCACTCCGGCAAGCGCACCTCTTCGGAGTGCTGCGCTACCGTCGAGGACGCACCATCAAGCTCCACCGGCAAGTGCAAGAAGGCAAAGATAGCTTCACAAGAGACCATGTCCGGCAAGCGTAGCTCTGATGCTCACTCCGGCAAGCGCGCCTCTTCGGAGTGCTGCGCTGCCGTCGAGGACGCACCATCGAGCTAGAAGCGCAGTCGTTCTTATATTTCTAGGTTATGTTCCTTGAACGGCCGTACCTTGTATGGGAAACCTGTACGCGGAGGAACCGACTCGTGGCTGAGTTGCGCCCTTGCTTTGTTTCGAGTCCGCTCAACAAATGAAAGCGCGCTGCAACTAGCCCGACGGGGTTTCTTGCCGGAGGCAGCACCGCTAGCGGGCTGCTGATGTTCCGCACTCAGCAAGCGTGCATGCGCCGGCAAGTTCCCTCAAAGCGTAGGGGTAAAAACATGCAAGGGATGCAATCAAGTAAAGGAGATAACATAGCAGTTGGCGTAGTTCAAAGAAGCGCAGCCTTGCCGGGACACAGACGACAGAAAAGCTAAGTTGCCCAAGTCTGAGCACAAAGCCCAGCCAGTTTCAAATTCTTATGTTATATTCCTTGAACGTCCGTGCCTTGTATGAAAAACCTGTGCGCGGAGGAATCGACTCGCGGCTAAATTGCGCCCTTGATTTGTTTCGAGTCCGCTCAACAATACAAGTGAGCTGCAACTAGCCCCGACAAGGTTTCTTCCCAGAGGCAGCACCGCCAGCGGGCTGCTGATGTTTCGCACTCAGCAAGTGTGCTTGCGCCGGCAAGTCCCCTCAAAGCGTAGGGTAAAAACATACAAGGGATGTGACAGAGTAAAGGATATAACATAGCAATCATTGCCATAGAGCGCAGTCAGTTTCAAATCTTTAAGGTTATGTTCCTTGAACGCCCGTGCCTTGTATGAAAAACCTGTGCGCGGAGGAATCGACTCGTGGCTAAGTTGCGCCCTTGATTTGTTTTCGAGTCCGCTCAACAATACAAGTGAGCTGCAACTAGCCCGACGGGGTTTCTTGCCGGAGGCAGCACCGCCAGCGGGCTGCTGATGTTCCGCACTCAGCAAGCGTGCACGCGCCGGCAAGTTCCCTCAAAGCGTAGGGTAAAAACATACAAGGCACAGAATCAAGTAAAGGGCATGACATAGTAAGCTTTGCTTAGAATAAAATTATATATTACAGTAAATAACTTGCCGCGCTCTAAGAGATTGTTCCTATGACACATCTAGCAGTGACAAGAACAAGGAAAGAGAAGAAAGGTGCGCCGGCACCTGGGTCCCAGCAAGTCAGAGTTGCTGGGGGCTGCGAATGCCAAGATTCTCCCCCGGCAAGCCAGAGTCGCCGGGGGCTGCGATATCAGATAAGTTTTTCGTCCCTCTTCATGCATCCTCTTATGGACTAGGAAACGCGAAGCCGCGTCCTTGAGCGACCGTGCCTTGTATGAAGAACCTGTGCGCGGAGGAATCGACTCGTGGCTAAGTTGCGCCTTTGAATTGTTTTCGAGCCCGCTCAACAATACAAGTGAGCTGCAACTAGCCCCGACAAGGTTTCTTGCCGGAGGCAGCACCGCCGGCGGGCTGCTGATGTTCCGCACTCAGCGAGTGTGCTTGCGCCGGCAAGTTCCCTAAAAGCGTAGGGTAAGAACATGCAAGGCATAGAGTCTAGTAAAGGATATGGCATAGCAAGCTTCCTCTTTTTCATTAAAAAACATCCCGTTCGAGTACAGTCCATAGAGGATGAAAAACATGATAGAGAGGATTACAAGTTTTAAATGCAGCTAAGGCCCGAAGGCTTACAAACTAAAAAGATAAGATGCCCGTAATCCCTTTCCTGTCCCCCCTTTTTCAGGAGGTAGGTCAAGGAGGCGAAAAGGGCAAAAGAAGAGCCTAGGTGAACTACGGGTGCCAGAAGACACCAAGAGAACATCCCGGGGGCCAACCGGGGGCTTGGCGGAGACGGAGGCGCCGGAAGCAGAGCTCGAAGACGGGGCGGCAGGACGTCAGCACGCTGTCGAGGGCACCACGCCCTCGTACTCCGACTTGACGGCCTTGCCGCCAACCCTCTTCCTCTTCCGCAGCCTCCCTACGCCAGCCGCCCAAGGAGACGACCCCGGGGAGTTCAGGAGGCCGGCGACCCGAATGATGGGGTCGCCGGTGGCGCGCGAAGCGACGCCCGACGCCTAGTCGGGCCCGCCGCCCTCGTCGTCGTAGTCACTCTCCTCCTCGTCACTCTCGCTCGAGGGGGAGTCTTCGCTATCGGAGGAGCTGTCCACGCAGCACCTCGCCCGGATCCTGGAGTCCCCGAAGACCTTGACGGAGAGGAGGTCGCCCTCCATTAAATTAAAATGGAGGGTGAACCCCGCCGTCAAGCTGTGGATGCGGGCGAACGTCTTCCACCCTCGATCAAGATACATCACGTTAGGGGCTGGGGATACAACGTGGACTCGCGTACCGCTGATCCCACAGCCCCTCATGTGCAATCTCAACGTATCGGGCGGTTCCGGCTCCATCGCACTCGCAAACGGAGCTGGAAGCCGGAGGCGACGACGAGGCACCCGGCGCAGTCGGACGAAGAACTCGCAAGGGTCGTCCCCCGTGTGGACCGCCGCGAGGGGAGGAACCGCCGGCGGAGGCGGAGATGCTGCGCCGCCCCGTCCGCCTCTTCCTCGAGCGCCTCGGCCTCGTCCTCGGCCTCGTCCATGACCTCGCCCCCTCCCTCTTCCCCTTGTGGCTGGCTCTGCCACCAGGGTGCGGGATAGGGAGGGATGCGCTGTCTGGCGGCGACCCTCGCCGCCACCGATGAAGGGCCAGGATTCCCTCCCTCCATGGCGGAGGAGGGAAAGGGGAGCAGAAGTTGAAGAAAGGAGAAGATGAGGAAGTGCGGGATTTTTGCACTCCCCGTCCGCCCCTTTTTAAGGAGCGAGGTGGGGGCTCAACCGCCCCGCTCCACGAATCAAGGCACGGGAGGAGCAGGGAATCGGGGCCGACCCGCTGCCTCCGCCCGTGACGGCTCGGTTTTCCACTTCCACCGCCCGCGACCCCGAGTGCATGGAAGCCGTGTGGCGGGGATGCAGAGCCAAGGCGACAGATGAGGTGACCTCGCCCCTACCCGTGATCACGGGTGGGGGGTGGGCGCCTCGAAAATCGCGCACGCCACCCACGTCTCCCATGACACCGCGATTGACGCGTGCCGTTACAAGGGAGCGCGGTGGATGCGGGGTCAGATTTAGTGTGGACCCAGGCCGCGTGTGCCCGTGCCCTGTTTTGGGCCTGGCCCAACAGTGCTCGGCACCATGTATGGCCCAGGCCCGGGGGCTCCTGTCGGTGTACTAAAGTAGGGGTACCTTAATACCCCGAACTTGTGCATGGGCAGTCGCAGCGCCCCGCGGCAGGGCTTGCCGGGCGCCCGCTAAGACCCTCCGTCATTTCCTGTTTACTTCCATTCAAGAACAAAGTATTAACTAAGAAGACAAGGCCCCGGCAAGAGGAGCTTGCCGGGAAGGACAAGGCCCCGGCAAGAGGAGCTTGCCGGGAAGGACAAAGACCCCGGCAAGAGGAGCTTGCCGGGAAGACCAACCAAGGCGCTTCAAGAGACTTACCGCGACGCCCCGTGCGTCCCGGCAAGGCCCGGCGAGCGGCAAGCTTGCTGGTGCGGCAAGATGAGGGCCAGGGCAAGGCGCTTGCCGCGGCAAGGCTGCCACTCTGCACCCAAGCTCCAGCGCATCCAACGACGTGTCATCTCAGGACTATCCCAGGAGCACGTGGCGAGGCGCTGTGCAGCCATGCGGTGCGAGGTGGCAAGTGAAGCTGACAAGGAAGCCATCGTGGGGATCGGTGGTGCCCCTAACGGTCGTTTCCTTGCACTGTTGGGGCGACCGGACGGGCATTAAATGCCCTTGTCCCCTGCCGTTAGAGTTAGGTAGGGGACACTGTTGGTAGCAGTTGTACCAACCCGCGTTTTTACCTTTCTACCCCTCTTTCTACGCTGCCACCTGTCGGTGACCCCCTTTTGGACTATAAAAGGGAGGCCCATGCGCACGTAGAGGGGGTTCCGCAGTTGGTTCGGTTCATTCGACTCACCCAACACCACTACACGCTCGCGCTCTCGAGCAAGAACAAATACAAACACAAAGCAGCAGTAGGAGTTTTATCTCTCCGGAGAGCTCCGAAGCTGGGTAAAAACCCCACGCGTGCCGCCGCCTCGATCTGCTCTGCGTGCGCCCTCCGCTCCCTTGCCAGACCAGAAGGGGCCCCCTGCCCCATAGGTGCTCGTGCTCCCACAGGATCCCCACGATAGACACACCATTTCATTGTGGTGTTCCGGGTGGCGTGAGTTGCGAAACTATTCCGCCTTGTTTCAAGTGTAGACCAAACTCGTAACTCAAATATTCTCCTCCACGATCAGATCGTAGAAACTTTATTTTCTAGTTACGATGATTTTTCACTTCACTCTGAAATTCTTTGAACTTTTCAAATGTTTCAGACTTGTGTTTCATCAAGTAGATATACCTATATCTGCTCAAATCATCTGTGAAGGTGAGAAAATAACAATATCCGCCGCGAGCCTCAACGTTCATTGGACCACAAACATCAGTATGTATGATTTCCAACAAATCAGTTGCTCGCTCCATAGTTCCGGAGAACGGCATTTTACTCATCTTGCCCATAAGGCACGGTTCGCAAGTACCAAGTGATTCATAATCAAGTGATTCCAAAATCCCATCAGTATGGAGTTTCTTCATCCGCTTTACACCGATATGACCTAAACGGCAGTGCCACAAATAAGTTGCACTATCGTTATCAACTCTGCATCTTTTGGTTTCAACACTATGAACATGTGTATCACTACTATCGAGATTCAACAAAAATAGACCATTCTTCAAGGGTGCATGACCATAAAAGATATTACTCATATAAATAGAACAACCATTATTCTCTGATTTAAATGAATAACCGTCTCGCATCAAACAAGATCCAGATATAATGTTCATGCTCAACGCTGGCACCAAATAACAATTATTTAGGTCTAAAACTAATCCCGATGGTAGATGTAGAGGTAGCATGCCGACTGCGATCACATCGACTTTGGAACCATTTCCCACGCGCATCGTCACCTCGTCCTTAGCCAATCTTCGCTTAATCCGTAGTCCCTGTTTCAAGTTGCAAATATTAGCAATAGAACCAGTATCAAATACCCAGGTGCTACTGCGAGCATTAGTAAGGTACACATCAATAACATGTATATCACATATACCTTTGTTTACTTTGCCATCCTTCTTATCCGCAAAATACTTGGGGCAGTTCCGCTTCCAGTGTCCAGTCTGCTTGCAGTAGAAGCACGCAGTTTCAGGCTTAGGTCCAGACTTGGGTTTCTTCTCTTGAGCAGCAACTTGCTTGCCGTTCTTTTTGAAGTTTCCCTTCTTCTTCCCTTTGCCCTTCTTCTTGAAACTGGTGGTTTTGTTAACCATCAACACTTGATGCTCCTTCTTGATTTCTACCTCTGCAGCTTTTAGCATTGCGAAGAGCTCGGGAATAATCTTGTTCATCCCTTGCATATTATAGTTCATCACGAAGCTCTTGTAGCTTGGTGGCAGTGATTGGAGAATTCTGTCAATGACACTATCATCAGGAAGATTAACTCCCAGTTGAATCAAGTGATTATTATACCCAGACATTTTGAGTATGTGTTCACTGACAGAACTATTCTCCTCCATCTTGCAGCTATAGAACTTATTGGAGACTTCTTATCTCTCAATCCGGGCATTTGCTTGAAATATTAACTTCAACTCCTGGAACATCTCATATGCTCCATGACGTTCAAAACATCGTTGAAGACCCGGTTCTAAGCCGTAAAGCATGGCACACTGAACTATCGAGTAGTCATCAGCTTTGCTCTGCCAGACGTTCTTAACGTCGTCAGTTGCATCAGCAGCAAGCCTGGCACCTAGCGGTGCTTCCAGGACGTAACTTTTCTGTGCAGCAATGAGGATAATCCTCAGGTTACGGACCCAGTCCGTGTAATTGCTACCATCATCTTTCAACTTTGCTTTCTCAAGGAACGCATTAAAATTCAACGGAACAACAGCACGAGCCATCTATCTATAAACAAACATAGACAAGCAAAATACTATCAGGTACTAAGTTCATGATAAATTTAAGTTCAATTAATCATATTACTAAAGAACTCCCACTTAGGCAGACATCTCTCTAGTTATCTAAGTGATCACGTGATCCAAATCAACTAAACCATGTCTGATCATCACGTGAGATGGAGTAGTTTCAATGGTGAACATCACTATGTTGATCATATCTACTATATGATTCACGCTCGACCTTTCGGTCTCCGTGTTCCGAGGCCATATCTGTATATGCTAGTCTCGTCAAGTATGACCAGAGTATTCCGCGTGTGCAACTGTTTTGCACCCGTTGTATTTGAACATAGAGCCTATCACACCCGATCATCACATGGTGTCTCAGCACGAAGAACTTTCACAATGGTGCATACTCAGGGAGAACACTTCTTGATTATTAAGTGAGAGATCATCTTAAAATGCTACCGTCAATCAAAGCAAGATAAGATGCATAAAGGATAAACATCACATGCAGTCAATATAAGTGATATGATATGGCCATCATCTTCTTGTGCTTGTGATCTCCATCTCCGAAGCACCGTCGTGATCACCATCGTCACCGGCGTGACACCTTGATCTCCATCGTAGCATCGTTGTCGTTATGCCATCTATTGCTTCTACGACTATCTCTACCGCTTAGTGATAAAGTAAAGCAATTACAGGGCGTTTGCCTTTCATACAATAAGGCGACAACCATATGGCTCCTGCCAATTGCCGATAACTTCGGTTACAAAACATGATCATCTCATACAATAAAATATAGCATCACGTCTTGACCATATCACATCACAACATGCCCTGCAAAAACAAGTTAGACATCCTCTACTTTGTTGTTGCAAATTTTACGTGGCTGCTACGGGCTTTGGCAAGAACCGTTCTTACCTACGCATCAAAACCACAACGATAGTTCGTCAAGTTGGTGCTGTTTTAACCTTCGCAAGGACTGGGCGTAGCCACACTCGATTCAGCTAAAGTGTGAGAGACAGACACCCGCCAGCCACCTTTAAGCACGAGTGCTCGTAACGGTGAAACCAGTCTCGCGTAAGCGTACGGGTAATGTCGGTCCGGGACGCTTCATCTCACAATACCGCCGAACCAAAGTATGACATGCTGGTAAGCAGTATGACTTGTATCGCCCACAACTCACTTGTGTTCTACTCGTGCATATAACATCAACGCATAAAACCTAGGTCGGATGCCACTGTTGGGGAACGTAGTAATTTCAAAAAATTTCCTACGCACACGCAAGATCATGGTGATGGTATAGCAACGAGAGGGGAGAGTGTTCGTCCACGTACCCTCGTAGACCGTAAGCGGAAGCGTTAGCACAACACGGTTGATGTAGTCGTACGTCTTCACGATCCGACCGATCCAAGCACCGAACGTACGGAGCCTCTGAGTTCAGCACACGTTCAGCTCGATGACGATCTCCGGCCTCCGATCCAGCAGAGCTCCGGAGATGAGTTCCGTCAGCACGACGACGTGGTGACGATGATGATGTTCTACTGGCGTAGGGCTTCGCCTAAACTCCGCGACGATATGACCGAGGTGGAATATGGTGGAGGGGGCACCGCACATGGCTAAGGAACGATCCATAGATCAACTTGTGTGTCTATAGGGTGCCCCCCCGCCCCCGTATATAAAGGAGCAAGGGGGAGGCCGGCCGGCCCTTGGGGCGCACCAAGGAGGGGGGGAGTCCTCCTCCTAGTGGGAGTAGGACTCCCCTTTCCTAGTCCAACTAGGAAGGAGGAAGGGGGAAGGAAAGAGGGGAAGAGGGAGAGGGAAAGAGGGGCCGCGCCCCCCTCCCCTAGTCCAATTCGGACACCCCTTGGGAGGGGGCACCACCTCCTGGGCTGCTGCCCTCTCTCTCCCCTCAGGCCCACTAAGGCCCAATACTTCCCCGAGGGGTTTCGGTAACCCCTCCGGCACTCCGGTTTTCTCCGAAATCACCCGGAACACTTCCGTTGTCCGAATATAGTCGTCCAATATATCAATCTTTATGTCTCGACCATTTCGAGACTCCTCGTCATGTCCGTGATCACATCCGGGACTCCGAACAAACTTCGGTACATCAAAACTTATAAACTCTTAATAAAATTGTCATCGTAACGTTAAGTGTGCGGACCCTACGGGTTTGAGAACTATGTAGACATGACCTAGAACCATTCTCGGTCAATAACCAACAGCGGCACCTGGATGCCCATATTGGTTCCTACATATTCTACGAAGATCTTTATCGGTCAAACCGCATAACAACATACGTTGTTCCCTTTGTCATCGGTATGTTACTTGCCCGAGATTCGATCGTCGGTATCCAATACCTAGTTCAGTATCGTTACCGGCAAGTCTCTTTACTCGTTCTGTAATGCATCATCTCGTAACCAACTCATTGGTCACATTGCTTGCAAGGCTTATAATGATGTGCATTACCGAGAGGGCCCAGAGATACCTCTCCGATGATCGGAGTGACAAAACCTAATCTCGAAATATGCCAACTCAACATGTACCTTCGGAGACACCTGTAGTACTCCTTTATAATCACCCAGTTACGTTGTGACGTTTGGTAGTACCCAAAGTGTTCCTCCGGTAAATGGGAGTTGCATAATTCTCATAGTTACAGGAACATGTATAAGTCATGAAGAAAGCAATAGCAGTATACTAAACGATCAAGTGCTAGGCTAACGGAATGGGTCATGTCAATCACATCATTCTTCTAATGATGTGATCCCACTAATCAAATGACAACACATGTCTATGGTTAGGAAACATAAACATCTTTGATTAATGAGCTAGTCAAGTAGAGGCATACTAGTGACTATAGTTTTGTCTATGTATTCACACATGTATCATGTTTCCGGTTAATACAATTCTAGCATGAATAATAAACATTGATCATGATATGAGGAAATAAATAATAACTTTATTATTGCCTCTAGGGCATATTTCCTTCATCATATAAACCATGATAACAATGATCTCCTATTTTAACAGAAACAACATGCATGCCAACAACAGGTCTATGTTTATTTTTAGTATCGGGTCTAGCAATTCTAGCGGCTTCATCACAGAAGTAAATAACATGCCCATCAATATTATCGACCAAGAGATCTTTAACCATAGAAATACTAGGTTCAACTTTATTTTGCTCTGGGGGTGTAGGTGTTCTAGTATTACTCTTATGAACCACAGTTGAAGCTTTAGAATGATCCTTTATTCTAACAGGGAAAGGTGGTTTCTCAATATAAGTAGTATGAACAATAGGATCAACATGATAGGTGATAGTCTTTTCTTCAACTTTGATAGGTTCTACTACTTTTACTTCAATGGGAGGATGACATTTAAACCACTTCTCCTTAGGGAGATCAACATGAGTAGCAAAAGATTCACAGAAAGAAGCTACTATCTGAGAGTCAAGTCCATATTTAGTGCTAAATTCACGAAAAGCATCAGTATCCATAAAGATTTAACACAATCACACTTAGGTGTTATACCTGACTCCTTACCTTCGTCGAGTTCCCAATCTTCAGAGTTGCGTTTAATTCTTTCCAATAAATCCCATCTAAATTCAATAGTATTCATCATAAAAGAACCAGTACAAGAAGTATCGAGCATGGAGCGATTAGTAAGAGAAAGCCGACCACAAAATTTTTGAATAATAATTTCTCTTGAGAGCTCATGATTGGGCCATGAATAACATTGACTTAAGCCTCCCCCAAGCTTGAGAGATACTTTCTCTTTCACGAGGCCAAAAATTATATATGTAATTACGATCACGATGAACCAGATGCATAGGATAAAACTTCTGATGAAATTCCAATTTCAATCGGTTGTAGTTCCATGATCCAAGATCATCACATAGCCTAAACCATGTCAATGCCTTTCCCTTCAAAGATAAAGGGAATACATTCTTCTTGACAACATCCTAGGGCATACCTACAAGCTTAAATAATTCAAAAACTTCATCCACATAGATTAGGTGCATATCGGGATGTAATGTTCCATCTCCTGTATAGGGATTAGCTAGCAGTTTCTCTATCATACCCGAAGGAATTTCAAAGTGAATTTTTTCAGTAGGTTCATTAGGTTGAGGAGCAACTCTTTGCTCTTCTGGTTGGGGTGAAGATACCCCGAACAAGCCCCTCAAAGGATTATTTTCCATAGTAACAAGTGATAGTAAATTTCAGTACACTATATTAATATTTCCTTACTAAATTCCACCTACCAGAGGCGCTTCACTCCCCGGCAACGGCGCCAGAAAAGAGTCTTGATGCCCCAAAAGTATAGGGGATCTATCATAGTCCACCCGATAAGTAAGGGTGTCGAACCCAACGAGGAGCAGAAGGAAATGACAAGCAGTTTTTAGTAAGGTATTCTCTGCAAGCACTAAAATTATCGGTAATAGATAGTATTGTGATAAGATAATTCATAATGGGTAACAAGTAAGAAAAGTTACTAAGATGCAGAAAGGTGGCCCAATCCTTTTTTTACCAAAGGACAAGCCTGGACAAACTCTTATATAAAGCAAAGCGATCCCGAGGACACATGGGAATTACTATCAAGCTAGTTTTCATCATGCTCATATGATTTGCGTTCGTTACTTTCATAATTTGATATGTGGTTGGACCGGTGCTTGGGAACTGCCCTTCCTTGGACAAGCATCCCACTTATGATTGACCCCTCTCACAAGCATCTGCAACTACTAAAGAAGAATTAAGGTAAACCTAACCATAGCATGAAACATATGGATCCAAATCAGCCCCTTACGAAGCAACACATAAACTAGGGTTTAAGCTTCTGTCACTCTAGCAACCCATCATCTACTTATTACTTCCCCATGCCTTCCCCTAGGCCCAAATCATGGTGAAGTTTCATGTAGTCGACGTTCACATAACACTACTAGAGGAAAGACAACATACATCTCATCAAAATATCGAACGAATACCAAATTCACATGACTACTTATAACAAACTTCTCCCATGTCCTCAGGAACAAACACAACTACTCACAAATCATATTCATGCTCATAATCAGTGGGGTATTAAAATGAATTAAGGATCTGAACATATGATCTTCCACCGAATAAACCAACTAGCATCAACTACAAGGAGTAATCAACACTACTAGCAACCCACAGGTACCAATCTGAGGTGTTGAGACAAAGATCAGATATAAGAGATGAACTAGGATTGGATAGTTGATGGTGATGGTGAAGATGTTGATGTAGATTGGCCCCTTCTCGATGAGAGGATCGATGGTGATGATGATGGCAACGATTTCCCCCTCCCGGAGGGATGTTTCCCCGGCAGAACAGCTCCGCGGGAGCCCTAGATTGGTTCCGCCCAGGTTTTGCCTCTAGATGGCGGCGCTTCATCCCGAAAGCTTACTTATGATTTTTTCTAGGGCAAAAGACGCCATATAGCAAAATATGGGCATCGAGGGCCTGCCAGGTGGCCCACGAGGCAGGGGGCGAGCCCAGGGGGGTAGGTTGCACCCTCCACCCTCGTGGCTTTTGGGTGGCCCCCCTCCGGTGCTTTCTTCGCCAAATATTTTTAATATATTTGAAAGCACAAGTGCTCCCTAGGTGGTTTTGGTAATTAATGTCAACATATCTCTTGTTGGACTAACACTTTTACCTAGTATGTTTCAGACAAGTTCAACAATGGAGTGGCATGGACTAATGGATGTGGAACCCCTTCAAGATGCTAAGGACAAAGGATTGGCTCAAGCTCCAAGAACAAGACTCTACATTTTGTATTTTAGTGATCCAAGATCACATTGAGTCTATAGGAAAAGCCAATACTATCAAGAGGGGATGAGGTGTTGCTTAATGGCTTGCTTGCTCAAAGTGCTTAGTGATATGCTCCCAAGCCCTAAACTACTTTCTCACATCCACATATGTCCTAAACCCAAAAGTCTAACTCGGACCTACCGATTCTTTCTATCCGGCACCACCGAGATTAGATGTCTTAGCCACTGCCACAAACCCTAAGCAAATCGGTCTCACCGTTAGGGATCTCGGTCTCACCGGGATGGGATTGTAATCTCTCTGTGTATATCCATTATCCAAATCGGTCTCACTGAGTTTAAGTAATCGGTACTACCGAGATTACAATGCAAACTCTCTGGTTAGCTTATTACCAAAATCGGTCCCACCGAGTTTGTGTAATCAGTCAAACCGAGTTTGCCTGACCAACTCTCTGGTTAGCTTATTACCAAAATCGGTCCCACCGAGTTTGTGTAATCGGTCTCACCGAGATTACGTTATGCCCTAACCCTAACAATATCGGTCCTATCGAGTTGCATGTTGATCCCACCGAAAATCCTAACGGTCACTAGATTTGCTAAATCGGTCCGACCGAGTTTATCAATTTGGTCCCACCGAGTTTGGCAAGTTGTGTGTAACGGTTACATTTTATGTGGAGGCTATAAATTCCCCTCCACCCACTCTTCATCCGTGGAGAGAGCCATCAGAATGAACCTACACTTCCAGCATCCATTTTCTGAGAAAGAACCACCTACTCATGTGCTGAGGCCAAGATATTCCATTCCTACCATATGAATCTTGATCTCTAGCCTTCCCCAAGTTGCTTTCCACTCAAATATTCTTTCCACAAAATCCAAATCCTGTGAGAGAGAGTTGAGTGTTGGGGAGACTATCATTTGAAGCACAAGAACAAGGAGTTCATCATCAACACACCATTCATTACATCTTGGATAGTGGTGTCTCCTAGATTGACTAGGTGTCACTTGGGAGCCTCCAACAAGATTGTGGAGTTGAACCAAGGAGTTTGTAAGGGCAAGGAGATCGCCTACTTCATGAAGATCTACCGCTAGTGAGGCAAGTCCTTCGTGGGCGACGGCCATGGTGGGATAGACAAGGTTGCTTCTTCGTGGACCCTTCGTGGGTGGAGCCCTCCGTGGACTCGCGCAACCGTTACCCTTCGTGGGTTGAAGTCTCCATCAACGTGGTTGTACGATAGCAGCACCTATCAGAATCACGGCTCAAAAATCACCGTGTCTCCAAATTGCGTTTGAATCCTCCAATCCCTTCCCTTTACATTCTTGCAAGTTGCATGCTTTACTTTCCGCTGCTCATATACTCTTTGCATGCTTTCTTGATATGTATTGTGAGTGTTAAACTTGTGCCTAAAGTCCACTCCAACTTGAAGAAGTTAAAAATTGCAACTTTAGGTACTTAGTGTCTAATCACCCCCCCTCTAGACACCTCTTCTCGATCTCTTTCGATTGGTATCAGAGCTTTGGTCTCCATTGCTTTGGTTTAAACACCATTGGAGGAAGATGGATGAGTCTACTATTGGGAGTCGTAGACATAGAGTGCCTATACTTGATGGAGAGTACTTTGATGAGTGGAAAAATGAGATGCTTGTGATTTTCAATCAATATCATTTGAACAAGTACATTGCTTGCCCTTGTGCGCCTCATGATGATCCTATTCATCCTACCCTTGATGAGTCAATTGATACGATCCGCAATCTTAGAACTGCTGAACTTATCATTAGAGGCTTGCCTAGAAACTTGATAGGATGTTTGCCTACTCTTAAGTGTGCCTACACCATATAGAAATTTCTTGAGGAACGCTTTCCAAATCATTCCTTGAAAAATCTAGATGAAATTCTCCATAAGTCTATTGCCTTGAGTAAAATGAATTCTAGTGATCCTATGTTTGGTGATTGTCTATTTGAGCTTACAAACCTTATGCGTACCAAAGGAGATGTTGCAATTATTAGTGATATTATTTCCGAAGCTATTAAAATTCATAAACAAGATCATTGCCAAACTCACTCTAACGAATCACCCTCTCTAGGATTTGATCCACCACATGATGATGTTGAACATGGATACTATGATGAGGATGATGATAGTGACTTTGATATTGATGATGCAATGAGACACTTTGGTCTTATGGCAAACCTTCGGGGATATATGGCAGGAGGAAAGAAATGGGTTCTTGATAGTGGATGTACCGATCACATGACCGGAGATAAAGACATGTTTCGTGAGCTCACTGAAAATGATGGTTCTCGAAAGTATGTCTGTCGGTGCCAAAACCGGTGGATCTCGGGTAGGGGGTCTGTGGGGACCCCGACTCATAAGTCGTGATCACCGATTGCACGTGTACAGTGATCCCAGAGATCAATGCTCACTGAACACACAGAAGCTGAATAACAAGAGTCTTACATCCTTGCCGTCTTACACAAGTAGGACCATTATGGTCAAGTCTTGAGTATAACATTGCAGCGGAAATCTTCGTCGATAACTTGGACCCATGCCATCTGCCTTAACCCTACAGGCATTCTGACTGGGAAGCTTCCTAGCTCGCATGTTCGTCACTGAAGTATTCCTTGTCATATCCTGTTCTTTCATGCCTGGCCAATAAAATAACCAGTGGCAAGCCAATAAGTACTTTGAATGTAATCACAAGCAACCCAAGAGTGATAACAAAATAATTATGCAAAGCTCTACTGCTTAATTGGCATTGTTGCGGAAAGGTAGTTTTTCTCATGCAAGTATGATCAACATTTATCAAGGACAGGAATGCGTCTGCAACAAGCATCAGGAGGTTACAGACATCAACATCGAGAAAGAGATATGAACAACTCATGCTCAAGCTCATCGTGACTTCCTCATGAGTCACATTATCAATATCACCAAACGGTGTTGTTTGTCAGAAACATATGGACATAGTCTAAGCAGCACCGCCCAACTGTCCTTGACCGTGGACACGGCTATTCGAATAGTTTTACACTCTACAGAGGTTGCACACTGTACCCACAAGATCCGGAGAACTTCCGTGTCATCCACGACCCGCGATACTTCAAGTACCCGGGGTAAGCACCCGATCACTACCTTTCCCTAGACGACACTAACATGGAGTCCACTCGATTGGTAGTAACCCCCGTGCCCAACATTTCATATAACACTTTCATGGAGCCTTGCTCCCATAATCATCACATATCACTGGCACGGGGTACCAACGGTGTGTCTGGTGCCCTGTGAAAACAGTCATGGCCGCCCTACCTGGCACGACCCCGTCCCGAGAGAGAGCACCAACTCTCCCCCATCACTAGTAATGCGGGCTCCAAGCTAGTATCGGTCTAGGTAATCAATAATGCCCTTTCCCATATAAGGGTAGAGTGGTTGCGCATGTAAGGTTGGGACAGTCGACAAATCTTAAATCTAATCCGTCTCTGTAAACAACACTTTTATCAAGCCTTGGTACACTACTTCTCCACCAAGTAGTGACCTAGTTCATCATCATCTCCCAGGGGCATTTGTGGCACCCACTGGGGTTGTTTGCAAGTATGTCAAACCACACTTGTTCCTTTCCATGCATAACCCTGACCCACTTTGTGTAGCAACTACTTTAGCATCCTTTCTACTCCCACCGGCATAACCCTCATAAGATGGTAGGGCCATGCACAATGCAAGTATCAACGAGGAAGTAACAGAGGCAACCAACCCACGTGGTTCACCATCTCATCATGATTCCGATGCAACAATAATAAAGAGCTATATGACATGCATAAAAAGGACATGGTCAAAGGGCTGCTTGCCTGCTTTAACAAAGTCTTCGAGGTCTTCAAATATCTCTGGTCCAACTCCGAGCATTGCGTCCACTTCGTCAACTATCGTCGAAAGAAACCATAATAAGCAACACAACAAGGCAGGAAATAAAAGTGCTCTAAAAATATGAGTTGGACTTTTCTGGGATACCTCTGGTCATATGAGGGATGACCAAAGTGGTATCATTGGGATTTGATCAATGGATATCTCTGAACATTTCAATATGATGGAGTTAAGGGATTAATGAATTTGCAAGAAGTGTACAGAAACATTATTTTCAAAAATGAGCAGAGGCACCCATTTGACCAAGCATGATTTTAGAAGCAACTAGGATTTGGTTTCACTGGATTTGGAGTTCAAATGAATTTCTTATGAATTTGCAAAGTTGGCTATGCATGAAGAAATAGACCATTGTTTGAGGTGATACAGAAAGTATTAGTAAAAATGTTCAAAAACTAAGTTTTGAACTTATAGACATCTAGGATTTTGAATCATGGAATTTGGATCAAAAATGGACTCTCTGTGATTTTCTAAAGCTTATCACAGAAATAGGAAAATGGGGTTTTGATAAATATTTGTGAAGAAAAGCTCTCTGGAAAAATGTGCATGTTGCATCACCAGGTAGATCATGATTTATAGAGTCACTAGAAATTTGAATCATCAAATTTGGAGTCAATTTGAATTGTTTATGGATTTTTGAAGTTGACTGGAAAAAGAATAAGGAAAAAGGCTATACCACTTATTCTGCGCGTTGGGCGAGGGATAGCTGACGGGCCGGCCCAGCTGCGTAGCTGCGCGGGAGAAGAGGCCACGTCGAAGGCGCTCCAAGAGGAATGCGCCTCCGCGCGGGGGGAGGCGGACTCCAGTCGACCCGCTTCCACTTAAACCGCGGGGTCGGCCGGGTGGGTCGCTGACCTGCGGGGCCCGCCTGTCGGGTTCATCCCCCTCCTCCCGCTCGAACAGAGCAGAGGTAGGGGTGACCCCCGCCGGCGATTGCCGGGGTTACAGGGCGTCCCCGGCGACGCTCTGCCCACCGGCGCACTCAGGAGGCGATGCCGCGCCCATCCATGGGTGGCACGACCGCCGAGGAGCTCAGGGTCGAGCACGACATTGGCCGCGGCGGAGGAGGTCGGCGGCGGCGGCGGTTACGGCGCTTCGGCCACCAGGAGGAGAGGGAGAAGCACGAGAGGGGCTCGTGGTGATGGTGGTGATGGTCTAGTGCGGTCCAGAGGGAAGGAGGAGGAGAGGTGGGCGCGAATTTAGGCGGAGGCCGACGACATGGCTCCGACCATGGAGGTGGTTGGAGGGCACGGGAGGAAGAATGAGTTGGTCCAGACGGTTGCTGGGAGGGAGAGAGGGCCAAAGGAGTAGAGAGGAGGCTCGGGGGTGGCCTTAAATAGAAGGGGGCGAGGTGCACCGTGGCTCGTGCGCCGACGAGCTCCTAGCTGTCGCTGGAGGCCACGGGGGCGCGCGTTGGCATGTCTGGGGTGTTCGTGGGGTTGGTCTGGGGCGAGAGGAGAGGAGAGAGGGAGCAGGGGAGGGCCAGAGCACCGCACGTGTGAGCTCAGTCATTGGAGCTCTCGGGCGGCCGGCGCGCGTGCGAAAGGAGGCAGCAGGAGGGAGAAGGAGGAGGGGCCCAGGGGCGTGGCGTGTTGCGGACGTCGAGGCACCTCGACTGGCGCGAGGGGGAGGCTCGAGGTGGTCGGGGGACGCGGCGTCAACGGTCGGGAGCACGCTGACGTGCTCCAGACCGCGCAAATGGCCGGCACCCGCGGCTTTTTCTCGCGTCCTCATGCGCCCACTTGTGTCTGGTGGTTGCAGGGGGGAGTAAACAATGTGGAAATGGCATTGGATGCCTTGGGGAGCCAGTAGAGGAGAGGAGGGGTGGAGAGAGAGTGAAAATGCTGCTGTCCAGAGGAGGAAAGTGGATCCATGCCCCCCTTCATCATTGCCTCTCGGGCAGGGAAGCACACCACAGGTAGAGGGGGACTAGGAGAGGTTGTGGGAAGAAGTTCAGCTCATCGAGATGAGTGGAAGAGATAAAAAATGGCATTTTGGTAAAGTGTCAGAAGGTATTTGATAATGGTTTGGGCAAGTAGATGATTTCCATTTGTCATGAGGATTGACAGGGTCATATGGTATGATAAAATAATAGGTTCCACCAATATTGAGTCCATTTGGGCAAAGTTGACAATGCAACTTTTGTGAACCCTAGAAATCAACAGAAATGGACTTGTGCAGATCCAGTTGAGTAAATCACTTCTCCTTGATGCACCACTTGGTGTGGTGGCCTCATTTGGTCATGTGATCATGCTTACAAAATTTGGGGTCAAGGAGAGAAAGTTGCTAATGCAAAGTTGTTCAAATTTGGTTCTGGACAGGAAGGGTTTTGGGGCACTTTGATCAAGTTGACTTGTTCTCCAACTTGTGCCATTTGGTCTAGATGAATTATTAGACCATTTGAGAATGTTCACAAGGTTTGAGAACATTTGGGAATGTTTGGCAATGTAAAGTTGCTCAAACTTCAAAAAGGACAGAAATGGTTTTGAGGGGATTTGATGATGTTATCTTGTTCTCCAAGACATGAGACTTGGCAAGATCATCTAATATGTCATATGTGACCTGCTAGAATTTTCCTGGAATTTTTGTAGAATATTTCCTTTGTAAATATTTCAAAAGCTTGAAATATTCAGAAAGGGTTTTTGAGGGGTTTGACCAATATTTTGAACATGCCCATGTGTTCATACTCTAATATATGGACAATATATGTCCACTGAGTTTGCCTGATTTTTGTCAAATATTTTTAAAACAATAAAATAATTTTTCCCTATTAAAGACCATTTCTGGCCTTAAGAAAAAGCTTTTAAATAAAATAGGAAAATAACTTTTAAAATTTTATTTTTGTGGTTTCTGGGTATCCTATATCTAATAGGAGTCAAATATATTTTTGGAAAGTTTTTTACTGCCCTTAATGAAGTACTTGCAGTGCAAACCTCAATTCAGGGGGTTTTGAAAAACTAATTTTAGAAAATACTTTTTGGCCAAATTAATTTTACAAGAAATTATTTTTATGTCCTATGCACATGGAATGATCATTGGGAAAGGTTTTTGGAGCAAGGAGATGAAGTATCGGAGTTGGAGGATTTATTTGATTTTTACAGCACTTGCAAACAGCAGACAAACATTCAATCAAAGCAAAGACAAAACACTCAAAAGTTTTTTTCAAACCACATTTTAGCATGATTTAGTGACTTAAGTGTTGTGGCATGAAAATCAGGGTGTGACAGACCTACCCCCTTACAAGAATCTCGTCCCTGAGATTCCCAGACTAGGTGCGGAGAGGAGTATGGAAACTTGGATTTGGGGTAGTGTTCACGTCCTCATACTGCTTCTGCTTCTGAGTGGTGCTCCATTGAATCTTGAAGGACCTGGTGTTGTAGCTTCATGTATGACGCTCTTCTTGATCCAGGTTGCTAATGGGTAGCTTGCGGTAGGTTAGATTGGGCTAGGGGTCGATGGCTCGGTGGTTAATGTCCTTATTAGGGCTCGGGCTAGCTAGGAAGTTGGAAACACTTCCGGGGTTGTGATGCATGGAAATCGTTGTGCACATCAGGCAACTTAGGTGGAAACTCCAGCTAGTAACTGTCTTCTCTTCGTCTTGTAGTGATCTCAGAGGGGGTTGTTAAATTTTGGAGTGATCATGAAGGGGCCGATGAATCTTGGTGTGGGTCTCCTTGTCATGGAAATGCTTGGTTCCTTAGAGAGGAGTGGTTTGTAGATACGCACGGTCTTCATCGAGGAAGTTCACTTCTTGGCGATGGCGGTTGACATAGTTCTTCCTCCTAGACATGACGATCTTCAGATGTTCCTTGACTAGCTCAATGATTCTTCTTCCGTCTTTGGGTAGACAAGTATGTCATCATAGAAGGATGACAACTAAATTGTCCCAGCTCTCCATGAAGTCTATGGGGTACGTAAAGTGGGCTGAGGCATTGGGGATGGTCACGGTTGAGCATTGGCCAAGGTCTTATCGATCTAGATCCAAAGCCCAAGGTCAGGATCCGACCAAGTTGAGGCTTGGTAGGGCGTAAGGGTTTCAAGGATTCTAGTGTGTGAGTGAATGTTTATCATCCCATCCTTGAGCACGGTTCCTGAGATGCCAATAGTTCTACCTAGTCTTCACATCATATCACCGATAGCATCATTTTGCATAGGTCAACTCCAATCATCACTCATGTGATTCATATCCTCATGGCTCTCGAGAGGAGGTCTAACAAAATCATATATGTCTACGATCCCCAAACTCATATGTATGTCTACCCCTAAAAATCCATAGGTAGAACAAATAAGCTGCTAAGCTAGAACGTGACAATCCAAGTGCTCAGCCTGTTCTTCCAAGGTCTAAGATAAAGCATCTCTATCCTAAGGAAACACGTCATAAGCCACTCCAAGATCTTGTTTCCTTCCTATGAATCAACCAACAGCCCATTAGTTCCCATCAATCACTACCTAATCCAATTAATTCTACAAATCCAATGTTTATGATGTTCCACATGATCTCCTAAAGTCCTTATAATCCCCAATACTTGAAAGGCTACCTTACTATAGTCATTCCACCAATTTCCATTATCATAGTCAAGTAAACCCCAAGGTCAAGCTTATATTTAACTCTAAATCAACTCCGACAATTAATCCAATCTCCTAGTTTATTGTCCACCGAGAATCATGGTATCATGGTCGAGATCATCAGTCTAAATCCAATTTACTCTGAACCATGTAGACATACTCAGCATCTATACTCCACAAGGATCACCTATTTAAATCCAAATCTCTTGTCCAACGAGGAATCCTACATGTTTCCCTCAAGTTATTTACATAATATCAACTGTCTCCTATCAATATCATCTGATCAAGTCAAATCCTTGCACTTCCAGGAGTTTCAGCTTGCAATCATAATTGTCCTATAAATCCAATTTACATCCGGGGTAATGAAAGCTATGCTACTCTATAATCATGATCCCACCAAGTTCATCTACCAACATGGTAGCCTTATAATCCACCAAAGAGTCTCAGATAATTCCTCAAAGTCATGATATAAACTCATCAAGTCATTTGTCCTCTATTCCTATATCCTCAAATTGGTCTTCCCTATGGCATCGTCAGTTTGGTGCTATCTCAGGATGATAATGTGCTAGTTCACTATGTCCACTAGTTCCATAATGAACCCAATGATAAGCAAGGTTACAGAGGCTTAACCGGTTCTCTTGCAATTCCGTAGGTTAAGCTCAGGGTTAAGGTTTCGAGCTGGGGAATCTCGTGAAGTCTCTAAGGGTCTAGGAATGGATCTCTAATCTTGAGGGCAAACCATAACTCTAAGGGGTTGCACTTGGTCGAGGAGGTTGTAGCAAAAGTCTTCAGTGCTTGTTGGTTGCCAAAGTAGAATCCTTGGTGTACCTTGTCTTGCCGGTCTTCAGTTGAGGATAGAGGGATGAGAGGGAAAAGTAGCATAGAGGAGGGGAATACCTAAAGGGGGTTCTATAGTGCTAGTGCAAACCAACAGGTGCAAAGAGGGCCGGACAAAAGAAACAAGGTGAGGAAGGTGATATAGTCGCATACTTGTCGCCTAGGGCAAAAGTGCGACCTATATCAAAACACAAACAAATAAAAACAAGCAACACACAATCATGGTTCTATTCTAACTATCATATGGACTCGACTGCGCATAGGGGGTACACGACTCATCCTACCCTAGGGGTTCTCGGACTCGGTAGTCGTGCCTTGTGCCTCATGCAGTCTTCTGAGTTTTCCTCAGGTGTTGCTACGTCTCTTGTAGTTGTTTGATGAAACGATCTCGGTTGAAGTTGAAGAGTCTTCAATGACTTCTTGCCTGTTGAAGTGATGGGGTGAAGGTGGCTCCTCGTGGCTGGCATTGACTTGATCTTCTATTGTCTTCTTAATCACGACGATCCCTTTTTGTCTTCTAAGCCGTCGATGGTACCAGGTAGGTAATCCTTTATGCAATGACATTATCAAGGCGTAATAGAGGTCCATCATGTCGGTTACGTTGATGAAAACATTGACACCAGGAGCGGGGGATGAGGAGAACCGTTTTCCTGCTCACTATGGTGAGGCGGACCAAATGGCTAGGTTCTCATCCATCGGTGGCTGCCGATACAACAACGGTAGTGACAGGGTTACTCTATTAGCGATATATATCACGATCTTGCATATTCTATGCCCTGATCATCGTAGGCTAAGGTTGCATCATCTTGGGGCAGTGTCAAGGGTGTCACCATCTCCTGGGTCTTCAGGTCCTCATTCCTCGAGGATGTATCTTTTGTTGGTATCGTCTTGTTGTGATGTCGCCAATCTTGTGTTCAGGAGATGTGGGTGAATGTTTGGCAAGGCATCTTCCTTCTAGATTATCCACGAGGATTACAAGGAATCCAGTGGTCAGGGGCATAAGGATTCTAGCGACCAAAGGTTTGAAGGGGAAGAGATTAATAAGGAAAGTATACCTTAGTTTTCGAAAAACTGAGAAGGGAAGAGAAGTACGGATAGTTTTGAAAACTACTAGTAGTTTTGGAAATATTTTTACCCTAACTAACGACCATGCTAACTAAGGCTTCCTACAGTCAGGATGGCTCTGATACCAGCTCTGTGGGGACCCCGACTCATAAGTCGTGATCACCGATTGCACGTGTACAGTGATCCCAGAGATCAATGCTCATCGAACACACAGAAGCTGAATAACAAGAGTCTTACATCCATACATGCTGTCTTACACAAGTAGGACCATTATGGTCAAGTCTTGAGTATAACATTGCAGCGGAAATCTTCGTCGATAACATGGACCCATGCCATCTGCCTTAACCCTATAGGCATTTTGACTGGGAAGCGTCCTAGCTCGCATGTTCGTCACCGAAGTATTCCTCATCATATCCTCTTCTTTCATGCCTGGCCAATAAAATAACCAATGGCAAGCCAATAAGTACTTTGAATGTACTCGCAAGCAACCCAAGAGTGATAACAAAATAATTATGCAAAGCTCTACTGCTTAATTGGCATTGTTGTGGAAAGCTAGTTTTTCTCATGCAAGTATGATCAACATTTATCAAGGACAGGAATGCGTCTGCAACAAGCATCAGGAGGTTACAGACATCAACATCGAGAAAGAGATATGAACAACTCATGCTCAAGCTCATCGTGACTTCCTCATGAGTCACATCATCAATATCACCAAACGGTTTTGTTTGTCAGAAACATATGCACATAGTCTAAGAAGCACCGCCCAACTGTCCTTGACTGTGGACACGGCTATTCGAATAGTTTTACACTCTGCAGAGGTTGCACACTGTACCCACAAGATCCGGGGAACTTCCATGTCATCCACGACCCGTGATACTTCAAGTACCCGGGGTAAGCACCCGATCACTACCTTTCCCTAGACAACACTAACATGGAGTCCACTCGATTGGTAGTAACCCCCGTGCCCAACATTTCACATAACACTTTCATGGAGCCTTGCTCCCATAATCATCACATATCACTGGCACGGGGTACCAACGGTGTGTCCGGTGCCCTGTGAAAACAGTCATGGCTGCCCTACCTGGCACGACCCCGTCCCGAGAGAGAGCACCAACTCTCCCCCGTCACTAGTAGTGCGGGCTCCAAGCTAGTATCGGTCTAGGTAATCAATAATGCCCTTTCCCATATAAGGGTAGAGTGGTTGCGCATGTAAGGTTGGGACAGTCGACAAATCTTAAATCTAATCCGTCTCTGTAAACAACACTTTTATCAAACCTTGGTACACTACTTCTCCACCAAGTAGTGACCTAGTTCATCATCATCTCCCAGGGGCATTTGTGGCACCCACTGGGGTTGTTTGCAAGTATGTCAAACCACACTTGTTCCTTTCCATGCATAACCCTGACCCACTTTGCGTAGCAACGACTTTAGCATCCTATCTACTCCCACCGGCATAACCCTCATAAGATGGTAGGGCCATGCACAATGCAAGTATCAACGAGGAAGTAACAGAGGCAACCAACCCACGTGGTTCACCATGTCATCATGATTCCGATGCAACAATAATAAAGAGCTATATGACATGCATAAAAAGGGTTTCATAGACATGGTCAAAGGGCTGCTTGCCTGCTTTAACAAAGTCTTCGAGGTCTTCAAATATCTCTGGTCCAACTCCGAGCATTGCGTCTACTACGTCAACTATCGTCGAAAGCAACCATAAGAAGCAACACAACAAGGCAGGAAATAAAAGTGCTCTAAAAATATGAGTTGGACTTTTCTGGGATACCTCTGGTCATATGAGGGATGACCAAAGTGGTATCATTGGGATTTGATCAATGGACATCTCTGAACATTTCAATATGATGGAGTCAAGGGATTAATGAATTTGCAAGAAGTGTACAGAAACATTATTTTCAAAAATGAGCAGAGGCACCCATTTGACCAAGCATGATTTTAGAAGCAACTAGGATTTGGTTTCACTGGATTTGGAGTTCAAATGAATTTCTTATGAATTTGCAAAGTTGGCTATGCATGAAGAAATAGACCATTGTTTGAGGTGATACAGAAAGTATCAGTAAAAATGTTCAAAAACTAAGTTTTGAACTTATAGACATCTAGGATTTTGAATCATGGAATTTGGATAAAAAATGGGCTCTCTATGATTTTCTAAAGCTTATCACAGAAATAGGAAAATGGGGTTTTGATAAATATTTGTGAAGAAAAGCTCTCTAAAAAAATGTGCATGTTACATCACCAGGTAGATCATGATTTATAGAGTCGCTAGAAATTTGAATCATCAAATTTGGAGTCCATTTGAATTGTTTATGGATTTTTGAAGTTGACTGGAAAAACAATAAGGAAAAAGGCTATACCACTTATTCTGCGCGCTGGGCGAGGGATAGCTGACGGGCCGGCCCAGCTGCGTAGCCGCGCGGGAGAAGAGGCCACGTCGAAGGCGCTCCAAGAGGAATGCGCCTCCGCGCGGGGGGAGGCGGACTCCAGTCGACCCGCTTCCACTTAAACCGCGGGGTCGGCCGGGTGGGTCGCTGACCTGCGGGGCCCGCCTGTCGGGTTCATCCCCCTCCTCCCGCTCGAACAGAGCAGAGGTAGGGGTGACCCCCGCCGGCGATTGCCGGGGTTACAGGGCGTCCCCGGCGACGCTCTGCCCACCGGCGCACTCAGGAGGCGATGCCGCGCCCATCCATGGGTGGCACGACCGCCGAGGAGCTCAGGGTCGAGCACGACGTTGGCCGCGGCGGAGGAGGTCGGCGGCGGCGGCGGTTACGGCGCTTCGGCCACCAGGAGGAGAGGGAGAAGCACGAGAGGGGCTCGTGGTGATGGTGGTGATGGTCTAGTGCGGTCCAGAGGGAAGGAGGAGGAGAGGTGGGCGCGAATTTAGGCGGAGGCCGACGACATGGCTCCGACCATGGAGGTGGTTGGAGGGCACGGGAGGAAGAATGAGTTGGTCCAGACGGTTGCTGGGAGGGAGAGAGGGCCAAAGGAGTAGAGAGGAGGCTCGGGGGTGGCCTTAAATAGAAGGGGGCGAGGTGCACCGTGGCTCGTGCGCCGACGAGCTCCTAGCTGTCGCTGGAGGCCACGGGGGCGCGCGTGGGCGTGTCTGGGGTGTTCATGGGGTTGGTCTGGGGCGAGAGGAGAGGAGAGAGGGAGCAGGGGAGGGCCAGAGCACCGCGCGTGTGATCTCAGTCATTGGAGCTCTCGGGCGGCCGGCGCGCGTGCGAAAGGAGGCAGCAGGAGGGAGAAGGAGGAGGGGCCCAGGGGCGTGGCGTGTTGCGGACGTCGAGGCACCTTGACTGGGGCGAGGGGGAGGCTCGAGGTGGTCGGGGGACGCGGCGTCAACGGTCGGGAGCACGCTGACGTGCTCCAGAGCGTGCAAATGGCCGGCACCCGCGGCTTTTTCTCGCGTCCTCACGCGCCCACTTGTGTCTGGTGGTTGCAGGGGGGAGTAAACAATGTGGAAAGGGCATTGGATGCCTTGGGGAGCCAGTAGAGGAGAGGAGGGGTGGAGAGAGAGTGAAAATGCTGCTGTCCAGAGGAGGAAAGTGGATCCATGCTCCCCTTCATCATTGCCTCTCGGGCAGGGAAGCACACCACAGGTAGAGGGGGACTAGGAGAGGTTGTGGGAAGATGTTCAGCTCATGGAGATGAGTGGAAGAGATCAAAAATGGCATTTTGGTAAAGTGTCAGAAGGTGTTTGATAATGGTTTGGGCAAGTAGATGATTTCCATTTGTCATGAGGATTGACAGGGTCATATGGTATGATAAAATAATAGGTTCCACCAATATTGAGTCCATTTGGGCAAAGTTGACAATGCAACTTTTGTGAACCCTAGAAATCAACAGAAATGGACTTGTGCAGATCCAGTTGAGTAAATCACTTCTCCTTGATGCACCACTTGGTTTGGTGGCCTCATTTGGTCATGTGATCATGCTCACAAAAGTTGGGGTCAAGGAGAGAAAGTTGGTAATGCAAAGTTGTTCAAATTTGGTTCTGGACAGGAAGGGTTTTGGGGCACTTTGACCAAGTTAACTTGTTCTCCAACTTGTGCCATTTGGTCTAGATGAATTATTAGACCATTTGAGAATGTTCACAAGGTTTGAGAACATTTGGGAATGTTTGGCAATGTAAAGTTGCTCAAACTTCAAAAAGGACAGAAATGGTTTTGAGGGGATTTGATGATGTTATCTTGTTCTCCAAGACATGAGACTTTGCAAGATCATCTAATATGTCATATGAGACCTGCTAGAATTTTCCTGGAATTTTTGGAGAATATTTCCTTTGTAAATATTTCAAAAGCTTGAAATATTCAGAAAGGGTTTTTGAGGGGTTTGACCAATATTTTGAACATGACCATGTGTTGAAACTCTTATATATGGACAATATATGTCCACTGAGTTTCCCTGATTTTTGTCAAATATTTTTAAAACAATAAAATAATTTTTCCCTATTAAAACCATTTCTGGCCTTAAGAAAAAGCTTTTAAATAAAATAGGGAAATAACTTTTAAAATTTTATTTTTGTGGTTTCTGGGTATCCTATATCTAATAGGAGTCAAATATATTTTTGGAAAGATTTTTACTGCCCTTAATTAAGTACTTGCAGTGCAAACCTCAATTCAGGGGTTTTTGAAAAACTAATTTTAGAAAATACTTTTTGGCCAAATTAATTTTACAAGAAATTATTTTTATGTCCTATACACATGGCATGATCATTGGGAAAGGTTTTTGGAGCAAGGAGATGAAGTATAGGAGTTGGAGGATTTATTTGATTTTTAGAGCACTTGCAAACAGCAGACAAACATTCAATCAAAGCAAAGACAAAACACTCAAAAGTTTTTGTCAACCCACATTTTAGCATGATTTAGTGACTTAAGTGTTGTGGCATGAAAATCAGGGTGTGATAGGGTCCCGAACTGTGCGTCTAGGCGGATGGTAACAGGAGACAAGGGACACGATGTTTTTACCCAGGTTCGGGCCCTCTCGATGGAGGTAAAACCCTACTCCTGCTTGAATGATATTGATGATATGGGTAGTACAAGAGTGGATCTACCACGAGATCAAGGAGGCTAAACCCTAGAAGCTAGCCTATGGTATGATTGTTGTAATGGTTGTTGTGTCCTACGAACTAAAACCCTCCAGTTTATATAGACACCGGAGAGGGCTAGGGTTACACAGAGTCGGTTACAATGGTAGGAGATCTACATATCCTTATCGCCAAGCTTGCCTTCCACGCCAAGGAAAGTCCCATCCGGACACGGGACGAAGTCTTCAATCTTGTATCTTCATAGTCTTGGAGTCCGGCTGATGATGATAGTCCGGCTATCCGGACACCCCCTAGTCCAGGACTCCCTCAGTAGCCCCTGAACCAGGCTTCAATGACGATGAGTCTGGCGCGCATATTGTTAGGCATTGCAAGGCGGGTTCCTCCTCCGAATAATTCATAGAAGATTGTGAACACCAGGATAGTGTTCGGCTCTGCAAAATAAATTCCACATTCCACCGTAGAGAGAATAATATCCACACAAGTTCAATCTGCTGATGTATTTTGTGGCATGACATCATTCCACTACTAAGCCTTTACTTGAATCGTTTTTTATTATACCACCTCAGCGCGTTTAGCGAAGCGGTTTCCTTGGCACGTCTTGTCGAAGCAGAGATCGTGTTCCCCTTATTCCCGAATTCCCATCAATACGGACGTGGGTAACCCAATCGTGCTCGTTGCCACGCCCCCTCTATCGGAGGCGAGTCCCAAATGGTCACGGGGATGGCTCTTGGTATTCTCCCCCTTTATAATGGGACAAAGGCTCGTTTCTTTTCTTCAATCCTCAATCGAATCTACTCCTCGCCCCGAGTTCCAACACCCAAAGCCCCAGATTCGAGCGCTTCGGACCTTCAACAATGTCCGGCTCCGACCTACAGGGCAGGTGGATGCCCTCCTCCGTCACGGAAGAGGACGTGCTAAAGCTGCGAGAGGCCAAGTACCTGACTTACGAGATTTCGCATAGGTTGCCTGCCAAAGGGCAAGCCGTTCCCACCCCGAGCCCGGCGAGTATGTCGTGTTTGTGTCCCACCCCCGTCGAGGCTTAGGCTTCCCGACGGATCCTTTTGTGAGAGGGCTCATGTTTTACTATGGGTTGGAATTCCACGACTTGGCTCCGGAGTCCATCCTCCATATCTCTTCATTCATTGTCGTCTGCGAAGCCTTCCTCCGCATTACTCCTCACTTCGGCTTATGGCTCAAGACCTTCAACGTGGAGCCGAAGATGATCGAGGGGCGTCAGGCAGAGTGCGGCGGGGCGGTTGTGAGCAGAAGGGCCGACGCTCCATGGCCCGAGGGCTCTTTCCAGGAGGAGCTCGGCTTGTGGCAGCAGGAGTGGTTCTACATAACCGCTCCCAGGGGCAGCAGGCAGAAGCCGCCGCCCATCTTCCGCTCGGGCCCTCCACCGCGGCTGATGTCATGGGTCAGCCAAGGGCTCAACTGGGGGCCGTCAAGGGACGTACCCCTATTGCAGGGCCGGATTCGAGACCTCCAGGAGAGGGAGATCAATCTGGTCGTGGTGATGCAGGTTATGCTGATTCGGCGTCTCCTGCCCTGCAAGCGTCGCCCCCTCCATATGTGGGAGTTCAATCCCGAGGGGCCGCGAGCTCTCCAGCACTTCATGGGTACGACCCCCGTGGAGATGTATAAATTGTCCTTCGGGTCACAAGAGATGTGTCCGGAATTGACCGAGGACTCCGGCCTAAGCTGCAATCGCCCGGATACTCAGGTAAGTGGCCCCGCGTCTGAACACACCGTTTGTTTATGCCTTCTTGAATTTTCCTTTTAACCCATCGTCTCTTGAATAGGAGTGGATAGCGCAAGCGAAACTGATACGGTGTTCGGCCCCCCTCCCGGAGACCATGCCGGATCCCGTGCTGGTCAGGATGCTGAAGGTTGCACCTTCAGAGGAAGGCGAAGGGGCGAACAGGGACACCACCGCCTCTACCAAGGAGGCTTTGGAGGAAGGGGGAATCGAGAATCCCTCCTTCCAAGGGGAGAAGAGGACCGCCTTCGAAAACCCGGAGGCCAAGGCCTCGAAGCGGGGGAAGAGATCTTCACCGGAGGGTCCTCCGTCCTGGGAGGCCCCGGGTGCACTATCTCCCCTAAGGAATCAGCCCTCCAGCGAGCCATAAGTAAAAAAGGGGGGTTCGGTAATAAGAGACATCCCTATGTTTGCTTCTGAGGATAACCAAAGTTTTTACCTTGTAGTTCGGATCTCCGTCCTTCTCAGATGACCTCGTCATCGGGGGACCTTCGTCCGGAGATGGTGGAGAGCGAGACGCCTCCATCCGCCGCACCATCAGGCGGGGCGGATGAACCTGAGGTGTCATCGCGGAGGGTATCCCCGAGTCCGGCGGGGCCGAAGATTTCGGCACCGGATGGTGTGCGGCCGTGGGAGCTGAAGGATCTTCTTGAGAGGGCGTCTATCTCAGAAGATCACTGTACATTGATGAGTATGGTGATTGGAAGAATTTCATCCACCGAAGGCGGGTTGCATGATGCCATCAGAAGCTTGCTGGCGGGGTTTGAGGTACGTAAAAATGGCATACCTTTTGATAGTTTGGGACATAAAAGTGCGCCCTGTATAGATAGTAGCCCCTGGGACTCGGTAGGTTGTCGAGAGCGACAGCGTGCCGAGGATCAAAATCGCAGGTATTGATTTTCGCCTTTCCCATGTAGGTGGCGGACAGTCCAGTGGCCAGCCGGACTGATGGAGTTGCCGAACTAAAGCGGCAACTTGACGTTGCGGATGCGGACATCGCGTTGGTCAATAAGCGACTTGACGAGTCACAAGGTAGGTTTTTCTCCGTGGTCACCTAGTAAGGGAGCCGAAGCCCACTCCTTACAATATGTGTGCTTAATGCAGATGGTGCCGCTGCTGTGGAGAGCCTTCGGGCAGAACTTGCTCGAACCAAGGAGCAGGCCAGAAGGAGTGATGCGGCTGCCTCGAGGGCGGCCAAAGAGTTAAAAGCCGTAAAGGCTGCTCACTGCCGAAGTAGGGAGGAGATGACTGAAATGGCCGTGAAGTTGAAAGATATTACCGACCGCTATGAAGTTCTTGAAAAAGAACGCCGAGCGGAGCAAGAAGGCCTGAAGAAGGCCACCGCCGAAGCCAAGGATGCCCGTTCTGCAATGAGGGCTATAAAGGAGGAGCTGCGCCAGGCCGGAGATATTGTGGCTGGCAAGCCCTTTCTGCTGCGCAGGAGGTTTACTGATCCGAAGTACGCTCAGCTTGGCCAGCTGTGGGGTCTGGTGGATCCTTATATGGACTTAGTGGTGAGTGCGGCAGATGCCGTTGTGCACTTCCAAAGTCAAAAGGATCACGAGATGGAAGAGCTTTTTTGGTCTCAATTCCATAGTCCAGATCGTTCACTTTCGTTGACTGATCGGTTGGCTGAGTGGGCTGAGCTGAATAGATTGTCCGGACTTGCCATGACGGATATCGTGGCTCATGTCTGGCCGGATAAGCCCAAGCCGAAGAGTTATTTCGGCTTACTGCAGCAATTCCTTGGGGCGGTGCCGCATATCAAGGCGATGAAGCGGTCGGCCTGCATAGTGGGTGCACGGATGGCCCTCGCCCGTGTGAAGACATATTGGACGGAGATGGATGCCACCGCTGTTGCGACCCAGGGTTCGGACGAGAGCCGGTTACCCGCCGAGCACTATTTTGGGGAAGTTCTGCGTGGTGCTCGTGTAATAGAGTCACAGTGATCAAAAAAATGTCATGTTCAAATGAACTTTATGATTTATAAAACGATGTTTGTAATATAATTGCTTTTTGTACTTGTGCGTTCAAGTATTGAATATCTCCTGTGCGGCCGTTAATGTATACTTGTGTATAACTTGAAAGATGGCAGTCTTCGGCTTCAGCCCCCACGCACATAGTGCGGGGGTGTTTGCAAAATAGCGCATTTTCACACTTAATCCAATGTCTTGGTCCTGTTAAGGAGGTGGTAGCGTAGCAAACGAGGCAACCTGACTATAATGCTTTATCACTTTCACTTAGCCATAGGAGTTCGAAGGTGGGGCTACGATATAGCCCCTAGGGGCACCGCGCTCTCCGTATTTGGGGCGCGTGTGTGCCTGACCGGGAAGCGGTCCTTCGTCAAAGCGGAGGAATTCTAAACATTCCAGAGGTCGATCGAGTGGTTGACCAGTCTCTCGCTACATCATGACAGTCAGTTTTCGGCTTTCTCTACTGAGGTGCTCACCAGGCCGAACCGGGGCACAATCGCAGTAGTTCTCCTGGTGCCGCGTTAGCCGATGATACGGAACGTAAGGCAGCAAAACACAGGAGCCGGGCAAACCCAACATTTGACCAAAGACATGATTCGGAGCCGGTGCATATAAGGCCTAACTCGAGACGCCGAACACTCCCTGAGGTGTTCGGTCTTTATGATGACGGGCAGATCAATGCCCTAAGCCCCTAGTGTCCAGGTACACGCAAGGTCCTCTGACACGGCCGATGCCAAAACGTCAGCCTCCTCTCTGGTTATGATGAGAAACCAGGGGATGTATAGCAACAAGAGACAGTAAAAAAGGTTCACGCAGGGTCTTAATCTGAAAAGAATCCTTGCAACGGGTCCCTACTGCACGTCTGCGCCTGTGTCTCCGTTGTGATGTATCCTGGATGGGTGTAACACGCTGTTCATCTGTAAAAGAGAGGAAAGTAATTGTGTCAAAAAATGTATTTAAAACAAAGCATGAATAAATAAATAAAGTTGAGCTTTTATTGGCTCCTTATTGCTCATACGCACAGCCCCTTGTAAAGGGGTGTGCGGCTAGGGAGCCCCTAGCTTATTTATGCCGGACTAGTCTAGCCGTGTCCGGGGTCTTTAACGACCTTTTAGTGAGATGATGCCACGTGGACCGGGCATTAAGTGTAAGAGACGCGTAGTGTGGTATTGCGTTAAAGCGGACAAAAGCTTCACGCCCCAATAGTGCCTGGTGGCTACTTTTGAATGGGGCGACATGAAAGATTAGCTTTTCGCGTCGGAAGTTGTCGGGTGACCCGAACACAACTTCTAGTAGTAAGGAGCCTGTGCACTTGGCGTAAGGGCCTGGTGTCACTCCTTTAAAGGAAGTGCGGCTATGTCGAATTTTAGTAAGGTCTATCCCCATCTTGCGGACTGTGTCTGGATATAGCAGGTTTAAATTGCTGCCGCCATCCATTAGGACTTGTGTGAATTGTAATCAGTTGATTATAGGATCCAATATTGGAGCAGTCCATCCTGCGTTTCGAATACTTCTAGAATAGTGCATGTGGTCGAAAGTGATTGGTTTTGACATCCAATCTCGAGGTTCCGCTGGGGTGGACCGTGCGACACCTACTTTGGCGGGTGCCGCACTGTTGTTCCGTATTATCACATGAAGTGAGTTTACTGTTTTGACTTGTTGTGGGGAAGTCTTTTGTTTTCCGGCGCTCTGCTGGTGGGGTTCGTCATCATCATCGCTTGGCGTGTCGAGCCCCTTGTGTTCGGCGTTGAGTCGGCCGGACTGTTTGAAGACCCAACAATCTCGGTGGGTTGCAGGCCTTCCGGAGGTACCGTGGATTTGACATATCCGATCCAAAATTTTGTTTAAGTTGGATAGCTCGTCATTGTTGTCCTTAAGAGGCAGTGTTTTGTTGTTCGGCCGTGAGCTTTTGAATCCGGCGTTGACCGTCGTGTTCTTTTGGCTTTTTTCTTTATTTCGGCGCTTGTCCTTTCTGCGCCGTGATTTTCCGGTGTCTATATAAACCGGAGAGGGCTAGGGTTACACAGAGTCGGTTACAATGGTAGGAGATCTACATATCCGTATCGCCAAGCTTGCCTTCCACGCCAAGGAAAGTCCCATCCGGACACGGGACAAAGTATTCAATCTTGTATCTTCATAGTCTTGGAGTCCGGCCGATGATGATAGTCCGGCTATCCATACACCCCCTAGTCCAGGACTCCCTCAATGTCACTTTCGGTGACAACTCAAAGGGTAAGGTGTTTGGCCTCGGTAAGGTGGCCATATCACATGATAGCTCCATACAAAATGTCATGCTCGTTGAATCTCTTGGATACAACTTACTTTCAGTATCTAGACTTGCTGATTTCGGTTTCAATGTCCTATTTACTGAAGTAGATTGCCAAGTGTTTCGTAGAGATAATCATAAAATGGTCTTTACCAGTGTACGTAGAGGTGATCTATACGTCGTTGATTTCACTAAAAAGGCTCAACCTAGAACTTGTTTTATTGCTAAATCCTCTAAAGGTTGGTTATGGCATAGACGATTAGGTCATGTTGGCAGGAGAAACCTTGACAAGCTTATTAAAGGAAATCATATCCTTGGAGTTAACGATGTCATATTTGATAAGGATAGACTTTGTAGCGCTTGTCAGGCAGGTAAACAGGTTGGAGGAAGGCATCCCATGAAGAACATCATGACCACAAGGAGGCCTCTCGAGCTACTTCATATGGATCTCTTTGGTCCCAACGCTTACAAAAGTCTTGGTGGAAATTCTTTTGGTCTAGTTATAGTTGATGATTTTTCAAGATTTACGTGGGTGTTCTTTCTCGATGATAAATCGCAGGTCCAAAAGATCTTCAAAACTTCGCTAGGAAGGCCCAAAATCAATTTGAAGTAAAGATGAAGAAGGTTCGGAGCGACAACGGAACGGAGTTCAAGAACGCAAATGTGGACACCTTTCTTGACGAAGAAGGGATTTCACACGAGTTCTCGGCTACGTACACACCTCAACAAAATGGAGTTGTTGAGAGGAAGAACCGGACGCTCATCGAAATGGCGAGAATGATTCTTGATGAGTACAAGATGCCGAAGCACTTTTGGGCGGAAGCGGTTGAGACAGCTTGTCATGCAACAAATCGCTTGTATCTTCACAAGCTACTCGGCAAGACGGCATACGAGCTTCTCACCGGTAACAAAACCCAAGTTGGATACTTTCGAGTATTTGGCTCAAAGTGCTACATTCTTGATAAGCATCGTCGTTCTAAATTTGCTCCTAAGTCTCATGAAGGATTCCTACTTGGTTATGGTTCAAACTCTCACACATACCGTGTCTACAACAATTTCACCCGAAAAGTTGAAGAAACGGTAGATGTGAAGTTTGATGAATCTAACGGCTCGCAAGTAGAGCAATTTCCAATTGATGTAGGAGACAAAGATCCCTCGGAAGCAATCCAAGACTTGTCTATTGGCAAGATTCATCCAACGGAGGTGAAGGAAAGTACCTCGTCCGTCCAAGTGGAAGCTTCTACCTCACGACAAGGTGAACCAAGAGTTGATATGGGAGCATCCACAAGTGGGACACACCAAGATGAAGAAAACGAGGAAGTGCATCAAGACGAACGTCAACATCCTCTTTCTCCACCATGACAAGAGAACGACAACGCCAACACTGAAGAAGGCCAAGAAGAAGAACAAGATGAAGAAGATGTTCAACCAAGATCCAAGCAAAAGCTGACATGAGTTCGAGCAAGAATTGCTAAAGACCATCCCGTCGAGAAAATCTACAATGATATCCAAATCGGGAGAATCACTCGCTCTAAAAATCGTTTAGCTAACTTTTGTGAACACTATTCATTCATCTCTAGCATTGAACCTATGAAGGTTGAAGAAGCATTGGAAGATCCGGATTGGATAAATGCCATGCATGAAGAGCTACACAACTTTGAGAGAAATCATGTTTGGACATTGGTTGAGAAGCCCGACAACAACCACAACATCATCGGTACCAAATGGGTGTTTTGCAACAAGCAAGATTAAGATGGACAAGTAGTTCGCAACAAAGCACGTCTCGTCGCCCAAGGCTACACACAAGCGAAGGTATGGACTATGGTGAGACTTATGCTCCCGTTGCTAGACTTGAGTCCATTCGCATCTTACTTGCCTGTGCTAATCACCACGATATCACCTTGTACCAAATGGACATTAAAAGTTCTTTTCTAAATGGTGAAATAGAGGAGGAAGTGTATGTTAAACAACCTCCCGGCTTTGTTAATACTAAGAAACCTGATCATGTTTACAAACTTCACAAAGCTCTTTATGGTCTTAAACAAGCTCCTAGAGCGTGGTATAAATGCTTGACCAAGTTTCTTATTGAAAAAGGCTTTGAAATTGAAAAAAGAGATTCTACTCTTTTTACTAAGAGGGTCAATGGAGAACTATTTGTGTGCCAAATCTATGTTGATGATATTATATTTGGTTCTACTAACCCTCATTTTAGTGAAAAGTTTGGGAAGCTAATGTCGGAGAAGTTTGAGATGTCTATGATGAGTGAACTCAAATTCTTTCTTGGTTTGCAAATCAAGCAAACTAAGGAAGGTACCTTTGTTTCTCAAACGAAGTACACAAAGGACTTATTCAAGAAGTTCAATATGCAAGAATGGAAAGGTATGACTACACCCATGCCTACTAGTGGACATCTTGATTTGACCAAAGACGGTGAACCGGTCGATCGAAAGGTTTATCGCTCTATGATTGGTTCATTGTTATATCTATGTGCTTCACGTCCCGATATCATGCTAAGTGTGTGCATGTGTGCACGATATCAAGCTGCTCCTAAAGAATGTCATCTTAAGGCCATGAAAAGGATAGTGAGATACTTAATCCATACAACAAATTTTGGCATTTGGTATCCTAAAAGGGCCTCTTTCGATCTTGTTGGCTACTCCGACTCGGACTATGCCGGTGACAAGGTTGATAGAAAGTCCACTTTAGGTACTTGTCAATTTCTTGGTAGATCTCTTGTGTCTTGGTCTTCGAAGAAACAAAACTCGGTATCCTTATCCACCGCCGAAGCGGAATACATTGCCGCTAGTTCATGTTGTGCTCAATTACTTTGGATGACCCAAACTCTTAAAGATTATGGGATATATGTGAAACATGTTCCATTACTTTGTGACAATGAAAGTGCTATCAAGATTGCTCATAATTCCATGCAACACTCTCGAACTAAGCATATTGAAGTTCGTCATCATTTCATTCGAGATCATGTTGCTAAGGGTAACATTAATCTTAAGCATGTTCGCACCGAAAAGCAATTAGCGGATATATTCACTAAACCACTTGATGAGAGAGTGTTTTGCAGGTTAAGAGGTGAATTGAATATCATTGATGCTTCAAACTTGGAGTAGGAACTCCATTGGATACATGCAAGACATGAGCCTATGACTAACCCTTGATATTTCTCTTATGAAGACTATCTTATGTCTTGGGTACATTTGCACCTTGCATGTTATCTAACCATTGTAGGTACTTGGATGAATCTAATTCCATGAGATTGTAACCTACTCATATCTTGAGCAATCTCTACATCACCAAGTCTCTACACAATGGTCGTTGAAGACAAGGAAGCAGAAAACCATTCACACATATCCTTTGACAAATTCTATGTTGATCTTCATGATTGTCATTTTGGATACACAAGTGCTCTTCCTTGCAAAAACTAACCCATGATGAACTCAAATTCCAAGTGGTGCTCCCAACTCTTGATGAGCTACATCAACCTTGAGCAACCCACATAAGTTCAACTACATGATCACGACCAACACCACCACCCAAGGTATGTTATTCCATCTTAGAGAAGCTTTACTCCAAGACATGAGTCAAAGCAACTCGACAAGATGTGAATACATCAAGATGCTTAAACGAAAAATGGTAACCCCATTTTGAGCTTAAACGATGAGTATGACCTATGATCAAGTGATCTCACTTGACTCCTAAGTCAATATACTCTAACATAGGTGACTTTGTCGCTGACCATCTCTAGATGAAGTTTTCTTGTGTTCTTTTCTGTGCTCTTGCATTTGTCTCATGCATATTTGTTTCCCCTTTCAAAAAAAACTTCATCTAGATTTCTCTTCTTTCTTTTCTATTTTTTTTTGCATTCCCTGCATTCAATTCATTGCAAATATTTCAGATAATTCCTTGCAAATCCTTGTGAGATCTTACTTGTATAGTGAGCTGAGGTGACAAGTGTTTTCTCTGCGATGAACTCGGTCTCACCGGTTTGATGTTTTCAGTCTAACCGAATACTTTTGGTGCAACCGAAGCATCCAACTCAGTGCCACCGACTTCACAACAGGAAAAACATTTTGCCGTTTATTCCTGCATTATTTTTTAGCTCCACTCAATGAATCTTGTCCTCTACAAGCATCACATTTTTATCAGTGCTTTGTGCTGTGACTCAAGGACCAAACCCATTCACGACAAATTCCAGAACACCCTTCTTGGAAATTGATGTCAAAGGGGGAGAGAGAGATCACATCAAAGCTTATCACTTCAACAAGGGGAGAGATATCTCCAGGGGGAGAGAATACTCAAGAAGAGAGTAATCTTCAAGGATCCCAGATGCTTGGTGTTCAAGAGGAGAGATGCCACATGTCTTCTTGAGGGGAAAGACATGTTCATATGTGCTTATTTGCATTAGCTCTGTTCATTTGTTTCTTTGAGCTCTGATTTTGCATTTTGCTCTGATTTTCTATTCCCTATCTTATCCCAGTATCCCATGCTAGATTCAGGGGAAGCAAGACATCTAAGGGAAAGAAATTCTCTAAATTCATTGCACATCTTTACCTTTGGGGACATGTCTATATTCAATGTGGTACTTAGTACTCACTCTCAACATGTCATCCCAGTCTTGGTACTCTTGTGGTTTCTTTTGTTTGCCCTGGCTAGTAGGTGTATCTGTGTTATCTAACCTTGTTTACACAGGTTCATTCCATCCTAAGACAACTCAAGACCACAAGGTAAGTATATGCATCACAGTCATGTGTATGAGGAATTCTTGCTGATGTACATATTGTTTGCAAGAAGGACTCATGAGCATGAAGGTACATTTCCCACATACACATCTGTTGCTATCTTTTGCTCTGATGCATATGGCCAAGATACATGTAACATGGCTTACTATGTCATGTTCATGCGTTCACATGCTTCTATATTCCATATTCACATGATTGCATACATGTAGGGGGAGCCTATGCTTGTTACATGTCTTTCCAAAGCTTTACTCGCTATTCTCTATATCTTCATCCAAAGCTTTGATGTATGTTGTCATCAATTACCAAAAAGGGGGAGATTGAAAGCACAAGTGCTCCCTGGGTGATATTGGTAATTAATGTCAACATATCTCTTGTTGGACTAACACTTTTACCTAGTATGTTTCAGACAAGTTCAACAATGGAGTGGCATGGACTAAAGGATGTGGAACCCCTTCAAGATGCTAAGGACAAAGGATTGGCTCAAGCTCCAAGAACAAGACTCTACATTTTGTATTTTAGTGATCCAAGATCACATTGAGTCTATAGGAAAAGCCAATACTATCAAGAGGGGATGAGGTGTTGCTTAATGGCTTGCTTGCTCAAAGTGCTTAGTGATATGCTCCCAAGCCCTCAACTACTTTCTCACATCCACATATGTCCTAAACCCAAAAGTATAACTCGGCCCTACCGATTCTTTCTATCCGGCGCCACCGAGTTCAGATGTCTTAGCCACTGCCACAAACCCTAAGCAAATCGGTCTCACCGATAGGGATCTCGGTCTCACCAAGATGGGATTGTAATCTCTCTGTGTATGTCCATTACCCAAATCGGTCTCACCGAGTTTAAGTAATCGGTACTACCAAGATTACAATGCAAACTCTCTGGTTAGCTTATTACCAAAATCGGTCCCACTAAGTTTGTGTAATCGGTCAAACCGAGTTTGCCTGACCAACTCTCTGGTTAGCTTATTACCAAAATCGGTCCCACCGAGTTTGTGTAATCAGTCTCACCGAGATTACGTTATGCCCTAACACTAACCATATCGGTCCTACCGACTTGCATGTCGGCCCCACCGAAAATCCTAACGGTCACTAGATTTGCTAAATCGGTCCGACCGAGTTTATCAATTCGGTCCCACCGAGTTTGGCAAGTTGTGTGTAATGGTTAGATTTTGTGTGGAGGCTATAAATTCCCCTCCACCCACTCTTCATTCGTGGAGAGAGCCATCAGAATGAACCTACACTTCCATCATCCATTTTCCGAGAGAGAACCACCTACTCATGTGTTGAGGCCAAGATATTCCATTCCTACCATATGAATCTTGATCTCTAGCCTTCCCCAAGTTGCTTTCCACTCAAATCTTCTTTCCACCAAATCCAAATCCTGTGAGAGAGAGAGTTGAGTGTTGGGGAGACTATCATTTGAAGCACAAGAGCAAGGAGTTCATCATCAACACACCATTTGTTACTTCTTGGAGAGTGGTGTCTCCTAGATTGGCTAGGTGTCACTTGGGAGCCTCCGACAAGATTGTGGAGCTGAACCAAGGAGTTTGTAAGGGCAAGGAGATCACCTACTTCATGAAGATCTACCGCTAGTGAGGCAAGTCCTTCGTGGGCGACGGCCATGGTGGGATACACAAGGTTGCTTCTTCGTGGACCCTTCGGTGGAGCCCTCCATGGACTCGCGCAACCGTTACCCTTCGTGGGTTGAAGTAACCATCAACGTGGTTGTAGGATAGCACCACCTATCGGAACCACGGCTCAAAAATCACCGTGTCTCCAAATTGCGTTTGAATCCTCCAATCCCTTCCCTTTACATTCTTTCAAGTTGCATGCTTTACTTTCCGCTGCTCATATACTCTTTGCATGCTTGCTTGATATGTATTGCGAGTGTTAAACTTGTTCCTAAACTCCACTCCAACTTGAAGAAGTTAAAAATTGCAACTTTAGGTAATTAGTGTCTAATCACCCCCCCCCCCCTCTAGACACCTCTTCTCGATCCCTTTCAATATTCCATAACTGACTTTCGTGGAATCTCAGGACTTTTGGAGTTGTGCAAATAGGTCTCTAATATTTGCTCCTTTTCCAGCCCAGAATTCCAGTTGTTGGCATTCTCCCTCTTCATGTAAACCTTATAAAATAAGAGAGAAAAGGCATAAGTATTGTGACATAATGTGTAGTAACAGCCCATAATGCGATAAATATTGATATAAAAGCATGATGCAAAATGGACGTATCAGCAATGGCCATGGTGGGATAGACAAGGTTGCTTCTTCGTGGACCCTTCGTGGGTGGAGCCCTCCGTGGACTTGCGCAGCCTTTACCCTTCATGGGTTGAAGTCTCCATCAACGTGGATGTACGATAGCACCACCTATCGGAACCACGCCAAAAATCTCTGTGTCTACATTGCGTTTGCTCCCTCCAAACTCCTCCCATTTACCTTCATATGCAATGATTTACATTCCGCTACTATACTCTTAGAATTGCATGTGTAGGTTGATTTCTTGACTAGTGCTAAGTTGATAAAATCTGCCAAGACTTAAAATTGAGAAAAGGCTAGATTTTTGTTTGGTCAGGTAGTCTAATCACCCCCCTCTAGACATATTTTTGATCCTACAGAGGGGCAACTAATTTTGCTTCCGGTTGAGGTGAATACCCTGAATAAACCCCTCAAAGATGGTTCTCCATAGTAACAAGTGACAATAAATTTCAGCACGTAGTAATAACTCTTCCTTACCAATTTCCGCTTACCAAGATTGCTTCACTCCCAGGCAATGGCACTAGAAAAGAGCCTTGATCACCCACAAGTATAGGGGATCAATCATAGACCTCTCAATAAGTAAGAATGTTGAACCCCACGAGGAGCAGAAGGAAATGACAAGTGGTTTTTAGCAAGGTGTTTTCTGCAAGCACTGAAATAGTCGGTAACAGGTAGTTTGATAGCAGCATAATTTGTAACGAGCAAGTAACGATAACGGTAAATAAAGTGCAGCAAGGTAGCCCAATCCTTTTGTGGCAAAGGACATGCCAAAGCGGTCTCTTATGATAAGCAAAGCATTCTTGAGGGTACATGGGAATTTCACCATATCACTTTCATCATGTTGGTTTGATTCATGTTCACTACTTTGATAATTTGATATGTGGGTGGATCAGTGCTTAGGTGCTGTTCTTACTTGAACAAACCTCCTACTTATGATTAAACCCATCGCAAGCATCCGCAACTACGACAAAAGTATTAAGATAAAATATAGCCATAGCATTAAACTTTTGGATCCAAATCGGTCCCTTACGAAGTAGCGCATAAACTAGGGTTTAAGCTTCTGTCACTCTAGCAACCCATCATCTAATAACTACTCCACAATGCATTCCCTTAGGCCCAAATATGGTGAAGTGCCATGTAGTCTACATTGACATGACACCACTAAGGGAATCACAACATACATATCATCAAAATATCGATCACATATCAAGTTCACATGATTACTTGCAACATGATTTCTCCCATGACCTCAAGAACAAAAGTAACTACTCACAAATAATAATCATGCGCAAGATCAGAGGGGTATTAAATAGCATAATGGATCTGAACTTATAATCTTCCAGCAAATTAACCATATAGTAATCAACAAGATGTAATCAACACTACTAGTCACCCACAAGTACCAATCTAAGGTTCCGGTACAAAGATTGAACACAAGAGATGAACTAGGGTTTGAGAAGAGATGGCGTTGTTGAAGATGTTGATGAGAATGCCCTCCCAAAGATGGGAGAGTTGTTGGTGATGATGATGGCGATGATTTCCCCCCTCCGAGATTGAAGTTCCCCCAACAAAATCGCTCCACCGGAGGGCAAAAGTGCTCCTGCCCATGTTCCGCCTCAAGACGGCGGCTCTTCATCCTGAAAGTCCCCCTTTGATTTTTTTTCTAGGTCAAAATGACCTATATACCAAAAGATGGGCACCAGAGGTGGGTTGAGGAGGGCACAACCCACCAGGGCGCGCTTGGGCTCCCTGGCATGCCCAGGTGGGTTGTGCCCACCTGATGGGCCCCCTCTGGTAGTTATTTGCTCCAATATTTTTCATATATTGCAAAAAAATTCTCTGTAAATTTTTAGCTCATTTGGAGATGTGCTGTATAGGTAACTCTGACGTAGCTTTTCAGGTCTAGAATTCCAGCTGCCGGTATTCTCCCTCTTTGTGTAAACCTTGCATATTATGAGAGAAAAGGCAATAGAATTACTCCCAAAAGCATTATTATGCATAAAAACACTATAATAACAGTAGGAAAACATGATGCAAAATGGACGTATCAAGGGACTTATGTTCAGTTTGCTAGCTACGCCGGTTAAGAATGCTCAGTGTACCCATTGCATGTGCTTCTCCTGCCTTTCCTTAACAAATTCTAGTGAATTGTCCTATCTACTTTTACCATGCAATCTGTTGCTCTAGTGTATATGTTCTATATGTCGTGCAATGTGGTGCTCACTTATTAAGTGTTTGGTTAATTAATTGTAGTGTTCAGTTAACTGTTTGGTGCAATTCTACAAATGTGATGTTCAATTCTTCAGGCTGCAATTTTTTATTGTCTTCCATGTGAGAAATAAATCAAATTTATCTATACAAAATACATGAGAAACAAATAAAATTGCTATATTTCCAAGTTGTCAAGCATGCTTGGTTTGGTTAACCGTCTGATCTTCTAGTATGTTATATTGTGCAATGTGGTGCTCAGTTAACGTTTGGTTCATTCGTTGTGGTGTTTAGTTAATTGTTTGGTTCTACTCTGCAATGCAATGTTCAGTTCTTCTGGGTGCATTTTGTTATTGTATACCATGTGAGAAATAAATCAAATTTGGTTGTACTAAATACATGAGAAACAAATACATTTGCTATATCCAAGTTGTTAATCATGCTTGGTTTGGTTAACTGTCTGATCTTCTATTAGGAGTATGTTATATTGTGCAATGTGGTGCTTAGTTAATGTTTGTCTCATTTGTTGTGGTGTTTAGTTAACTGCTTGGTTCAACTCTGCAATGCAATGTCCAATTGTCGTGGGTAGAACTTTTTATTGTTGTGCATGTGAGGAATAAGTCGAATTTGGCTGCACTTAATACGTGAGAAACATATACAATTGCTATATTTCCTAGTTCTTAACCATGCTTGGTTTGGATAAACGGGTTTTCCATGTGGCTCAAATTATTCTGATGAATCTACAATGTGCTTATTTTTCATCAACATATTTTACTGATAGCATGCGAACCCTCACTTAACCTCATCACGAACTACCTTATATGTGTTGTAGAGAAACAATGGGAAGCACTGAGGTTTACAATCGAGGTTCGGACATGCATGGTCCTTTGTCTAATAGCACATTATTCTGCAATTGCAGGAACCATTCTAATATTTTGGTTTTTAACAATTTGGTCGTGCACATGTAGGTCCTGTTGTGAGAGGTTTTGACCTATTGTTCGACCCTTTTTGCATATGGGGAAACACTACTAGGGAAAACCTTATACACAGAAATTTAGCAACAGCGCGGGTCAAAAAAGCGCGCTAGTGCTATATAGCAGTAGCGATCTAAGAAAAACCGCCCTACAGATACAAACTTAGCTGTAGCGCTTGTGGTAAAGAAAGCGCTACTACTAATATTCCCATTGGCAGAATGCTAGGCTACGCATAGCAGCAGCGGGCTTCGAAGAAACGCGCTACTGCTAGAGCATAATTAGCAGCGCGTTTCCTGAGAAGAGCGCTACTACTAACGGAAATAAAATAAGATGAAAAACAAATAGAAAAGTAAATGAAAATGAAAGAAATAGAAAAAGGAGCAAGGGAAAAATAAAATGTAAAGCAAAATAAACGAAAAAGCGAAAAATTGGAGGAAGGCATAGCAGCAGCGTTTGTTTGTAAGAGGCGCTATAGCTAACGTAGCTGCAGCGCGTGTCCTAGACCCCCGCTATAGAAACAGAATAGGAAATTAAAAAAGGAAGAAATTTACATAGCTATAGCAGCAGCGCGTTTTGCAGAAACTGCTATAGCTATCTTAGCTATAGCGCGTTTTGCGAAACGCGCTACCGCTAAGTTTGAATTAACCAAAAAACCGTTTCCCCCCGGCCACCACTTCTCCCCCAAATCCCTCAACCCACCCCGCGCGCCGCCGTCTCCCCGATTCACCGTCGCCCCACTTCGCCGCCGCCGACGACGCCACCAGAGCCGTGCACCGTCGACGACATCGGAGCCGCCCCCAACGCCACGGAGCCGCGCGGCCTCGTCAACGCCACCGGAGCCGCCATCGACGCCACCTTCCTCACCGTCACCGGAGACGCCCCTGCCTCCCTCGCCACCACTGCCTCCGTCGCCACCACCGGAGCCATCATCTGTAAGCCCCCACCCCTCCTCTCTCTCTCATGCATAGGTTAGCCAGTTTAATTAGGTTAATTATCTAGGTTAGGGCAAAATTTTAGTTAGGGCATTGACAGAGAAGTAGTTAGGTTAACTAGTTTAATTAGGTTAATTATCTAGGTTAGTGCAAAAACTTAGTTAGGGCTTTGACAGAGAACTAGTCAGGTTAACTAGTTTAATTAGGTTAATTATCCAGGTTAATTAGTGCAAAAAATTATTTTAGGCTTTGACAGAGAACTAGCTGCGTTAACTAGTTTAATTAGGGTTAATTATCTAGGTAAACTAGATTAACTAACTAGGTTAAATAGGTAGGTTAATTAGGTTCGTTGGATTAACAAGCTAGGTTAAGTAGATTGGCCAAGGTTTTTGATTTTTGAAAAGACCACTATTTTTCAAGGAAAATAATTTAGGCAAATTTTATTTTTCATTGAAGTGGTCATGTTATATCTTTTCATTGAAGTTGTTCGATTGTGCCCAAGTCGCTTTGTTGTTTCCAGGGAATGATGCTGAGTGGCCTATGTTTTGCCGGAATGTTGATTCATTTCTGTTCCGGCAAATTTCAGGTTCTCGATTTGTCCACTTTTTAGCAAAGGTCATGCCGAAATTTCCCGTGAATTTCGGCATGAATTGTGCTACAAACTAGGACATATCGAGTGCCCGGGATATGCCGCACCAGGAAGGAGTCAACATTCCTGCAAAACAATTGTCCTTTTTTATGTCATTATTCATTTTATTAGGTCTAGAATTAATTGACTAGATTTAATCATAGGAAACATGGCTAGCAACGATGAAGGACAGGGTTCTAGTGATTGCGACGACGTCTACCGGGCGGCAGACGAATTTTTTAGCCTTACCGACGATCAACAGATGTTGTTGCTGGGCCCACCGGTGGCATCGGGGACTGAGACTGACACGCAGACCGGTGCTGAGACTGACACGCAGACCCGTGCTGAGACTGAGACCGGCGCTGAGATTCAGATCGGCATCGAGACCGGCGCCGAGACCGGTGCTGCCTCGGGGAGTGGAGCCGGTGTAGAACCAAAAGCAAAGAGGCAACGGGTTCCTAACAAACTCAGGACTACTAGACTGGTGGTCACGGAGGTGGAGAACGGCAATTTTGAGCCAAAGGCGCCCGAGGAAGTGCGCGCATGCTACGGCAATCAAATGGGCTGCATCATACGGACAACCGCCACCATCAACGATGAGAATCTAAAGAAGATAGAAAATATGAGGAGCTCCCTCCTAAAGAAGTTTCACCAGATATTCTTGTTCCCGGGCCGGAATGAGATGGATTATGAAGATCCAGACAAGGACCCGGCAATGAAGAAGATAAACAAACACGCCATGACCAAGTTTAGCAACGCGTTGGCCGCCTGGAAAAATCGAGTGAAAGCAAAGATCAACGACGGGGAACCCTACTCCGAGATTGTAAAGGAAAGTCCGACAATCACGGAAGAGCAGTTTCAAATATCCAAGGAGGCTTGCGAGGCCGAAGCTGCCAAAGAAAAGTATAAGTACATGAAGGGGCTTCAAAAGAGGAACATTGGGACCCACCACCTCGGAAGCCGTGCTTACGGCGGAAAGAGGTCCAAATGGACCAAGGAGGACGCAGAAGCCGCGAGTCTGGGCATCCCAGACCCCTTGGCGGATTTCACCGTCCCGCAGGAGCGTGATGTCCTGAGGGCCCGGCACCGTTGGGACCCAGTGAAGAAGGTATATGAGACAACACCGGTCATTACAGAGTTCATGAGACTGCTGGTAATTTTAGTTTCCGATCAATTCGACTGCACACGTTAGTCATATTTGTAAACGATCCTTGTGCCTTTTGCAGAGAGAGCAGCACCGGATTGCGGCCGAAAGCGACTCGCCGTCTGAGGCATTGGCGAGGCCCAAGTGGGACACTCCATTCAACCGGGCGTTGAACATATTGAAACAACAACCAGTGGATACTCGATCGTCGTATGGACGCGTGCACGGTGTCGGAGACGGCGCCACGTGGAAGAAGTACTACCAAGAGACCGCGGAGGAGAAAAAGGAAAGACGGAGGTTAACTAAAGAAAGCATCGACAAGAAGGTTGAGATTGTGGTTGAGAAGAAATCATCTCAGATAGTCGCAACAGCGGTAGCTGCCGCAAAACAGGCGATTGCAGATATATCTACTTCCTTGGTGACGGGCGTTCACACTTGGACAAGGCAAAATCTAGAAAAGAATGCAGAGGACTTTCCCCTTGCTGACTTCTTGGGAGCACCGGCTCCCGCACCTGCTCCCGCACCGGCTCCCGCACCGGCTCCCGCACCGGACGTGCTCGGTGGTGCCTCCTCTTTGGCTGAGCTCGACGCCCTCACGGTATCTGCCACACCGCCCCACTTCAATATAAATGTATAATCTCCGGTTTTCGTTGCCTTTCGGATGTCTCACGTCGCAGACTTTTCTTTGCAGGTCGACGAAACCCCGTGCACCATATTGTACACCATCGGCGAACAGAAGGTGGACGTGGGGAAGGGGACGATAATGGAGCCGAAGGAACCATTGTTCCACAGCCGGTCGATCCCCCCGAACGTCTTCAAGGTTTCCGTGGCCAGTGTCAAATCGGGCCACGAGAATTTGCCTCCTCTAATACTAGGGGGGATGACAATGAGACCCCACGGTGGCTTGGTGATTGTTGCAATGGGTGGGTCCTGTTGTGGCCAAAGAGTCTGCTTCGTCTGGAGGCGGCCGGGAGCACACCCACGAGCACGCAGCCTCAGCAAGGTATGAACATCAACACCCCACCTACCCAATTAGCGTCGGGTGTCGGGTTGGGTGATAGCGGACAGGGTAAGCAGGTGGCTCCATTAGTCGCTGATGACATCACCATGGATGAGGATGAGGATGACGATGGCTCTGAACAGTATGTCTATACTGGCGCCTCCTCAGGGTTTGAGCATCATGAGTCGGTGCCTGAATTACTGTCTCGACGTGTTATTGACGACCATCCGGTGGTAAATAAGCCTAGGAAGAGAGCGAGGAAAGGCAAAAAAGCTGATTCTATGATCTAGCCGCCTCAGCAGCCTCGGCTTCAGGACCGTGTAGATATCCCCGATGCGGATAAATGGCATATCCCCGGTTGACCAATCCTACCTGAAACAGCGCTATGGGCCAGATTCGGCGATCTAAGGAGACTTCATGACGATGTGCTGCGGGTAGAGAAAGGCCTCATCGCCTCGAAAGATCCAGGATACCCACTCTACGTGGTTAACGTTCCGCGGCAAATGTTGTACGTCGACGGCTTCCCCGCGAATAAGTTCTTCCTCCGATTCGATTACATATTTGACATGTTTCACGTGAAGAAGCTGGATTTTAAGTTTGTCCGCATTTATGCCTTGCACATGAACTACATCATTGGGGTTGAGCAGATACGTTTTATCTATGTCGCTGACCCGTACTACATGCATGGGGGCTTCTTGGGAGTCTGTGCACAGCATCGTGAATACGCGAGGGATTACATCGTCAGTTTCATGCTCGCCAATAAGGACAAGGAGGCGATTCTCGTGCCTTATCATCCCGTGTAAGTCATCCGCGCTGCTATCCTTCCTTCGATTTCAATAATTCATTTGCACGGTGGAGGCTAATTAATTTGATGTGTACTTATTTTGCGCAGTGGCGGGCGCGCCGTCCTCATCATCCTCTACCCCCGATTCTCCCACGCTCTTTACTTGGACTCGTCGAAGAACATTCACAAAAAGGATTACACCCACATCAAAGATGTTCTCGACAGTGCTATGTTTTACTACCAAGCAAGGGGTGGAGAGGTTAGGGACAAGAAGAGAAGGGGCGGCAGGGTCGCCTTCAGCCATAAGACCGACTTCTCCTGCATCCAGCAACCAAACGATTCTCTTAATGATGGATTCTATGTCCTACACCACATGCTGGAGTACAGACGGGATCACCAGAACCTTCACATGGCACCTAGATCTGGCGATGCCCATATTCTGCAATGGGCAAAGGACATAGGAGATATCGAGGATCGTCGACTTCGAGCTGAGTTCTATAACATCCAGCGCGAACTTGCCCAAATCATCATGAATGAGGTCGTCGGAAAAACAGGGATGTTCCATGCAGAAGGACAAATGTCGCGGGAAGACGTCCGAACATGGATAGCCTCTCAGCGTCTCGACATGAAGCCTTTCACTAAGCTCGATGACTATCTCCCTGACATGGATGGATGGCACGACATGATGGAGTGATTGTCGATATATGACAATGTGTCCGTTTAGTCCATACTTTCTTTTATGACAAAACTTTGAGTTATGCACGGTGAAACTTTATTTGTGATGTAATTAAACCGTCCTCCTCCTCGACTAGCGAAAATCACTCTAGTTAGGTCATTTTGGGTACGATGAACTTTGTTATTTATGCTTATGATATGTTGTTTCTATTTTTGCCAAGTCTGTCTCTTTCTGTTGCTCAACTATATATGTTGCATATCCTCGACTCATGTGACGATGCAGGTGCATAGATCATAGATGGTGAAGAAGTGCTACGCCAGGAGTATATATAAGACAAGTGGCCGGAGTGTCAGGCCCAGGTGTACCGGTTTTCGGTTTCCGAGCGACATGCAGTACTTAGTTTAGGTTCACGCTAATGCGAGAGAGGGATACGAACTCATGTACTCAAAGTGATAGCTATTCTCGTGTATATCATTGTTTAGATGGATGACGATGTATTTGCAAGTAATCGAGACTTGTATCGCTATTTTCGAGATTGATGACGAGAGACCACTTTGTGTTGGATGATGATTATGATGATGACATGATTTGATGAGACTAATTGTATGTATATGCTATGATTACATTTGTATGTGGATGATATGCTAAAGATTATTGTATAAAGCCTATTCAAATACAAAACAAATAAAAAACAATTATGCAGGGAAAAAAACTAATAAAACTAGTAGTAGCAAGGGGGGAAATTTAGCAGTAGCGCCGACTTACCTGTAGCGCTTCCTGCTGAAAAGCGCTGCAGATAATATCAGTAGCGCCCTTTTCCAAAGAGTGCTACAGATATTCATCAGTAGCAGTAGCGTTGGTGTACAGGCGCTACTGCTATGTGTTAGCTGTAGCGCCTTATTAGTAGCGCCGGCACCCGCGCTACTGAGAGGGCCAAAACCCGCGCTGCTGCTAGGCTTTTCCCTAGTAGTGAAACACTAGTGAAGGATGCTGCTAATGCAACACTATGATCAGAGACCCTTTGAGAAACTGTGTGCGATGCAATAATCGCAAACGGTGGTGTCAGAGAACAGTCAAAAATGTCCAAAACGTTTGCGATGACGGATGCATCAAACACGGTTCAGATTTTAGTTGCGTGTGTGAAGCAGGGCATACAGTTCAGTTCAATTAACTATTTGCGATGAGAAGTAACAACGAAACTGTCGTGGAATTAACATGTCAGATGTCCTAGCAGAAGGACTTAGTCGTGGAGCCATCGCAACAATATTAGCAAAAAGGGGTTAAACCTGACAAGGGACACGAGAGTTTTATACTAGTTTGGCCCCTTACGATGAAGGTAAAAGCCTACGTCTGGTTGTCATGGGATTATTGGGGTTTCGATGACCAGGGAGCAAATACGCTTGCCTGAGTCTCGAGTTGTTGTTTCTTGTTTCTGAACCGCCACCGGGTCATCCCTTTATATACACAGGTTGATGCCCAGCCGGTTTACAGAGATCCGAGGCCGGCTCATACAAGTGTCCGGCTCGGTCTCTTCCCTTCCCTAACTTACAACACAAGTATACAACTATGGCGGTTTACAACTATCGGCCCTAATCTGCCATTGGGCTCTGGGCCTCTAAGCTTTACTAGTAGAGCACCATCTTCTTTATCTTCATGGGCTTCAATACGGATGAGAGTAAACCGGCCCCTCCTGGGCGGTTTACACTCAGTAGTTATATCCTCAACATTAGGCCCCAGATTGATTTGAACCTGTTCATGTCAATCTTCGATACATGGAAAAATTCCCTGAACATCTTCTGACAATCCTCGTAAACCGCCATGATATCTTCTCCTTGTAAACTTTGGTAAACCGCCATGACATCATCTTCTGAAATTGAAATAAATCGTCATGATGTCATCTCTGTATAAAAAGGTTATAAAGATTCCCTTCATTTAACTAAATTCTGAAGATCAAGGCGACAGCTGCGCCCCCTCATGCCGCTTCGGGCTCCTCGATTCTTGCGCCAGGCACTTATCCCCTTGCCTTTATAAATAAGACCGGGGGGTCCTTCCATTTTCCCCCTTGCCTCTTCGCATCTTCTTCCTCCTCGCGACCCAAAGAGCTCAAGCATCGCCACCGCCGTCGACCCTTGAACCTGCACCGACTAGGCCGCTACATCAACCTGTTCGTACTAGAGACCTTGCAACACTCCTCCGCTGCTACGTGGCCCTGGTAAGAATTCCCTTCCTCAACTATCAAATCTGCATTAGGGTTCTGAAGTTCTTCGGTGTTCATCAGCACCCATCGGTGCTCATCTGCTTTCCCTTAGCATCTCCTTGAATCTAGCTAGTCTTGACAGCTTCCTCCAGTGGCCGAAGCCGTAGTTTTAATCTGTCCCTCCATAGTATCTCGTTGTTCCTGGATAGATCCCATCTGGACTGTTAATATTCTACCATTGCCATTTTTAGGGCTCAAAATTTTTTTCTTTACTAGGCCGTGGTAGATCCAAAATTACAATGCCATCTTGCGAAACCTGTTTCTTTAGTACTTGGTAAATTTCAGATGTTCTTCTTCCATTTGTAGGCGGTTTAACCTTTAGAAAATGACAATCCGCCAGGTACCATTAGCCCTCACATAAACCGCCACCTTAACTTGAGTATTAATATCCGGTTTATAGTGCATATATGTTTGAATTAAATCCCCTGGTTTAACACTGTTTGTGCACATCAATCTTGAACCGTGAACCGGCTTTTGCACTTCCTTTACAGTTTGTCTTTCAAAATGGCCAAGCAATTCGCCTCTTGCAACTGGGTTCTTTCTCGGATCACAGAAACACAACTCAATGGATATGTTCTGACTGGCGCTTTGACCAAGAAGGAGGTCATTCATTGGCGAGTCTCTGGCTCTAAGTGCCCTCCTGAACCTCAAGATGGAGAAGTGGTTGTATTTATGCAGCATCTAGACCAGGGATTTAGCCCTCCTGGATCAAAGTTTTTCCAGGATGTACTTGCTAGCTTCCAACTCCATCCTCAAGACATTGGACCGAACTCTGTGTCCAACATATGCAATTTCCAAGTGTTTTGGTGAAGTTTACCTTCAAGAAGAACCAACTGTTGAGCTCTTCCGGGACTTCTTCCACTTAAACCGCCGAACTGAATTCTCTGATGGCCCCAATACTGAACTTGGCGGAATGTCGATTCAGAAAAGGAAAGAAGTTGATTTTCCTCATGCCAAACATCACAGCCATCCCAAAGATTGGAATCAAACATGGTTCTATTGTCAGAATACCGCTCCTGCTGATGAAAACCCTCTGCCCGGTTACCGTGCTCAGCGGCTCAGCAATAGCCATCCACTGCCTCAACGGCTCACTGCCAAAGAACGACAAACTTATGCACCTCAACTTGCTAAGCTCCGGGCTTTCCTAGCAGATGGCTTAACCGGCATTGACCTCGTTCGTTGCTGGGTTTCGTGGGGTATCCTGCCTTTAAGCCGCCGCACCAGGTTGATGCATGAGTATACCGGGGACATCAAGGACCCTCAACGGCACCATGAAATAGAGATAACTGATGATGAAGTCACCGAGGCTGTCAAGAAGATGCTGGATGAACCGATCATTGAATGCAGCAAAACTGGGCTGCGTCCCTTTTATGCCTCCAACAAACCGCCAGCGGTAAAAAAATTATCCTTCTGCCTTTTTGATCTGTCTCCGCTTTAACACTGTTCTGATAATCCTTTGTTTATTCTTACAGGCCAAAGATCCTTTCTGGAAGAGGAAAACTCAGGACAAACCGCCAAAATCTCAAGACAAACCGGCGAGGGCTGCTCGTGCCAAGAGCAAGGCCATTAAGAAGCCAGCCAAGAAGAAAACCGCCGAGTCCTCTGATCCGCCCGAAGATGTTGATGATTCGGAACAAGAGGTAGAACTTGACTCCCTTGGCTCATTTTTCATACATCTTATTGACAACGACCATTACCAGGATGATGCGGAAGCTAGCCATGCTAACAATGTAGAGGTAATCTCCCTTTCCTCTGATTCCGATCTTGTGCCAGTAAGAAAAATCCATCGCGCAGTTCAGAAAGTGAAGCGTTCACATCCTTTCACTAATTTGGTTCCACAGCATCCTGAATCTCGTCGCACAACCCGGCATAGTGGTCAGCAAGTCACTTCTTCCGATTTACTAGATACTCAAATACGGAAGCGTCGTGCAGAGGTCTCTTGTAATTCTATCAAGTCTTATCCCTTGGCGGGTTACTTCCGATACCCTCTTAATCCATCTGACTCAAATTATCAGGTAACTTCCAATTCATCCTCTGGTGATTCATCAACCACGCAAATGCCTCCCCTCAAGACCGTCCCTGGGTAAGTACAATAATCTTATCTTTACCTTCTTGCGCTGGTTTACCATATTAATCCTCTGTATGCCATTTTGCAGTGCCAAAGCCCGATTTAGCAAGAAGGCAAAAACAAATGCTCCCACTGAGGAAATTGAACCAGATAGGACCTCAGAAGGTGTTGGCGGAGATGTTGATGTTGCCGTGGACGACCCTGTGCCACAAGGCCAGGCCACTGATGCTGATCCGCCCGAAGTTACTCGGCGAGCCCTCCTATCAATCCACCAAGCCCAAAAGCTAATCCTCCAAGTCTGATTGCTGATCCGCCAAGCCCTGCCAAGGCCGCAGACAAACCGGGGAGCCCAAATGCAGCAACTGATGATGTTGTGATTACTGGGGTTGGCCATAATTCTCCTGGTAATCCTGTCACTTTGGCAAAGCAAAGTGCCAAAGTGGAATCTGCTGCTGAAGAGAAAGGCAAATGGAAGTCTAATGTATCGAGTTATGCTCATCTCCCCGCTCAGGAACTTCATTCTGGATACCTAAACCGCCTATACACCAGCATGACTATGAGGCCGGTTTGGTCAATTTGATGAAGGAGCGTTATGAAGTAACTTCCAAACACTTTATAAATTTGCTTTGCACTATATATCAACTCCATTGTAGCCCCCAAGGGCCGGTTTATCTCTTCAAGATGAACCGGGACTTTAAATAAAAAAGGCTTTCAACTGTGTAGCCCCAAAGGGCCGGTTTATCTCTTCAAGATGAACCAGGACTTTCTGTTCCAAATTTGTCTTTATTGAATTCCTTCACCTTTGATTTTTCTGATCAATTATGCATTAGCCCCCAAGTGCCAAGATTAATACTTGTATTGAGCCTTGGGACTTCGAATGATAGTCAAAATAAAAAGCAATCCGCATTAGCCCCCAAGTGCCAAGTATATAACTTGTTATGTGCTTGGGACTTGGAGAAAAAATCTTAACCTCTTCATCATCTGTCTTTTGCAGGTTGACTTGAACAACAAGGATTCCCAGATTGCTGATCTTCAAGAAAACATTAAGTCCCAGCAAGCAGAAACCTCCAAAGCAAAAGATGAACTGAAGGGCGCTTTGACTGCCATGGAGCAGTTGAAAGATGGTTTCAAAAGTGAGCGGGCGGATTGGGAAACAGAGAAGGCTGCTCTTTTAAAGCGGGCTGAAGATGCCGAAGCAGCGCTTAAACCGGTGGCAGAGGAGCTAACTGTGCTGAAACATCAAGTCAATGCCATGACTTCAGCAATATTTGGTAGATATCTTTTGTCAACAACTTCCTTGAACATTTTTGAAGTTGCCGGTTTAACAACAAATTCTTAAACCGCTTGCAGGTAGCCGTGTTGCTCATCTGGGTTCAGATATGCGGATGAAGTTGAAGGCAGCCTATACGTTGATAGATCAATAGTATACGGGTGCTCAACGAGTCATCTGTGCATCTTCCTTCAACAAACCGACACCAATCTTGATCAACGATACATTGGCCAAATTGTCTATGACCCCGACCCAAATAGAAGAGGTAAAGCGATCTGCTGCAAGATCTGGCGCTTTAACAGCAATGATGCGGGCAAAGCTTGGATTGCTGATCTTGATCCGGCAGATATCACAAAAGGTTATCCCGGTCAACAAGAAGATGGATCAGACTTTGACAATGAAGCTCTCAAAGTCTTGACAAAAGGGATGCACCCACTAGCAAGCCAATTGGCGGAAGAGGTTGATTTATCTGTCTAACGGTCCAGCTATGACGCAGACGGCAAACGGGTTGACGTAGCTGTGAAGGAAGCTCAGAATTTAATCCCTCCAATCCGTAAGCACACCTATGCCCCTAACGTTGAACCATCCAACCTTATGAACAACGAAGCTGTCTTTCAAGCCTTAACCAGGATTGACTGGACCACCCTTGACTTCCACCCACTGGGTGAGGGGGAGGAGGTTGAACCCGCGCGAGATGATCCTTCAACTTCATGTCAGCCTGGTGCTGAATCATAATCTGCTAACCGGTTTGATTTTTACGTGTTGCGGGCAACAAACAATTATTCTTTTGGGCATCAAAGCGCCTTGTAATAAGCTTGTTGAAATATTTTGATTTTCTACCATCGTGCACTGCTACCTGATACTGTAACTCAGCATGATTGTTTCTATGCTTGCTTTATTTGCCTTGGTATTTCGTATAAAATCTTGCCTTCTGCATTTGAAACACTTAAACATGTCCTGGCGGTTTACCACCGGACGGGTTATGATACCCAATACAGAACCAGAATCCTCATAACCAAGGTTATAAAGTAATGAAATACGAAATATATCATACTTGTGATCTTAAATCACTTTTGTTGGTTTACCAACTTGCTTAGTAAGGGTGATAACCCAAACCTTGAGTGTTTGAAAACGCCCACCGCATTGTGTTGGTACATAATAAATCATGCCGGGTTATGATAAACACCAGATGATCATCCTGGCGACTTATAGCCAATGCCAGACCGGATTAAAAGAGGCTGGTTCATAATTGATTATGTGCTAATAGCTGACAACTGTAAGCCACACCGGGTTAAAAAACACTGGGTTGATATGAAGACATATAGTCTGGCCGAGTCAAGAGACGCCGGTTTACCTTAGAACTTTATCAATAGAGATAAAACTTGCAAAAAACAAAATCAAATAAAACTTGTAGTCGAGGCTTTTCGAGGGCTGCCAAGCCCAAATTCGAGGCTTTTCATGGGCCGCCAGGCCGCTGAGTTAAACCATTTTGACAAAGCCTTTTAAGATGGGCCTCCAACTAACCAATCGTCATTTTAACTTTGACAAGTTCAAGGTATCTATGAGAGTAACTTGTCAAACGTTCGGTGGGTCATGCCAGGATTACCTGGATAGGAGTGGCTTACTTGATGAAGGCATGTTGACCCGGGGTTTCAGGTGAATACACCAGGCTTCCAAGCCGTGGGTCGATACCCAATTACAAGGGTCCTTTTAAGCTCTTTGTTACTTTACACAAAGAGCCCCCAAGTAACTTTGTGAGCTGTGCTCAATGGGTGCCTATGTTTGCGTTGTGCTTTTAGCAACAATACTCTCTTTGGCCCCTTGGGTGTGAAGCTCCCAAGCTATATTGTGGCATGATAGCCGATTTAACAGACAAACAGGACATCCCATTGTAAGCAGGACCCCCTTGTATCCAAGAAATACTGGAAAAATGGCAGAGGCCCTGCTTGTAGCAAGGATGCCGGTTTATTATATTGATCATAATATATACATTGTCAAAATATGTACATAATGAGAGCCTATGACTCAGGTGTAGTAAGGCCGTAGAAGAGCTATATTCCACGGCCGATGGGTCTCCTCCTCCGATTTGCTTGAGTCTTTGTGCTCGTGAACGTCAATGAGGTAGTATGATCCGTTGTGCAGCTGACCACAAAGGGACCTTCCCAAGGTGGGGATAACTTGTGCATATCGGTCTGATCCTGGATGAGCCGGAGCACTAAGTCGCCTTCTTGAAAGGTTCTTGTTCTAACCCGGCGGCTGTGATAACACCGCAGGTCTTGCTGATAAACCGCAGAACGAGCCAATGCCATGTCCCGTTTTTCACCTAACAGGTCCAGTGCTTCTTGACGTGCTTGCTCGTTGTCCACTTCAACATAATTGGCAACTCGGGGCGAGTCATGACGAATCACTTGGGAGTACCGCCTCTGCCCCGTAAACCATGAAAAAAGGTGTATAACATGTAGACCAGTTAGGGGTGGTGTTTATGCTCCATAACATAGATGGTAACTCTTCCACCCAACAACCCGGTGTCCTCTTCAAGGGAACCATAAGCCGGGGCTTGATGCCCTTTAAGATCTCCTTATTGGCTCTCTCAGCTTGACCATTAGATTGGGGGTGAGCTACTGATGCCACATCAAGCTGGATGTTCTCTCGTTGACAAAAGTCCTCCATTTCGCCTTTGGAGAGGTTCGTGCCATTATCTGTGATAATGATGTGTGGAAAACCGAAACGGAAAATCACCTTTTTGATGAATTGAACCGCCGTGGCTGCATCACACTTGCTTACTAGCTCCGCTTCAACCCATTTAGTAAACTTATCAACTGCCACCAACAGATGGGTGTTCTTATCATTGGATCGCTTGAAAGGCCCTACCATGTCAAGCCCCCAAGTAGCAAACGGCCAGGTGATGGGAATCATCCGTAGCTCCTGAGCCGGAACATGAGCTCGTCGTGAGAATTTTTCACAACCGTCGCACCGCCTTACCAAGTCCTCAGCATCAGCATGAGCCGTCAGCCAATAGAAGCCATGATGAAACACTTTAGCAACCAAGGATTTTGAACCGGTGTGATGACCACAGTCTCCTTCGTGGACCTCTCATAGAATCTCATGGCCTTCTTTAGGAGAAACACAACGTTGAAACGCACTAGAAACACTGCAACGATGTAACTCGCCATTGTGAACAATCATGGACTTGGATCGCCGGACTATCTGTCTGGCCAAATATGCATCTTCTGGTAACTCACCCCGGTTCATGTATGCCAAGTATGGAACCGTCCAATCCGGAATGTGTAAAGCGGCCACCAACTATGCCTCCGGATCAGGAATAGCGAGGTCCTCCTCTATAGGCAACTGAACTAACGGGTTGTGCAAGACATCCAGGAAGGTATTGGGTGGCACCAGTTTACGCTAAGATCCCAGCCGGCTTAAAGCATCAGCTGCCTCATTTTTGTGCCGATCAATGTGCTCCACTTGATAACCCTTGAAGTGACCAGCAACAATGTCCACCTCTCATCGGTAAGCCGCCATGAGTGGATCCTTGGAATCCCAAGTACCTGAAACTTGCTGGGCTAATAGATCCGAGTCTCCAAAGCATCATACGTGGCTTAAGTTCCTTTCTTTAGCCACTCGAAGACCATGGAGTAATGCTTCATACCCAGCTGCATTGTTAGTACAAGGGAACATTAAGCGAAGAACATAATGAATTTTATCACCTCGAGGGGAAGTAAGGACAACTCTAGCCCTCGAGCCCTCCAATTGCCTGGACCCATCAAAGTGAATAGTCTAGTATGTACTGTCCGATTTGTCCTCCGGTATCTACAACTCTGTCCAATCATTGATGAAATCCACAAGGGCCTGGGATTTGATAGCTGTTCGAGGCATATACTTCAAACCGTGCGGTCCAAGCTCAATAGCCCACTTAGCAACCCGGCCAGTTGCCTCCCTGTTCTGGATTATATCCCCCAAAGGAGCAGAACTGACCACTATGATGGGATGACCTTGAAAATACTGTTTAAGCTTCCGACTTGCCATAAAAACCCCATATACCAGCTTCTACCAATGTGGATATCTTTGCTTTGACTCAATGAGCACCTCGCCGATATAATAAACTGGCCTTTGAACCGGGTAGTCTTTCCCAGCCTCCTTGCGCTCCACCACAATAGCTACACTGGCAGCCCGGGCATTAGTAGCCACATATAACAACAGTGGCTCCTTATCGACTGGAGCGGCAAGAATCGGCGGTTTAGCCAACTGCTTCTTCAAGTCCTCAAACGCCGCATCAGCAGCATCACTCCAGACAAAACTGTCTATCTTCTTCAACATCTGATACAGAGGGATCGCCTTTTCTCCCAACCTGCTGATAAACCGGCTCAAAGCCGTGATACGACCCACCAAACATTGAACATCATTGATACACGCCGGTTTAGCCAGGGATGTGATAGCTTTGATCTTTTCCGGATTGGCCTCAACGCCCCGGTTGGACACCAAAAAGCCCAAGAGCTTTCCAGTCGGTACACGAAAGACACACTTAGCCGGATTGAGCATCATTTTATAAACTCTCAGATTATCAAAGGTTTCTTGCAGATCAGTTATGAGTGTTTCTGCCTTCCTGGATTTCACCACAATATCATCCACATAGGCATGAACATTGCGCCCAATCTGAGTATGAAGACAATTCTGCACATAGCGCTGAAAAGTTGCCTGGGCACTCTTGAGCCCAAAGGGCATAGACACATAACAGAAGGCTCCAAAGAAAGTGATGATAGCTGTCTTCTCCTAGTCCTTAACTGCCATCTTGATCTGATGATAATCATAATAAGCATCCAAGAAACTCAAATGCTCACAACCGCTCATAACCTGCCGTAGCATGTATGATTTGATCAATACGAGGGAGGGCAAAGGGATCAGCGGGGCAAGCTTTGTTCAAATCTGTGTAATCCACACACACACACGCCAAGTGTCGTTTTTCTGAAGTCCCAGCACCGGATTAGCCAACCACTCTGGGTGAAATACCTACACAATAAACCCTGCTGCCAATAGCCGGGCTACCTCTTCACCAATGGCCTTGCGTCTCTCCTCATTAAAGCGGCGAAGAAATTGTTTGACCGGTTTGAACTTCGGATCAATATTAGGAGTGTGCTCAGCGAGTTCCCTCGGTACACCTGGCAAGTCAGAAGGCTTCCATGCAAAGATGTCCCGGTTCTCATAGATGAACTCAATGAGCGCGCTTTCCTATTTCGGATCCAAGTTGACACTGATGCTGAACTGCTTGGATGAATCACTAGGAACAAAATCAACCAATTTAGTCTCATCAACCGATTTAAACTTCAAAGCCGGATCATGCTCTGTAGTTGGCTTCTTTAGAGAGGTCATGTCTGTCGGATCAACATTTTCCTTATAAAACTTCAACTCCTCCGTTGCACAAGATTCAGCATAAGCCGCATCACCTTCCTCGCACTCCAGCGCAATCTTACGGCTTCCATGAACCATGATGGTCCCTTTATGACCCAGTATTTTGAGCTGTAGATAGACATAACACGGCCTTGCCATGAATTTAGCATAAACCAGCCACCCAAACAAGGCATGGTACGGGCTTCTGATCTTGACCACTTCAAAGGTCACCGTCTCGGATCTTGAATCGTGATCATCTCCAAAGACCACCTCCAGAGCTATCTTACCAACTGGATAAGCCGATTTACCAGGCACCACTCCATGAAAGACGGTGTTTAACGGTCTAAGGTTCTTATCTATCAACCCCATACGCCGGAAGGTTTCGTAATACAAGATATTGATACTGCTCCCTCCGTCCATGAGTACCTTGGTGAACTTATAACCTCCAACCTGCGGTGCAACAACCAAAGCTAGGTAGCCCGGATTGTCAACCCGGGGCGGATGATCCTCCCGACTCCAGACAATTGGCTGCTCAGACCAGTGTAGATAACGGGGCACTGCAGGTTCAACAGAGTTTACTGCCCTTTTATGGAGCTTCTGATTGCGATTGCACAAACTAGTAGTGAAGACATGATATTGTCCACTGTTTAACTGTTTTGGGTTGCTCTGATAACCCGACTGCCGCTGATTCCCCTGATTACTCTACTAATTGTGACCACCTTGGTTGTTCTGATTGCCCTGATTATTCTGAAATCCTGAGTTTGAACCGCCACCACCGTAACCTGGCCCGTGAAACCCTGGACCGGAACCACCGGATGGACTCTGATCATACGGGAAGAGATCGGAGTTTTTGAATTCCCTCATGATGTGACAATCCTTCCAGAGGTGTGTGGCCAGAACCTCCTTTGTCCCGTGCTTTGGGCAGGGCTGGTTTAACAAACGCTCCAGATTCATGCCTCCACCGTGCTGGGGCGGTTTACCCTTACGGCGCTGCATATTACCCTGCATACTGGTGTTAGCCACAAAATCTGAATTGTCCGCATTATGCTTACCATTGTTCCCATGGCTCGCCTGGTTATGTTGTTCTTTTGAACCGGTATTCTTCTTTCCCTTCTCCTGCTTTTCTTCGTCAGAATCGGGGTCCTTGGTATTTTCAGAATCAGCATACTTAACCAGAGCCGCCATGAGTGTTCCCATATCATTGCAGTGAAGCTTGAGCCGTCCCAACTTCATCTTCAGTGACTTAAACCGGCAATTACCTTCTAGGGTTGCAATTGCCGTGTCGGGATTGATGCAGCCTGACGAATGCAAAATTTCTGAAATCCGGCGCACCCAATGGGTTGTCGATTCATTCTCTCCTTGGACACAAGCCGCCAGTTCCACAATGGACATGGGTTGCTTGCACATATCCTTGAAGTTTTCTATAAACTTGGCCTTCAATTCATCCCATGAACTGATCGAGTTAACAGGCAGGCTCTTCAACCAGGTACGAGCCGTTCCTTCTAACATCAAGGTGAAGTATTTTGCACATGCCGCTTCATCCACATCTAGCATCTCCATTGCCATCTCATAACTTTCAACCCACGCCTCAGGGAGTTGATCAACGGTATAGTTAGGCACTTTACGCAGACCCTTGAAATCCTTGGGCAGCCGTACATTACGCAGAGCCTGGGTGAGGCACGGTACTCCCCAAGAGCTAAAAGCCAGACCACGTTCAACTGATGCCGCTGGCTGAACCGGAGCGGGTTGATTCTGGTATTGTGCAGCCAACTGCGCTGCCAACTCTGCCTCGCGCCATGCTCTACCATTGTTCACCACATCCTGAGCATTTAAACCGCCGTTCGCCGGATTGGACCCTCGAGGGGCATCTCGACGCCGCGCGCTGCTTGACACGGCCGGTTCATCCATGTGCCTGCTATAACTCTTGCTCGGACGAGGGGTTGAATGTATTCTGTCCCGGCTGTAGGAATAAGCCTGGTGCTGCACAACAGCGGTTTGAAGAAGATCCCTGGCCCGTCGCATCTCAATCGCCGCTAGTGAGTCACCTCCCATCGGAATAGCTGCCAAATGTGACGCCGCGGCAATCATGTTATCCAAAAGTCTAAAAAAGTGACCCGGTGGCGATGTTACATATTGCGGCGGGTTGTCCGTCTGTCGAGGTGGGTCCATCGCCCGTGGCTAATCCGGCGCCGCCCCAGGTGCCTCGGTCCGGTTTACCGCTTCCGGATTACTGGGTCCGGCTCCTGGCGTGTTGAAGAGATTCATACCCTCATAAATCTACGGCAGATGAAACCGGTACTTCCTCCTCATCACTTCATTTGATGCGTTCTGATCCAACATAAGCCGGTTGTAAGGGCATATTTATCCCTAAGGTGTTTTGGTGATTGATGACAATGGTTTTGCGGACTAATCGTGTGCCTTGAGTTTCTCAGACACTTCATCGCTACGACATTGTTCTACGTTTCTTTTTGGTGGATTTGAATTGTAGGAGAGCCGTACTATTAAGAGGGGGTCCATGTCGGAAAGGTTTGGGTGGAATCATCACGTACACGCTTCCTTCATTGTCTCCACCTTTCCCTTGCACTTTGGAGTATCCCCCGTCTATCCTCTGTGCGTTTGTCCTGGCTGATGCTGCTGAGCTTGTGGTAGTACTGCTCCCTGGAGCGGTAGTACCGCAGGCACCTGTGGTAGTACCATGCCATGGTGCGGTAGTACCACGGGAGCCCACGGTAGTACCGCTCCTCTGGAGCTGTAGTACCGTGGCTCCCAGGCCAAGTGCCGCTGCTTCGCGGTAGTAGGGGCGGATGTAATTTTATACATCCGCGCCTCCGTGGTAGTACTGCACCTCATGCACGGTAGTACCATGCTCGGGCTGCCAAGTGCCGCTGCTTCGCAGTAGTAGGGGCGGATGTAATTTTTTACATCCGCGCCTCCACGGTAGTAGTCCTTGCGCGGTAGTACCGCACGCAGCCTGTTTTCAGCTGCCATGAGGTAGTACCGCTCCCCAGCGGTAGTACCGTGTCGGACTGTTGCACTGTTTCTTTTCCAACAGAAGTAGGCACGGATGTATTTTTATTCATCCTCGCCCTTCGTAGGCTAGGACTTTCCTACCTTGCGGTAGTACCGCAAGGGGGAGCGGTAGTACCGCGCTTGCGGAAGTACTGCTCTTAGTCAGGCAGATTCTAGTCTCTACTGCTGCCGCTGAAGTACTGTGGTCCCTCACGGTAGTACCGTGTGGCCTTGCGGTAGTACCACGTTCCTGGAGCGGTAGTGCCGCATGTCGCGGGCTGGATATGTGGATAACGGTTGGATCTTTTCCATAGCTATAAAAGGGGTGTCTCCTACCTCTAGTTGACTACCTCTTCCATCTCTAAGATCCATTGTTGCTCCAAGCTCCATTTTCGCCCGATCTCTCTCCCTAGCCAATCAAACTTGTTGATTTGCTCGGGATTGGTTGAGAAGGCTTCGATCTACACTTCCACCAAGAGAAATTTGATTCCCCCCACTCATCCCTAGCGGATCTTGTTACTCTTGGGTGTTTGAGCATCCTAGACTGTTGAGGTCACCTCGGAGCCATAGTCCGTTGTGGTGAAGCTTCGTGGTGTCGTTGGGAGCCTCCAATTAAGTTGTGGAGATTGCCCCAACCTTGTTTGTAAAGGTTCGGTCACCTCCTTCAAGGGCACCAATAGTGGAATCACGGCATCTCGCATTGTGTGAGGGCGTGAGGAGAATACGGTGGCCCTAGTGGCTTCTGGGGGAGCATTCTGCCTCCACACCGCTCTAACGGAGACGTACTTCCCCTCAAAAGGAAGGAACTTCGGTAACACATCTTCGTCTGCACCGGTTCCACTCTTGGTTATCTCGCGCCTTTACTTTTGCAAGCTTACTTGTGTTGTATCCCTTGCTTGCTTGTGGCTTGTTGTTGTTGCATCATATAGGTAGTTCACCTAGTTGCATATCTAGACAACCTACTTTGATGCAATGTTTAATTTGGTAAAGAAAAGCTAAATTTGTTAGTTGCCTATTCACCCCCCCCCCCCTCTAGTCAACCATATCGATCCTTTCAATTGGTATCAGAGCCTCGTCTCTTTATTAAGGACTTTGCCGTCCGAAGAGTATGGTTGACACCGTAGACCATGGGGAGGAGGAGCACTCCGGTGTGAATCCGATCTCGTCTACGGGTGATGGGGAAACCATGGTGTCCCGTGAGGAATTCAATGTGGCCATGGACACATTGAAATCCTCCATGACAACCACGGTAGAAAGCATGTTTAATGAATTCTTAGAAGGACTTAAACTACCTACCTCGCCGTTGAAAGTGGGTGATCCCACTAACAAGGTGACTGATGCTAACTCCGACAAGGGTAAGCTAATAGTGAGAAGGGTCCTTCTACTAGTGGTAGAAATGGCACCGGCATCTTTGCCCATGTGGAACCTCCAACTTATGGACGACCGATTCTCTCTACTCATTTAAATCATGCCGGTCCTCCTGTGAAAAATGAGGATTTTGATTCTTGGGTGTATCGCTTCAAGCGTCATTTAAATCATGTGAATACTAATCTTTGGAGAATCATTAAAGAAGGTTTCTATCCACATGACCGAAGCAACTTCACCCTGAGAGAAGTGGTGGATAATCAATTCAATGAGAGTGCTCTCTTCATCATCCAAGATGCAATCCTTCCCAAAGATCTCCCTCATCTTCGACCCCATGCCATGGCCAAAGACGCATGGCAATGCGTTGTGTCTCTCTATCAAGGAAGTGCTAGCATTCAACGCTCCAACTATGAAGTGGTGCAAGATGAAGCCGATGAGTTTGCAATGAAAGAAGATGAAGAACCTCGTAAGCTCTTTCGAAGAGTGACCAAACTCGCGGTCTCACTCCGAGATCATGGGAGCAAGGACACGGATGACAATTGGATCAAGCGCAAGTTCCTCAAGGCCATGATGCCCTACAACAAGGTCATGTCCTCTGTCATTCGTCAAAGACCGGACTTCCACTCCATGACCTCAAGTGAAGTGTTGGATGAATTCATTGCAATGAGCATCTTGGACAAGACCGCTGACAATGTGGTGCTCCGTTCTCAAAGGGCAAAGAAGCCCAACCTTGCCTTGAAGGCCAAGGTTATTGTGGAAGAAGAGGAAGAAGATGAGGATGAGGAGAGCAACCCCGAAGATACGAAATATGATTATCATGAGCACATGGCTCTTGCTTCAAGACAATTTTGGAGCAACAAGAATTCAAGACCCAAATTCAACAAGAACAACTCAAGTGGCTTCAAGGGCAAGCAACGAGTTAGAACTTGTTTCAACTGTGGCAATGTGAGCCATTTCGTTGCGGATTGTCCTTACGAGAAGCGGGAAGACAATGGTGGCAAGTTCATCCGAAAAGACAAAGCCAAGTCCTTCCCCAACAAGAACAACTTCACCAAGAAGACTCCTACTCGTGGGTTGGTGGTTCAAGAAGAATACCATGAGGATGACGATGATGATGAAAATGGAGAAGCAATGGTCATGGCCTCTGTTGCCATTGCTACCACTCCCCGGGTGTCTCTCTTTGATTCACCCAACGAGAACATCACCGCCAAGTGCCTCATGGCTAAAGCCTCTAACAAGGTAACCCCCAACATCAAAACCACCATCATTACTAATCCCTCTTTGGAGAGTTGCATTGATGAACATGAGGGGTCTAATGAGGATGTGAATGAATTTGAGTCATTTATGAGTAAGCTCAAGGGCAAATCCAAGAAGCACTTTGTTGCTCTCTTGGAACAACTTGGTGAAGCCAATGACATGATCGAGGCTCACGAAGAAACCATCTCTAAGATGGAAGGTCATAGTCGTGACTATGCCGATGAGATATCGGATCTCTCTAATGCTCTTGAGGAAGAACGATGACCATGCTAAGTTAAAGAAATATCTTGGTCATGCTCTTGTCATTGCTCGTGTGCTAACTTCCGAGAAGGCTAAACTTGGGGTTGATCGTGCTAGACTCAAGGAGGAGTTTGATGTACTTGACAAGGCCCGCAAGGTCTTGAAGGGTGCGCTAACCTCAAGGAGTCTCATTCTCAACTCCAAGTTAAGCTAACCAAGGAAAAGGCCACCTTTCCTCATATGGTATTAATTGATAATGCATATGCTACTAACCCGTGTTGTGAGCATGTGCATCTTGTGGAGGAGAATGCCAAGTTGAAGGATCAACTTGATAAAGGCCTTGTGACATGCATTCAAGGTGAGAAGAACCTCAACGACCTTTTGAGCAATCGAAAGGAAGTTGTGGCCAAGAAGGGAATTGGGTTTGCACCCAAGACCAAGAACAAGAAGAAGAACGACAAGACCAAAAGGCCTCTCCTCTCAAGCAAACGTTTGTGAAAGAGGGAGAGGGTGCTTGTCGGTGTCAAAACCGGCGGATCTCGGGTAGGGGGTCCCGAACTGTGCGTCTAGGCGGATGGTAACAGGAGACAAGGGATACGATGTTTTTACCCAGGTTCGGGCCCTCTCGATGGAGGTAAAACCCTACTCCTGCTTGATTGATATTGATGATATGGGTAGTACAAGAGTGGATCTACCACGAGATCAAGGAGGCTAAACCCTAGAAGCTAGCCTATGGTATGATTGTTGTAATGGTTGTTATGTCCTACGGACTAAAACCCTCCGGTTTATATAGACACCGGAGAGGGCTAGGGTTACACAGAGTCGGTTATAATGGTAGGAGATCTACATATCCGTACCGCCAAGCTTGCCTTCCACGCCAAGGAAAGTCCCATCCGGACACGGGACGAAGTCTTCAATCTTGTATCTTCATAATCTTGGAGTCCGGCGGACAATGATAGTCCGGCTGTCCGGACACCCCCTAGTCCAGGACTCCCTCAGTAGCCCCTGAACCTGGCTTCAATGACGATGAGTCCAGCGCGCATAATCATGTTCGGCATTGCAAGGCGGGTTCCTCCTCCGAATAATCCATAGAAGATTGTGAACACCAGGATAGTGTCCGGCTCTGCAAAATAATTTCCACATTCCACCGTAGAGAGAATATCATGTACACAGGTTCGATCTGCTGACGTATCTTGTAGCGTGACATCACACCACTACCAAGCCTTTACTTGAATCGTTTTTTATTATACCACCTCAGCGCGTTTAGCGAAGCGGTTTCCTTGGCACGTCTTGTCGAAGCAGAGATCGTGTTCCCCTTATCCCGGGATTCTCATCAATACGGACGTGGGTAACCCAACCGCGCCATTGATGGTGGCGCTTTGGGAGATAAGCGAGTTTTACTAGGCCGGTGGGGACGTATAGTCTTCGTCCGCCTATATATAAGGGGATAAGGATCCACCTTTTCACCTACGCCTTCTTCCTCCTTTGCTTATCCATCTCCGCGCACTCTCGAGCTCCAGCGCCCAAGTCCGTGCGTCTCGCCTCGACCTTCTCCGACCATGTACGGAGCGGGAGGCAAATGGCTGGCCTCCACCGTTAAGGAGGAGCACATCGAAAAGCTGCGCGGCACCGGATACCTCTCCAGCGACATCGTGCACTGGCTGCCCGACAAGGGGCAGCTCATCCCCACCCCCAGGCCCCATGAGAGGGTCATTTTCCTTCCCCACTTCCTCCGCGGACTGGGCTTTGCACTTCACCCTTTTGTCCGGGGGCTCATGTTCTACTACGGCCTAGATTTCCATGATCTGGCGCCGAACTTCATCCTCAACATCTCGGCGTTTATCGTCGTGTGCGAGGCCTTCCTCTGCATCCAGCCCCACTTCGGCTTGTGGCTTAAGACCTTCAATGTCAAGCCGAAGGTAGTGAAGGGCACTCAAGCGGAGTGCGGAGGCGCCATGTTGGGCAAGATGCCCAACGTCCTCTGGTTCGAAGGGGCCTTTGTGGAGTCCGTCAAGGGGTGGCAATCGGGGTGGTTCTATATCACCGAGCCGCGCGACCCTACATGGGCGGCGGCCCCCGAGTTCAGATCTGGTATCCCTTCGCAGCTCACCTCCTGGAAAGAGAAGGGCTTGTTGTGGGGTAGTTCGGAGGAGCTGACCGGACTCCAAGCCTGTATCCAGAAGCTGGTGAACAAGAAGCTCAGGCTTGTCAATGTGGTCCAAGTCATGCTCATCCGCCGGATTCTCCCCTGCCAACAACGGGCATTTAAATTGTGGGAGTTCAATCCGGCACAGCACCAGGCATTGAGCAGGCTCTTCGACACGACGTACGAAGGCGCCTGGAGAGTGTTGTTCAAGGGCGCCAAAGCTCCCGCATTAGCTACTGAAGATCGCGGATTTCGCTCGCAGCGACCAGCTGACGAGGTAAGTGATTCTACCCCTTTACGGGACACTTATTTTCAATAGTTTGACCCTATGCGGGTTTCAATCTTCCTTTTCCTTTGACAGGACTGGATGAAGAAGGCCAAGCAGATCATCTGCCCGGCTCCCATGCCAGAAAACCCAGTAGACGCCCGTCTAGCGGGGCTGCTGGTTCCGGCACCGCATGTGGTGCCGGAGAAGAAGGCCAAGAAGGAGGCCACGGGTACTCGAAAGAGTTCCCGTTTTCAGATGTCCGACGACTCCGAGGCGGACTCCTCCCCCAAAGGCGAGGAGGGGGAAGAAGACTCTCTCCCAGAGGAAGGAGAGAGGAAGAGGAAGGCTTCCCTGACAGAGGAGGCCGAGGGGTCCAAGAGGGGAAGAACTATTCCCCCGGACAGCTCCGCCAATGCCAACGTTGGCGAAGAAGAGTGGCCCTCGAGGGCCAGGCCTCCGGCAAGATCGTAAGTATCCTGATTCTGAATGATCTGTAATTTCTTTTGTGCCACATAGTGTCCTTCTAATGCCGCATACTATCTGCAGTCCGGCCGACGATGATCTCCCCGCTTCGTCGAGCGGGTCGTTGGCTCCGTCGGATGTGGATTCCATCCTGACTGCCTCCACCCCTCGCGCCGCTGAGGACGCCGAGGTGGGATCCCAGGAAGGCACCCATCAGGAGGAGGCTCCGGAGGCGCCGCAAGGCAGCCTCCCGGAATTTGCGCCGGACTCCACGCCGGAACCCGCAGTGGTTCCGGAGTCCGGCAGGCGGCCCCTTTGCAAGAAGGGCAAGACCGTGACGCCGGCGGCCCCCGTCCAACCGGAGGCGCCGGACAACTTGTTGGAGGCGCTCAAAGGCGCTTCCATCGAGGAAGAACACTATCATGAGTGCGGTGATTCAGAAGGTTCAGCTCGCCAAGAGCAGGCTGACCGAAGCCTGCAGCAGCCTTCTAACAGGCTTTGAGGTAAGAAGTTAAAAATATGTAATGTAATACCGCATAGACAGTAGCCCCTGATGCTCGGTTTGGTGTTCAGAAAGAAAAGCTGGACTGAGGATCTATAAAGATATACGCAGGGTTGCTAAAAATTATATCAATATGGGTTTGCAGGCTACACTGCTGACCTCTGCCGCACTGACTGCGGAGGTCGGTGCATTGAAGCAAGATCTCGAGCGGTCCGAGCAAGAGCTCGGCCGTGCCAAGAAGCAGCTCGAGGACAAAGAAGGTGAGTAACACCACTTTGAATATTTACCTTACAGAAAAGGATTTCGGTTGCAATAAAAATAACGAGGATAACGTGGGTACTGCAGGGGCCACGAACGAGGTGGCGGCCCTGAAGGAGGCCGTGTCCGCGGCCGAACGCAATGCGGCCACGGAACGAGCAGAGCGAGAGAAGCAGGAGGCGCGGGTGGCGGAAGTGCGGCAAGAGCTCCAGGCTCTCATGGAAAAGCATGAGAGTTTGGAGCGCGACTCAAAGCCTCGAGAGTCCGAGCTTGCCTCAGCTCTCGGAAGTGCCAAAGCCGCCAAGGCCGAGGCCCATAAGGCCGTTCAGGAGATTGAGACGGTGAAGAAAATAGCGGCGGGTAAGGCATTTTTCATGCAAATCAAGCATGTTAATGTAAACTACCTGACACTTACCCGAATTCGGAGCTCTCCAGGGGCGTTTGCAGATCTGCCTCGCAGTGTGTCTGATGCCGCCACATTCTACCGAGCCAAGGAGGGGAGCTCAACGGAGAAGGTCTTCTGGTCTCAGTACGCTGAGACCGGCCATCCGGTGCCCCCTAGCGACCAGCTGAAGCAGTTGGTCGAGCTCCACAAGGTAGCCGAGCAGGCCATGAAGGGCCTCATAGTCCGGCTGTGGCCTGGAGGGGCCATGCCTGGGAGCTACTTCGGCCTCGTGCGGCGGCTGGTGGATGCATGCCCCTGGGTGGAGGTCATCAAGCGTTCCGCCTGTATTGAAGGTGCTCGTCGGGCCCTTGCCCGCACAAAGGTGCATTGGGGCAGGCTGGATGCGGAGAGGCTTATCACTGATGCGCCGCCAGCGGGCAAGGAGTATCGTACGCCCGAGATGTACTATAAGACTATCCTGAAGGGTGCCCGCAAGATTGCGGATGAGTGCCCCAGAGATGTAATTATTGAGTAGACTCGCTATTTATTATCCTGTGCACTGAAAACTGTGTTCATATGCGCTAAGCAACGGTTGTTTGATTTAAAATATTACCTTCTGTGCGGCCGTTTGTAAAATCTGAGAGATGGCAAGTCGTCGGCTTCAGCCCCCAAGCCACGAGTGCTGGGGTGTTCGGGATAAACTTGAGCACTCTTGTTCCCATTTTTGGGTCCATCTAGGGAGGCGCTCAACACAACGAACAAGGCAACCGGACTTATAATGCTTGAACACTCTCACTTAGCCATAGAATTCTATAATTTTAAATTTCGGCGAAGCCCCTAGTATTCGGAAGACCGAGTTCGGGGCGCTATCCATGCCTTGGCCGGACATTATCCGTTTCTTCGCTTGAAGCGGCATAAGTCTTTAAGGACTCGAAAAGACCTCTCGAACAGCGACCAGTCTCTCGCCTTATCATGACAGTCAGTTTTAGCTTTCTCCACTGAGGCGCTCGCCCAGCTCAACCGGGGCGCAATCGCAGTGGTTCTCCCAGTGCCACCTTAGCCGATAGAACGGAACGTAAGGTACCAAAACGTGGGAGCCGGGCAAACCCAACTATTGACCCAAGACATGATTCGGAGCCGATTCATATAATGCTATAAGTTCGGGGTGCCGCACTTGTGAAAGTGTTCGGACTTATCACACCATAATGCGGGGAACATAAGCCCCTGGTGTATTCGGTCGTACCAAAATATACGGGTGCAAGATGTCATTAGTGAACATATATGTAAAGTAATGCAATTACAGGCAAAAAGTGTTGCATTATTTATTCAAGGAATTCTGCTATGAGTGCGGAATGATACAAATAGTGTGGTAAGCAAGGGATTGGACTAATTAAACATGTCCCCCTCCAGGTGTGGGCTGCGGACTGGTGTATATAATCAAATTTAATGCTCGTAATGGAGACCACCTGAGTGTTCGTCGCAGCCTTTTTCCCTCCCTGGCTGTTGCATCGTGAGTTCGGCGGGTTCGCCGCCGGACAGGGCCTCTGCTGAACGGAGTCCTGTGTATAAAAAGAAGGAAAATAAAAAATAAAAAAGAGCGACACACTTGTGAGCCCCTGGTGTGGTCGAGCCGCACTCTGGGTCTGTTGTGGTCGTGCCCCTCCCCCTAGGCCCATGGTATCTCCAGAGCGTAATGATGTATGCGGAGGGTTGGTCTTGCAATCATGCGAGGGTTGGGGTGGGGGCCGCATTGCTATGTGTGCTCGGAACGTGCAAGGTGGTCTTGGTTGATGTTGCTCCGGGCGCATTTGGCCGTGTCCGGCCGTTTAACGGCCGGACTCGAAAATTGCCTTAGAAGGCTGCTCTGTACTTCTGCCGCGAGAGCCGCTATATGTTCCTCCATTCGGAGGGAGCGTTCCGTATTTCCGTTGACCGTGATGACTCCACGAGGGCCTGGCATCTTGATCTTGAGGTATGCGTAATGCGGCACCGCGTTGAACTTTGCGAACGCGGTTCGTCCGAGCAGAGCGTGATAGCCGCTGCGGAACGGGAATATGTCGAAGATTAACTCCTCGCTTCGGAAATTATCCGGGGATCCGAAGACCACTTCCAGTGTGACTGAGCCTGTACAATTGGCCTCACCACCTGGTATGAGGCCTTTGAAGGTCGTCTTTGTAGGTTTAATCCTTGAGGGGTCTATGCCCATCTTGCGCACTGTATCCTGATAAAGCAGGTTCAGGCTACTGCCGCCGTCCATCAGGACTCTCGTGAGGTGAAATCCATCGACGATTGGGTCTAAAACCAATGCAGCGAATCCGCCATGGCGGATACTGGTCGGATGGTCTCTTCGATCGAAAGTGATCGGGCAAGAGGACCATGGATTGAACTTAGGGGCGACTGGCTCCATCGCATATACGTCCCTTAGTGCACGCTTCCGCTCCCTCTTGGGTATATGGGTTATGTATATCATGTTTACCGTCCGCACTTGTGGGGGGAAACCCTTCTGTCCTCTACTGTCCGGCGGTTGGGTCTCTTCCTCGTCGTCGCTGTGCAGCCCCTTGTCGTTGTTTTCGCCAAATAACATTCCTGCCTGCTTAAATACCCAACAATCTCTGTTGGTGTGGTTAGCTGGCTTTTCGGGGGTGCCATGTATCTGGCATGAGCGGTCGAGTATTCGGTCCAAATTGGACGGACCCGGAGTGGTTCTTTTGAATGGCTTCTTCCGCTGACCGGGTTTAGAGCCTCGGAATCCGGCGTTAACTGCCGTATCCTCATCGTTGTCGCTGTTAACGCAGCGTTTGTTTTTGCTTCGACGCGACCTGCCGTTATGGTCCTTAGTATCCGGACTGCCAGCATTTTTACTGAGGTTGTTGCTGCGAGCTAGCCAGCTATCCTCTCCCGCACAAAAGCGGGTCATTAATGATGTGAGGGCTGCCATGGATTTTTGCTTTTCCTGTTCTAGGTGCCGGGCTAGCCATTCGTCACGGATGTTATGTTTGAAGGCTGCGAGGGCCTCTGCGTCCGGACAGTCGACGATTTGATTTTTCTTTGTTAAGAACCGTGTCCATAATTGTCTGGCTGATTCGTCTGGCTGCTGAATTATGTGGCTTAGGTCATCGGCGTCTGGTGGTCGCACATATGTGCCCTGGAAGTTGTCGAGGAATGTGGCTTCCAGGTCCTCCCAACACCCAATTGACTCTGCGGGCAAGCTGTTAAGCCAATGCCGGGCTGGTCCTTTAAGCTTGTGTGGGAGATACTTGATGGCGTGGAGATCATCGCCGCAGGCCATATGGATGTGAAGGAGATAATCTTCGATCCAAACCGCGGGGTCTGTCGTGCCATCGTAGGATTCGATGTTTACGGGTTTAAACCCTTCAGGGATTTGATGATCCATTACTTTGTCTATGAAGCATAATGGGTGTGCGGTGCCTCTGTATTGAGCAATATCACGACGTAGCTCAAGGGAGCGTTGTCTGCTGTGTTCCGCCCGGCCGGAGTATTTGTATCCGGAGTGACGATATTTGTCGTGGGTCGTGGGGCGCCCACGTGATCCATAGATAGATCTGGATTGTCTTGCCTTGTCCTCTAATATATCCCGCAAGTCCGGCGCGTTCCCCCGTGGCTTCGTACTTTTCGAACAATGTCGGGGTACGGTCTTGATGGAGGGCCTGGATGCCTCTCTGTCGTGACCACGGGGTGGTCGGTCAGCCGTATTGTGCCCTGGTGATGAAGGTATGTATGCTTCCTCCTCTAATCGGGGGAGCAACTTGCATTTTGGGTAGCTCTTGGAGGGGCGTTCGAGTTCATACTCTTCGGCCACGAGGACCTCAGTCCATCGGTCGGCCAGCAGGTCTTGATCAGCTTGAAGCTGCTGCTGCTTTTTCTTTAGGCTATTTGCTCTTGTTCATCGGTCGGCCAGCAGGTCTTGATCAGCTTGAAACGCTCTTGTTCGACGGGATCCTCGGGCACGACGAATTCATCGTCGTCGAGGCTAGCCTCGTCTCCGGAGGGAGGTATGTAATTATCATCCTCGACCTCTTCGTCTGCCGCTCTCTCGTGAGGGCTTGCTTCTGCATCCTCCTGCGCTGAATCTTGCAGGAGGGGATTGTCTTCGGCACTTTCTGGGGTGTTATTATCTCCTGTGCCGGAATCTCCATTCTTGTTGTGGCGGGATTTAGAGCGGCGCCGCTCACATCGGCGCTTGGGCTGTTTCTTTAAGGAATCTGCCTCCGCTGCTTCTTCGCCGTCCCCATCCTTTGGGGTGTCCACCATGTATATGTTGTATGACGAGGTGTTCTTCCAATGCCCTGTAGGCGCTGGTTCTTGATCGTCTCCGGCATCGTCGTCCATACTGTCGATGTCGTCGGAGTCGTAGTCTAGCATGTCGGTTAGATCGTCGACAGTGGCTACAAAGTGGGTGGTGGGTGGGTATTGAATTTCTTCGTCATCCGCGTCCCAACCATCCTGGCCGTAATACGGCCAGGGCTCTCCAGATAGCGAGAGATGCTTTAGCGAATTTAGGATGTCGCCAAAGGGTGAGTGCTGAAAGATGTCCGCGGCGGTGAACTCCATGATCGGCGCCCAATCGGATTCGATTGGCAGGGGCGCAGGAGGTTCGGAGTCCGGCACCTCAGAGTCACGAGCTTTATAAGGGACAAGGCCAGTGTTCGGCTCCATCGCCGTGGAAGTCGCAGCTCCCAAGGTGGTGTCCAGCCACCCGTCCTCGATCTGCGCAATCGGCTCCGGACTATGGGTCGGAGGGGATTCGTGTGCGGCCTCCAAGGCACTGCCCGGCGGCAGAGTTAGATCATGCCCATCGCGACAGTGCGGCACGCACGGCTGCGGCTCGGGTCCATCGAAGATCAAGTCTCCGCGGATATCCGCCATGAAGTTTAGGCTTCCAAATCTGACCTGACGGCCAGGGGCGTAGCTTTCGATCTGATCCAGATGGCCAAGTGAATTGGCCCGCAGTGCGAAGCCGCCGAATACGAAGATCTGTCCGGGGAGAAAAGTCTCACCCTGGACGGCGCTGTTGTCGATTGAAGAACCCATCAAGCCTATCGGTGACGACACAGAGGAACTCTCAATGAAAGCACCAATGTCGGTGTCAAAACCGGTGGATCTCGGGTAGGGGGTCCCGAACTGTGCGTCTAGGCGGATGGTAACAGGAGACAAGGGATACGATGTTTTTACCCAGGTTCGGGCCCTCTCGATGGAGGTAAAACCCTACTCCTGCTTGAATTATATTGATGATATGGGTAGTACAAGAGTGGATCTACCACGAGATCAAGGAGGCTAAACCCTAGAAGCTAGCCTATGGTATGATTGTTGTAATGGTTGTTGTGTCCTACGGACTAAAACCCTCCGGTTCATATAGACACCGGAGAGGGCTAGGGTTACACAGAGTCGGTTACAATGGTAGGAGATCTACATATCCATATCGCCAAGCTTGCCTTCCACACCAAGGAAAGTCCCATCCGGACACGGGACGAAGTCTTCAATCTTGTATCTTCATAGTCTTGGAGTCCGGCGGACGATGATAGTCCGGCTGTCCGGACACCCCCTAGTCCAGGACTCCCTCAGTGCTCCTAAGGAGGAGAAGGAAAATGTGAAGGGTGTTGATGTCAAAAAGGGCAAAACCACCTCCACCAACAAAGCCGGCGACTTTAACCCGTCATATGTGTTGTGCCGTGCTAGTGATGGGCATGTTTATGCTAAATTTGTTGGTTCTCCTTATGAGTACATTGAATGGTCTATTTGGGTTCCTAAGACCCTTGTTACTAACATCAAAGGACCCATTACTAAATGGGTACCTAAACCAAGCATTGATCTCTTGTAGGTGTTTGCTTCCAGTGGGGGATCATGGTTGCTCGATAGTGGAGCAACAAATCATATGACTGGGAGCAAGGACTTGGTGGTGGACGTGCACAAGATTCCTTCTATGCCCACCAATGTCAAGTGGGGTGATGCCTCGTCTTCTAAGGTATTGGGTCTTGGCAAGGTTGTCATTTCTCATGATCTAACGATCGAGAGAGTCATGCTTGTTGAGTCCCTTGCATTCAATCTTCTTTCTGTTCGTCAACTTGCACTCATGGGCTTTGCCACTTTCTTTGATATTGATACCGTGGCCCTCTTGTGGAGCAAGACTCTTAAAGTAGCCTTTGTTGGGCATGTCGAGAACGGTCTTTATGTGATTAACTTTTCGGAGCAACCCACTAAGACCGCGACATGCCTAATGGCTAAAGTTGATGTGGGATGGCTTTGGCATCACCGTTTAGCCCACATCAATATGATATCTTTGCAAAGTCTCCTTAAGGGGGACCATGTCCGTGGACTAACAAATGTTAGTTTTGCCAAAGATCGTGCTTGCAGTGCTTGTATTGAAGGAAAACTTCATGAGAAGGCTCACCCTCCCACGACCATCATCTACTCGAAGAGACCCTTGGAGCTCCTTCACATGGATCTCTTTGGGCCTCCATCGTTTGATAGTCTTGGAGGTAGAAAGTATTGCTTGGTGATTGTGGATGACTATTCAAGATACACTTGGGTATATTTCTTCAAGAGGAAGAGTGAGACTCAACAAACCGTCATCGACTTTGCAAATGAAGCTCAACGTCAACATGATGCGATGATCTTGATAATAAGAAGTGACAACGGCACCGAGTTCAAGAACTACACCTTGGATGAGTTTCTTAGTGATGAGGGCATCAAGCATCAATATGCTGCACCATATACCCCTCAACAAAATGGTGTCGCAGAGAGGAAGAACCGGACGTTGATGGATGCGGCAAGGACCATGATGGCGGAGTTCAAGTCTCCATACAACTTTTGGCCCGAAGCCTTCGACACAGCATGTCATGCATCCAATCAGCTCTATCTCCGCAAGGGCTTGAACAAGACTCCTTATGAAATACTCACTAGTAACAAGCCCAATCTCAAATACTTCCGGGTGTTCGGGTGTAAGTGTTTCATTCTCAAGAAAGGTGTTTTTTTGTCTAAATTTTAGGCTAGATCTTATGAGGACATATTTGTTGGTTATGCTACAAACTCTCATGCTTACTGTGTCCTCAACAAGTCCACCGGACTCATTGAGGAGACGTGTAACGTAGAGTTTGACGAAAATAACGGCTCCCAAGTGGAGCAAAGTGGTACTTGTGATGTAGGTGATGAAATTCCTCCAAAAGCCATAAGAAGAATGGGTATTGGTCATATTCTACTCATTGAGGAACCCCTTGTGGCCGAAGGAGAAGGACAATGCTCCACTCAAGTGGAGCCATCACTTCCCCAAGTCCCACACGCTTCCGAAGAACAAAGTGAAGGCTCTCAACCTCATGAACAAGACCAAGGGAAAGATCAACCTCAAGATGGTGGTGAACCTCCAAATGATGCCCAGGGTCAAGTTCTCCCCCTCGAGCAAGTTCAAGATCATGAGCAAGCTCAAGATCAAGAACAAGCTCAAGATGACGCTCAAGATAATCAAGTTAACCCTCCTCCTTCCACATCCGAGGAGGAATTAGAGCGTCGTGCCCCGAAGATTGCTTCCAAGCTCACCACCAAAGGTCATCTCGTGGAGAATGTGGTTGGAAGCCTAAGAAAGGTGGTAAGCACTCGTAGACAATTAGCAAACTATTGTGAACATCACGCGCTTGTCTCTTGTGTTGAACCCCAAAAGTTCTATGAGGCGGTCGAAGATCCGGATTGTCTCAATGCCATGCATGAAGAACTCAACAACTTCGAGTACAACAAGGTGCGGAGATTGGTGCCAAGGTCGTCGGGGAACCACGACGTCATTGGAACCAAGTGGATTTTCAAGAACAAGCAAGATGCTCATGGGAACATCATTCGCAACAAGGCAAGATTGGTAGCACAAGGCTACTCCCAAGTCGAGGGTATCGACTACGGTGAAACCATTGCTCCCGTTGCTCGCCTTGAATCCATTCGTTTGTTGATTGCTTATGCTTCCCATCACAACTTTAAGTTGCAACAAATGGATGTGAAAAGTGCATTCTTAATGGTCCTATTAATGAGTTGGTTTATGTCAAGCAACCCCCCGGGTTCGAGGATCCCTACTTCCCGGATCATGTGTATCAACTCGATAAGGCGCTCTATGGCCTTAAACAAGCCCAACGTGCGTGGTATGACCACCTTACCGAGTTGTTTGAAGATAGTGGATTTGAGGTTGGGCAAATCGATCCCACTCTTTTTACTAACAAGGTCAAAGGGGAGTTGTTTGTATGCCAACTATATGTTGATGATATTATCTTTGGTTCCCCTAACAAAGCTTTCAATGACGAATTTGCCGCTCTCATGACCTCCAAGTTCAGGATGTCTTCGATGGGAGAGTTGAAGTTCTTCCTTGGTTTTGATATCAAACAAAGAAGAGAAGGTACCTTCATCAACCAAGCCAAATACACTTAAGACATGCTAAAAAGATTCAAGCTAAGTGATGTCAAGCCGGCTTCTACTCCAATGCCTACCAAGTGCCAACTTGACATTGATCCCAATGGTAAAGCGGTGGATCAAAAGGTATATCGCTCCATGATTGGCTCTTGCTTTACCATTGTGCATCTAGACCGGATATCATGTTGAGTGTGGGAATATGTGCACGGTTTCAAGCCGCACCGATGGAAAGCCACTATGTGGCGGTCAAGCGAATCTTTCAATATTTGGCTCATACCCCAAACTTTGGCTTATGGTACCCAAGAAAGGAAAACTTCAAGCTTGAAGGATATACGAATTCCGATGGAAAGCCGCACCGATGGAAAGCCACTATGTGGGAATATGTGCACGGTTTCAAGCCGCACCGATGGAAAGCCACTATGTGGCGGTCAAGCGAATCTTTCAATAGTTGGCTCATACCCCAAACTTTGGCTTATGGTACCCAAGAAAGGAAAACTTCAAGCTTGAAGGATATACGAATTCCGATTGGGCGGGAGACAAAGTGGATAGGAAGTCCACTTCCGGAGGGTGCCAATTTCTTGGTTGCTCTTTGGTGAGTTGGTCTTCCAAGAAGCAAAGTTGTGTGTATCTCTCGTCCACCGAGGCGGAATATGTGGCGGCCGGTAGTAGTTGTGCACAACTCTTATGGATGAGGCAAACTTTAAAGGAGTACGGTGTCATTTGTGACAAAGTGCCTCTTTTGTGTGATAATGAGAGTGCCATCAAGATTTCTCTCAACCCGGTGCAACATTTCAAGATGAAGCATATTGAGATTCGGTATCACTTCATCCGGGATCACATTAGGGGAGGGGAGATCGAGCTCAAGTATGTCAACACTCATGATAACCTTGTAGATATTTTCACGAAGCCCTTGGATGAAGCAAGATTTCGTGAGTTAAGGAATGAGCTAAATATCATTGATTCGAGCAATGTGACTTGAACCCTTGCACCTCCCACCATAGTCAACTTGTTGTCTAGTTTAGGTGTAGGCATGGACATAGGGGGAGTGTTGTTCTCTCAATGAACTCTCCCTCCCCCCCATTATGCATAAATCGATCAACTCTTTCACATTAGCCATTTTTTGATGGTACTTGTGCTTCAAAGACGAGTTTTGGTCATGGGCCCAAGGATAATTCTTCGCGGTGCCATACCAACTGACTCAAACATAGGTGGCTCCGGCTACCGCCCTCTCTTTTAAGAGTTAGTGTCGTGTGGTTGCTTCTTGTTGACTTTCTGCATGTTTGTTGTGCGTGTCCTTGTGGTGTCTCTTGTGCTCAAAGTTTCCTTGCGAAAACCTCTTTTTCGTGTGTTTTCTTGAGCTCACGGTACTACCGCGGCCTGCCTCGGTACTACCGCTTGTGGAGAGAACGGTACTACCGCCCCAGCGCGGCAGTAATTTTTTACTACCGCCTGGGAGAGTGGTACTACCGCTTTGGTGCGGTACTTCAGCCCAAGCGGTACTACCGCGATGACGTGCGGTACTACCGCGCCGTCGCAGACGCGTGGGGATAAGGACGGGTGTCGGTGTCAAAACCGGCGGATCTCGGGTAGGGGGTCCCGAACTGTGCGTCTAGGCGGATGGTAACAGGAGACAGGGGACACGATGTTTTTACCCAGGTTCGGGCCCTCTTGATGGAGGTAAATCCCTACTCCTGCTTGATTGATATTGATGATATGGGTAGTACAAGAGTACATCTACCACGAGATCAGAGAGGCTAAACCCTAGAAGCTACCCTATGGTATGATTGTTGTTCGTCCTACGGACTAAAAGCCTCCGGTTTATATAGGCACCAAAGAAGGTTAGGGTTACACAGAGTCGGTTACAATTGTAGGAGATCTACATATCCGTATCGCAAAGCTTGCCTTCCACGCCAAGGAAAGTCCCATTCGGACACGGGACGAAGTCTTCAATCTTGTATCTTCATAGTCCAGGAGTCCGGCCATCCGGACACCCCTTAATCCAGGACTCCCTCAGTAGCCCCCGAACCAGGCTTCAATGGCGATGAGTCCGGCGCGTAGATTGTCTTCGGCATTGCAAGGCGGGTTCTTCTCCAAATCCTGTGTACCTGTTGAATAGCGTCCGGCTTCCTGTGAATATTGCGCTCCTCGGCTTCCATGCCCAATAATGACCATATTCCATGTGTTGAACGAATGCGGAAAGTCAGGGTATTTTTACATTTACCCCCTAGCTGCGCAAATAAGCTGCCTATAAAGAGATGAGGATCTAGATCCAAATCACACCATCCTCCCTTCACGAGCATTCATCAGAGCGCATCTGACAGAAATCCATTCCATCATGGACAGTCGACGCGGCTCCTCCTCTTGCCCTCCCAGCCCTCAGCCTGGAGATTGGGAGAGATGCTCCGTCCCGCACAATGAGCTAGTGGCGCTCCAAACCAAGGGATTTCTTCCCCTAGCCTTCATGGTCCCGGTTCGAGCCGGACTCGCCACCTATAAGGGCGGAAAGCAAGCGGAGAGCGTCCCCAACCCCTCCAAAGGAGAGCGGGTATGCCTTGTCTCTTATTTGATAAGAGGGCTTGGATTTCCAATTCATCTGTTTCTCCGGGTGCTCCTGGAGTTCTATGGCCTCCAGTTGCACAACCTTACGCCTGCCTCCATTTTGCATATTGCGGGCTTCGTGGCCCTTTGCGAGCTATTTTTGGGCATCGAGGCCCATTTTGCACTGTGGAAGAAGCTGTTCTGCCTTGTTCCCCGTTCTCAAGAGGGGTCAATATATCAAGAGGGCGGAGCCGAACTATGGCGCATCGCCGGGACCGGATATCTATCCGGAACCCCGAAGAAGGCGTCCGAAGACTGGCCTTCGAAATGGTTTTATATAGAAGATGTCCCCCTATCGGACCCAGTTTGGGTCGGCCTCCCTGAGTTCAATAACGCTCCTTTGAAGAAACGCCTAAGCTGGCGTCCATGGAGCCATCAGAAGGAAAATGACAGGGACGTCCTTTACCTGATGAGCCGAATTAGGCTGTTAGCTCATTCCGGACTGACCATGGTCGGGGGCATGGCCACATGCATTATTCGGGGGGTGCAGCCACTCCAGTATAGAAGCCACCCCATGTGGGATTTCAACGGGGAGGATGATGCCACCCGCTGCGGCCGCAAGGGGCCGGGATCGGTCGCTGATCTGATGAAGATCTTGTCTGCATTGTACAAGGGAGAAGAGGAGGAATTTCTCCGCGTCAATCCACAGGGCAGGTTTTCTATGAACAATCCTCCAAGCTGGGTAGGCGGACCTTTATTTTTGCCTATCCGATCCATACTCCCATAATCAAGTATCTCATTTTGTGATTTCGGTGCAGGAACTGCTCCGGGCCGTAAAGGATATAAATAGCCCGCCTCCACAACCCGAGGATCCGGAACGGTTCCTCGATCCGGCCTCCCAAGAGGATTCGGACATATCAGTGGAGCTGTTCGACGGGGTATTTCACCAATTGAGCATCGATAATGCCTTGGTCGCCATTACGGCTGATTACCCCGGAATACTTCCTGCTTCGCAGGTAACTGAGACCGAAGTCCCAATACTTTGAAAATGATCCATCCATGCCTGTTTTTGATCACCGTATACCAATGGTGTTTCGCAGGGGGCGCTCTTGAGGCAGAGGGCCGAGCCCGCGGCGGCTAGCCAACAAGGGGCAGCACGGCCCAGCAGGCTAAAAAGAAGTGCGGTCTGGATCGAAACTCTGGCGCAACGGTATGGCGCGTCACCTTACTCCCCGGCTTTATTCCCGGGAGGCATACAAACGCTCGTGCCTTTTCAAGAAGAAGAGCACTCGCCAGACTGTATCCGGAGAGGTTGCCAATCAATCCTCCGCTCGCCAGGCTCCAAAGCCAGGTCCAGAAGCGGAGGCGAACACGGGGCATGCGTCGTATGTTCCTCCGACAGAGGATGCCGACAGGTTATCTGCCACCAATTCCGAGGTGGAGAGTGCCATGAATCACAGGCGCCGCCGGACAGTTCTTCGTGACGCGTGTTTCTCCCCAGAGGCATTAGATGCCTTTAATTCGGGAGATGCACACCTCCGTGCCGCTCAAAATGGTCTAGCTACAGCCACGGAGTAGTATGTAAAAGACATACGGGTGAGAAAATTTGACAGTTATATATGCCAGTAGCCCCCGAGACTTGAAATAGTTAGAATAACTGATTTAAGGATCATTTATTGTGCAGGATCTTACAGAAAAGAATACCCAACTGTCCCAGGAGCTGGAGGAGTGCAAAGCCCAACTTGAGGCCGCACTAGCCGCAGCGGGGGAAGCCAAAGAGACCCTCTCTGGTAATATATGCTTCAAAAGATAAGTAATTTGTGAAGTGCGGCCTGTGTATAAGTCTGACAATAATATTGTAGATGGCGCCGGGATAGATCCGGACAAGCAACAACTCGTGCACCGGTTAAAGGCCGGCGAGAATGTGCTTACAAGGGTGAGGCAGGAGAAAAATAATCTCCAAGATGCCAACACCCAGCTGGGTGAGGAACTAAAGGATGTTCGTGCCAGCTATCTGACTCCGTTAAGGAGAATCGGCGGCTTCAACGCGGCATTTTTAGTAAGTGCGTGAACGAACTTTGAAAAAGAGTTCGGAGAGGAAGTCGACTAACAGAGTTATGTCTGTAGGTATGCTCACAGGCCGTCCTGCAGAGGAAATGCCCGGTTCTACGGGTGACCTTCTTCCCGAGCTCTTGCAACTTCACGAACGAGTTCGGCAGGTGATGAAAGGCGTCGCCTAGGCCTTGTGGCCATCTGTCTCCCTGCCCGAAGGCCTTGGAGAGCTTGCAGAGAGGCTTCAGGGAGCGCGGCAGTGCTTCCACTTATGGAAGATATCGGCCTGCCGTCAAGGCACTAGGGAGGCCTGGGCCATGGTGAAGACGCGGTACACGAAGGCTGACCCAAACTACATGGCCGAGGTCGGACCTGCGGGGCCCGATGGGAAGGAGATCCCTGTGAGCTTAGTGTACGGCCAAGTAGAATTGGCCGCAAAGTATTCCCAACAGGACTGTAAACTAGACAGCCTGCTAGATGGCATTGAAGAGGAATATGCCCAGTCAAGTTGACTATGTAATTTAAGATGACATGTAAAATGCCTTCTAGCCGGATTGTAGATCGTTTGTCATAGCGGACCTTTTCGCTTCAACCTCAGGACCCAATAGTCCGGAGTGTGTCCGAATACCCTCGCGGTTATATAAGAACCGGGGCATGCATGGAGACCAGGCGTAGGGGTCATTAGTGCTTTATCAGACAAGTGCCCAACTAGTTATCTTATATTACATGGTTAGTAAGAAACATCTTCCAGGGAGAATAGTTCTGTTAGGGGTTCCTTTCCCTGGGAGGCATGCCCTAAAGTGCATGTCCAGACTGCGAAAAAAGCAGAAAAACATCTGGGGGCAGATAAATAAATAGGTAAGAAATCGTCTTTTAGTTCACCGACCGAATATTCCCTTAAGAACGCTAGCTTTCGGCTTCACCCAGTCTGAGGTACACATCCGGCTGACCCGGCAGTAACAATCGTAGAGGTGCTCCCTTTACCGCCTAGCCAAACAATCGGGAACGTAGGGGTAAGCACAGGAGCCAGGCAACCCAGCTTGGTCAAAACTTAAGTCATATCGATGCATATAATGGTGAATAAAAGGTACATGCGAAAGTCGGACACATGTGTTGGGCCTGAAGCCCGTATAAATAAGCTTCTGTTAAAGAAGCCCCCAGGTATAATGAGCGCGGATAGTGCGTCAAGTGTGTGCGAACAATGCGCGAACAAGCTTTCAAAGGCTGTAATAGGAAAAGGGGGGAGAAGGAGAGAAACAGAAGATAGCTAATATGTAAAATATAGACGGAGGAAGGAGACGAACTCAGAATCCGGCGCTAGGCGTAGAATCTTCGGAGACGGGCTGCGTTCCATGGGTTCGGCTCGAGTGGGTTATCCGATGCATCTCGCAGACGGTACGCTCCACTGGTCAGGACTTGGTCGATGATAAAGGGACCTTCCGATTTGGGCTTGAGTTTGTCCTTTTTCTTGTCCGGCAAGCGTAGAACTAACTCGCCAACATTGTAAGTTTTGGCCCGTACTTCTCTGCTTTGATATCTTCAAGCTTGCTGTTGATAGAATGCGGAACGGGCTTTTGCCACGTCACGCTCCTCCTCCAATGCGTCCAAACTATCCTGCCGATCGAGCTCGGCTTCTCTTTCTTCGTACATGCGCACGCGAGGTGAGTCATGAATTATGTCACAGGGCAGAACTACCTCTGCGCCGTATACCATAAAGAATGGTGTAAATCCAGTGGTGCGATTCGGATTGGTCCGCAGCCCCCAGGGTACGGAGTCGAGCTCCTCTACCCACTGCGTGTTAGATTCCTTAAGGGACCGCACTAATCGGGGTTTGATGCCGCTCATGATTAGACCATTTGCTCGCTCGACTTGACCGTTAGTTTGTGGGTGATAGACTGAAGCATAGTCGAGTTTGATGCCCATGTTTTTGCACCAGAGTTTAACCTCGTCGGCCGTAAAGTTCGTGCCGTTGTCAGTGATGATGCTATGGGGGACGCCGTAATGGTGTACGACCCCTGATATGAAGTCTATCACCGGTCCAGATTCGACCGTCTTAACGGGCTTGGCCTCTATCCATTTGGTGAACTTATCCACCATGACCAGTAGGTATCTTTGCTTGTGGGTTCCTCCTTTAAGGGGTCCAACCATGTCAAGCCCCCAGACCGCGAAGGGCCGGGTTATGGGTATAGTTTTGAGGGCGGTGGGTAGCATGTGACTTTGATTAGCAAAGAGTTGGCAACCGACGCATCGTTGGACTAAGTCCTGAGCATCTGCCCGGGCCGTCGGCCAATAAAATCCTGTACGGAAGGCCTTGCCTACAAGGGCCCGGGCTGCAGCGTGGTGCCCGCCGAGTACGGCATGAATTTCAGCTAGAAGGTTCCGCCCTTCCTCTTCGGAGATACACCTTTGAAGGACTCCGATTGTGCTTTTCTTGTAAAGCTCTCCCTCATGGACCTTATAGGCTTTAGATCGCCGCACTATGCAGCGGGCCTCGTTTTGGTCCTCGGGAAGTTCCTGCCTAGTTAGGTAGGCTAGGAATGGTTCCGTCTACAGGGCAATGACTGCCATTGTTACGTGGGTTGAGGATGTTACTTCGTTGGCAGAACCGCCAATTGTGTCAGAATGTTCGGTGTCGGGCAGTGCGGTTGGGTCCGGGTTATTATTTCCGGATTCCCCCTCCCATAGTACGGATGGCTTGAACAGCCTCTCTAGGAAGATGTTGGGAGGGACGGCATCGCGCTTTGCGCCAATGCGTGTCAATACGTCTGTTGCCTGGTTGTTATCCCGGGCTATATGGTGAAATTCGAGCCCCTCAAACTGAGCTGACATTTTTAGGACGGCGTTGCGATAAGCTGCCATTTTCGGATCCTTGGCATCAAAGTCTCCATTTATTTGGGATATCGCGAGGTTCGAATCCCCACCGCAACCTCTAGGCGTTGAATTCCCATGGAGACTGCCATCCGGAGGCCATGTAGAAGGGCCTCGTATTCGGCTGCGTTGTTGGAGTCTGTATACATTATCTGGAGTACGTACTGAACCGTATCTCCGGTTGGGGATGTCAGGACGACGCTAGCCCCCAGACCGGCCAACATTTTGGAGCCGTCGAAATGCATGATCCAGTTGGAATATGCGCCTACTCTTTAGGGAGTTCGGCTTCAGTCCATTCGGCGATGAAGTTGGCCAAAACTTGCAACTTAATAGCTCGTCGTGGCTTATAGGTTATGTCGAACGGGAGGAGCTCAATGGCCCATTTGGCAATTCGGCCCGTCGCGTCGCGGTTGTTTATAATGTCATTAAGAGGTACTTCGGAGGCTACTGTTATCGAACACTCTTGAAACTAGTGTCGCAGCTTCCGGGATGCCATGAACACCGCGTACGCTATCTTCTGATAATGCGGGTACCGTGACTTGCATGGAGTCAGGACAATGGACACGTAGTAAACTGGTCTTTGAAGGGGGAACTTGTGTCCGTCCGTTTCTCGTTCGACAACGAGCACCGCGCTCACCACTTGATGAGTTTTCGTGATATATAATAGCATTGGTTCACCTATATTGGGCGCGGCCAGGACCGGGTTTGTTGCCAATATGGCTTTTATTTCTTAAAGTCCGGTCGTGGCGGCATCCATCCACTCGAAGTGTTCGGTGCGTCGGAGGAGGCGATAAAGGGGTAATGCCTTTTCTCCTAAACGGGAGATAAAGTGGCTTAAAGCCGCCATGCATCCCGTCAATTTTTGTATTTGTTTGAGGTCCTTTGGGATATCCAATTGTGACAGAGCTCGGATCTTGGCTCGGTTTGCTTCAATTCCTCTACCGGATACAATGAAGCCCAAGAGCTTTCCGGCTGGTACACCGAAAACACATTTTTCCGGGGTAAGCTTGATGTCATATATTCGGATATTATCGAACGTAAGCCTAAAATCGTCTACTAGAGTTTTGACGTGCTTGGTTTTGACGACCACATCGTCTACGTATGCCTCCACTGTTTTGCCGATCTGGTTTGCCAGACATGTCTGAATCATGCGCTGATATGTTGCGCCGGCGTTTTTGAGCCCAAAGGGCATTGTGTTGAAGCAGAATGGGCCGTATGGGGTGATGAATGCCGTTGCGGCCTGGTCGGGCTCTGCCATCTAAATTTGGTGGTAGCCGGAGTATGTGTCGAGGAAACACAATGAATCGTGTCCTGCGGTAGCGTCGATAATTTGATCGATGCAGGGTAGGGGGAAGGGATCCTTTGGGCAAGCCTTGTTGAGGTCTTTAAAATTGACGCATAGGCGCCAGGATTTGTCCTTCTTTGGTACCATCACCAGGTTTGCTAGCCAGTCCAGATGTTTTATATCTCTTATGAATCTGGCCTCCAATAATTTGGCTAGCTCCTCTCCCATGGCCTGTCTCTTGGGTTCGGAGAAACACCGAAGAGCCTGTTTGACTGGCTTGAATCCTTTTATGATGTTTAGGCTGTGCTCGGCCAGCCGGCGTGGGATTCCTGGCATGTCTGAAGGGTGCCAGGCAAAGATGTCCCATTTTTCGCGTAAGAATTCTCGTAGTGCGGCATCTACATCAGGGTTTAATTGTGCCCCAATGGAGGCCGTTTTTGTAGGGTCCGTTGGATGGACTTGGAATTTGGCTATTTCGTCCGCTGGTTTAAAGGAGGTGGACTTGGATCTCTTATCGAGTATCATATCGTCCCTATTCACCGTGGAGCGCAGCGTAGTGAGTTCCTCGGTCGCTAGGGCTTCGGATAGTGCCTCCAGGGCCAGTGCGGCTGTCTTATTTTCGGCGCGGAGTGCTATGTTCGGGTCACTAGCAAGAGTGATGATTCTGTTGGGCCCGGGCATTTTGAGCTTCATGTACCCGTAATGGGGTATAGCTTGAAAAATTCTGAATGCCTCTCGTGCTAATAGAGCATGATATCCGCTACTAAACAGGGCCACTTGGAACGTGACCTCCTCGGACCTGTAATTAACCGGCGTGCTGAACACCACATCCAGTGTGATTTTTCCTGTACAGCATGCTTCCCGACTAGGGATTATTCCTCTAAAGGTTGTGCTGCTTCGCTCAATGCGGCTCCAGTCTATTTCCATTTTTCGGAGGGTTTCCTCGTAAATGAGGTTCAGTCCGCTGCCACCGTCCATGAGTACCTTGGTAAGGCAAAAGCCGTCCACTATTGGACTGAGGACCAATGCGGCTGGTGCTCGGGCTGTTCGAAATTTAGGTTCGTCACTGGCATTAAAGGTAATAGCCATGTCACTCCATGGGTTTATTGTTGCTACTTGCTAGACTTCAGCAAGGGTGCGGAGTGTTTGTTTCCGCATATAATTTGATGCGAAAGTCTCGAAGACTGTTAATACCGTACTGGTATCCTTGGACTGGTGCTCTGGAGTTAGAAGCTCTTCGCCACTTTTGGCCACCTGTTGTAGTATCCAACATGCTCTCAGGCTATGAGTTGGAGTGGCGCCCTCTGTACTATGAATTCTGCAGGGTCCGTTGAGCCATCCCTCCAGTACGGTTCCATTCCCTATAGAGGGTTTTTGCTTTTTGGTATTTAACCCGGGTGCCTGGCGATGATGCACCCTTTTATTTCGGACTGGGGTTGTATTCAGGGCCGGACTGTCCCAAAAATTGATTTCGGTTTTCCAGGCGCTTTCCATAGCACAGTACTTTCGTACTATGGACGCCAAGTCAGCGAAGTGTGTAATTTCACGATGACATACGGTGTTGAGGATTCCATTATCCGTGCAATTATTGCAGAAGAATGAAATTGCGTCCTCCTCACGGCAATCCTTTATCCTGTTTATGACCAGGAGGAATCTGGCCCAGTAATGGTGTACTGTTTCTGTAGGCTCTTGCCGGATTTGGAATAGATCACTTGCGTTTGGGTGGGCGGGTGGAATTAAATTCGGAACCCCGTCCAATCTAAAAATCAGGGGCCAAGAAGTTTCCGAACTTGGAAGCTTGGGTTCTTGGATGTTGCCCAATGAATCTAGCCCGTTGCCTGACTTTAGGTTCAGGGCTCGAGTGACGTCCTCCCCTCCGCGGGAATCCAGCATGGAGGGGTCAGGAATCTGGACATAGATAGTCCTTAAGATAGAAGAAGGGTCGTCGCATTGTTCCTCTACCACAGCAACGTGGTGGGTAACCTGGGGAGAGTTAATCTCTCTCAGATCGGGTTTAAGCCCAATCTGATCGTAGTCTGTAGCAATTCCCAGGGCGGCGATATGATCCAAGAGCTCGTTCAAGGAAGAGAGCTCCATCGGATCTAACTGCTCGGCGAGTTCTGAGTTAACGTGAAGATTGCTTTCGATGACCCGAGAAGTCATCATCGGCCGAACAGGCGGTCATAAGGAAACCGCCTATCCGGAGAGTTTGGCCGATAGCCAAAGCTCCTTTAGCAACAGTGTCGTCTTTAAAGACGGGATGAGGCATCCTTCCTGATGGCGACAGCACAGAGGAACTCTCAATGAAAGGACCAATGTTGGTGTCAAAACCGGCAGATCTCGGGTAGGGGGTCCCGAACTGTGCGTCTACGCGGATGGTAACAGGAGACAGGGGACACGATGTTTTTACCCAGGTTCGGTCCCTCTTGCTGGAGGTAAAACCCTACTCCTGCTTGATTGATATTGATTCTATGGGTAGTACAAGAGTAGATCTACCACGAGATCAGAGAGGCTAAACCCTAGAAGCTAGCCTATGGTATGATTGTTGTTCGTCCTACGGACTAAAACCCTCCGGTTTATATAGGCACTGAAGAGGGTTAGGGTTACATAGAGTCGGTTACAATGGTAGGAGATCTACATATCCATATTCCAAGCTTGCCTTCCACACCAAGGAAAGTCCCATCCGGACACGGGACGAAGTCTTCAATCTTGTATCTTCATAGTCCAGGAGTCCGGCCAAAGGCTATAGTCCGGCTAGCCAGACACCCCTTAATCCAGGACTCCCTCAACGGGCATGGAGAGTTCTAACTCCCCATACCCGCTTGTCAGTTTTCCCCATTTCGTCTCTCTCTCTCCCTCACTCAAGAACGGGGCCGGAGTCCATCGCCGGATCTCCGCCTCCGGCTTCTCTCCTGCGACTCCGTTTGGTGGGATTGTTCCCCACCACGTGCTCTTGCCATGGACCAAGGTCTTTCCCCAACTCCCTCTCGTCTTGGTTGTTTTCTTTGCCTCTAGGTTTTTGGGGGAGACACGTGTGTTCTTGAGATTTTTTAGGCTAAATCTATGCAAGAGTAGGATGTAGGAGAGTAGTATTGCGTAGGGATTATACTTGATATGTCGTACTGTGCTAGATTTGATCAACCGTAATACCGTCATAGTTTCGCGGTTTCTCTCAGATTCAAACTTTGGTTCGGTCTGACGCGGTGCGGTACTACCGCGCCACATGTGCGGTACTACCGCTTGTCCGGTACTACCACCCGTCCGGCGTGGTACTACCGCATGCGCTGCGGCACTAGGATCTTACTACCGCTCCCAACCCCGGTACTACCGTAACCTCACACGGTACTACCACGACTAGGAGCGATACTAAAATTTTAGTACTGCAGCATCCGGCAGTACTACCGTTGGGTCCAATCTATCTCATGGCAACTACCACGTATACTTTCTATGTGTTTCTTGTTCTTTGTCGTGGTCTTTGCATTGATTCTTTTTGCTTTTCGTGGGTGTTTTGCGCTTTGTGTCTTAGGTGGTGGCTCTCGCCGTTCCAATCCCAGTCGTGACACTGGCTACAAGTGTCTGCGCAATCCCGGGGAAGCACCAGAGGGCTCCACTGCCCCCAAGCGCTCTGTCAAGACCTCCGCTAGCAAGTACAAGGAACCCGCTAAGGGCATGGACAAGATTCCTCCTTCTGAGTTCGTTCGTCTCAGGCAGCTCAACCCGTATGCGAACCCTCGTGCTACCATCAGAGGTGGTGAATTGTTTTGGTCCAAGCAGCAGACTCTCATTTATCTGGATGTCATCAAGAACAAGCAAAATACCTACGTGGATGTCAAGTGGATAGACATGCATCACCTGAGGAAGGACAAGTTTCGTGAGTACTTTGGAGAAGCTCTGGATTTGGTGGAGCAGTTTGGTATTGAACATGTGTTCTCTTTCTACCTTGACTATGACCCTGAGCTTATCTGTCAGTTCTTTGCCTCAGTTTACTTTCACCCTGGGGAGGAGCGGAGGATGATCTAGATGACCAATGGCCGTATGTTGACTGCTACCTGGAAGGAGTTCATGGATCTGCTCCAGGTTCCTGATGACGGGCTCGACACTCCCGTGGTTGTTTGCCCCCATGCTAATTCTAAGTCTGCTAACAAGGACAAGATTCAGCCATTCTATGTTGAGAAGGTGCTTCCCAATGGCAAGTCGGCATGGGTTCCCAACTCTTTTCTGGATATCATGTATCGCATCTTCCGCAACTCTCTATTCCCTCGCATTGGCGACAAGGACAAGGATCATGCCTATATGGTGGATATGATGCTCATGTGCGAGGAGGCTCATGTGTCTTAGACTCAGCCACTTGACGTCTCACACATCATGTGGTGTGAGCTTCGGTTTGCGGTGTTCAACCGCAACGTGCCTATCTATGGACCATATCTGTTTCTGCTGATCTCCAAGACTTGGGAGAAGATGTACCCTGGTGATGAGTTCCTTGCTCCAGACTGGATTCGACATGATCCCATCAGTCTCCGTGTCAATCCCAACTGGGCCAACACTACTACTCGTGCTGAGGCGTCTGCTGCTAGGAGGGCTATTGATGAGGAGGAGGCTGGAGCAGAGGATGTTGCTGAGGACCCTGCTACTAGGTCTTCCCATAGTTCCTCTGAGCCCTCATGGGCCAAGAAGCTGAAGGACAAGATGAAGACTCTTTTCTGCATGCAAGCTAAGGGGCAGTACAGGACTCACGTGGCATCCAAGGAGAGTCGCCACCGGGAAAAGAAGATCATGAGCCTATATGGAGAGGACGTGTCTGGTGGTTCTGAGGATCGCATCACTCTAGAGGCTGAGTGGATGGAGAAACAAGGCTACAGGTGGACTGATTCTAAGGAGGACGTCGAGGAGACCATTCCTGCCGCCGAGTCTGAGGAGGAGCGTTGGGATGATTTCTCTGCTTGAGCCACCCCTTGTGTGTAGGTGTCCTCTCTGCCTTTTTGGCGTCTCGATGCCAAAGAGGGAGATAGTGTATGGATTTGCGAGTCGTGTGTCGTGTTTATGTTCGGTGTGTTCGCTTTCTCGTTTGAACCTCGTTTGAACCTCGTTTCGATTGCTTTGGGTTGCTTTCCTTCATATGGTGTAAGACATATGTGTTGGGAACGTAGTAATTTCAAAAAAATTCCTACGCACACGCAAAATCATGCTGATGCATAGCAACGAGAGGGGAGAGTGTGTCCACGTACCCTCGTAGACCGAAAACGGAAGCGTTAGAACAACGCGGTTGATGTAGTCGTACGTCTTCACGGCCCGACTGATCAAGCACCGAAACTACGGCACCTCCGAGTTCTAGCACACGTTTAGCTCGATGACGTCCCTCGAACTCCGATCCAGCCGAGTGTCGAGGGAGAGTTCTGTCAGCATGACGGCATGGTGACGATCTTGATGTACTACCGACGCAAGGCTTCGCCTAAGCACCGCTACGATATTATCGAGGTGGATTATGGTGGAGGGGGGCACCGCACACGGCTAAGAGATCCAAGGGATCAATTGTTGTTGTGTCTAGAGGTGCCCCCTGCCCCCGTATATAAAGGAGCAAGGGGGGAGGGGGCGGCCGGCCTAGGAGGGGCGCGCCAAGGGGAGTCCTACTCCCACCGGGAGTAGGACTCCCTCCTTCCTTGTTGGAGTAGGAGAAGGGGGAAAGAGGGGGAGAGGAGGAAGGAAAAGGGGGCCACACCCCTTGTCCAATTCGGACCAGAGGGGGGCTGCGCGCCTCCTTCCTTTCGGCCTCTCTCCTCTATTCCCGTATAGCCCAATAAGGCCCATATACTCCCCGGCGAATTCCCGTAACTCTCAGGTACTCCGAAAAATACCCGAATCACTCGGAACCTTTCCGAACTCCGAATATAGTCGTCCAATATATCGATCTTTACGTCTCGACCATTTCGAGACTCCTCGTCATGTCCCCGATCTCATCCGGGACTCCGAACTCCTTTGGTACATCAAAACTCATAAACTCATAATATAACTGTCATCGAAACCTTAAGCATGCGGACCCTACGGGTTCGAGAACTATGTAGACATGACCTAGAACTATTCTCGGTCAATAACCAATAGCGGAACCTGGATGCCCATATTGGCTCCTACATATTCTATGAAGATCTTTATCGGTCAAACCGCATAACAACATACATTGTTCCCTTTGTCATCGGTATGTTACTTGCCCGAGATTCGATCGTCAGTATCCAATACCTAGTTCAATCTCGTTACCGGCAAGTCTCTTTACTCGTTATGTAATGCATCATTCCGTAACTAACTCATTAGCTACATTGCTTGCAAGGCTTATAGTGATGTGCATTACCGAGAGGGCCCAGAGATACCTCTCCGACAATCGAAGTGACAAAACCTAATCTCAAAATACGCCAACCCAACATGTACCTTTGGAGACACCTGTAGTACTCCTTTATAATCACCCAGTTACGTTGTGACGTTTGGTAGCACACAAAGTGTTCCTCCGGTAAACGGGGGTTGCATAATCTCATAGTCATAGGAACATGTATAAGTCATGAAGAAAGCAATAGCAACATACTAAACGATCAAGTGCTAAGCTAACGAAATGGGTCAAGTCAATCACATCATTCTTCTAATGATGTGATCCCGTTAATCAAATGACAACTCATGTCCATGGCTAGGAAACTTAACCATCTTTGATTCATGAGCTAGTCAAGTAGAGGCATACAAGTGACACTATGTTTGTCTATGTATTCACACATGTATTATGTTTCCGGTTAATATAATTCTAGCATGAATAATAAACATTTATCATGAAATAAGGAAATAAATAATAACTTTATTATTGCCTCTAGGACATATTTCCTTCAGTCTCCCACTTGCACTAGAGTCAATAATCTAGTTCACATCGCCATGTGATTTAACACCAATATTCATATCTCTATATGATTAACACCCATAGTTCACATCGCCATGTGACCAACACCCAAAGGGTTTACTAGAGTCAATAATCTAGTTCACATTGCTATGTGATTAACACCCAAAGAGTATTAAGGTGTGATCATGTTGTGCTCGTGAGAGAAGCTTATTCAACGGGTCTGTCACATTCAGAGCCGTATGTACTTTGCAAATATTCTATGTCTACAATGCTCTGCGCGGAGCTACTCTAGCTAATTGCTCCCACTTTCAATATGTATCCATATTGAGACTTAGAGTCATCTGGATCGGTGTGAAAGCTTGCACTGATGTAACTATTTACGACAGGCTCTTTTATCACCTCCATAATCGAGAAATATTTCCTTAGTCCTCACTAAGGATATTCTTGACCAATGTCGAGTGATCTACTTCTAGATCACTATTGTACTCCCTTGTCAAATTCAGAGCAAGGTATACAATAGGTCTGGTACATAACATAGCATATTTTATAGAACCTATGACTGAGGCATAGGGAATGACTTTCATTCTCTTTTCTATTTTCTGCCGTGGTCGGGATTTGAGTCTTACTCAATTTCACACCTTTGCAACATAGGCAAGAACTCTTTCTTTGACTTTTCCATCTTGAACTATTTGAAAATCTTGCCAAGGTATGTACTCATTGAAAATCTTATCAAGCGTCTTGATCTATCTCAATAGATCTTGATGCTCAATATGTAAGTAGCTTTTACTGAGGTCTTTCTTTTAAAGAACTCCTTTAAAACACTCCTTTATGCTTTGCAGAATAATTCTACATTATTTCCGATCAACAATATGTCATTCACATATACTTATTAGAAATGCTGTAGTGCTCCCACTCACTTTCTTGTAAATATAGGCCTTTCCAAAAGTCTGTATAAAACCATATGCTTTGATCAACTCATCAAAGCGTATATTCCAACTCCGAGATGCTTGCACCACTCCATTGATGGATTGCTGGAGCTTGCACACTTTGTTAGCATCTTTAGGATTGACAAAAACTTTCTGGTTGCATCATATACAAATCTTCTTTAATAAATCCATTAAGGAATGCAGTTTTGACATCCATTTGCCAGATTTCATAAAATCTGGCAATTGCTAACATGATTCAGACAGACTTAAGCATCGCTACGGGTGAGAAAGTCTCATCGTAGTCAACCCCTTGAACTTGTCGAAAACTTTTCGCAACAAGTCTAGCTTTATAGACAGTTACATTACCATCAGCGTCAGTCTTCTTCTTAAAGATCCATTTATTCTCAATGGCTTGCTGATCATCGGGCAAGTCAACCAAAGTCCATACTTTGTTTTCATACATGGATCCCATCTCAGATTTCATGGCCTCTAGCCATTTTGCGGAATCTGGGCTCATCATCGCTTCCTCATAGTTCGTAGGTTCATCATGGTCTAGTAACATGACTTCCAGAACAGTATTACCGTACCACTCTGGTGCGGATCTTACTCTGGTAGACCTACGAGGTTCAGTAGAAACTTCATCTGAAGTTTCATGATCATCATCATAACCTCCTCACTAATTGGTGTAGGAATCACTGAAACTGATTTCTGTGATGAACTACATTCCAACAAGGGAGTAGGTATAGTTACCTCATCAAGTTCTACTTTCCTCCCACTCACTTCTTTCGAGAGAAACTCCTTCTCTAGAAAGGATCCATTTCAGCAACGAATATCCTGCCTTCAGATCTGTGATAGAAGGTGTACCCAACAGTTTCCTTTGGGTATTCTATGAAGACGCACTTCTCCGATTTGGGTTTGAGCTTATCAGGATGAAATTTTTTCACATAAGCATCGTAGCCCCAAACTTTAAGAAACGACAACTTGGGTTTCTTGCTAAACCACAGTTCATATGGTGTCGTATCAACGGATTTAGATGGTGCCCTTTTAACGTGAATGCAACTGTCTCTAATGCATAACCCCAAAACAATAGTGGTAAATTGGTAAGAGACATCATAGATTGCACTATATCCAATAAAGTACTGTTATGACGTTCGGACACACCATTAAGCTGTGGTGTTCCAGGTGGCATGAGTTTGTGAAACTATTCCACATTGTTTTAATTGAAGACCAAACTCGTAACTCAAATATTTGTCTTCGCGATCAAATTGCAAAAACTTTATTTTTCTTGTTACGATGATTCTCCACTTCACTCTGAAATTCTTTGAACTTTTCAAATGTTTCAAACTTGTGCTTCATTAAGTAGATATACTTATATCTGCTCAATTCATCTTGTGAAGGTCAGAAAATAATGATACCCGCCACAAGCATTAACACTCATTGGATCGCATACATCGGTATGTATTAGTTCCAACAAGTCAGTAGCTCGTTCCATTGTTCCGGAGAACGGAGTTTTAGTCATCTTGCCCAAAAGGCACGGTTCGCAAGCATCAAATGATTCATAACCAAGTGATTCCGAAAAATCCATCTTTATGGAGTTTCTTCATGCGCTTTACACCGATATGACCCAAACGGTAGTGCCACAAATAAGTTGCACTATCATTATTTACTTTGCATCTTTTGGCATCAATATTATGAATATGTGTATCACTACGATCGAGATCCAACAAACTATTTTCATTGGGTGTATGACCATTGAAGGTTTTATTCATGTAAACAGAACAACAATTATTCTTTGATTTTAAATGAATAATCGTATTGCAATAAACATGATCAAATCATATTCATGCTCAACGCAAACCCTAAATAACATTTATTTAGGTTTTACACTTATCCCGAAAGTTTAGGGAGTGTGCGATGATGATCATATCAATCTTGGAACTATTTCCAACACTCATCGTCACTTCCTCTTCAACTAATCTCTGTTTATTCTGTAACTCCTGTTTCGAGTTACTAATCTTAGCAACCGAACAAGTATCAAATACTCAGGGGCTACTATAAACACTAGTAAGGCACACATCAATAACTTGTATATCAAATATACCCTTGTTCACTCTGCCATCCTTCTTATCCACCAAATATTCAGGGTATTTCCGTTTCCAGTGACCATTTCCTTTGCAGTGTAAGCACTCAGTTTCAGGCTTTGGTTCAGCTTTGGGCTTCTTCGTGGGAGTGACAACTTGCTTGTCATTCTACTTGAAGTTCCCTTTCTTTCCTTTTGCCCTTCCTTGAAACTAGTGATCTTGTCAATCATCAACACTTGATGCTCTTTCTTGATTTCTACCTTCGTCGATTTCAACATCATGAAGAGCTCGGGAATCGTTTTCGTCATCCCTTGCATACTATAGTTCATCACGAAGTTCTAGTAACTTAGTGATGGTGACTAGAGAATTCTGTCAATCACTATCTTATCAGGAAGATTAACTCCCACTTGATTCAAGCAATTGAAGTACCCAGACAATCTGAGCACATGCTCACTAGTTGAGCGATTCTCCTCCATCTTTTAGCGATAGAACTTGTTGGAGACTTCATATCTCTCAACTTGGGTATTTGCTTGAAATATTAACTTCAACTCCCGGAACATCTCATATGGTCCATGATGTTCAAAAACGTCTTTGAAGTCCCGATTCTAAGCCGTTAAGCATGGTGCACTAAACTATCAAGTAGTCATCATATTGAGCTAGCCAAACGTTCATAACGTCTGCATCTGCTCCTGCAATAGGTCTGTCACCTAGCGGTGCATTAAGGACATAATTCTTCTGTGCAGCAATGAGGATAAACCTCAGATCACGGATCCAATCTGCATCATTGCTACTAACATCTTTCAACACAATTTTCTCTAGGATCATATCAAAATAAACATATGAAAGCAACAACGCAAGCTATTGATATACAACATAATTTGCAAAATACTACTAGGACTAATTTCATGATAAATTTAAGTTCAATTAATCATATTACTTAAGAACTCCCACTTAGACAGACATCTCTCTAGTCATCTAAGTGATCACGTGATCCAAATCAACTAAACCATGTCCGATCATCACGTGAGATGGAGTAGTTTTCAATTGTGAACATCACTATGTTGATCATATCTACTATATGATTCACGCTCGACCTTTCGGTCTCCGTGTTCCGAGGCCATATATGTATATGCTAGGCTCGTCAAGTTTAACCTGAGTATTCCGCGTGTGCAACTGTTTTGCACCCGTTGTATTTGAACGTAGAGCCTATCACACCCGATCATCACGTGGTGTCTCAACACGAAGAACTTTCGCAACGGTGCATACTCAGGGAGAACACTTCTTGATAATTAGTGAGAGATCATCTTAAAATGCTACCGTCAAACAAAAAAGAATAAGATGTATAATAGATAAACATCATATGCAATCAAAATATGTGACATGATATGGCCATGATCATCTTGTGCCTTTGATCTCCATCTCCAAAGTACTATCATGATCTCTATCGTCACCGGCACGACACCATGATCTTCATCATCTTGATCTATATCAATGTGCCGTCACATGGTCGTCTCTCCAACTATTGCTCTTGCAACTATTGCTATCGCACAACGATAAAGTAAAGCAATTATTTGGCACTTGCATCTTATGCAACAAAGAGACAGCCATAGGGCTTCTGCCAATTGCCGATAACTTAAATAAAACATGATCATCTCATACAACAACTTATATCGCATCACGTCTTGACCATATCACATCACAACATGCCCTGCAAAAACAAGTTAGACGTCCTCTACTTTGTTGTTGCAAATTTTACGTGGCTGCTACGGGCTAAGCAAGAACCGTTCTTACCTACGCATCAAAACCACAACGATAGTTCGTCAAGTTAGTGTTGTTTTAACCTTCGCAAGGACCGGGTGTAGCCACACTCGATTCAGCTAAAGTGAGAGAGACAGACACCCGCCAGCCACCTTTAACCATGAGTGCTCGTAACGGTGAAACCAGTCTCGCGTAAGCGTACGCATAATGTCGGTCCGGGCCGCTTCATCTCACAATACCGCCGAACCAAAGTATGACATGCTGGTAAGCAGTATGACTTGTATCGCCCACAACTCACTTGTGTTCTACTCGTGCATATGACATCTACACATAAAACCTAGGCTCGGATGCCACTGTTGGGGAACGTAGTAATTTCAAAAAAAATCCTACGCACACGCAAGATCATGGTGATGCATAGCAACGAGAGGGGAGAGTGTGTCCACGTACCCTCGTAGACCGAAAACGGAAGCGTTAGAACAACGCGGTTGATGTAGTCGTGCGTCTTCACGGCCCGACTGATCAAGCACCGAAACTACGGCACCTCCGAGTTCTAGCACACGTTCAGCTCGATGATGTCCCTTGAACTCCGATCCAGCCGAGTGTCGAGGGAGAGTTCCATCAGCACGACGGCGTGGTGACGATCTTGATGTACTACCGACGCAGGGCTTCGCCTAAGCACCGCTACGATATTATCGAGGTGGATTATGGTGGAGGGGGGGCACCGCACACGGCTAAGAGATCCAAGCGATCAATTGTTGTTGTGTCTAGAGGTGCCCCCTGCCCCCGTATATAAAGGAGCAAGGGGGGAGGGGGCCGCCAGCCTAGGAGGGGCGCGCCAAGGGGAGTCCTACTCCCACCGGGAGTAGGACTCCCTCCTTCCTTGTTGGAGTAGGAGAAGGGGGAAAGAGGGGGAGAGGAGGAAGGAAAAGGGGGCCGCACCCCTTGTCCAATTTAGACCAGAGGGGGGCTGCGCGCCTCCTTCCTTTCGGCCTCTCTCCTCTATTCCCGTATGGCCCAATAAGACCCATATACTCCCCGGCGAATTCCCGTAACTCTCCGGTACTCCGAAAAATACCCGAATCACTCGGAACCTTTCCGAACTCCGAATATAGTCGTCCAATATATCGATCTTTACGTCTCGACCATTTCGAGACTCCTCGTCATGTCCCCGATCTCATCCGGGACTCCGAACTCTTTCGGTACATCAAAACTCATAAACTCATAATATAACTGTCATCGAAACCTTAAGCGTGCGGACCCTACGGGTTCGAGAACTATGTAGACATGACCTAGAACTATTCTCGGTCAATAACCAATAGCGGAACCTGGATGCCCATATTGGCTCCTACATATTCTACGAAGATATTTATCGGTCAAACCGCATAACAACATACGTTGTTCCCTTTGTCATCGGTATGTTACTTGCCGAGATTCGATCGTCAGTATCCAATACCTAGTTCAATCTGGTTACCGGCAAGTCTCTTTACTCGTTACGTAATGCATCATTCCGTAACTAACTCATTAGCTACATTGCTTGCAAGGCTTATAGTGATGTGCATTACTGAGAGGGCCCAGAGATACCTCTTTGACAATCGGAGTGACAAAACCTAATCTCAAAATACGCCAACCCAACATGTACCTTTGGAGACACCTGTAGTACTACTTTATAATCACCCAGTTACGTTGTGACGTTTGGTAGCACACAAAGTGTTCCTCCGGTAAACGGGAGTTGCATAATCTCATAGTCATAGGAACATGTATAAGTCATGAAGAAAGCAATAGCAACATACTAAACGATCAAGTGCTAAGCTAACGGAATGGGTCAAGTCAATCACATCATTCTTCTAATGATGTGATCCCGTTAATCAAATGACAACTCATGTCCATGGCTAGGAAACTTAACCATCTTTGATTCACGAGCTAGTCAAGTATAGGCATACTAGTGACACTATGTTTGTCTATGTATTCACACATGTATTATGTTTCCGGTTAATATAATTCTAGCATGAATAATAAAAATTTATCATGAAATAAGGAAATAAATAATAACTTTATTATTGCCTCTAGGGCATATTTCCTTCAATATGCACTCTACCTATCTTAGTGAGCTTGTGATATATTGTGCTACACATGGGTTATGCTCTTGCTTAGATGTTAGTCTTACTCTTGCAAGATCATGCCTTCTCTCTAAAATATAGGGGGAGTGTTGATCCTAATTTGTGTGCTATGTAGTCCAAAGCATCCATCTAGATTGCACACATCTAGGGGGAGCCCGTCTATATTCTAGAGAGGAGGGGTTTGCCGCTGCTCTATATTATCTCTTTTTGTGCAAATCCCGTATTGTCATCAGTCCACCAAAAAGGGGGAGATTTTAAGGGCATATTTATCCCTAAGGTGTTTGGTGATTGATGACAATGCTTTTGTGGACTAATCGTGTGCCTTGAGTTTCTCAGACGCTTCATCGCTAGGCACAAGATGGTTCGGTGCCCTTCGAAGACTATTGAAGATGGCGTTGTTCTACGTTTCATTTTGGTGGATTTGAATCATAGGAGAGCCATACTATTAAGAGGGGTTCCGCGTCGGAAAGGTTCAGGTGGAATCATCACGTACACGCTTCCTTCATTGTCTCCACCTTTCCCTTACACTTTGGAGCATCCCCCGTCTATCCTCTGTGCGTTTGTCCTGGCTGATGCTGCTGACCTTGCGGTAGTACTGCTCCCTGGAGCGGTAGTACCGCAGGCACCTACGGTAGTACCGTGCCCCGGCACGGTAGTACCGCGGGAGCCCATGGTAGTACCGCTCCTCTGGAGCTGTAGTACCATGGCTCCCAGGCCAAGTGCCGCTGCTTCGTGGTAGTAGGGGCGGATGTAATTTTTTACATCCGCGCCTCCGCGGTAGTACCGCACCTCATGCGCGGTAGTACCGCGCTCGGCCTGCCAAGTGGCACTGCTTCGCGGTAGTAGGGACGGATGTAATTTTTTACATCCGTGCCTCCGCGGTAGTACCGCAGTCCTTGCGCGATAGTACCGCGCGCGGCCTGTTTTCAGTTGCCATGCGGTAGTACCGCTCCCCAGCGGTAGTACCATGTCAGACTGTTGCACTGTTTCTTTTCCAGTGGAAGTAGGCACGGATCTATTTTTAATCATCCGCGCCCTTTGTAGGCTAGGACTTTCCTGCCTTGCGGTAGTACCGCAAGGGGGAGCGGTAGTACCGCGCTCGCGGAAGTACTGCTCTTAGTCAGGCATGTTCTAGTCTCTGCTGCTGCCGCGGAAGTACCGTGGTCCCTCACGGTAGTATCGCGTGGCCTTGCGGTAGTACCGCATTCCTGGAGTGGTAGTACCGCATGTCGCGGGTTGGATATGTGGATAACGGTTGGATCTTTTCCATAGCTATAAAAGGGGTGTCTCCTACCTCTAGTTGACTACCTCTTCCATCTCTAAGCTCCATTGTTTCTCCAAGCTCCATTTTCGCCCGATCTCTCTCCCTAGCCAATCAAACTTGTTGATTTGCTCGGGATTGGTTGAGAAGGCCTCGATCTACACTTCCACCAAGAGAAATTTGATTCCCCCCACTCATCCCTAGCGGATCTTGTTACTCTTGGGTGTTTGATAACCCTAGACGGTTGAGGTCACCTCAGAGCCATAGTCCATTGTGGTGAAGCTTCATGGTGTCGTTGGGAGCCTCCAATTATGATGTGGAGATTTCCCCAACCTTGTTTGTAAAGGTTCGGTCGCCGCCTTCAAGGGCACCAATAGTGGAATCACGGCATCTCGCATTGTGTGAGGGTGTGCGGAGAATACGGTGGCCCTAGTGGCTTCTTGGGGAGCATTGTGCCTCCACACCACTCTAACGGAGACGTACTTCCCCTCAAAAGGAAGGAACTTCGGTAACACATCCTCGTCTCCACCGGTTCCACTCTTGGTTATCTCGCGCCTTTACTTTTGCAAGCTTACTTGTGTTGTATACCTTGCTTGCTTGTGTGCTTGTTGTTGTTGCATCATATAGGTTGTTCACCTAGTTGCATATCTAGACAACCTACTTTGATGCAAAGTTTAATTTGGTAAAGACAAGCTAAAAATTGTTAGTTTCCTATTCACCCCCACCCCTCTAGTCAACCATATCGATCCTTTCAATTGGAATCAGAGCCTCGTCTCTTTGTTAGGAACTTTGTCGTCCGAAGAGTATGGTTGACACTGTAGACCATGGGAAGGAGGAGCACTCCGGTGTGAATCGGATCTCGTCTACGGGTGATGGGGAAACCATGGTGTCCCATGAGGAATTCAATGTGGCCTTGGACACATTGAAAACCTTCATGACAACCACGCGTATAGTAGTAGCGTGGGTAAAAACCCGAGCTACTACTAATCTGTAATCTCTGAATTTTTTTTTGAATTTTTTCGAATTTTTTTTTGATTTTTTCCCCTAATTTTCAAATTTCTGAATTATTTTAACCTCAAATCTCTAATCACCCCTCATCATTCCAAATCATCTAACTTCTCGGACGGTCACCCATCCTCTCACTACTCCAGCCTGAGCACGCTTAACTTTCGGGTTCTATTCTCCCTCGTTTCCAAGTCTGCACTTGTTGTTTTCCTAACAATAGTAAGATGTCAATCCTATTAACCTCAGGAATTTAGCTTGAGCATGAAGTCACACATTTCACTGATTTGAGTTTGAAACTATTGTTCTAAAAAAATAGTAACACTAATATTTCTTGAATAATTAGTTTGACCACAGTTTGACAAGATTTGACCACAGTTTGACCATAGTTTGACCAGATTTGACCAAAATTCAAAAAAACTAAATAATTATTTAGTAACACTAATATTCTTGAATAATTAGTTTGACCATGGTTTGACCAGATTTCACAAAAATAAAAAAAACTAATTTTTTTTGAATTTTTTTGCCTCCAGATTTTAAAAGCCCCGTAACTATTTTTCTGTTAGGTTTTTGAGGATTTTAAAAATGTTTAACAGCGTTCCCCCGGTTAAATTCGGATGTAACTTTTCGAGTAGATGATTTTTCATATAAAATACTTTTTCATCCGAGTTCGTATGCAAAAGTTATGGCCATTTTACAAATTTCCAGAGAGATTTTGCAAATAAAGTCGAAATTCATATTTGTAAATTTTCCCAACAACTAGACCACATATCACATGGGAAACTTATTTTCTTTTATTTTTTTGACATTTTTATCATTTTCTTTTTTTTTTTAAAAAACTGAAAAGGCGATCCACAGGGGGGGTAGACTTTGAAAATTTTGCAAATAGGCCATACCCCGCGCTACTACTATGGCAGACGATTAGTAGTAGCGAGGGGTTTATAATGATCGCTACTACTATGGCATGGTCCAGGGGCCACTTAGTAGTAGCGAGGGTTAAAAACCCGCGCTACTACTATCAACTTAGTAGTAGCGAGGGTTAAAAACTCGCGCTACTACTATGGCATCTCCCGGGGGCACGGTAGAGACCGCTTAGTAGTAGCGAGGGTTATAAACCCGCGCTGCTGCTATCAACTTAGTAGTAGAGAGGTTTAAAAACCTGCGCTGCTAGTAAGTAGCCGTAGCGAGGGTTTTTAACCCTCGCTGCTGCTAAGATTCTGTGTATAGGCTTTTCCCTAGTAGTGACGGTACAAAGCATGTTTAATAAATTCTTAGAAGGACTTAAACTACCTACCTCGCCGTTGAAAGTGGGTGATCCCACTAACAAGGTGACGGATGCTAACTCCGATAAGGGGGAAGCTAATAGTGAGAAGGGTCCTTCTACTAGTGGTAGAAATGGCACCGGCATCTTTGCCCATGTGGAACCTCCAACTTATGGAGGACCGATTCCCTCTAGTCATTTAAATCCTTTCGATCCTCCTCCTAAGATTGTGAAAAATGAGGATTTTGATTCTTGGGTGTATCGCTTCAAGCGTCATTTAAATCATGTGAATACTAATCTTTGGAGAATCATTGAAGAAGGTTTCTATCCACATGACCGAAGCAACTTCACCCCGAGAGAAGTGGTGGATAATCAATTCAATGAGAGTGCTCTCTTCATCATCCAAGATGCAATCCTTCCCGAAGATCTCCCTCATCTTCGACCCCATGCCATGGCCAAACACGCATGGCAATGCGTTGTGTCTCTCTATCGAGGAAGTGCTAGCATTCAACGCTCCAACTATGAAGTGGTGCAAGATGAAGCCGATGAGTTTGCAATGAAAGAAGATGAAGAACCTCGTGAGCTCTTTCGAAGAGTGACCAAACTCGCGGTCTCACTCCAAGATCATGGGAGCAAGGACACGGATGACAATTGGATCAAGCGCAAGTTCCTCAAGGCCATGATGCCCTACAACAAGGCCATGTCCTCCATCATTCGTCAAAGACCGGACTTCCACTCCATGACCTCAAGTGAGGTGTTGGATGAGTTCGTTGCAATGAGCATCTTGGACAAGACCGCCGACAATGCGGTGCTCCGTTCTCAAAGGGCAAAGAAGCCCAATCTTGCTTTGAAGGCCAAGGTTATTGTGGAATAAGAGGAAGAAGATGAGGATGAGGAGAGCAACCCCGAAGATAAGAAATATGATTATCATGAGCACATGGCTCTTGCTTCAAGACAATTTTGGAGCAAGAAGAATTAAATACCCAACTTCAACAAGAACAACTCAAGTGGCTTCAAGGGCAAGCAATGAGTTAGAACTTGTTTCAACTGTGGCAATGTGAGCCATTTCGTTGCGGATTGTCCTTACGAGAAGCGGGAAGACAATGGTGGCAAGTAAATCCGAAAAGACAAAGCCAAGTCCTTCCCCAACAAGAACAACTTAACCAAGAAGACTCCTACTCGTGGATTGGTGGTTCAAGAAGAATACCATGAGGATGACGATGATGATGAAAATGGAGAATCAATGGTCATTGCCTCCGTTGCCATTGCTACCACTCCCCGGGTGTCTCTCTTTGATTCACCCAACGAGAACATCACCGCTAAGTGCCTCATGGCTAAAGCCTCTAACAAGGTAACCCCCAACATCAAAACCACCATCATTACTAATCCCTCTTTGGATAGTTGCATTGATGAACATGAGTGGTCTAATGAGGATGTGAATGAATTTGAGTCATTTATGAGTAAGCTCAAGGGCAAATCCAAGAAGCACTTTGTTGCTCTCTTGGAACAACTTGGTGAAGCCAATGACATGATCGAGGCTCACAAAGAAACCATCTCTAAGATGGAAGGTCATAGTCATGACTATGCCGATGAGATCTCGGATCTCTCTAATCCTCTTGAGGAAGAGCGTGGGCATCGTTTGACTCTTGAGGAGTCATACAACGATGACCATGCTAAGTTAAAGAAAGATCTTGATCATGCTCTTGTCGTGTCTCGTGTGCTAACTTCCGAGAAGGCTAAACTTGGGGTTGATCATGCTAGACTCAAGGAGGAGTTTGATGTACTTGACAAGGCCCCCAAGGTCTTGAAGGGTGCTCACGCTAACCTCAAGGAGTCTCATAATCAACTCCAAGTTAAGCTAACCAAGGAAAAGGCCACCTTTCCTCATATGGTATTAATTTATAATGCATATGCTACTAACCCGTGTTGTGAGCATGTGCATCTTGTGGAGGAGAATGCCAAGTTGAAGGATCAACTTGAGAAAGGCCTTGTGACATGCATTCAAGGTGAGAAGAACCTCAATGACCTTTTGAGCAATCGAAAGGAAGTTGTGGCCAAGAAGGGAATTGGGTTTGCACCCAAGACCAAGAACAAGAAGAAGAACGACAAGACCAAACGACCTCCTCCTCTCAAGAAAACGTTTGTGAAAGAGGGAGAGGGTGCTCCTAAGGAGGAGAAGGAAAATGTGAAGGGTGTTGATGTCAAAAAGGGCAAAACCACCTCCCACAACAAAGCCGGCGACTTTAACCCGTCATATGTGTTGTGTCGTGCTAGTGATGGGCATGTTTATGCTAAATTTGTTGGTTCTCCTTATGAGTACATTGAATGGTCTATTTGGGTTCCTAAGGCGCTTGTTACTAACATCAAAGGACCCATTACTAAATGGGTACCTAAAACCAAGCATTGATCTCTTGTAGGTGTTTTCTTCCGGTGGGGGATCATGGTTGCTCGATAGTGGAGCAACAAATCATATGACCGGGAGCAAGGACTTGGTGGTGGACGTGCACAAGATTCCTTCTATGCCCACCAATGTCGAGTGGGGTGATGCCTCGTCTTCTAAGGTATTGGGTCTTGGCAAGGTTGTCATTTCTCATGGTCTAACGATCGAGAAAGTCATGCTTGTTGAGTCCCTTGCATTCAATCTTCTTCTGTTCGTCAACTTGCACTCATGGACTTTGCCACTTTGTTTGATATAGATACCGTGGCCCTCTTGTGGAGCAAGACTCTTAAAGTATCCTTTGTTGGGCATGTCAAGAACGGTCTTTATGTAATTAACTTTTCGGAGCAACCCACTAAGACCGCGACATGCCTAATGGCTAAAGTTGATGTGGGATGGCTTTGGCATCGCCGTTTAGCCCACGTCAATATGAGATCTTTGCAAAGTCTCCTTAAGGGGGACCATGTCCGTGGACTAACAAATGTTAGTTTTGCCAAATATTGTGCTTGCAGTGCTTGTATTGAAGGAAAGCTTCATGAGAAGGCTCACCCTCCCACGACCATCATCTACTCGAAGAGACCCTTGGAGCTCCTTCACATGGATCTCTTTGGGCCTCCATCGTTTGATAGTCTTGGAGGTAGAAAGTATTGCTTGGTGATTGTGGATGACTATTCAAGATACACTTGGGTATATTTCTTCAAGAGGAAGACTGAGACTCAACAAACCGTCATCGACTTTGCAAATGAAGCTCAATGTCAACATGATGCAAATATCTTGACAATAAGAAGTGACAACGGCACTGAGTTCAAGAACTACACCTTGGATGAGTTTCTTAGTGATAATGGGATCAAGCATCAATATGCTGCACCATATACCCCTCAACAAAATGGTGTCGCGGAGAGGAAGAACTGGACATTGATGGATGCGGCAAGGACCATGATGGCGGAGTTCAAGTCTCCATACAACTTTTGGGCCGAAGCCATCAACACAGCATGTCATGCATCCAATCGGCTCTATCTCCACAAGGGCTTGAACAAGACTCCTTATGAAATACTCACAGGTAACAAGCCCAATCTCAAATACTTCCGGGTGTTCGGGTGTAAGTGTTTCATTCTCAAGAAAGGTGTTTGTTTTTCTAAATTTGAGGCTAGAGCTTATGAGGGCATATTTGTTGGTTATGCTACAAACTCTCATGCTTACCGTGTCCTCAACAAGTCCACCGGACTCATTGAGGAGACGTGTAACGTAGAGTTTGACGAAAATAACGGCTCCCAAGTGGAGCAAAGTGGTACTTGTGATGTAGGTGATGAAATTCCTCCCCAAGCCATAAGAAGAATGGGTATTGGTCATATTCTACCCATTGAGGAACCCCTTGTGGCCGAAGGAGAAGGACAATGCTCCACTCAAGTGGAGCCATCACCTCCCCAAGTCCCACACGCTTCCGAAGAACAAAGTGAAGGCCCTCAACCTCATGAACAAGACCAAGGGCAAGATCAACCTCAAGATGGTGGTGAACCTCCAAATGATGCCCAGGGTCAAGTTCTCCCCCTCGAGCAAGTTAAAGATCATGAGCAAGCTCAAGATCAAGAACAAGCTCAAGACGGCGCTCAAGATAATCAAGTTAACCCTCATCCTTCCACATCCGAGGAGGAATTAGAGCGTCGTGCCGCGAAGATTTCTTCCAAGCTCACCACCAAAGGTTATCTCATGGAGAATGTGGTTGGAAGCCTAATAAAGGGGGTAAGCACTCATAGACAATTAGCAAACTATTGTGAACATCACGCGTTTGTCTCTTGTGTTGAACCCCAAAAGGTCTATGAGGCGCTCGAAGATCCGGATTGGCTCAATGCCATGCATGAAGAACTCAACAACTTCGAGTACAACAAGGTGTGGAGATTGGTGCCAAGGCCGTCGGGGAACCACAACGTCATTGGAACCAAGTGGATTTTCAAGAACAAGCAAGATGCTCATGGGAACATCATTTGCAACAAGGCAAGATTGGTAGCACAAGGCTACTCCCAAGTCGAGGGTATCGACTATGGTGAAACCTTTGCTCCCGTTGCTCGCCTTGAATCCATTCGTTTGTTGATTGCTTATGCTTCCCATCACAACTTTAAGTTGCAACAAATGGATGTGAAAAGTGCTTTTCTTAATGGTCCTATTAATGAGTTGGTTTATGTCAAGAAACCCCCCGGGTTCGAGGATCCCTACTTCCCGGATCATGTGTATCAACTCGATAAGGCGCTCTATGGCCTTAAACAAGCCCCACGTGTGTGGTATGACCACCTTACCGAGTTGTTACAAGATCGTGGATTTGAGGTCGGGAAAATCGATCCCACTCTTTTTACAAAGAAGGTCAAAGGGGAGTTGTTTGTATGCCAACTATATGTATCTTTGGTTCCCCTAACAAAGCTTTCAATGAGGAATTTGCCGCTCTCATGACCTCCAAGTTCAAGGTGTCTTCGATGGGAGAGTTGAAGTTCTTCCTTGGTTTTGATATCAAACAAAGAAGAGAAGGTACCTTCATCAACCAAGCCAAATACACTTAAGACATGCTAAAAAGATTCAAGCTAAGTGATGTCAAGCCGGCTTCTACTCCAATGCCTACCAAGTGCCAACTTGACATTGATCCCAATGGTAAAGCGGTGGATCAAAAGGTATATCGCTCCATGATTGGCTCCTTGCTTTAGCTTTGTGCATCTAGACCGGATATCATGTTGAGTGTGGGAATATGTGCACGGTTTCAAGCCGCACCGAAGGAAAGCCACTATGTGGCGGTCAAGCGAATCTTTTGATATTTGTCTCATACCCCAAACTTTGGCTTATGGTACCCAAGAGGGGCAAACTTCAAGCTTGAAGGATATACGGATTCCGATTGGGCGGGAGACAAAGTGGATAGGAAGTCCACTTCCGGAGGGTGCCAATTTCTTGGTTGCTCTTTGGTGAGTTGGTCTTCCAAGAAGCAAAGTTGTGTGTCTCTCTCGTCCACCGAGGCGGAATATGTGGCGGCCGGTAGTAGTTATGCACAACTCTTATGGATGGGGCAAACTTTAAAGGAGTACGGTGTCATTTGTGACAAAGTGCCTCTTTGGTGTGATAATGAGAGTGCCATCAAGATTTCTCTCAACCCGGTGCAACATTTCAAGACGAAGCATATTGAGATTCGGTATCACTTCATCCGGGATCACATTAGGCGAGGGGAGATCGAGCTCAAGTATGTCAACACTCATGATAACCTTGTAGATATTTTCACGAAGCCCTTGGATGAAGTAAGATTTCACGAGTTAAGGCATGAGCTAAATATCATTGATTCGAGCAATGTGACTTGAACCATTGCACCTCCCACCACACTCAACTTGTTGTCTAGTTTAGGTGTAGGCATGGACATAGGGGGAGTGTTGTTCTCTCAATGAACTCTCCCTCCCCCATTATGCATAAACCGATCAACTCTTTCACATTAGCCATTTTTTTGATGGTACTTGTGCTTCAAAGACGAGTTTTGGTCATGGGCCCAAGGATAATTCTTCGCAGTGCCATACCAACTGACTCAAACATAGGTGGCTAAGGCCACCGCCCTCTCTTTTAAGAGGTAGTGTCGCGTGGTTGCTTGACTTTCTGCCTGTGTGTTGTGCGTGTCCTTGTGGTGTCTCTTGTGCTCAAAGTTTCCTTCCGAAGACCTCTTTTTCGTGTGTTTTTCTTGAGCTCATGGTACTACCGCGGCCTGCCACGATACTACCGCTTGTGGAGAGAACGGTACTACTGCCCCAGCGCGGCAGTAATTTTTTACTACCGCCTGGGAGAGCGGTACTACCGCTTTGGTGTGGTACTTCAGCCCAAGCGGTACTACTGCGATGATGTGCGGTACTATCGCGCCGTCGCAGACGCGTGGTGTAACGCCCTCGATGCGGCTATATCTCCCACGTGTCGAAGCACGACTTAGAGGCATAACCGCATTGAAAGCAATGTCGCAAGTGAGGTAATCTTCACACAACCCATGTAATACATAAGGGAAAGAGATACATAGTTGGCTTACAGTCGCCACTTCACACAATACATAAATAAACATCCATCATCCAGATTACACTCAAGGTCTGACTACGGAACCAAAATAAAAGAAGACTACCCCAAATGCTACACAGATCCCCGATCGTCCCAACTGGGCTCCACTACTGATCGTCCGGAAACGAAACATAGTAACGACCATGGTCCTCGTCAAACTCCCACTTGAGCTCGATTGCGCCACTTGCGCTGGTATCATCGGTACATGCATCTGTTTTGGTAGAATCTGTGAGCCACGGGGACTCAGCAATCTCACACCCGCGAGATCAAGACTATTTAAGCTTAAGGGAAGGGTGGTGTAATGAGGTGGAGCTGCAGCAAGCGACTAGCATATATGGTGGCTACATTCGCAAAAGAGAGCGAGAAGAGAAGCAAGGCACGGTCGTGAAGCTAGTAGTGATCAAGAAGTGATCCTAGAGCAACCTATTCCAAACATAACTCCAACACCGTGTTCACTTCCCGGACTCCGCCGAGAAGAGACCATCACGATTACACACGCGGTTGATGTATTTTAGTTAAGGTCAACTTCGGGTTTTCTACAACCGGACATTAACAAATTCCCATCTGCCTCATAACCGCAGGCACGGCTTTCGAAAGATAATACCCTGCAGGGGTGTCCCAACTTAGCCCATCATAAGCTCTCACGGTCAATGAAGGATAAACCTTCTCCCAGGAAGACCCGATCAGTCTCGGAATCCCGGTTCGCATGACATTTCGACAATGGTAAAACTAGACCAGCAAAGCCTCCCGAATGTGTCGACAAATCCCGATAGGAGCTGCACATATCTCGTTCTCAGGGCACACCGGATGGGCAAGACGTCGGGTTGGTATAGACCCTGGTTGCCCAGGGGACGCTGGACATCGCCCAGGTTGGACCAGCATTCGAAGGAACACTGGCCCGGGGGGGTAAATAAAGATGACCCTCGGGCTCGCGAAAACCCAAGGGAAAAAGGCTTAGGTGGCAAATGGTAAAACCAAGGTTGGGCCTTGCTGGAGGAGTTTTGTTCAAAGCGAACTGTCAAGGGGGTCCCATAAATCACCCAACCGCGTAAGGAACGCAAAATCAAGGAACATAACACCGGTATGACGGAAACTAGGGTGGCAAGAGTGGAACAAAACACCAGGCATAAGGCCGAGCCTTCCACCCTTTACCAAGTATATAAGGTGCATTAATTAAACAGGAGATATTGTGATATCCCAATAAATATCCATGTTCCAACAAGGAACAAACTTCATCTTCACCTGCAACTAGCAACGCTATAAGAGGGGCTGAGCAAAAGCGGTGACATAGCCAAACAACGGTTTGCATAGGACAGGATGGTTAGAGGCTTGACATGGCAATATGGGTGGCATAATATAGCATGTGGTAGGTAACGTAGCATAGGCATAGCAAAAGAGCGAGCATCTAGCAAGCAAAGATAGAAGTGATTTCGAGGGTATGGTCATCTTGCCTGCAAGGTTCTCAGAGTTGTCAAAGGTTTGATCCTCGTTAGCGTACTCAACAGGTTCCTCGTGCACGTACTCGTCTCCCGGCTCTACCCAAAGCAAGAACACAAACAATGGAACCACAATCAAACATGGAGCAATGCACAAGCAATATGATGCAATACATGACATGATATGCGAGATGTGATGTGCAATGCATATGTGTGCTCCGGAAGGAAAATGATGAACAAGGCATCAACTTGGCAAACCAAGTATGCCGCTGGAAAGATGAGATGATTTCGGTTGAAATCGATATGAAGATCACCGGAAACGGATGCACGGTTTGCAAATGGCAAGCAAAACAATAATGGCACAAATCTGCGATTAACAGCACGATGCTATTTAGCATGCAACAATAAACTATGCTACAGCACCCCAACATACAAACAAAGCATATGGAAGTGATCTACAGGAGATGCTTAACAAAAGAGGAACACTGAGCTACGGCTAAATCACATCATAACAGGCTCAAACTAGCATGGTGAAAGTGCAAAAGATATCAGGTTCACAGACTTAGTGAAAACACTAATATGCCAGAAATTAACATCAGGAAGGCATGTTTAGAGCAAGCAAACAACAAGCTACAGGAACTTATAATAGCAAAACAAGACATGGCAGGAATCTCCTCAAAGCATAGATCAAAAGTCCCTTACTGACCATAAGCCAAAAAGGACCAGAAGAAATGATGGCACCCATGTAAACATAGCAAGTTTTATTAACAGTTCCAGACTTAGAGAAGTTTCAGGACAAGGCAAAAACAGATTCAACATGGCATCTTCGCGAGCTCGATGCACTCATTACAGAGCATCTCATGATAAACTAAGCATACACCCATCAAGAAGACATGGCATAGAAGTTATACATGGCAAGAACAACATCATAGCATACAAGTATCAACTACAACAACCTTGTAAAAATTGAATATCATGTAAACAATCTGCCAGGAAACATTTTTTAGCAAAAGTAGAGCACGAAAATGACATGCTAGACTACTCCATAATTGCCAACAAATGCATGGATGTATAGAGCACATCCATATGTTCAAAACACCCTTACTGATCATGCTCAAAATGGGCATAGATCTCTCTGTAACAACATGAACACATGGCATAAAAATAACAGCAGGACATGACTTGGTGAAAATACAAAGTCCCTGAAATCAGCAACATTATGATCCCTAGTTTGCTTGCTTGTGCTAGTCACCACAGAGATCACAAAAATACATGGCATACACCCCTGTAAAGCTGGCATGGCATAGTTCAAAACACATGTAGGGCTCAAGTTCATAAGATGCACACATCAATCATGGTAAAAATGACAAAAGTGCATGTTCTGTTAAGAAACAGAAACTAACACCACATAGCCCTCTTCCAACAGCATTTTGGGCATCAAGATGAGCTCAAATGAAAATGGTGCAATGAGATGAAATGATGTACTCATTGAGGCGAACAATTCAGTATGCTGCACGCCCAAAACGGAGCCACGAGTGCAGAGATGTGATGCACTGAAGATGCAACATAATTATGACAGGAAATGACTTGGACGATTTTCGGGGAGGAGAAGTCAACCTAGTCCAGATCGGATCTGGGCGCGGATCGAGGCGTGCGGCGGCTCGGGGACGCGGCTGCCGGAGGACGGAGACGAGGCCGGGGCGGCCGGATCCGGCGGAGCTCCGGCGCGACGGCGCGGGGACGGGGCGGTGACCTTCGGGGCGACGGGGAGCGGCGGAGACCGGCGCGGCGGCGTGTCTGGCCGGCGACGGGGAGGCGGCGGCTCCCGGGCGGCGCCGGAACGGGCGGCGGCAGTGCTCGGGCGAGCCGCGGACGGCGGCGGCTCCCACGCGCGCTCCCCTCGGGCGAGCGGCGGCGGCGGGCGTGCGGGCCGGGCGGGCCTCCCGCGGGCCTGGCGGGCCGGCGGCGGCGGCGGGTGCCGGAGCCACGTGGCAGCTCCTGGTTCGTCCGGGGCGGCGGGCGGACGCGTCCGATTCCGTCCAGACGTGTCCGGCGCGGGGAGAGGAGCGGGGAGCTAGGGTTAGGGTGGATTGATCCGAAATTTCGGGAGGAGGGGTGTTTTTATAGGTAGAGGGAGCTAGGAGGCTCCAAATGGAGTGAGGTTTTCGCCCACACGATCATGATCCGACGGCGGAGAGCATGGAAGTGACTTAGATGGGTTATTGGGCTGTTTTGGAGGGGTGTTGGGCTGCAACCCAAAAGAGGCTTTTGCGGTTACGCGGTTAACCGTTGGAGTATCAAACGAGCTCCAAATGACTCGAAACTTGACAGGTGGTCTACCGTTGGTGTACCAAGGCCACTTGGCAAGCCTCGGTCCATTCCAAGAACGTTTAACACCCGCTCACGAAAAGAGACAAGAGGGGGTGCGCCGGTGCATGTGGGAGTGTCGGAATGCAAAACGGACAACGGGGAAAATACTCGAATGCATGAGACGAACACGTATGCGAATGATATGCACATGATGACATGATATGAGATGCATGACATGAACAAAATGCCAAACGAAAAAAAACAAAACCCAACCACGGAGGGGATACCATAGCACATAGCCGAAAATGGCAAGAGTTGGAGTTACAAATATGGAAAGTTACATCCGGGGTGTTACAACACTCCACCACTACAAGAGGATCTCGTCCCAAGATCTAGGACTGAAAGAACTCCGGATATTCGAAACGGAGGTGATCCTCGTGCTCCCAGGTGGCTTCTCGGTCGGAATGGTGTGACCACTTCACTTTCAGGAATTTGATTGACTTGTTGCGAGTCTTGCGCTTGGTTTCTTCAAGAATAGCAACGGGGTGCTCATGATAAGAGAGATCTTCTTGGAGGTCAATCTCTTCAAAGTTGATAGTGCGCTCAGGAGTCTTGAAGCACTTGCGAAGTTGTGACATGTGAAACACATCGTGCACGTTTGCAAAGTTGGCTGGAAGCTCGAGTTGGTAGGCGAGGTCGTCTCTTTTGCCAATGATCATGAAAGGACCCACGTATCTAGGGGCAAGCTTCCCTTTGATACCGAAGCGACGAGTGCCTTTCATTGGAGAGACGCGGAGGTAGACATGGTCTCCGATTTCAAAAGCCAAGTCACGGTGCTTGTCATCATAATAGCTCTTCTGGCGCGATTGCGCGGCCTTGAGATTCTCACGAATGACTTTGCACATTTCTTCAGCTTCTGTGATCAAGTCGTTGCCAAGAAGTTGGTGTTCACCTGTCTCGGACCAATTGAGAGGAGTACGGCACTTTCTGCCATAGAGAATTTCAAATGGGGCCTTGCCCGAACTCGCTTGGAAGCTGTTGTTGTAGGAGAACTCGGCATATGGAAGACAATCTTCCCACTTCATACCGAAAGAGATGACACAAGCCCTGAGCATGTCTTCAAGGATTTGATTGACTCGCTCGACTTGGCCACTTGTTTGAGGATGGAAAGCTGTGCTGAAACGAATGTTGGTGCCCATGGCCTTCTGAAAGGAGTCCCAGAACATAGAAGTGAAGATGCTTCCACGGTCTGAAGAGATCAATTGTGGAATACCGTGCAAGGAGACAATTCTGGAGGTATATAGCTCTGCCAACTGAGCTGTTGTGATAGGTTCTTTGATAGGAAGGAAATGAGCCACTTTTGTAAGCTTGTCAATGACAACGAAGATAACATCATTTCCATGCTTGGACTTAGGAAATCCAATCACGAAGTCCATCTCGATATGATCAAACTTCCATTCCGGAATAGCAAGAGGTTGGAGGAGACCAGCTGGTCTTTGGTGTTCTGCTTTCACCCTTCTGCAGACATCACATTCATTCACGAATTGAGCAATTTCTCGCTTCATTCGAGTCCACCAATACGACTGCTTGAGGTCATGGTACATCTTCGTACTTCCAGGATGAATGGATAGAAGGGAATTGTGTGCCTCGTTCATGATGACTTTTCTCAGATCGCCTTTAGGAACCACAATACGATCCTCAAAGAAAAGAGTATCTTTGTCATCCAAGCGATAGCACTTGTATTTGGAAATGCCCTTGTCGATACCATGTTTCACCTTCTTCACCATGGCATATAGGAGTTGTGCCTCACGAATTTGATCTTCCAAAGTAGGAGAGACTATGAGGTTGGCAAGAAAGCCTTGAGGAACAAGTTGAAGATTCAGCTTGCGGAAAGCTTCACAAAGATCCGGTTGGAAGGGCTTGAGAATTAGACTGTTGCAATAAGCCTTTCTGCTCAGAGCATCTGCAATCACATTCGCCTTGCCAGGAGTATATTCAATACTTGGATTGTACTCTTGAATCATTTTGACCCATCGAGTTTGCCTGAGGTTGAGGTTGGGTTGAGTGAAGATATACTTGAGACTCTTGTGATCGGTGAAAATGTCCACTTTCCTTCCCAACAAGAGATGTCTCCATGTTATCAATGCATGGACAACTGCCGCCAACTCAAGATCGTGAGTGGGGTAGTTCTTTTCATTGGGCTTCAACTGACGAGAGGTATAGGCCACAACTTTCTTCTCTTGCATTAACACAGCACCGAGACCTTGAAGAGAAGCATCACAGAAAACTTGGAATGGCTTGGATTCATCAGGAGGAGTCAAGACAGGAGCAGTGACTAGCTTCTCTTTGAGGGTGTTGAAAGCGACGTCACACTCAGGCGTCCAGACATACTTGACATGCTTCTAGAGGAGGTTGGAAAGAGGCTTTGCAATCTTAGAGAAGTTCTCAATGAATCTTCGGCAATAGCTTGCAAGTCCAAGAAATCTGCGAAGCTGCTTGACATTCTGAGGAGGTTCCCAATTCACAATTGAAGACACCTTCTCGTGATTAACAGCGATGCCCTTGGCAGAGATGATGTGACCAAGATAAAGAACTTCATCAAGCCAGAACTCACATTTGGAAAACTTCGCATAGAATTGATGCTCTCTGAGCTTGTCGAGCACCAATCGCAAATGTTTGGCATGATCCTGCTTGTTCTTGGAGAAGACCAAAATATCATCGAGATACACCAAGACGAAATCATTGGTGTAGGGGTTGAAGATAAAGTTCATCATTCGAGAGAATGTTGGAGGAGCATTGACAAGGCCGAAAGACATGACAGTATATTCATAAGAACCATAGCTTGTTCTGAATGCTGTCTTGGGGATATCTTGTTCACGAATGCGAATCTGATGATAACCCATACGGAGGTCAAGCTTGGAGAATACTTTAGCACCTTTGAGTTGCTCGAATAGCTCATTGATGTTGGGAAGTGGATACTTGTTCTTGATTGTCTTCTTATTCAATGGACGGTAATCGATGCAAAGTCGGTCCGTGCCATCCTTCTTCTGGACAAAAAGAACTCCACATCCCCATGGAGATGAACTCGGTCTGATCAAACCCAGACGCTCTTGTTCATCGAGCTGTTTCTTCAATTCCTTCAGTTCTTCAGGTCCAATATTGTATGGACGCTTGTAGACGGGTTCAATGCCAGGCTCAAGATCGATAACGAACTCGACTGGCCGATGAGGAGGCATACCCGGAAGCTCTTCTGGAAAAACATCTTGGTACTCACAAACGACTGGAATCTGAGAGATTGCGTGTAGCTCGCCTTCTCATTGAGATAAAACAATCGAATGGTTTCATCACGAGCGGCATAGATGATAACATCCTCAGAAGAGTGTGTCAATTGAATTTCCCTGGCAGCACAATCAAGTTGAGCTTTGTGCTGAGAAAGCCAGTCCATCTCGAGGATTAGATCAATATCAGAGTCGCCAAGAAACATTGGAGAAGATAGAAATCTATAGTCGCCCATCTTGATAGAAACATCCAGAGCCATCATTTTGGTGTTCATGAATAAACCCGGAGAGGAAACCACTATCGGCTTAGGCAGATCAACAGTATGCAAATCGTGCATGGATGCAAAAGGCTTTGATATGAATGAAATAGAAGCACCCGTATCAAATAAAACTTTTGCAGGAATATCATTAACTGGAAGATTACCCATTATCACGTCAGAAGAATCCTCTGCTTGCGCTGCATTCATCATGTTCACCTTTGCAGACTTGGGATTATGCTTGACCACTGCATTGCTGGAAGATCTCACAGGAGGAGGAGGAGGAAGGCGCCTTTGGTTGAAGCATTTGTTCGCGTAGTGACCTTTCTGCTGGCACTTGTTGCAAGTCACTTCTGAGAGCGGACGGTGATAAGGAGCATTTGACCTTGGAGCTTGAGGCTGACACTTGTTCTGATAACCTGGGTTGGGTGGGTGGGAAGATCCACGACCACCTGAGTTCTTCTGCTGGTAAGGCTGGCGAAACGGAGGAGGAGGAAGGTAGAACTTTTGCTGCTTAGCTGCCACTTGAGAGGAAGAAGAAGACTGAACTGCATCCCTGATTCTCTTCTTAGAAGCCTCACACTTGAGCTGAGCACCTTCTTGCTTGAGGGCCATATTGTAGAATTGATCAAACTGAGTAGGCTCAACAAGAACAAGAGCTAACTGTAGATCCACTCTAAGGCCACCTCTGAATTGATAGATCATACTCTTTTCATCAGGAACGTCTTGTTTAGCGAAGCGAGCAAGTTTCTGAAACTGCTTGTTGTATTCGTACACTGACATGTTGCCTTGCTTGAGATTGTGGAACTCCTCACGCTTGCTCTCAACAACACTGGTAGGAATGTGGTGAGCTTTAAAGTCCCGACAGAAATCAGTCCAAGTAATCACTCGGCCTCCTCTGGAATCCTTGTATTGCTGGAAAAATCAGCTGCCTGATCCTTGAGCTGAAAAGAAGCGAACTTGACGTAGTCCTCAGGCCTGACATTGCTGCATTCGAAATGCTTGTTGATATCCACGAGCCAATCGTCGGCGTCTGTGGCCTCGGCGCAGTAGCTGAAAGACTTTGGCTAATTTGCAAGGAACTGGTTGAGGGTAGGAAACTGAGGCTGATGGTTGAACTGCCCTTGACCTTGATTTCCTTGGTTGCCTTGGCCTTGGTTACACTCTTGCATCAGCTGAATCAACAACTGAGCGTTGGCGTTTGTGGTTGCCATCAAAGTTTGCCATGCCTCCGGAGGCGGAGGTGGAGGTGGAGGGTTCGCCTGACTCCCATCACTGCGTTCCGGATTCTGACGCGTTGGCGGAGCCATCCTGAAGAGGGTGACATCCGTTAGCATCTTGATAGACAGATAGACAAGTTGAATCAACGGATAGAAATTGCAACATATAGTCTTCACAATAAACATTCGAACAAGGTTGAACGAATGAATTCCAAAGTAAACATCACGTCCATTAAGGTGAAAAGCCACTTGATAAGAGATTGATGAATGAAAAAAACAAGGTATGACTGGAACAAATAAGTGGTAAGGATTACCCAATCACAAACCAAATATCTGCCGGAAGAAATGCTAGAGCTACTTGAATCCCACCTATAAACTCCCGAAAATTTTCCGGTTATGCAATCAGGTGTTGGGGATACAGGGGAAGCAATATATCTCACCCAAACTAACAATCCCTACATCCAGCTGTATCCATCCGTCAACACATAACCAAGAAACCTTCGGAAATCGTGTACCTCAACCTTCGAAAAGCATCCGTTATACGAGTCATGGCAATACTCCCGAACTCCCCAGTACTGGGTGACGTCGAGGTTATCTCACCAACAACTGCATAAAAGAGATTTTCGATGTCGGCAAAACTCAGGTATTCCAGAACTGCAACGATAAAATTGTGATGACAACACCTCGGAGCTCAACTCCCCGGGACACTGCCACAACCCCTAAATATCAGGAGGCACCAAGAACAATGTTCTCGTCACAAAACCATCGGAACGATTCCAAGATACCCGCATGATCCTAAAATTTTTTTAGTGAAATTTGAGGAGAGGAAAGTCAAAACTTCTACGTCAGGAGACCTCACCAGAGCGATGAAGGGACTGAGGAGTAAAAAGAATCATACTCTCCGATATATATAATCCTAAGACTCAAAACATTTTTTTTGTTCTAGACTCAACAACGCCAGCAAACAATCAAGCAGGGGGCTCCTAAGTCGGACCTGGCTCTGATTACCAACTCGTAACGCCCTCGATGCGGCTATATCTCCCACGTGTCGAAGCACGACTTAGAGGCATAACCGCATTGAAAGCAATGTCGCAAGTGAGGTAATCTTCACACAACCCATGTAATACATAAGGGAAAGAGATACATAGTTGGCTTACAGTCGCCACTTCACACAATACATAAATAAACATCCATCATCGAGATTACACTCAAGGTCCGACTACGGAACCAAAATAAAAGAAGACTACCCCAAATGCTACACAGATCCCCGATCGTCCCAACTGGGCTCCACTACTCGTCTGGACACGAAACATAGTAACGACCACGGTCCTCGTCAAACTCCCACTTGAGCTCGATTGCGCCACTTGCGCTGGTATCATCGGTACCTGCATCTGTTTTGGTAGAATCTGTGAGCCACGGGGACTCAGCAATCTCACACCCGCAAGATCAAGACTATTTAAGCTTAAGGGAAGGGTGGTGTAATGAGGTGGAGCTACAGCAAGCGACTAGCATATATGGTGGCTACATTCGCAAAAGAGAGCGAGAAGAGAAGCAAGGCACGGTCGTGAAGCTAGTAGTGATCAAGAAGTGATCCTAGAGCAACCTACGCCAAACATAACTCCAACACCGTGTTCACTTCCCGGACTCCGCCGAGAAGAGACCATCACGGTTACACACGCGATTGATGTATTTTTGTTAAGGTCAACTTCGGGTTTTCTACAACCAGACATTAACAAATTCCCATCTTCCTCATAACCGCGGGCACGGCTTTCAAAAGATAATACCCTGCAGGGGTGTACCAACTTAGCCCATCATAAGCTCTCACGGTCAACGAAGGATAAACCTTCTCCCGGGAAGACCCGATCAAACTCGGAATCCCGGTTCGCATGACATTTCGACAATGGTAAAACTAGACCAGCAAAGCCTCCCGAATGTGCCGACAAATCCCGATAGGAGCTGCACATATCTCGTTCTCAGGGCACACCGGAGGGGCAAGACGTCGGGTTGGTATAGACCCTGGTTGCCCAGGGGACGCCGGACATCGCCCAGGTTGGACCAGCATTCGAAGGAACACTGGCCCGGGGGGAGGGGGTAAATAAAGATGACCCTCGGGCTCGCGAAAACCCAAGGGAAAAAGGCTTAGGTGGCAAATGGTAAAACCAAGCTTGGGCCTTGCTGGAGGAGTTTTATTCAAAGCGAACTGTCAAGGGGGTCCCATAAATCACCCAACCGCGTAAGGAATGCAAAATCAAGGAACATAACACCGGTATGACGGAAACTAGGGTGGCAAGAGTGGAACAAAACACCAGGCATAAGGCCGAGCCTTCCACCCTTTACCAAGTATATAAGGTGCATTAATTAAACAGGAGATATTGTGATATCCCAAAAAATATCCATGTTCCAACAAGGAACAAACTTCATCTTCACCTGCAACTAGCAACGCTATAAGAGGGGCTGAGCAAAAGCGGTGATATAGCCAAACAACGGTTTGCATAGGACAGGATGGTTAGAGGCTTGACATGGCAATATGGGTGGCATAATATAGCATGTGGTAGGTAACGTAGCATAGGCATAGCAAAAGAGCGAGCATCTAGCAAGCAAAGATAGAACTGATTTCGAGGGTATGGTCATCTTGCCTGCAAGGTTCTCAGAGTTGTCGAAGGTTTGATCCTCGTTAGCGTACTCAACAGGTTCCTCGTGCACGTACTCGTCTCCCGGCTCTACCCAAAGCAAGAACACAAACAATGGAACCACAATCAAACATGGAGCAATGCACAAGCAATATGATGCAATACATGACATGATATGCGAGATGTGATGTGCAATGCATATGTGTGCTCCGGAAGGAAAATGATGAACAAGGCATCAACTTGGCAAACCAAGTATGCCGCTGGAAAGATGAGATGATTTCGGTTGAAATCGATATGAAGATCACCGGAAACGGATGCACGGTTTGCAAATGGCAAGCAAAACAATAATGGCACAAATCTGCGATTAACAGCACGATGCTATTTAGCATGCAACAAGAAACTATGCTACAGCACCCCAACATACAAACAAAGCATATGGAAGTGATCTACAGGAGATGCTTAACAAAAGAGGAACACTGAGCTACGGCTAAATCACATCATAACAGGCTCAAACTAGCATGGTGAAAGTGCAAAAGATATCAGGTTCACAGACTTAGTGAAAACACTAATATGCCAGAAATTAACATCAGGAAGGCATGTTTAGAGCAAGCAAACAACAAGCTACAGGAACTTATAATAGCAAAACAAGACATGGCAGGAATCTCCTCAAAGCATAGATCAAAAGTCCCTTACTGACCATAAGCCAAAAAGGACCAGAAGAAATGATGGCACCCATGTAAACATAGCAAGTTTTATTAACAGTTCCAGACTTAGAGAAGTTTCAGGACAAGGCAAAAACAGATTCAACATGGCATCTTCGCGAGCTCGATGCACTCATTACAGAGCATCTCATGATAAACTAAGCATACACCCATCAAGAAGACATGGCATAGAAGTTATACATGGCAAGAACAACATCATAGCATACAAGTATCAACTACAACAACCTTGTAAAAATTGAATATCATGTAAACAATCTGCCAGGAAACATTTTTTAGCAAAAGTAGAGCACGAAAATGACATGCTAGACTACTCCATAATTGCCAACAAATGCATGGATGTATAGAGCACATCCATATGTTCAAAACACCCTTACTGATCATGCTCAAAATGGGCATAGATCTCTCTGTAACAACATGAACACATGGCATAAAAATAACAGCAGGACATGACTTGGTGAAAATACAAAGTCCCTGAAATCAGCAACATTATGATCCCTAGTTTGCTTGCTTGTGCTAGTCACCACAGAGATCACAAAAATACATGGCATACACCCCTGTAAAGCTGGCATGGCATAGTTCAAAACACATGTAGGGCTCAAGTTCATAAGATGCACACATCAATCATGGTAAAAATGACAAAAGTGCATGTTCTGTTAAGAAACAGAAACTAACACCACATAGCCCTCTTCCAACAGCATTTTGGGCATCAAGATGAGCTCAAATGAAAATGGTGCAATGAGATGAAATGATGTACTCATTGAGGCGAACAATTCAGTATGCTGCACGCCCAAAACGGAGCCACGAGTGCAGAGATGTGATGCACTGAAGATGCAACATAATTATGACAGGAAATGACTTGGACGATTTTCGGGGAGGAGAAGTCAACCTAGTCCAGATCGGATCTGGGCGCGGATCGAGGCGTGCGGCGGCTCGGGGACGCGGCTGCCGGAGGACGGAGACGAGGCCGGGGCGGCCGGATCCGGCAGAGCTCCGGCGCGGCGGCGCGGGGACGGGGCGGCGACCTTCGGGGCGACGGGGAGCGGCGGAGAACGGCGCGGCGGCGCGTCTGGCCGGCGACGGGGAGGCGGCGGCTCCCGGGCGGCGCCGGAACGGGCGGTGGCGGCGCTCAGGCAAGCCACGGACGGCGGCGGAGGACTCGGGCGGCGGGGAGCGCGGGCGAGCGGCGGCGGCGGGCGCGCGGGCCGGGCGGGCCTCCCAGGCCCGCGGCGGCGGCGGGTGCCGGAGCCACGTGGCAGCTCCTGGTTTGTCCGGGGCGGCGGGCGGACGCGTCCGGCTCCGTCTGGACATGTCCGGCGCGGGGAGAGGAGTGAGGAGCTAGGGTTAGGGTGGATTGATCCGAAATTTCGGGAGGAGGGGTGTTTTTATAGGTAGAGGGAGCTAGGAGGCTCCAAATGGAGTGAGGTTTTCGCCCACACGATCATGATCCGACGGCGGAAAGCATGGAAGTGACTTAGATGGGTTATTGGGCTGTTTTGGAGGGGTGTTGGGCTGCAACCCAAAAGAGGCTTTTGCGGTTACGCGGTTAACCGTTGGAGTATCAAACGAGCTCCAAATGACTCGAAACTTGACAGGTGGTCTACCGATGGTGTACCAAGGCCACTTGGCAAGCCTCGGTCCATTCCGAGAACGTTTAACACCCGCTCACAAAAAGAGACAAGAGGGGGTGCGCCGGTGCATGTGGGAGTGTCGGAATGCAAAACGGACAACGGGGAAAATACTCGAATGCATGAGACGAACACGTATGCGAATGATATGCACATGATGACATGATATGAGATGCATGACATGAACAAAATGCCAAACGAAAAAAACAAAACCCAACCACGGAGGGGATACCATAGCACATAACCGAAAATGGCAAGAGTTGGAGTTATAAATATGGAACGTTACATCCGGGGTGTTACACGTGGGGATAAGGACGGCCAAGGGGAGTTCTAACTCCCCATACCCATCCGTCAGTTTTCCCAGTTCGTCTCTCTCTCTCTCTCTCTCCCTCGCTTAAGAAGGGGGACGGAGTCCATCGCCGGATCTCCGCCTCCGGCTGCTCTCCTGCGATTCCGTCCGGTGGGATCGTTCCCCACCACGTGCTCTTGCCATGGACCAAGGTCTTTCCCCAACTCCCTCTCGTTTTGGTTGTTTTCTTTGCCTCTAGGTTTTTGGGGGAGACACGTGTGTTCTTGAGATTTTTTAGGCTAAATTTATGCAAGAGTAGGATGTAGGAGAGTAGTATTGCGTAGGGATTATACTTGATATGTTGTCCTGTGCTAGATTTGATCAACCGTAGTACCGCCGTGGTTTCGCGGTTTCTCTCAGATTTAAACTTTGGTTCGGATCTGACGCGGTGCGGTACTACCGCGCCACATGTGCGGTACTACCGCTTGTCCGGTACTACCGCCCGTCCGGCGCGGTACTACCGCACGCGCTGCAGAACTAGGATCTTACTACGGCTCCCAACCCCGGTACTACCGTGACCTCACACGGTACTACCGCGACTAGGAGTGGTACTAAAATTTTAGTGCCGCAGCATCCGGCAGTACTACCGTTGTGTCCAATCTATCTCATGGCAACTACCACGTATACTTTCTATGTGTTTCTTGTGCTTTGTCGTGGTATTTGCATTGATTCTTTTTGCTTTTCGTGGGTGTTTTGCGCTTTGTTTCTCAGGTGGTGGCTCTCGTCGTTTCAATCCCAGTCGTGACACTGGCTCCAAGCGTCTGCGCAATCCCGGCGAATCACCAGAGGGCTCCACTGCCCCCAAGCGCTCTGTCAAGACCTCCGCTAGCAAGCACAGGGAACCTGCTAAGGGCATGGATGAGATTCCTCCTTCTGAGTTCGTTCGTCTCAGGCAGCTCAACCCATATGTGAACCCTCGTGCTACCATCAGAGGCAGTGAATTGTTTTGGTCCAAGCAGCAGACTCTCATTTATCTGGATGTCATCAAGAACAAGCAAAATACCTACGTGGATGTCAAGTGGATAGACATGCATCACCTGAGGAAGGACAAGTTTCGTGAGTACTTTGGAGAAGCTCTGGATTTGGTGGAGCAGTTTGGTATTGAACATGTGATCTCTTTCCTCCTTGACTATGACCCTGAGCTTATCTGTCAGTTCTTTGCCTCAGTTTACTTTCACCCTGGGGAGGAGCGGAGGATGACCTGGATGATCAATGGCCGTATGTTGACTGCTACTTGGAAGGAGTTCATGGATCTACTCCAGGTTCCTGATGACGGGCTCGACACTCCCGTGGGTGTTCACCCCCATGCTAATTCTGAGTCTGCTAACAAGGACAAGATTCAGCCATTCTATGTTGAGAAGGTGCTTCCCAATGGCAAGTCGGCGTGGGTGCTCAACTCTTTTCTGGATATCATGTATCGCATCTTCCGCAACTCTCTGTTCCCTCGCATTGGCGACAAGGACAAGGTTCATGCCTATATGGTGGATATGATGCTCCTGTGCGAGGAGGCTCGTGTGTCTCAGACTCAGCCACTTGATGTCTCACACATCATGTGGTGTGAGCTTTGGTTTGCGGTGTTCAACCGGAAGGTGCCTATCTATGGACCATATCTATTTCTGCTGATCTCCAAGACTTGGGAGAAGATGTACCCTGGTGATGAGTTCCTTGCTCCAGACTGGATTCGACATGATCCCATCAGTCTCCGTGTCAATCCCAACTGGGCCAACACTACTACTCGTGCTGAGGCGTCTGCTGCTAGGAGGGCAGTTGATGAGGAGGAGGCTGGAGCAGAGGATGTTGCTGAGGACCCTGCTACTAGGTCTTCCCATAGTTCCTCTGAGCCCTCGTGGGCCAAGAAGCTGAAGGACAAGATGAAGACTCTTTTCTGCATGCAAGCTAAGGGGCAATACAGGACTCACGTGGCATCCAAGGAGAGTCGCCGCCGGGACAAGAAGATCATGAGGCTGTATGGAGAGGACGTGTCTGGTGGTTCTGAGGATCGCATCACTCTAGAGGCTGAGTGGATGGAGAAACAAGGCTACAGGTGGACTGATTCTGAGGAGGACGTCGAGGAGACCATTCCTGTCGCCGAGTCTGAGGAGGAGCGTTGGGATGATTTCTCTGCTTGAGCCACCCCTTGTGTGTAGGTGTCCTCTCTGCCTTTTCGGCGTCTCGATGCCAAAGAGGGAGAGAGTGTATGGATTTGCAAGTCGTGTGTCGTGTTTATGTTCGGTGTGTTCGCTTTCTCGTTTGAACCTCGTTTGAACCTCGTTTGAACCTCGTTTCGATTGCTTTGGGTTGCTTTCCTTCATATGGTGTAAGACATATGCACTCTACCTATCTTAGTGAGCTTGTTATATATTGTGCTACCTTTGTGTTATGCTCTTGCTTAGATGTTAGTCTTGCTCTAGCAAGAACATGCCTTGTCTCGAAAATATAGGGGGAGTGTTGATCCTAGTTTGTGTGCTATGCAGTCCAAAGCATCCATCTAGATTGCACACATCTAGGGGGAGCCCGTCTATATTCTAGAGAGGAGGGGTTTGCCGCTGCTCTATATTATCTCTTTTTCTGCAAATCCCGTATTGTCATCAATCCACCAAAAAGGGGGAGATTGTAAGGGCATATTTATCCCTAAGGTGTTTTGGTGATTGATGACAATGCTTTTGCGGACTAATCGTGTGCCTTGAGTTTCTCAAACGCTTCATCGCTAGGCACAAGGCGGTTCGGTGCCCCTCAAAGACTATTGAAGACGGTGTTGTTGTACGTTTCTTTTTGGTGAATTTGAATCGTAGGAGAGCCGTACTATTAAGAGGGGGTCTGCGTCGGAAAGGTTCGGGTGGAATCATCACGTACACGCTTCCTTCATTGTCTCCACCTTTCCCTTGCACTTTGGAGCATCCCCCGTCTATCCTCTGTGCGTTTGTCCTGGCTGATGCTGCTGAGCTTGTAGTAGTACTGCTCCCTGGAGCGGTAGTACCGCAGGCACCTACGGTAGTACCGTGCCACGGCGCGGTAGTACCCCGGGAGCCCCACGGTAGTACCGCTCCTCTGGAGTTGTAGTACCGTGGCTCCCAGGCCAAGTGCCGCTACTTCGCGGTAGTAGGGGCGGATGTAATTTTTTACACCCGCACCTCCGCGGTAGTACCGCACCTCATGCGCGGTAGTACCGCGCTCGGCCTGCCAAGTGCCGCTGCTTCGTGGTAGTAGGGGAGGATGTAATTTTTTACATCCGCGCCTCCGCGGTAGTACTGCAGTCCTTGCGAGGTAGTACCACGCATGGCCTGTTTTCAGCTGCCATGCGGTAGTACCGCTCCCCAGCGGTAGTACAGTGTCGGACTGTTGCACTGTTTCTTTTCCAGCGGAAGTAGGCACGGATGTATTTTTATTCATCAGCACCCTTCGTAGGCTAGGACTTTCCTGCCTTGCGGTAGTACCGCAAGGGGGAGTGGTAATACCGCGCTCGCAGAAGTACTGCTCTTAGTCAGGCATGTTCTAGTCTCTACTGCTGCCGTGGAAGTACCGTGGTCCCTCATGGTAGGACCGCGTGGCCTTGCGGTAGTACCGCATTCCTGGAGCGGTAGTACCCCATGTCGTGGGCTGGATATGTGGATAACGGTTGGATCTTTTCCATAGCTATAAAAGGGGTGTCTCCTACCTCTAGTTGACTACCTCTTCCATCTCTAACCTCCATTGTTGCTCCAAGCTCCATTTTCGCCTGATCTCTCTCCCTAGCCAATCAAACTTGTTGATTTGCTCGGGATTGGTTGAGAAGGCCTCGATCTACACTTCCACCAAGAGAAATTTGATTCCCCCCACTCATCCCTAGCGGATTTTGTTACTCTTGGGTGTTTGAGCACCCTAGATGGTTGAGGTCACCTCGGAGCCATAGTCCATTGTGGTGAAGCTTCGTGGTGTCATTGGGAGCCTCCAATTAAGTTGTGGAGATTGCCCCAACCTTGTTTGTAAAGGTTCGGTCACCGCGTTCAAGGGCACCAATAGTGGAATCACGGCATCTCGCATTGTGTGAGGGCGTGAGGAGAATACTGTGGCCCTAGTGGCTTCTTGGGGAGCATTGTGCCTCCACACCACTCTAACGGAGACGTGCTTCCCCTCAAAAGGAAGGAACTTCGGTAACACATCCTCGTCTCGACCGGTTCCACTCTTGGTTATCTCGCGCCTTTACTTTTGCAAGCTTACTTGTGTTGTATCCCTTGCTTGCTTGTGTGCTTGTTGTTGTTGCATCATATAGGTTGTTCACCTAGTTGCATATCTAGATAACCTACTTTGATGCAAAGTTTAATTTGGTAAAGAAAAGCTAAAAATTGTTAGTTTCCTATTCACCCCCCCCCTAGTCAACCATATCGATCCTTTCACCGGTAATTCTGCGCCTGAATCTATTGTGATTGGGCATCCAAAGTGGCCTGGTCTTCAGCCATCCTGGCCTCCTCAGCTGCCAAGTCCGCCAAGTCCGCCAAGTCGGCTGCCGATCCAGAGATCATTGCTGCTGTGGATGAAGATTGCACGGTGGGCTGTATACCGGCCATGAAGATTGCAACCCGGTTCGGCGGTTCAAAGGGGCCCGGAATACTGTCGCCATCGGAATATCCCCCAATCCGGCCATCTTGCAACTGGTACAGCGACTCAGCTTTGCTAGTGGATGATTCGCCATCTGAGCAGATGGCTATCTCACCATCAGACACCAGTTCAGATTCCGCACCATGGATGAACCCTACGAACGCACGCTTCATGGCAGGCTGAACCCGGGCAGGACTTGCACGCTGAGCCGTTTTGACGAGGTCGGTGGAGACGTCCGGCTCAGGGCCCCGTTCGCCGATCTTGCCGATGAAGACATGAAATCCGCCAAAGGGGACCCTGTACCATACTCGATTGAGCCGGCCTCGCAGCCCCAGCCTGCGTCGTCGATGTAGAGCTTGCCGCGACGACTCTTGGTCATCCGGCCAACCGCGTACCCTTTGAGTCCTTCAAAGTTGCCCTTTAAGAACTCGAAAGCATCGTGCGATAGCCCCACGGTGGGCGCCAACTGTCGTGGAATTAACACGTCAGATGTCCTAGCAGAAGGACTTAGTCGTGGAGCCATCGCAACGAGATTAGCAAAAAGGGGTTAAACCGGACAAGGGACACGAGAGTTTTATACTAGTTCGGCCCCTTACGATGAAGGTAAAAGCCTACGTCTAGTTGTGATGGGATTATTGGGGTTTCGATGACCAGGGAGCAAATACGCTTGCCTGAGTCTCGAGTTTTTTTCTAGTTTATGAAACGCCACCGGGTCGTCCCTTCATATACACAGGTTGACGCTCGGCCGGTTTACAGAGTTCTGAGGCCGGCTCATACAAGTGTCTGGCTCGGTCTCTTCCCTTCCCTAACTTACAACACAAGTATACAACTATGGCGGTTTACAACTATGGGCCCTAATCTGCCTTTGGGCTCTGGGCCTCTAAGCTTTACTAGTAGAGCACCATCTTCTTTATCTTCATGGGCTTCAATACGGATGAGCGTAAACTGGCCCCTCCTGGGCGGTTTACACTCAGTAGTTATATCCTCAACAGAAACGGGCAGCCAGATGAAGGCGTATGTGATAAACAACATACGGTTCACTAGGATGAACTGTTTGTGATTAGGCAACACAAAAGAAACGATCAGCCAGAACCTGGTGCGTGCGATATACAGCACGCGATTCACTCGGATGAACTGTTTGTGTTGAGACAAGCGAACATAAATGGTTCAATATAACAAGATGTGTGTGATACGCAGCAAATAGGTCTGTAATCAGAAATGTGTGCGAAGACCGATAATAACACAGACGATTGCTTCTAAAAAGACGTATGTGATATGCTCTGTCTACACAACATGTATTGGCCATTGGGGGACGGGCGGTCATCCGGATACGCCATAAGGATGCGAAGAGGCATAATACATCAGCAAGGACTAGCTGTTCCACCAGTAGCTCATCTAAGAGAACTCTCAAGTTAAGTGTGCTCAGGCTAGAGCAGCGATGGGATGGGTGACTGGATGGGAAGTTGTGTTGATGTTAAATTAGCTGATAGGATGGGTCATTTCGGTCATCAAAATGACCGAAATGCCCCATTCCCTCAGCTAATTTAACCTTGAGGTCCTTGTTTTTATTTTTATTTTATTTTTTAATATATGTTAAAGAAGGTCTACCGCATTACTTTTTGGCAATGTGTGTACGTGGAATACAGTTGATCCACCCGGCCTGTTTGTGATGGAATAAGCCATGTGTGTTGTGGGCAAACGCTTGCTAGTGTACAACCGTTTGTGATTGATGAATTCATCACCAACGGGTTCCCTAGTGTGGTCCGTGTTCATCTCATCATGTGTGTGTGTCCTTTCGTCCTTCTCTTGCACTTCATGTCACCCCGCTGCCGCAGACGTTCGAGCACAAGCTTGAGCAGCACACGGGGGCGTTCTTTTGGCCAAACGGTGCTGAGCCCGTTCCCACGCAACCGCGCAGGTTCCCGCGCAAGCTTCCCGCCCGACTCGGTGAAATCCCCCAAAATCCCAATGCGTATCAGCCTACTATGTAAACCCTCACGGCCAGCGAGTCCTGCATCGCATTTCCCCTCCCTCCCTGTAGCTTATCTTGTCTGCATCTGCCAAAATCGGCATTGGCACCGGACCGTCGTCGTCGCTCAGCCATTCCGCCGTCATTAGAGCACATCTCCAGCTAGGAGGCTACATTGCAGCGGTGGTGCAGTCCCCGACGTAGTATAGTGCGTGCGGCGTCCAAGTTGGGTGTGCGCGGAACACGCGCCACACGCTCGGCCGCCAGTGCTTGTCGACAGTTGTTGCCGGCTGGCGTTGCCGCCACACCTCCATCGAAAGCCAGGGCCATCACTGGCTCTGCCGCCGTGACCATCACCCGCTCCGTCGCCGTGGCCATCACCCGCTCCGCCGCCGTGGCCATCACCCCACTGCCGGCCACCGTGGCCATCACCCGCTCCGCCATCGCAGCAAGAAGGCTGGAGGTGGTGGTCGTGGTCGGCACCCCATCGTTGTTCGCCGTGGCCGCTAGCCCACCATCGACAGCCGGGATCATCACCCGCTCCGCCACCGTCGCCCGCAGGAGGAAGGCGGAGGTGGAGGCATGCACGTGCGGTAGTGACCTTGCATGCTACATCGAGTTCATGCGGGAGGAGGAGGAGGAGCGACTCGTCGAGCATGCAAAGAGCCTTACCGCCACCGTGGCCGCGGCACACGGCAACGCAGAGGCGAGGAATCAGGAGATCTACGAGGAGAACCACCGCTTTGAGAGGGATCGTCTAGAGAGGCAGAGGGCGTTCGAGGTGAGCGCCGCTAAAGGTGCAGTAGCGGCAGGCACCGTATTGCAGTTGTCCAATTCGTCGGTAGCCTCCTCCTCCTCTTCCTCTTACTGAGCGCGCTCGACAGAGGAGAGGCTGCCAGAAGTAGTACAAAGCCCCTCCGTAGTAGTATTTAGGGGCTATTTTGTTCAGTTCGTCTGACTATAGATGTGGTGAAACTGTACAACGTACTTAAAATTAGCTAGTATATATAGTTGAACTAGCTATTTCAGTACATGGTTGGCAAAAATTAGGGAAAAGGTTGGTCGGTTCAGCTGTAAAGTTTAACTATTTGTATAAATTAAGCACAACTGGTTAATCTATGAATGAAATCTATGTTTAGTTACTGAATTTTAGTTGCAAAAATTAGATAGTGCTGGTGATTTTTAGCTGCATATTTTGACAAATCGCAGTGCTACAAGGATTGAAAAATGGCAATGTTACTAGATCAACAAATGTCAATCTTTCCAGTTTGACAAATGCCAATATACCCAATATGAAAGATGCAAATCTTACCAAATTGTCTGTACGTGGTTGCACACGGGTTATCCAAAAAATCCGTTTGCGTTGAAGGGAGGTAGAAAACCTGCTTGCCAAATTTTCTCTTGGCTTAGCACCGAAGTCTCGCTTTGCGTACCTTATTCAATCTGAACCATTTGCGTTGAAGAGATGCACAAATCCTGTGCAGCGAATTTTCCCTTGGCTTACTGTGGAAGACCATAGCTCTCACTTTGCATACGGGGGCAGGGTGTTTGACATTCATTCCCATTTCTTGCATGGGTCCTAAGCATGAAACCAAGGACACATATTTGAATTTTCAACTAATCTATATGCATTAGAGCATGTGCATGTAGTTCAAATTTGAATTATGCACATAAATCTATTGAAAACTCAATTAATGCATACGAAATGTGGTAACGTACCCCAAAAATTCCAAAATTTAACACAACACATGTTTTTCTATGTTGACACTAGAGAAAAAAATTTAAATCAAGAAGAGGTAACGGCTATCGTTTTGTCCAAAAAGGTGAAACATTCCCTACAGAAACCATCAGGCTTGTTGTGAGTAGCTCTAGTTTGTGAGAAGCTTATACCTAAACCTGCCCCAAATGGGATAAAAATTTAACGATGGCCTGTTGATGCTGCTCCATGATAGCATGCCATGTTTCATGAATTACAGACGAGTTTTGGATTTACTAGAATTTAAAAATCAGGTATCTCAATGTTTGTGGCCGAGTGACGGTGGCAGGGTGTTTGACATTCATTCCCATTTCTTGCATGGGACGTAAGCATGCAACCAAGGAGACAAATTTGAATTTTCAACCAATTTATATCCATTAGAGCATGTGCATGTAGTTCAAATTTCAATTATGTACATAAATGCATTGAAAGGTCAATTAATGCATAAAAATGTCCTAACGAACCCCCAAAAATTTCAAAATTTAACACAACACTCCTGTTGTTCTATATGTTGATACTAGAGCAAAAATTGAAATCAAGAAGAGGCAACGGATATCGTTTTGTCCAGAAAGGTGAAACGTTCCCTACCGTACCCATGAGGCTTGTTGCGAGAAGCTCTGGTTTGTGAGAAGCTTATACCCCAACCTGCCCCAAATGGGACAATATTTTTACCACTTCATGTTGCTGCTGTTCCGTGATAGCATGTCAAGTTTCATGAATTTCAGACGAGTTTTCGATTTACTAGAATTTTAAAACCATGTATCTCAATGTTAGCATCCGAGCGACAATGGCAAAGGTGTTTGACATTCATTCCCATTTCTTGCATGGGACCTAAGGTTGGAACCAAGGACACACATTTGATTTTTTGACCCGTTTATATGCATTGGAGCATGTGCACGTAGTTCAAATTTGAATTATGCACATGAATGCATAGAAAACTCAGTTAATGTATAAAAATGTCCACGCAAACCCCGAAATATCCCAAAAATTGCAAACACTCATGTTGTTCTATGTTGACACGAGAAAAAAATTAAATGTAAGAAGATGCAACAAATATCGTTTCGATCCCCAACGTGGCACGTTCCCTACCGAAACCATCATGCTTGTTGTGAGAGAAGCTCTGGTTTGCGAGAAGATTATACCATAACCTGGCCCAAATGGGACAATATTTTTTTACCCCAGCATCTTGATTCCATTCCATGATAGCATGCCAATGTTCATGAATTTCAGACGAGTTTTGTATTTACTAGAATTACAAAAGCAAGCACCTCAACGTTTTCTGGAGAGCCACGGTGCCATGGTGTTTGAAATTCATCCCCATTTCTTGAATGGGACGTAAGCATCAACCCATGGACACATATATCATTTTACAACCCATTTTGGTGCACCGAAGCATGTGCATGTGGTTTAATTTTGAATTGTGCACCTGAAATGCCTAGAAAACCAAGTTACCATATAAAAATGTCCAAATGAACCCTGAATAATTACAAATTTTTTGACGACCCACCTATAGTTGCATGTTCACTACACATAGAAGTTCTAGCAATTCAAACACCATCCTTTGCAGCTGTGACCACATTATGTAATTCAAATCAAGATGACAAATCAAGTAGATCCCACAAAGTTTATTGTCACCAACCGTGTAAGATGCAGTTCAAAATATCCTGGAGCACCATCGGTGTATAGTACGCCTATGGCTTACACGAGAAGGTTCATCGGCTACAGTCCACAGCCGGCGTATCAAGCACACTAGCTCGCTCCCCAAATATCATTTCACTGTTCAATCATCGTCGGTGAAAGATGGGGACGTGGACCAGCATACCAAGGGCAATGTCTGATGACACTTTGCGCGCTAGTTTTTTCGCTGAAGTGATTCCAAATTTTCGGCTTCCACGGAAATATCTAGCCCCCCGTCCCCTCCCCCTACCAAAATCCACATTTCCCATGTTCCCGCCTTCCTTTCCAAGTTGAAACCTTCACTCCTTGCTTGCAGCGCCGCGCCCCTCACCGGCAACCCTCCTTCAGGCTGCTCGGCCTCGCCTATCCAAGTAGGTAATCCACACCCGACCCCCATCCTCCTCCTCCTTCCACATCCCACATGCCCTGACCGCCGGCGCGAGCGAGACACCTTCCACCCAAATCACTGACCGCTCCACCAAATATGCGCCGTCCTAAGCCATCGTGCATGCAGTATAGCCAGGATCTCAAGGAGCATTTGGCAGCGGAGAAGCAAATCAAGGCCGCATGCATGGGTGAGGTAGCGGTGGCTGCTATTCGTGCCGACCCCCAGATCTTGGAGGAGCACCTTGCCATTTGCTAGCTACGCCGGTTAAGCATGCTCGGTTTACCCGTTGCGTGTGCCGCTCCTGCCTTCATTAACAAATTGCTCTAGTGTATATGTTCTATATGTCGTGCAATGTGGTGCTCACTTATTAACTGTTTGGTTAATTAGTTGTCGTGTTCGGTTAACTGTTTGGTTCAATTCTGCAAATGTGATGTTCAATTCTTCAGGGTGCAATTTTGTATTGTCTTCCATGTGAGAAATAAATCGATTTTTTCTTGACAAAATACATGAGAAACAAATCCAATTGTTATATTTCCAAGTTGTCAAGCATGCTTGGTTTTGGTTAACTATTTGATCTTCTAGTATGTTATACATTGTGCAATGTGGTGCCTAGTTAATGTTTGGTTCATTTATTGTGGTGTTTAGTTTACTGTTTGGTTCCATTCTACAATACGACATTCAATTGTTGTGGGTGCATTCTGTTATTGTATATCATGTGAGAAATAAATTGAATTTGGATATACTAAATACATGAGAAACAAATACAATTGCTATATTTCCAAGTTGTTAAGCATGCTTGGTTTGGTTAACTATCTGATCTTCTATTAGGAGTATGCTATGTTGTGCAATGTGGTGCTCAGTTAATGTTTGGTTCATTTGTTGTGGGGTTTAGTTAACTGCTTGGTTCAATCCTGCAATGCAATGTCCAATTGTCGTGGGTATAATTTTGTATTGTTGTGCATGTGAGGAATAATCGAATTTGGCTGCACTTAATACATGGGAAGCATATAAAATTGCTATATTTCCTAGTTCTTAATGATGCTTGGTTTGGATAAATGGGTTTTCCATGTGGCTTGAATTAATCTGATGAATCTGCAATGTGCTTATTTTTCATCAACATATTTTACTGATAGCATGCGAACCCTTACTTAACCTGATGACTAACTACTTTTATGTGTTACAGGGAAACAATATAATGGGAAGCACTGAGGTTTACAATCGAGGTTAGCACGTGCATGGTCCGTTGTCTAATAGCACATTATTGTGCAATTGCAGGAACCATTCTAATACTTAGGTTTTTAACAATTTGGTCTTGCACATGTAGGTCCTGTTGTCAGAGGTTTTGACCCACTGTGCGACCCTTTTGGCATATGGGGAAATGAGTTGTTCATGAATATCAATCAAGTATGATAAAGAAATTGGCGACAAAAAACTACAATATCTTTGTCTGCACAATGAAGAAGACATCAGTTCACTACAGGATGGTACTAACAATCATACCTTGTCTTTTTTATTCCTTTGCCCAATTTCCAATATAGAAAAGATATTTATGCATATCCTTGTTTTCAGGCCTTTCCAAAACAGTTCACTGATGATTACCTCTCAAACCACCTATATGGACAGGAGGCGAGGAAGGTATTCATACAACACCCACGGTTCAATATTAAAGTGTTCCTGAAGAGGACGAAGGATGGACGGTCAATCATCCACAGGCACTGGCCTAAAGTTGCAAAAACCTTCAACAACAATGAGGGCTCAATATTCGCCTTCCGCTTCAGCAGTTTTTCCGATGAGATGCATCTGTCTATGTACCGTCTATGATGCTAATTTCAAAAGGTCATGTGAAACTTGGTGCTGGTGCAGTTGTGTAATGGGGTAGCCGAGTGCTGAAGCTATCATGTTGTACTCTGATGTATTTCAATTATGAAATCCTACTTCCTTAATATGGGAATGAAATATATTATGTGTTTAATATGAATGTCAATTAGGTTAATAAATGGATTATTAATAATAGGGCAATTAGCCTACCAATGGCGAATTAGCCTGCTAATTGGTTTTTGCTATTGCAAACGGTTATTGAGAAAATACCGTGGGCGATGACCTAAGGCAACATACACAGTTTCTAAGAATAAACCGTGTTGGATCTATGAATAATCACACACGACATTCTCTTCAAAACTGTTTGCGTTAGGCCATCTTGCGCAAATGTTTACCGCATCAAAACAGTGTGTGATGGATAGCCTTTGCCACACAGTTTCTTCTACGCACCGTGTGTGATGCATTCAATGCAAATGATAAAAATTTTAATATTGTGTGCGATGGAAACGCCATCACAAACGATTTAACGGGGAAAATTGTGTGTGATGTACCTACGAACAGAAAAGTTTTCCTTGCGGCGACTGTGTGGGATGTATATACGAACGGAAACGTTTCGCGGGGACTGACTGTGTGGGATGTACTTACGACCAGAAATGATTTCGCCTGTATAATTGTATTTTTTATCATTACTATACGTATAACCGTATTTGATCGCTCGTCGGTCGCACACGACCTCATTTTACCGAGCGTGTGTGCCAGGAGGGCATATCCCCGACGATTTCTGGGTCGTGTGGGAAGGACCCCCTAATCGCCCACACTCACTAGGCGACGGTTCCAAATGCCGTCGCAGAAAGGGGTTTTAAACCATTTGTATAGCACCAACACGTACCAGTGAAATGAGTTGTCCTTGAATATCGGTCAAGTCAAGAAACTCAAAAAGATTGTTAGGATAAACAAATTAGTGACAAAAAACAACAAGATCTTTGTCTGCATAATGAAGAAGACATCAGTTCACTACATGATGGTACTAACTATTATACCTTGGCTTTTTTATTCCATTGCCCTATTTCCAATCCAGAGAAAACATTTATGCACATCCTTGTTTTCAGGCCTTTCCAAAGTAGTTCACTGATGATTACCTCTCAAACCACCTGTATGGTCAGGAGGCGAGGAAGGTATTCATACAACACCCACGGTTCAATATTCAAGTTTTCCTGAAGAGGACGAAGGATGGGCGGTCAATCATCCACATGCACTGGCCTAAAGTTACAAAGACCTTCAACATCAATGATGGCTCAATATTCGCCTTCCGCTTTAGCAGTTTTCCATATGATATTCATCTGTCTATGTACCGTCTATGATGCAAATTTCAAAAGGTTAAAGATGTTGCATGTGAAAGTTGCTGCTGGTGTAGTTGTGTAATGGGGTAGCTGAGTGTTGAAGCTATATGATGTTGTGCTCTGATGTATTTCAATTATGAAATCATGCTTCCGTAATACGAAAATAAAATATATTGTGTGCTTAATATGAAATGTCAATTAATAAATGGGTTATTAATAATAGGAAAATTACCCTGCCAATTGGGGGTTTTCTATTGCAAACGGTTATTGAGAAAACACTGTTGGTGATGACCTCAGACAACGCACACAGTTGCTAGGAATAAAACGTGTTGGATCAATGAACAATCACAAACGACTTCCACTTGAAAACTATTAGTGTTAGGACACCTTGCGCAAACGTTTACCACATAAAAAGTGTGTGTGGTGACAGCCTATGCCACACTGTTTCTTCTACGCACCGTGTGTGATGCATTCAATAATTCAAACGGTAAAATTGTTAATATCATCTACGATGACAACGCTATCACAAACGATTTAATGGGGAAAATTGTGTGTGATGTACCTGCGAATGGAAACGTTTTCCTTGGAGTGACTGTGTGGGATGTATATACGAACGAAAATGTACTTCTTGGATTAATTGTGTGGGATTTACATACTAGCAGAAACCTATTCCTTGGATTGACTGTGTGGAATGTACATACGAACGGGAATGTTTAGCCGGGACTGACTGTGTGAGATGTACTTACGACTGAAAATGATTTGGCATCTATAATTGTATTTTTAGCACAATTGTACGTATAATCGTATATGATCGCTCGCCCGTCGCACAGGACCTCAATTTTCTGAGTGTGTGTGACCGGAGGGCCTAACCCCAACGGTTTATGGGTCGTGTTGGAAGGACACCCCTATCGCACACACTCACTCGGGGACGGTTCGAAATGTCGTCGCAAAAAGGGGTTAAAACCCGTTTGTATAACACCCCGTTGTACCAGTGTAACCCTAGGCTAGTAGGATGATGGTTGTTGTCCCCTTCTACGGACTAAACCCTTTGGTTTATATAGACACCAGGGGTGCTAGGGTTCAACATGGTTGGTTACAAAGAAAGGATAAACATGTAGATTCTTCTTATCTTGACTTGCACTACTAGGGATAACCCTAGCAGTAGCGCTTGTACTAGCGCTACTAGTAAGGCGCTATAGCTAACTGGTAGCAGTAGCGCTGGAAAATGAGCGCTACTACTATACCTAGTTAGCAGTAGCGCTTTGTAGGGGAAAGCGCTACTAATAATAGTAAGTAGCAGTAGCGTTTCTTTTGAAAAGCGCTGCTACTAAATTTTCATGTATTTTTGAAAATGCAGCTTATTCTCGTTGTACTTGTATATTTTTTATATACATTACTTTCACCATATGATTTTATGACCATGATTAGTTATTATATATAACAGTGGGTGAAATGAATGTGGATTAGATTCAAGTGGAGGCAACATGTGGTGCATGTCGAAAGTACTACTAATCCAAACTTGATCTTCACCTACTGATATATATAATAACTCATCATGCTCATATAACAACTTAGCATCATGCATCATAATAATAATAAATAACTCATCATCTATCTATTTATATTTAAAAAGTACTTGACGGGTTAACCAGAAAAAAATAATTAGTCTAGAAAATACCATAATAATTAGTAACATCCGACCTTTAATTCAGTGGGCCTAATTCCATTGATCAATCTAGAACTGTTAGATCTTCATAAACCGGGTGGACCCATATACCCTACGCACGAAATCAGAAACAATCTCTCAATCTCTACTCCTAATGTCTCAGTTGGTAGGTTGCGTTCCGGGTTTTATTTTTGTCCCACTATTTTCGTCCCACCATTTTCGTCCGGTTTTTTTTCGCTGGTTTTTTTTTCTACCCCCCACGCACTAAAAATACCTACCATCCTCTCGATCCCCTCTACGCACGCTCCTGTCGCCCCTCCTCTCGATCCACCCCCTTTCGCTGTGTTTTCTCTCTCCCTCGTATCCCGCTCCGCCGCCTCCCGCCTTCCTCTGCCGCCGCCGCCTTCCTCCGCCGCCTCCCGCCTTCCTCCTCCGCCGCCGCCCCTCGCCCTGCCTGCCTGCCTTGGTTTTTGGGCATCCCACTCCTCCGCTGCCATATGCCGCCTCCGCCAAGAACCGAGGCCCCCCACTTGTGGGCCGCCGCCGCCGCCACAGAACCTCAGGGAAGGGCGGGGCAGGGCGCAGTCTTCCTCCTCCGCCGCCATCTGGTCTGCCTCCGCTCCCATCTGCCGCCGCCGCGGAAATGTGGGACGCCGCTGTCGCGCCGCTGAATCCAAGGGACGTCGCCGCCGTCGCGGATCGGCAGGACGCCACCGTCGCAAATCGGCGGGACGACGCCACCGCTATCGCCTCGGATCACCAGGATGCCGCCGTCGCAGATCACCAGGACGCCGCCGTCGGCTCGGATCTTCACACGCCGTCGGCTCGGATCTTCACACGCAACCGGCGTGGCCGTGACGACTGATGAGCACGCTCAGCCCCCATTCCTGCCACAGGTCTTCACAATCGAGGCTTCCTCCTCATTCCTGTCTCTAATCTTTCATTCAACTACTCGAAGTAAACAAACTATTTATTCTCTTCTGTTTGTAGATGAAGAAAAGTTGCTGCTCTTCTTAGTTATCTCTGAACCACCGATTAGTGTGTGCTGCATAGGATTGCAGGCTCTGTTTGAATGTGTTCCGGCAAAGGAGCATATTGTCTTGTTTGGGGTGCATCCACTAAATATACTAGCATATTTCGTGGTTTGCGTACTCCTCATTTACGCTTGGTTTGTTAACTGAAGAAATGGTTTCAGGCTTCGCCTTGGTAGTGCACCTCCAGACAGAACTTGGCAAGCTTTGTAAAAGAGTGAATATGATCAGTCAATCAGGAAATATGCCGAGGAACCAAAGAATGTAATTAGGCCAGAACAGTTTGGTATACGTTATCAGAAGAGCAGACTAAACGCAGAGGAGAGTGAATCCATGCAGGAGATTGTTTTGCGGTGTTCACTGAGTCTTGCGTACTTTATTGCTGAATAATGTCACCATTTGTAAGTACATCATAGACTATGGACCTAATGGTGTTCCGATTTGTTAATGCAGGGGAAGCTAGAGGCAGAGAACCGTCGGTCTTGCATATGTCAGTGACGGTCGCTGATCAGGTTGTTGCGCGCGAATGACAACAATTGGTTCATAACGAACCAATATGTAGGACATGCCGTTCGACCTTCTTATAGAAGTGAACAATCATTTCCAGAGCATTGTATTAGCTGGACTTTTTATGAGGTATGAGCAGTTGAGAGTTTCGAGTGGGTATATTTTCTGAGTTCCTAAATATGATCAGTGGGCCGGCGCCGAAGTCCATCTTGACAGGTAGGTAGATTTGAGATTATTTGTATGTCTCAAGGTTGTTATCTGGTTCATTAGTGTGCCAAGGCTCTGTAGATCAAAACAGAGCCATGAAGGTTGCTATGAGCAAACTATGTCCAGGGAATTGTACAACTGTAGCTCACCTTACTGGTGGATCTGTTGTTAATATTTATTATTTCACTGCTCCGAGTTCTTTTGTTAGATATGTTGTGTGATTATACTGTGTATGTTTATTTGAGGAAAATGACAATTGATTTCAAGTGAGGTCTTGGGTATGTTTAGCTGAAATTTGCTGAAGTGAGCACTCGTGGGTAGTAACAGTGAAACCATCGTGTATTTGCCCAAGTGTTCAGTCTTTTAAATTGTTTGTGAAATGGTTAGAACTAAAAGATTGCCTTCATTTAATATTGATTTTGAGAGTAATATTTTTAGAAACTTCAGACTAATTCGGAGGTGAGGAGGATGGCGATGCCACCGCACCGTCGCACACCTCCATAAGGCGAGGACCACGCAGTCGCCGGGGCGAGGAGCCTACCTCCGCGCCACTCCATGAGGCGAGGGGCTCCCCAGAACTGCTGCTCCATTATGCTCCTCTCTTGAGGTATTTGTTCTTCAGCTTGAGAATTATTGTTCAGCTCCTGCACATAGTTCTCTATTTGCTCCATTGACAGTCAGCTTATACATTAGCATATGAATTAGATGAACATGGAGCAAAGGAGTATGCATGGTTGTACCTTGCCCAGAATCATATATTTTCTTAGCCATGAGTATGTCATCGTGATCCTCTGTACCGGCTCTAAGATGTACTACAATATGGTTACATCTACTCCATTCACCATGGTGATAATCAATTTATTTTTTTCCCTTTCTATTGTTTGATTGTATTGCCTTTAAGTCATATATTAGAGATTTTAGTAGAGTCAGGTCTCTATCAGCGAAGGTCATGGCTAAGGAAACGGGACTGGTGGATCTCCCCCTCGTCGGGGACAAGACGTCATGACACAGTTGTGATGAGGTGTGGCGCAAGCGTGGCTGTAGGATCCCTCCTATGAAGCCAGGCAATGACATCATCGGATTCTCACTGGTACGCAGAGCTGTCGCATGGATCCGACAGGTGGCAGGGGCGTGTGACTAATCAGGTACATGGCCTTGGTTCCACATATAATGTTACCAAGTTCTTAATCTGTCATATTGCTTCTACCGTTCAGATATCTGATGCCATTACAGATGGTGCTGAAGGATCTTGTAGTATGCAAGTATGGAGCAATTTCTAAAATGGCTTGCATGATGTCACTTGTCATCCTTGGCATCTATCTCTTTCGCACTACTACCTGCAGCTGGAGGCATCATGCCTAGGAAGGTGATTCTGTACTGTTTTTCTGAAACCTCAGTTGTACTCGTGATTTCTTGTCTCATTAATCTCACGGCCACACAGGACAATTTCTGAATATATTACAGTTAATGCCTTTCTTCTTGGAGCTTTTGTGTACTAGACTAGCATGATTTGTTGGGATGTGGATTGCGGTATGTGCAAATTTTAGTTTCAAGTGCTGCTTGGGGGTCTGCAACGAAAGCGTTGCAGGTTTTATTTGTTATCTATGGTGTTTGTCTTTCATGTGTTTCCCCCTTCTACGATTTGAAATAGTGAATAATTTACCAAAACAGTTTGGTGTTTGTGCAGCTGATTTCTCAGCCATGGCATGGCTGTATTTAGTGTGGCACTACTTCAGGCAACATTTTATGTTTGGCTTGGAGTATAGATTCACCTGATTCAATGAAGGTTACGGACAGTAAGTAACTTGCAAGCATGAATTTTTTCCACCATTAAATCTACTCCTTTTTTCCTATGTTTACATGCCCCCACATATTTACGGGTTCAACTTTTGACCAACTAATCGTGGGTTAGTTCATAAAAATTATACCATTGAATTTCTATTATAAAATAGTTTCCAGCAGTATATATATTTTCTGACATGTGAATCATCTATTATTGGTCAATGTTCAAACACAAAACCTAAGGGCGCCACGTAAATAGAGACGGAGGTAGTAGTTATTAGTTTTCGCAATGTATACAGTTTTAAACTATTAGTTTCTTTTAAGAATTGATGCGTACACGTTCAATTGATGTCGCGAATTCAACAAGTGCTTTGATGTCTCTGCGTACAAGTTTGTGAGTTAAATTGGTTGGCCTAAACTGTTGGAGGAGTCTGTGGTTGTGATGGTACGTTCATATGTTGTCGTTGTTCATACGTTGTCGTTGGTATCGTTCGCTTCCTCCCCCGAGTGCTCCATCGTCGATGGAAGGATCTCCTCGCCGATTTTTTCCAAACAAACCGCACCCTGTCTGTTTGTTTCCACTCAAATTTCACTCCCATGACATGACAACCGATCCCTCCCCATCCTACTCTTTCCTTGCAAAAGCATAACAGAATCGAAACTTGCCTTGCCTTGACCGACACATTCCCAGCGGATTTCACAAATCAATCTTCATCCAATCCACCACAGTTTCTGATGATCCCCTTTCATCATCCCCGCCGCCCCGCCTTCCAATTAGCCATCTTCCATTGCAATAATCGAGCCCTACCATGCAAGCAGTCCTACGAGGCTACGACTGTCGTGGTGCTGGTGGTCTCTAGCGCGCTTGCCGGGGCCAGGGGTGGACTAAGTTTCGGTGCTGTCTCTGGTGGAGACGACGGGATGCGGCTGCACAAGAAGAACCTGCAGAAGAAGATGCCAGTGTGGACGGAGAGGCGGACGCAGCAGGAGGCGTGTGTGGCGCAAGCGCGGGCTTAACTTGCGGGCACGGATTAGGGAAGAGGCCATCTCGGTGGCGGCTTGTGACCTCGAGGACGCGCTAGCACGCGAGCCCGGTGACCATCATGTGTGCGTTCTGGACGTACCATGTGGTGTATGCCACAATGCCATGTGGGTTGGGCCTGCATGACATGCCGATCTGTAGCACATCCTCCATCGCCTCATCACTGGCTGCTCAAGGGCAGCATCACATGATCACCAAGGCCTGTGACAACATCTTCATGCCCAACTCTCACTCCGCTGTCGCCCATTCAGCGTACTCGCCAAGCCTAGGGGTGGAATGGTGGATGGTTCTTTGATGCTAGCACAGCTGAAGACAAGAAGCAGAGGGAGGGAGGCTATCATGTTGAAGAAGACGTCGTCGCCCCGACAATGGAAATGTGGTTTCTCGGACCTAGCCGGAAGGAGGCCGATGGCTTCCCGTTGTAGAAACGCGATGCTGAAGCGACAACACGCTAGGTTCTATCTATACACGAATTTTCTATTACCAGTAATTACTTGAGTATGTGAACAAAATCTGGTGTGAACAAAATCTGAACTGTAAGTTGCGATATTTGCTATGTCTATAAGTTTACAAATAGAAAGGCGCCAATTCAATTGATTGTCAGATTTAGAATAGTACGTGTTCAGTAGCTTCTATCTCAATCTGGTTTTTATGTTCTTTCTGTTTGAATTAATTAGCACTTTGACCATCGTCTTTGTTCAGCCTTCAAGGTGATTAGCACTCAGCAAACTATTGGAAAGATGTTGGTACCTTGCTTTTTCAAGCTCTGAAGACATGCACATTCAAGAATAGGTATGGCTACATGCTTTCTATATCTGTCAGCTTCATAAATCATTTTGGAGGGGTGCCTCTTATTGGAGAGGTCTGGTATGCATATTTAACCAAAGAAAACATAAATTTTTGATATAATAAAGATTGATGAAAATTTGGACTTTAGACTGTATCAGGGACAATTTTAATGATAAATTATAGGAAGTTTGTATCTTGGGGACATCTTCATGCCGACTTACGTTTAATATTAAGATATGTCCCCTCATGTGCCAGTTTTTGTTAAAAGTTCATGATCTGTTCTTAGTTCCAGCATGTTTTTTCACCTTTCTGTAGAGTTTTGAGTATAACTTAAAGTTCTAGATGCATATAAGCTTCTGAGTTAACTCAAGCTCACTTGAGGTTCTAATTTTTTTTTTTTTTGCAAAAATATGACCATGACAACAAGATAAATGGAGGTTCAGAGGCAGAGTGGATGCCTGCACCAACAACTTTATAACTACGTTTTGCTAGATGACTCAAATTTTTGAACGCGAGCATTATGTTTTGGGAATGCAGTTAACAATAGAATCAAGTGAAGCTGAAAGCAAGAGATCTACTGTTCAATATGGAATTTAATTCCTTTCTTGCAAAAGCACTAGAGATGACTGAGGAGATTATTCAATATTGGATTTAATTCCTTTCTTGTACCCATGGTTGATCTATTGTTCCATACTGCAAGCATTCACCCGATCAGGTTTCTATTCATTTTTGTTAGATCCGTCGATGAAGAAAACAACACATTTCAAGATATGATGGTTTTGGTACTTCAAGTTTTGCTGTACTCTGTCATTTGCCTTTGTGGGAACGACACTGCTCTATTGCTTGCTTATTTAAGATCATGGCAATCATTTTATCTAGCCTATGTGTTTCTAATTTTCTCCCCTTATTGTTGCAGGTTAGGGTGCAGCTTTCAGATAACTTCTTTCTTTGGGATAGTTGGAATACTACGACTAGATATAGAAGAGGCTCAAATGGTAATGTTATCAGTGTTTGCCCCTTCCATGATTTATGTGTAGCATGTAGACTATCAGCGACAATTTGAGCCTCTTTGTGAAGTAGTTTTGTACGGTATTGCTTCAAGTCAAGAAAATGAATGGCCACAAGTGGGGCGTTGACTGACAATCCAAAGATAGTTTAACCGAAGAGCTTCTGATCTCTACATGTGAATGGTAAACTGCCAATTTTCTACTTTACTATTCTATATCAAGAAAAAATAAATAATTGCATCATGGTATTAGTGGCTTAATTATTTTTATGTGCATTAAACTATATATTTTGAAGCACTTAATAGTATCTTGCATGGAGGATCTAGGACTCCTGCCAATTTATTGTACGGAGTTGTTCTTTGCTAAAAAAACTTTGCTCAATTGCGCTTTGCCTCTCAGTGTTATCATTAGTTAATGGCCTAAACTGTTGACAACTTATCAAAAAAGAGTAATCATATGCAGATGCAGAAGCATATTAGTCATGCAGAAATAATCATATGCTGAAGGAAGGACTTGGAACTGTAACTAAAAACAAAATGGAAAGTGGAGGGGCTCTGATATTGCAATAAAAAGAAATGATAGATATTTCCTTTTTTTGTTACACCTTTTCTTCTCTTCTTGTTATATCATTTCGAAAAGATTGATCTACACGATCGTCGTCTATTCGAGACTCATCTAGACATGAAAAATATGTGCAGACTCTAGGATACAAATATGTGTAGACTCTAGCATGTCGGGTCGGCTCTAGGATACAAATATGTGTAGACTGTTACCCCTCAAGTTCAGAAAAACCAAGGGTATCATATGAATTGGATTATGTAGAAGACATAGAGATAAAAGGTACATTGTTGCATTCATATAGACACTGATTAGGAGGGCTTAATCAGGCCATGTATGCTTCATGAATCTCTGCTATTTCTTTACATTTTTTTGGAAGTTTCTAGATCATATGTCCAATATGTTTGATTAGGAGATTAACATTGCTTTGAATGTATGAACTTAAGGAGGCCCTGATGTTTTGAGTTTAGATGTGATAATTTAATTTCACAATTTGTCATAGAATTGTGTAGTAGTAGAATAGTTGTGACGCCTCTATACCAATTCTACAATTGAAGAGGTATTTTATTTACTATCTCCTCTAACTAGATATTTTTGTGGTTTGCCTAACCAAAATTCTGTTTTCTTTTCAGAATTATGTTATCTATCTTGAGCCAAATTAACCACTTCTTTCTGAACTGTAGAGTCCATTATGTTCAATTTTATTATCATAGTAAATATATTTTTTCTATTTTAATCATGATACCATAACAATGTGAACTAGGTATGCAAGATTATTTTCTCTGACTACTATTCTGTCATCCATTGTTATTGTGAATATGTTGTTGGAGTCAATCTTTGACAGATATAAATCAGCATTCGATCAGCTACAGAGGAATATGTTGTCGGAGAAGGTGCAGCATTTCGGTGAGCAGCAGGTTGTGTCGTCGTGGTGGTCACCCTCGGCTACGATGGTGTGCACTCCTTGGCACCAGGAATTGGCCTGGGATGCCATGGAGTGGAGAGGAGGGGGCGGGCGACATCGTGGAGAGGAGGGGATGTGGCATTGATAGCATGGTGCAAGCTAAATGATGTGGCATGGATGGGAGGTGATAGTGAGAGGCCATGGTGGACAGGGCAGGCCGGGGTAATGAAATGTGAGCCTGACCGCCGCGTCATGCGATGAGTGGAGAGGGTGAATTGCTTTTTTAGGATTAGAATAGAAGGAGTTGTTTGTTTTTAAGGGAAAACCGGTTGTTTGATATGATAGAAATGTCATATAATTTTTTATATAGTGAAAGATATCACATACCGTAACCAGTCGTTTCTAAAATATAATTACCAACAAATGATTTACAGGTGAGCTTACATGTTATTATTCAAATTGGGATGCGACTCACTCCACTAAAAAGCACGATGTCGCTCATTTTGACTAAAAACAGTCACCTACTTGCATCTAAGAGCTGACCAATGAATATACATTGTGTATGAGATTTGTTTAATATATGTTTATATATTCACCTTTGTATATCTGATACTTTGAAAATGTTGATTGACAAAGTCACTACCATAACTATTTTGGACCGAACTAAAAACTCATTGAATTTTAGAGAATTGTTCTTCATGATAATTCAAAAGGTGCATTTCTATAAATTTTATTTTTGTAGATTACATGAGAAAGATGAAGATGAATCATGTCAACGTTTAAAAAGAAATCCAATGACAAGGGTCCAAGGCGATGCTGTTGGAAGAAGCAAAAATTCACCAAGTTTAGTATATGTACGCAATAAAAAATTTAAAAGGCCCATAGCAACGCACGGGATTCTACTGGTTGATGTTACAAATTGTTTAGGCCCTAGATCTCAAGTAGCAGCTCTAACGGGAAGGGAATAAAGTGAACTATTAGTTGCTATTGATGTTACATTTAAACCTTTGTGATTGCTAGACAGTAGAAATAATTGAAAATATTCTCTTCTTTGCTTTCCAATTGGTAGTATTCAAGATAACAAGAAATCCAATATTGTTGTTTCTTGTGAAGTGTAGTTCACTTTATCTGCTACTTGAGATCCGGAGCCTAAACAACTTCTGACCATAGACTGCTCAGAGTTATCATATTTGATCTTCAAGTGCAATCCTTCAGTTGTTCTATTGCATCTCCGAGCCATATTAGCATACATTTCCAATCAACAATTGACTACTGGGTCAGTTATTACTATCTCTGAGAAATTCTTTCTTAATTTGTCCTATGAACAATTAAATTCATTATTGGCCATGAAATTCACTGCAAATTTGCTGCGCAGTTTTTATGTCAGAGATACATGTGAACTTTTTTTGTTTATTACTTTTGCCGAATATGAATAGTTCATTTGAGATCCCTCTAACAAAACACGATAAGAAAGGGGAAGAATTAACCTACAGGGAGGCATGATCGAGGTCGTTGCTCATGCATGTTTGATGGCATTGTGTCAGGCGCCCACCGACTGTGCGTATGCCTGTTACCTACGGCGCCGTTCTTGCTTCCCTCGGTCGGGCGTGGTCCACCAGCCACTACCTGTAGGCAATAGCATTAGGCCGGGAACTATCGCGGATCAAGGTTACAAATCAGCCATACTAGGAGAGGGGGTGGTGGTCTACGTAGTGGCAGGGAGAGGAAGCGATGGCTGACACCAAGGCTGGGAGAGGAGCCGGCAGATGACGCTATGGCGGGACAAGAGGAACAGTGGCGGGGAGAGAAAGCGGGACTATGCCATGTGAGTTGCTGAAGTTGTGCCTTGTGAGGTGGGGATAAGGGATGTGTGTTGTGCATGTGTAGTGAGAGGTGTGGAGTAGCTTTTCCTTTTTAAGGGAGGCTGTTTATTTGTCTAGAACAGATTAGCTTCTTTTCCTTTCTCCCTTATGAACTGAGAGGAGTGGTTATTATGCCACGAGAGAAGTGTCAAATATTCTAGAAATAGCAAAAATTGTTCTAAAGATAATAGCCAAACAAGTGATCTAGAGAATGTCCTATGTTGCTACAAAGCAGGATGCGACTCACTCCACACATGCATACCATGTATATATTTTGGACTCACTCTACATCACATTTGGTAGAGAATAAAGCTATGAGATATTGAAATTACTGAGATTTTCAAGGGACTTCAATAACGCACTTGAAATAGCATTTCACAACCTATATTCTCTGCTGATATTCCAACGAGCACAGACAACTATATTTATCTATTTTATTTTCATAATCAAGATACATGCAATTATTTTATCATCATTATATTTATATTCTAGATAATAATAATTTATTCGTTACAAGAGTGTGTTGGGTTATTTTGTACTGCCGCCGTTTCTAAATATAAGTCTATATAGATATTTCTATACGAACTACATACGGATGTATATAGACATATTTTAGAGTGTAGATTCACTCATTATGCTCCGTAAATAGTCTGTATTGGAATCTCTAAAAAAATATATTTAAGAACGGAGGAAGTATATGATTTTATGCTCTTCATGTATATGTTGCCAAATTACATTTTTAATACATTGCAACTAAAAAGAAATAATGGAGATGCAAGTGAAGTGGGAAAAAGGAAATACATTGCATCAAGTATATTTGTTGACTGTTACTGGAAATCTTTTCTACACATGTGAAATTTGAAGGGCATCATGTTTCAATATGCAACCAACAAAAATATTAGAAGGCCCGTGGCAACGCACGGGCATTATACTAGTTCTGTTAGAAAATGACCCATGTGCACGTGAGTTCACATATACACGTGCATAAATCTTGTTTTTAGCTTACACGTACATAGGTCGATCTCTACGGATGCGTTAGATCTTCATAAACCGGGTGGACCCATATACCCTACGCACGAAATCAGAAACAATCTCTCAATTCTGTTAGAAAATGACCCATGTGCACGTGAGTTGACATATACACGTACATAAATCTTTTTTTTAGCTTACACGTACATAGGTCGATCTCTACGGATGTAAAAAAAGGGTGGACCTGTTTGTGGATAGATGCAATCACTCAAAGAAAAAAGTACATGCACGTTACACAGATTGATGCAATTTCTCAGGATCCACACGATTTCACAAAAGCAAAAAACGAGAGGAAAATATCCCTCGCCCAGGTTTTAGACTCCTTTTTTCCGCACGCCGCCACCATGCCCTGTGGAGGGAGCTTGCATGGGGATGGATTTGGCCTAGGACTCCTGACGGCCACTTCAAGTGGTGGTACGCCGCAGTTGAGCAGCAGACAGATGCTTACGACACCATGGCGGCGGCAGCAGCAACTGAGAGTAAGACGCCGGGGCCATGCTGCAGCAGCGGGTGCAGATGGAGGCAAACGAGGCACTAGGCGTCCATGGAGATTGGAGAGCGATGCTTATTCCCGCATGATCTCAGTATGATACGTCGAACCTCAGTGCAGATGGCAGCAGCCTGTGCCCCAAACGTGTTAGACACCAACGGCATACAAAGAGAAAATTATGGTTGTACATAAAAAGACCTGAGATGTATGTATACACTTTGGCGAGGATGGCGATGAGAAGGTGAAGGTGATGATGTCTAATACACGCATGCATGCCCCTGGTAAGTCCCTTGTCATGGACTTTATATCTCACATCAATTCTACTACTAAACATCACCCTCGATTGATTAAATTTTTGTTTACTAATGTTTACACATGTAGGATGGTGCTGAGTTTAACACGAGATCAATGCTCTACAACTAGAAAGGGATGAGCTGAAAACAGTAAGAAAGCAAATTGCATGTTGCTAACTTCTTTGGTTTCTTGAGACGCTATGTAACCCATACGTTCTCAGCTAGCACATGACCTCATCTAGGAATTTGAATGGTTGTAATTTAACAATGTCGAATTACTTTATGCCCACTATTCAGAGTCATGTTAACACTAAACACAAAAACAAGCTTGCATCAAGACTATTTGGTAATACGACAATCTAATCAATCTTTTATTTCCTAAGCAAGCTAGCAGGGAATCCAACAAGTGGCACTTCAGCATAGTCTTCATGCATTGGTCACCAGCCCCCCAATCTCCTGTTGACTATCCTTGATCATAACCAGCTCCCTCGAGAGATCAGACTACCTCCGGTAAGTACCATCTCATAGAATTATAGCGTGCTCCTCTATTATAATTTTTGGGTTGTGGAACGACTTCCATAGCTCTGAAGTCCATTAAGAAGCAAAGGGCACTAGAGTATGCTATCCATTTAGAGTTTGTAGAACAGATAATGGTTCAAATAATATTTTGACTCGTACCTCAATAATGATGTCTAAAAGAAGTACTCCCTCTGTCCGAAAATACTTGTCATCAAAATGGACAAAAAGGGATGTATCTAAAACTAAAATACGTCTAGATACATTCTTTTTTATTCATTTTGATGACAAGTATTTCCGGACAGAGGGAGTACCTCATTAATCTGGTAGAGATGGCTTCAGCCGGCTGCTACTAAAAATACCCAATATTTGTGTCTTCGTGTGATGATTGGAAATTAAGATCCACTTTAACATTAAAGATTTCGGCACAAAGTTCATATCCTTTACTTCTATGAAAAAATGATTTTTTATAAGGTAAAAAGTTTAAAAAATAAAGGATCATCCTAAACTTGAGCAGTAATATATAATCAGTCTGTCGACCCACCATTTGGATGAGCAAGGCCGGCCCAGGTCTGAAGCAGCAGAGCAAGTGTTATGGTGCCGCTAGAAGGAGGGCGCGAGAGGGCCGGCCGGGGGCCTTTTTGCCCACGGCCGGGTAAGAGGGAAGGGATTTCCTTCTTAATTCTTGCTTGATAAGATTGATACATCTCCTCTCTTTATATAGAGAGGTTTACTTGACTTCCAAGCAAGACTTACTTGACCCCTAAGCAAGCGACCCTTATCTCTAATTAACCCTAAGACTAATGGGCCCATTAGGCCCATTACGTACTCTAACACTACACCCCACCTGGACATGCAGCTTGTCCTCGAGCTGCAGCCTAACCAACTTATAACCATGAGTTGTCGCAACACAAACCTAACACCTAAAAACAAGCCTTTTACATCTCGGCTTGTTTTATTATTCTCAACCTGAAATGGACTGGGACGCTTTATTTTGGACCCCTTAACAAAGTGGACACCATCTGCACGTTGCACGTGCATGTGTACAGCCACCTGGATCCCATGGACACCACATGGACAAAAGGAGTGCATGTGTATGACCACCTGGAAGTGGTCGCAAGAGTGACCAGCAGAGGTGCCCTCGCGGCGGCCGGTGGCAGAATGCAGTGGTGCTACGCGGTGCGCTGCTGTTGGTGACACCATGCCTTCTCCCTGCCGGACGGTTGTTGGTCTGCACCGCACAGGGAAGAGTGGAGGGCTTGCGATGGAGAATGACGAGGAGGGGTGCACCCCCCAACCGCCGATGTCACAGACTTTGAGGTCGCCGCCCGCGGGGAAAACAGCATGCTCGCCGCCCGTGGGGGAAACCACATGCCCAAGATCCCCGACGCAACGAATGAGATCGAGGTCCTTTGCGTAGCGAAGGGCAACCTGAACGAGCGGCAGCTGCAGACCACGCATCTCCCGCACACGCCGATGCGCTAGGAGGCCGCGCGCAGCAGCCTGCAGCCTCATCGCCACCGACACGTGGCGGGTAGCGATCCAAGACGGAAGGGGTGACGGCGACGGCGGGGACTGGACTTGGTGAAGCGGGACTCCCGCCGGTGCGGTCGATGCGGGGCCAGAGCTGACCGGCGGTGGCTGCTGCAGCTGAAGCGGCTGCTGCGGTGGCGCACCGGGCGGCGGCAGCGGCTGCTGCGGAGGAGCGCCGCCCGCCGACATGTGGCGGGTAGCGATCCAAGACGGAAGCGGTGACGGCGATGTCGGGGACTTGATCTGCTGGATGTGGACGCCCTGGGATGGCGGCGCCGCTGATGGGAACGAGGTCGTCGTAGTCCCGGGTCGTAGGGCATCCCATACTGGGCAGCCGAGTTGACCGGCGGTGGCTGCTGCGGTGTCGCGCCGGCCAACGGCAGCGGCTGCTACGGCGGAGTGCCGGGCGCGGCGGAGGCCGCCAGGAGCGGCGGCTGCCACTGCAGCCAGGGCTGGGCAGTGGTGGCGATGGATGGCAGCTATAGCGACCCGGCGAGCGCGACGAAGGCTGCCTGGTGCGGCGGCTGCCACGGCAGCCACGGCGGCGCGGGGGGCGGCGATGGGCAGCGCAGCCGGGTGCAGCCCGTAGGACCCGGCCAAGAACAAGTGGATCTCTTGGACCGCCTGGGTTAGGTCCCGCAGCACCCCCGACATCGCCTCCCAGGTGAGGATGGCGGGGGCGGGCGCGACGAAGGATCCCGACGCGGGCAGGAGTGGGGCAACGGTCGTGGTGGTCGCCGGAGGCGACAAGGTGACCGGCAGCGGAAGAGACGGGCTTGACGGCGGTGAAGACATGATCGAACCGAACCTAGCTGATACCAAATTGTTATGGTGCTGCTAGAAGGAGGGCGCGAGAGGACCGGCCGGGGGCCTTTTTGCCCACAGCCGGGCAAGAGGGAAGGGGTTTCTTTCTTAATTTTTGCTTGATAAGATTGATACATCTCCTCTCTTTATATAGAAAGGTTTATTTGACTTCCAAGCAAGACTTACTTGACCCCTAAGCAAGCGACCCTTATCTCTAATTAACCCTAAGACTAATGGGCCCATTAGGCCCATTACGTACTCTAACAGCAAGGTACTCTCCCCAGTCCAAAGACCAGCAGTCACATCGCCATTAATCTTTGTAGTCGTCCGTTGGCGCATCGCCGTTGATCTTTGTAGTCGTCCGTCGCCTGCCACTTTCTGTAATAATACTATAATATGGTCCTCTTTAACTTTATATTTGCATTCTCTATTGTGCAGGAATAAAGAATGAAAACAAAAGGTCATCCACATAGCAAGGAATTTGAGAAGCCTGCCAAGGTGGTTAAAACAAATCAAATATGCAATCCAACAAGGTGATCCGTTACTAATTGTGAATTTTTTATATCTTATACACAAGTATGTTACAACTAAAAAGGCAATACTCCCAATTAGGCACAAGAGGTTCCTAACTGATTTCAACTTGGACAAGAAAAACAAAATTTGAATTGTTATCTTATCGATGCAAATCCAGACAATCAACAAAAATGGCAAGATTGAAAAGGAGAATGAAAATGTAGACAAGAAAAATAGTCAATCTTTGATCATACATGGGGATGTCCCACACTACGCAACTACACCAAAAGGACAACCTTTGATACAAGTGAGGTAAGAAAATCTTCACAAAGCTATACTCGCATGTGTATTATCATCCATTTGGTTATAAACTTTACCACTAATGATGCATGACTGGTAGTAGTATACATGAAGCAACATTATGTACCCCATGCAACATATATTTACTGGAAAATATCAAGCACATATAAATGGAGAGGTGTGCAGATGATCTTTATAAAAAAATATACCTTTTTAAATACATAAATAAAGGTGATGACCAATCCATGGTGCTAATACGAACAATGAGATCATGAGATGACGCGTGTGGGAGAATATTTCAATTTGAAATGCACTTCAGAGATCCCTGCATTGGAAGATTGACTTTCCACCTAGAAAATGAGCAAAAAGTCATTTTAGCAGATTCTACAGATTAAACAAATATAGTAATGAAAGGAGGGAGAATCACTAAATTTACACAGTGGATGGAGACACACAAGATGTGTGAGGAAGCCAGAGAATTAAGATATGCAGAGTTCCCGTCAAAATAGGTATGGAAGAAGAAAGACACGAAGTGAAGCAAAAGGAAGAAATGAAGATCAGTTGGAAGGATATATTATGCCCATCCCGCAATCAGAAAAAAATGGTACATGTGAATACTACTAAACGTCAAGAAAGGATGCACATGTTTCTGAGACATCAGAACAGTAAATGGAGTTGTCCACACATCATACAGATCTGCTTGCGAAGCACTAGGATTTCTCAATGACAACAGAGTGGCTTCAGTGGGCGATTGGCAACCACCTAGTGTTAAACATAATGTGGTTGCACACCCGGGCGCATGAGGTAGTTAGGATAGATAGATAGAGATAGATTATTTTCCTTCTTCTCCAAGTTCTATCTCTTCCTTGAATATCTCTTCCTCTCTTGTAATCTCAACAATGTATGCGCTATGGTTGGGAGGTGCGTCCCAACGCCATATAAACACGAACCCGTCGGCCTCAACAGGTCAAGACATTTCCAGCTATCGCACATGGTAGTCAGAGCCATCCTTTTCCCATCTAAGCTCCAAACGAACTCCATCTAGCCCTAGCCATGTCTTCATCCTCCGGCGCGTCCCAATCCAGCCTCAATGGCCAAGTTACCGAGAAGCTGACGCGCACAAACTATGTGCTATGGCGCACGCAAGTGATTCCCCAGCTGCGTGGCGCCGGTGTCTTCGGCTATGTCGTCGGCACCCAGCCGGAGCCGGCGAGACTCCTCGTCATCACCAAGGAAGGCAAGGAGGTGTCATCGCCCAACCCTCTCCACCCAATCTGGGTCAGGGAGGATCAGCAGGTTCTCGGATACCTGCTGAACAATCTGACATGCGAGGTACTACTCACGGTGACCACGGTCACCACCGCGGGCGCGCTCTGGACGACGCTCGCCGGCATGTTTTCCTCGCAGTCCGCCAGCCGCATCAACAACATCAGAACCTCCCTCATCAACGCGCAGAAGGGCAACCTCTCCGTCGCCTCCTACTTCGCCGCCATGCGCGGCTACGCCAACGAACTCGCGGCCGCGGGCAAGGCGATCCCTGACGACGAGCTGGCCTCCTACATCATCCACGGGCTCGACGCTGACTATCAGCCCCTCATCTCTGCCCTAGATGCCCGCGTGACCCAGGTAACCCTTGATGAGCTCTTTGCCATGCTGTCAAATTTCGATCAATGCATGGCACAGTTCCAAGGATCCGGCGGCGGCGGCTTCAAGTTGTCCGCTAACATGGCCACTCGTGGACGGGGTGGTGGCTCCCGATCGCGTGGCTCCTCTCGCACCAAAGGCAGGTTCGGCGGCGGCAACCGTGGCTCCACGCCACCTCAGTCTGGAGGCCGTGGTCGCCGTGGCCGCGGCACTGGTGGTGGCGGCAGAACCCGTCCCGATGCTCCCCGGTGTCAGATCTACGGCAAGCCTGGACACACAGCGAAGGACTGCTGGTACAGGTATGAGGAGGACGACTACGACTCGCAAGATGAGGAGAAAGTTGCTGCGGCGGCCGATGGCTCCTATGGCGTCGACACAAATTGGTACGTCGATAGCGGAGCCACCAACCACATCACCAACGAGCTCGAGAAAGTCACTATGAAGGAAAAGTACCGCGGCCAGGATCAAATCCATACTGCCAGCGGAGAAGGTATGAGTATAAGTCACTTTGGTCACTCAATATTTCGTACCCCTCATCGCAACATTCATCTTAGGAAAATTCTGCATGTTCCTAGTGCCAATAAAAGTCTTCTTTCTGTCCATCGAATTGCCCTTGACAATCATGTTTACTTAGAATTTCACCCTTATTATTTTTTGATCAAGGATCAGGCAACGAGGACAATTCTCTATCGAGGTAGATGCGTTGGCGGCCTCTATCTGTTGATTCCGGAGTTTCGAAGACAAAATAAACAAGCTTGTGGTGCTATCAAGCTGTCATCCACACGTTGGCATGATCGTCTAGGACATGCGTCTTTTTCTTTAGTTGAAAAGTTGCTTAGGAAAAATAAACTCCCATTTGTTGGTGAGCGTCATAATGAAACAATTTGTGATTCATGTCAGAGAGCAAAAAGTCATCAGTTGCCTTACCCAATTTCTACCAGCATCTCTACCAAACCATTACAGTTGATTTTTTCTGATGTTTGGGGTCCTGCTCCCACTTCCGTTGGTAGACACAACTACTATGTTAGTTTTATCAATGACTATAGCAAATTCTCTTGGGTTTATCTCTTAAAGAAACGATCTGATGTGTTTCAAGTGTTCAAAAACTTTCAAGCTCTAGTTGAACGGAAGTTTGACAGTAAAATCCTTGCTGTCCAATCCGACTGGGGAGGGGAGTACGAAAAGTTGAACTCCTTCTTCCAGACACTTGGAATCTCACACCATGTGTCATGCCCCCACGCTCACCAGCAAAACGGGTCAGCTGAACGCAAGCATCGACACATCGTTGAAGTTGGTCTTGCTCTTTTGGCCGGCGCTTCCATGCCTCTCAAATTTTGGGATGAAGCGTTTCTCACTGCCATTCATATCATCAACATGCTTCCTACTCGTGTCATTCACCATGAAACTCCTGTAGAAAGGCTTCTTCACACAAAACCAGACTATAAGTCTCTACGTGTTTTTGGGTGCGCATGTTGGCCAAACTTACGTCCTTACAATAATCGTAAACTCATGTTTCGATCAAAGCAGTGCGTGTTGATTGGCTATAGTGCTCAGCACAAGGGAGTCAAGTGCCTAGATGTTTCCACTGGCCGTGTCTACATATCTCGTGATGTAGTTTTTGATGAAACTAAGTTCCCTTTCGCTGATCTCCACCCAAACGCCGGCGCGTTGCATCGAGAAGAAATTCTTCTCTTGCCATCTCACCTCACTAGCTTTGATCGAGGGGGACCAAGTATTCATGATCCACTGTTGGCTAACTCATCTAATGGCATGCATGAGTCCTCTGTTGATGCAACAGGTGAAAACGGCGAAGAAAACGGCGAAGAAAATGACGCAAACGGTAAAAATCTCGGGCCGTATCCTATGTGTCCCGTGGCAGGAGACAGATTCGCCTCGGGATCAGCAGCGGCGCAGGCGATCGGATCAGCCTCGGGGTCGGCAACAGCGCAGGAGGGAGGATCCGCCTCGGGATCAGCCACCGCAGGCGCTGGCGCCGGCACACGCGCTCCCGCGCCCGACACACGCCGCGACGATCCCGCGTTTGACACGCGGTCCCCTCCTACTGGCGCGCGGTACGGCGCCCAACCCGTCACGTACAAGCGGCGGGACTTGGTACGTGCCAGGGAGGATGCGGGCCCAGCGGGTCCCGCCACGAGCGGCCGACCGACCGGCGCGCGCGCAGAGGCGCGGGGCTCGGGATTTTCTGCGCCGAGTTCCGACGCCGCCCTTCAGCCATCTGCCACAGAAGATCAGGAGGATCTGGCGGCGGGCGCTGGCGCTGCTGCGACAGGATCAGCCTCGGGCGCTGGATCCGCTGCTGCGACAGGATCCGCCTCGGACAGTTGCGGATGATCCTGCGCAGCACCCTGGATCCTCTGTGGCTACAGATCCTGTGGCTCCACCATTACGGCGTACACGGCTGCAACAAGGGGTAACTAAACCCGTAGATTATAAACATATGACTAAATATGGTTTGGTCTGTTCCATAGGAGAACCAGATGAACCAAAAACCTTGGTTGCAGCACTTTGTGATGATAAGTGGAAGAAGGCAATGAATGAAGAATACATGGCACTAAAGAAAAACAAAACTTGGCACCTGGTTCCACCACAGCAAGGTAAAAATTTAATTGATTGCAAGTGGGTTTTCAGAATCAAGAGAAGATCTGATGGAACCATTGACCGTTATAAGGCTAGGCTTGTTGCAAAAGGTTTCAAGCAACGATATGGCGTAGACTACGAGGATACATTTAGTCCCGTGGTAAAAGCTGCTACTATTCGTCTCGTTTTGTCTATTGCTGTTTCCAGAGGATGGAGTCTCAGGCAGCTTGATGTACAGAATGCGTTTCTCCATGGTGTTCGGAAGAGGATGTGTACATGAGACAACCTCCTGGGTTTGAAAGTAAGAGTACTCCCTCCTATGTGTGTAAACTTGATAAAGCTCTATATGGACTAAAACAAGCTCCAAGGGCATGGTATTCTCGCCTTTGTCACAAGATGCAAAAACTTGGATTTGTTCCTTCTCGATCAGACACATCATTGTTTATTTATAACAAGTCCAATACATGCATATTTGTTCTCATCTATGTTGATGATATAATTGTGACTAGCTCATCTGATGAAGCAATCAGAGGTCTCTTGAAGGATCTTAGTGCAGAGTTTGCATTAAAGGATCTTGGAGATTTGCACTTCTTTCTTGGGATTGAGGTAAAGAAACATCAGAATGGACTTCATCTCTCTCAAGCAAAATATGCAGCTGATCTGGTAAAAAGAGCAGGATTGCAAGGTTGTAAACCCTCACTCACTCCATTATCCAGCTCAGAAAAATTGTCTCTTGCAGAAGGTAAAATTTTGAGTCAGGAAGATAGCACAAAATATAGAAGTCTCGTAGGAGCTCTTCAATATCTCACTCTTACCAGACCAGATTTATCTTTTGCTGTTAACAAGGTCTGCCAGTTTTTGCATGCACCTACTGATGTTCACTTGACAGCTGCCAAGCGTATAGTCAGATATGTTAAACATACTCTCAATATAGGTCTAAATTTCAGCAAGTCATCTTCTACTCTTGTCAGTGCCTTTTCTGATTCAGACCGGGCAGGGTGCCTGGATGACAGACGCTCAACAGGTGGTTTTGCAGTCTTTTTTGGACCTAACTTAATATCATGGTGTGCACGCAAACAGGCTACTGTGTCCAGGTCAAGCACTGAGGCAGAGTACAAGGCATTAGCAAATGCTACGGCTGAAATCATATGGGTTCAGTCTATGTTGAAAGAGCTTGGAGTAAAGAGCAAGCAAGCTCCATGTCTGTGGTGTGACAATCTTGGAGCTACTTATCTTTCTGCTAATCCTGTATTCCATGCCAGAACAAAGCATATAGAGATAGACTTTCATTTTGTCAGAGAAAGAGTTGCTCAAAGGCAACTTGATATTCGATTCGTGCACTCAAGGGATCAGATTGCAGATGGATTTACAAAGCCTTTGCCCTCAAGAAGTTTTGAAGAATTCAAGCATAATCTCAACTTAATGAAGCTGTGATTACGGGAGGGTGTTAAACATAATGTGGTTGCACACCCGGGCGCATGAGGTAGTTAGGATAGATAGATAGAGATAGATTATTTTCCTTCTTCTCCAAGTTCTATCTCTTCCTTGAATATCTCTTCCTCTCTTGTAATCTCAACAATGTATGCGCTATGGTTGGGAGGTGCGCCCCAACGCCATATAAACACGAACCCGTCGGCCTCAACAGGTCAAGACGTTTCCGGCTATCGCACACCTAGGACAACTATTCACAATAATATTATGCCATTGCCAAGTCAGAAGACCAATGGTATGCCACAAATTCACAGAAACAAGGACACGCCTTGGTGGAATTAGAGACAAGCTCGAAAAGTCACTTAAGGTAAACCCCGGAATTGAGCTCCCAGTTTATTCAGAAATAATTGAACTTGGAAACAGGCTATTGAATGAAGAGATTAATTACAACAACGTGGAGCAAAAAAAAGACCACTCGAGGATCTTTGGTAGTTTGAACTCCGAACAACGTTTGAACAAAGAGGAGCAAGAATATTCGATGACCAAGCCGGGCTGCCTCTGCTGCATACGAAGACAAATTTTTGAGCTGCCTCACTTTCGGACAGTGACTACCCGTCCGAGTCGGAGCCTAGGGACAACAACGCCCCCACGAATCTCACAGGTTCAATTATCATTCGTGCGTAGAAATATACTTACATTCTTTTTGATTTTCACTCACCAACTATTATCTACAGTACCTTATACTTAAAAAAAGAATCACATGTTTTTCCATGATTTAAAGGAAAAATGGGAAAACATTTTTCACTAACAAGCATTTCCTTAATTACATTATATTGGTTCAACCGCACAAACAAAGGAACCAGTTACGAAAAAAATATATGACAAAGTCAGAAAAAGCAAAAGGGGGGGACCTTCGAAGAATGTTGGCTATGTGTAGGATGCGCCTGGCGCTCTAGGGGCAGAAAATGCCTTCACCATCCTCATAGTAAAGATGGACCAAAGCTGACTGCGGCAGATGAAATCCACGCCCACATCACCTGCACCAACGCTGACAGCAACAACACCGCACAGATCGATGATCTCACCTCCTCCCTTTCGCAGCTCCACCTTGGGGCCCTGCTACCCCTCCATGGCTATTTACCAGCCTAGGAGACCGAGGACGCACACGAGGAGAGAAACCAGCCGCCGCCGAAGGTAACCCTGTGGCTGCAACAACGAATCGAGCTGGGGGGCACCCTGTGGCTGCAACAGCGAATCGAGCTGTGGGGGTGGCTCCAGGTGAGGACGAGCAAGCTCAAGGCACAGAATCAAGGAAGAAAGCTGATGGGAGCTATTCAGCGCCGGCGGCAGAAATGTTGGAGTGACCGGAGAGAGTAGGGAAGACTGAAAGAGAGAAAGGGGATCGGGCAACTGTGAAAGTGTGAATGGGAAAGAGGATGTTTTTTAGGGTGCGCGTAGGAAAGACGTGTGGTCGCTATATCCATCTGCATGAGCCTTTTTTGGGTACAAATCCCATGATATTTCACCAGCAGAAGAAATGAACTTTTATGCTAAAATAAGACAGAAAATTTCTACTCAGAAGTCGAGAAGACTACATAAAAGGGAAGGCGAAAAATTAGCATGGTGGGAACCAGTGACGTTCTGTACATGTATTGTACTGTGTACAATGTATTTCTTCTCATGAAAGAATTGTGGACGATGTTTTTTTTCTAGAAAGTGGACAGTCTCAAAGAATTGCGGACGATGTTTCTTTTGTAAAATATGGACAACCTGAGAGCAAACTATGCTAACGTGATACAAGCGACTATTTGGTACCGCTGAGCGAGCTTTATTCCACTGAAATAGGATTACGGTCGCTAAGACAAAATCCAAAGCAGAGTTTGGTACACGGCGCACCCAACGGGTGGTTCGACCATAGAACTACCAATACTAGCCAACCCTATTTTAATTGAGCACACATGTCATGGGCGGATCCGGTGGGAGTGTTGTGTGTGCCATGGCACCCCTCCAAAACTGCAAAATAAATTTTACTATATACTTAACACTAAATACCCATTGTTGCTATTTTTAGACTATTGTTGAGATTATGATGATGTTTAGTGGAAACTTTGAACGATGGCACCCCCATTATTCTAGGTCCGTCAGTACCGTGTGTCTTAACTTAACTTAACTAAATCAAATGACCATCAACACAAATACCTACCAAGAAAGCTTTAGTGGATGCGTGCAATATATAAATACAGTCTAACTTTGTATATCAAATTAAAACGAAATCACTTGGAGTGCAAGAATCACTATATATTGAAACAAATACCTACCAATCTTGAACATCGTTAGCAAATCTACAGGTAACTACACAAAAACAATGATAAATACTAAATTTGTGTTACAGAAAAATATAACTAAGCAACATGATAAAAAAGCTGAAAATTGTACAAATACAATTTGAACAACAAAACTGATCATAAAAAAAAGGTTAGTACACCATGCATAATTAACACGTAAATGAGGAAGGGATAACACAATATTTATATATCCGTAAAAGCCCAAATATACCAAAGATAAAACTATGTTCACAAAAGTCTAATATTTAAAAATGGCATCGCATGTAATTTCAACTTTTTTAGAAAAATGAAATCATATGTTCTGATCAATCAACTTTATAAATTTCTAGCCCGCGCATCGAGCGGGCCACTTTTCTAGTTGGTATCATAATAACAGGTCGTACTCATCATCATCATCATACAATTTCTACTCATTATCATGATAACAAGTCATACAAGTCATCATCATAGTCATCTTACTAACCATACTTAATTGTTCTTAGCACATGATCATGAGTATTAGCTAGGACCTAACTATCCTCTCTAAGGTAAAATAGCATAAAACAAGATAGGTCCCGAGTCTCCATTATGGATAATGGAGATTATCCTGTCTCCAATTCTTGCGCTTCACACAATGTTGCTTCCAAGTAGCTCCATACGATTGTCCATACATTTTTTCCAATATTTGATTTTCATGTCCTCATCGGTTTTAGAAATCCGGTATGAACAACAGTGAAGCCTAGGACGACCTGGCCGTAAGCTCATAACATCAAGGCAACCTTTCAGAAACATTAGATTAGGCACACAATCCTTCGGGATTTTCTATTGAAACATAATAATAACGTCGTAGTTAGCAATGTAGTTTAGCTTTACAAGAATATATGCAAAAGATGCACGGATATCGTAATAGTAAAAAAATCTTACTATGCCATCTCCATGGATGTTACCGTAGGTCAGCACGTGCACTAGTGGCACATATTGACCATAATGTGCAGGAGTTTGCTAATTGATATTGTAATTCTCAACATCAATAATAAAAGAGATAAGATGATCTTTCTCTTGATAAGTTAATTCTGCGCTATCCGTGTAGTAGGTTTTGTCTACCATATTCCATATATTTTTTGAAGAATGAAAACACTACAAAAAAAGACACATCCATGACATTTTGGGCCGAACGAATTTTTTTTCTGTCATACTTATGACACTTCTATGACGATAATTGTGACAAAACCCGGTATCATCATAGATGTGGTGGGCTCCTACTTCTATGACAAAAAATCATGACAGAAAATGGGCTTTTCGTCCTGGGTGGGCCGGAGACGCAGCTGCATGACATTCTTTGGGCCATCCATGACGGAAAAAAATCATGGTAGAATCGAGGGCGGGGAAAATATCGGGGAGTTCCTGGTTACGGTGGGTGGTCGGGGGCCGAGCGATGCACGTTTCTCTTGTACCGTACGCGCATGGGTGCGAGGCGTTGGGCTCTAACTGAACCCGAGCGAGGCGTCGCCTAACTGAACCCAAGCGATTGCACTGCAGGCTACGTGTTACTGAACCCGAGCGATCGAGCGATTCCTTCGCTACTGCTACTAACTGAAGCCAATCGATGCTACCTCTGGATGAACAATGAGCATTGCTGGGGGGTTGGATGAACAGTTCCCGGTGGGGGTTAGATGAACAGGACCCCGTGGTGTTGCCGCTGGATGAACAGGACCCCGATCGATCGAGCCGGTTGGGCGTGGATGAAAAGGACCCCGTGGAGGGCTAGATGAATAGGACCCCGTGGAGGGAAGGTTGAACAGTAGCTGGTGGAGGGCTGGTTGAACAGTAGCCGGTGGATGGCTGGATGAACAGTAGCCCATGGAGGGGTGGTTGAACAGGAGCCCGTGCAGAGGGCTGGTTGAATAGTAGCCGGTGGAGTAGCGCGCGGTGGAGACTGGATGAACAGGAGCCCGTGGATGAACAGTCACAGGTGGAGGCTGGAGGAAGTCGACGGTGGATGAATAGTAGCCCGTGGAGGCTGGAGGAGGTCGAAGGTGGAGATGAACAGTATCCCGTGGAGTCCCGATTTGAGGTACGGCACACCCCTCCCGATGAACAGGACCCCCGTTTCGACCGTAGCACTCCAAGACAAGTCTACTTCCTCCGTTTTGCAGTACGCCACACCCCTCTCGATCAACAGGACCCGTTTCGATCGTAGGAGGTCCAACAGAAGTCCGTTTCCTCCGTTTTGCGGTACGCCAGACCCCTCCCGATGAACAGGATCCCATTTCGAACATGGCTGGTCGAACACAAGGCCGTTTCCTCCATTCTGCGGTACGCCAGGCCTTGTTTCCATCGATTGTTCCGTCCAAGCCCTCCCGATGAACACGGCGACGCATTCTGTTCCGACCCAGCCGGTTGGCTCCCCATGAACACGAGGACGACGCAGTTTCTCCGTTCCGACCCAGCCATGTGCACGAGCCCTGGCCGTACGTATGCACGAGCAGGTGTTCGAGACCCCGCTCGTATGTACGTACGTGGCCGTATTTTCTTTCTTGCACACTGGTCGCTGTACGTACGTGTACATGCTACATGCGCGCCTCTACTATGACACATGCGTGCCTCTACATCGACTAGTATGTACATACACATTCGTGACTAGAATTACAATGCTACGTACGCATCGACCAGGTGGGTCCTGACTGTCAGGCACTTCCTTGCGTGCGAAGATGTAGCTGGTGGGTCCTAGTAGTCAGGGGCAAATCGTTTCTTTTTGCCCGGACGCACTTCCTTGCGTGCGAAGATGTAGCTGGTGGGTTCCAGCAGTCAGGGGGAAACATTTTTTTCACGAAATACGGTGGCCCGTCCGGTTGGTCCCTGATGTCAGGTGGAGGAATCATTATTTTCTGCGTAATAAGGAGGCACTTCCTTGCTACGGCCGTGGACCCAGCTATCAGCTTCTCCATGTATAGTACTCTTCCGATGGAAGTCGTTCCTTGACCATGTTGACCACGCCGCATTTCGTCGCATGCATGTGTCCACGGGCGTGGTGCGTCCCCACTGTCAGCCTCTCATGTACAGTCATCTTCTGATGACTCTCGTTTGTTGACCATGTTGACCACACCGTGACGAGCGCACCAAGGCTGGTGGACAACGGAGAGGCCCCAGATTGGAATGACCATGTTGGTGTTCTGGGAACGGGGGTCCCCAGACTTGCCTGCTTGCGGCCTGCGGCGTGGCTCAAAGGAGGCCCAGCACAGCCCATCTTCATCAACACAAGCTCAAGACCCTCGCGAGGGGCCAAGCCTCGCGGGGCGGACGACAAAGAGCTTCCTCAGGCACGGCCTCGTCAGGCTGGCTCACGAGGAGGCGGAGAGTTCAAGGCGGGGTACCTTGCGAGGTGCCCGTGACGCAAGCCATGACGACCAAGGGCGCCAGTCGGGCGCCAGCCCGTGCAGTGTCCTCCTTTCCTCTTTGGTGCAAAGGGACCAAGCGCAGGCGAGAGCATCAAGCAAAGGCATCAATTTCGGTGCAACAAGACCAAGACCAGCCCAACGTCAGGGAAGAAGTCATTGTGGAGCCCAAGCAGGCATCACCACCAGATCCTTTGTCAGGTGAGGACCAACTTTAGTCAGGATAAGTGTACCCGCTGTTCCCCTTCAAAATGGCCAATTATTGGTGCCCTTCCCGCTCAATATTTGGGAAGAGACCTAGGGCCTTTGCCTATAAATAGGACTAGCCACCCCCAGGGTAGAGGCAACCCGGACCGGACCTAGCAATTCGGATCCTCACCAAGAAAATCAGTAGATAGAGCGAGTGAACTCCTCCTAGCAGTTCATCGCACCAGCCAAGAACAGACCCTCGTGAGGTTGTTCCCCCTTGTATTGTTCATCATCAGCCCAAGAGGCAATCCACCACATCACACACTGGAGTAGGGTATTACACCATAATGGTGGCCTGAACCAGTATAAATCTTGTGTCTCTTGTGTTGTTCTGTTTGGTAGTTTAGATCCTAGCGATTCAGCGAGGAGCAAGCCGGTAGAGGGTTAAATCTCCGCGTGCACCCTAGTGTTCGAACCTCAAGGGTCTGCCGGAACCCGAAATCCGACATTTGGCGCGCCAGGTAGGGGTGCGCCGGGATCCACCTTCCGCTACTTCGCGTCCCGTCGCATCATCATCAGCATGTCCGGCGACCAGGCGGGCAACCCTGATCCCTGGTCGGCTTGGCCCGCCCGCGCAGAGCCGCTCGCCCCGGGCGACCCCGTGCCCCAGGCAGCTCGCGGTCCACAGGGCGCTGCGGGCCGTGGGCGATGCGGACAGGCCTCGACAGCTCTAACACCGCGGCAGACGCGGTCGGCAGCAAGGGCCTCCAACCACGCTGCGGCCACGACGCCGTACACCCGCGGGAGCAGGCGAACTCAAGGGACGCGCTCACGGTGGCCCGAGAGCTGCTGCAGTGCAGGCTGTTGGAAGGCGGCCGCGATGTGTTGCTTGAGCGGGTGGCGGAGCTCCTGGGCTTCGCCGCCTCGGGGGCTCACCCCTTCTGCACCCAGCTCCCGCCCCAGGCTCAGGGCGGCCCGCGCGGGGGCCCCGCACGCACCCGCGGGCTCCAAGGCTACTCCAACACTAGCGAAGCTGTCGGCACCGAACCAGCGGCAGCACTGACTCCGCTCCCCGCCAGTGAAGAAGGACTCGTCGCGACCCACGGCCCCAGCGGTCCGCCGCATTACCACCCCCAGGTAGACGCATCTGGCAGAGCTGCATGGCGCGTGGAGCCCTATGGCGCGGCCTTCGGGATGACGGCCCCAGAAGAGTAGGTACCCCACATGATGGATCAAGGGCACCCGCGTGAAGGCGAACATGGCTCACCCCTCAGCCCGAGCTGGGGGGACGAGGCGCCAGAAGCTGAGCTCTTCCAGGAACCCAGGGACGGCCCCGCCGGCCACGCTGGAAGCGACGATTATCGGGTACCGCTAATCCCTCAGGAGCTGGCATACACTAATCATGGGTCGCAGGAGATGCAAGTCGCCACAGCGAGCAGCTGCCCCGCTCCCGCGGCCTCTTACCCCACAGGAGGAGGGCGTCGGGGGCTGCAGGAGAGGGGCCGAGATCCGACATCACCACCGCGGCATTCGGAGCAAGGCGTTCCCAGGAGGTAGGCCCTCCGCTGGGGAGGCGCCTCAGGGCCTGCCCCTGGCGGAGGACCCGTGGTCGTCGACCGCTGGCGACCGCTCACCCCATCGGCGGTGTCCTGGTTTCCGGTCGTCGCTGATGGCACTAGAGTGTGGCGCAAGGCGGGGCCCTCGTCAGGCGATATGAAGCAAGGCCGGTACCTGTGAAGAAGGCCTAGTGCCTGTGAAGCTCGCCGCCCCGTGACACTCTCACGTAATAATGAGTGGGGTTGTACACGCCCCGGAGTCTCAGGGGTGCCGGCCTCAGGCCCTGGGGCTCCGTCCCACGCCCAGTGGCAGCACTTAGCTCTGCACTGGTGAGAAGACATCCAAGACTAGACTAGGTGCCGGACGCGGCCTTTTTCTGCTTTCATTGCTCTTCTCTTGGTTGTTGCTTTCCCCTGCTGGATTTAAGTTGGACTCGAATTTGAGATTTGTGCGTGTTTGGGGAAGGGTGCTTAGTCTCGTTCGAGCAATCTCTCGCGTTTCGGTTACGACCTCACCTCAGCTGCCTCCCCTCGCGAGCCCCTCACGAGCCGGGTCTGGCCTAGCTTGCGTGCAGCCCAGACTGCCGCCGACGTACCCTCTCAGGAGGTTTTTCACTGCAGATCCCACGGATTCAATCAAGAGGCGTGCGAGGCGCCACGGCCTCCAACAAGTTATCTCGAGGCCCGCTCGGGGCAAGGGTAAACTAGCCAGCCGGCTCGTCACATGGCCAACCGCTTGGCACGGGCATGATAAGGAAACAGGAGCAATGCGCTGTCAGTCGGATAAATCCCCCAATGCATCCTCATGAACGCCGCCCGAACTTTCGCTGGCGTCGCTGGCCTCGCCGTCGCCATCTGCGTTGTCGTCAGAGGCACTAGGGCTGTTCACCACGCTGCCCTTGTTGGCGGCCACGATCACACCATCATCATCTGAAGCGAAGGCCCTGACAAGGGCGTCCACGTTGTCTTCCACCCAGTACGCCAGGTCGTCTCGAACGGCCTGGGGGACTGGGGCGATGGCGGCATCGAAGTTGAAGTGGGGATCCATGTTCCGAAGATGGCTGAAGACGCGGGAAAAGGCGCGCCCGAGCAGGGCTCGGCTCCTCTCCTCCACCAACCTGTTGGCACGGACCGACCGCGCCTCCAGCTGCGTCACGATGTCGGTGAAGAACTGAAGGTTGCCGGTGTAGTTAATGGCACGTGGCTCACCGACGGCTGCCTCGCAGATTTTACCCAAGGCCGTGTTGGCCCTCTCTCAAAGCGTGGTGAGCATGGGGGCGTGCTCATGCTCCAAGAGCCGCCGCTGATGCATCTTGTCCGCATTCTGGCGAGCGACGGTCTCAGCCTCAACCACCTGTTGGTGAAGAAGAAGCACCTCGGCATGGGAAGTAGCTGACTCCCCTTGCGCCGCCTCAAGTGCGACCCGCAAGACATCGGCCCGCCGCGTTGCTTCCTCCAGTCTGGTCCTGAGGGCGGTGGTCCTACCTTCGGCCTCGGTCCGGACCAACTCCAGCCTCTCCTTGAACTCGCGCTCGAGGTTCAGGCGCGCCGTCGCCACCCGACGTCCGACCTCCTCTGAGACACGGGCTTCCCGCGCAGCGACATCGTCCTCCGCCCGTGTCACCAAGCGCTCCCTCATCTCCAGGCGCTCGTACTCGCGTGCGCGTTCGGCGGCTTCCATCGTCAGCGCCTCCTCACGCTTCTAGAACTCTGCTGGGTCGCCGGAGGCCACCTTCATCGACGCAAGGGCCGCCTCACGCAGCTCCACCTGTTCCTCCAGTGAGCGGCACCGGGCCAGGAGCTCCCGTGCCCGCTCCTCCATGGCCTCTCGCCGCCGGTCAGCTTCCCGGGCTTCTTCGATAACTCGGGAACGGGCCTCCCGAGAGGCCACCAGCGACGCCTTGGCCTCCTCATCATCGAGGTCGCGCCGACGGTGTGCAAGGGCGGCAGCCGCCTCCAGCTCGCGCCTCTCGCGTCCTCATCAGCGAGTTCCTCACCAAGCAAGCTCACCGCGTCAGCCGCCCTCCGAAGGAACCCATGGCGAAGAGCGCGACGCTCCCGGGAGCGCTCGAGTACGTCTTCCACACCATCATCCGCCCCAAACGAGCATCGTGGGGCACAGATCAGCACTCCCCTCCCGGGCAGGGGGCTGGGGGCTGGCGCCCTTGGGGCGACCGGGCACGCCCTGCCGGAGGCCCGACCTAGAGCCAGTCCATCTCCAGGTGAGGAGCGCCGGGAGTACCCCAGCCAATCGCGGTCCATGACCAGACGAGAAACCCACGGCAGGCTGGCTATGCCACGAGAAGGCTCGCGAAGGAAGGCCGCGGAGAGCGTAGGGCTGCGCTGCGCCTCGGGATGGTTCACCTCACCAGGCGGCCTCACCACAAGGGCCCTGCTGCTTAGAACGATCGAAGATGGCGGAGAAGGCAGAGGAGAGGGGGATGGCTCCTCATCCACCTCCATGAGCTCGGAAGGAAGGGCCCTGTGGAGCAAGGATCAGGAAAGGCGGCGGAAGAATCAGGAGCTGGGAAGGGATAAGGCTTACTCATCGATGGCGAAGTACTTCCTACGCTTCAGCAGGTGGCAAGGGTAATCATCGCCTAGGGCCTCCCTTCTCTTCCGGAGGGCCTGAAAGTCCACGCGGAAGCGACCCAAAAGTTGAGCGCAGGGGTCGACCTGCGACGAAGAGGAAGCACCGAGGCGACCGGCGTCGGGGGCATCCGCCTGATGCGCGCCGCCGGTCGCCTCACCAAGAAGAGCAGCTGGGGCCTCGGGGGCCTCAGCCGCAGGCACTGCGGGTGGCCGCTCGCCACCTTCAGCTACGGCAGCACGGGCCTCAGGGGCCGCTCCCTCATGAGCGCTGCCCAGTGCTGTCACCTCGGCGGGGGCACCCTCGGCCTCCAGAGGCTCATGCCTTCCTGCTCTGCCACTTGAGGAAAAGTCACCCTGGCCAGCCGCGAGGGCGACCACCACTACTGGGTTCTCGCGAGGCCCCTGGAGGCCAGCAGGGCGCGACCCCATTCGTCGAAAATGGGCATCTGGCTCACGAAGTCACCTCTATTCAAGCAGAGGTACAACAAGGCTCCCCCTTGCCGAATGCCGCCGGGGGAAGGATCCCCAGTCAAGACCAAGAGCACCTTCCTCAGTGCTTCAGGCGTCAGGTCCTCTTCCTAGAGCCGCATACGATCCCCACGGCCGCTGAAGGCCCACATCCGGTGAGAATGGTGTTGGAGAGGGGCAACACGGCGTAGCAGGAACTCCTTCACCACCTTGGGCGCCGTCACGCCGAGCTCCCTCAAGAACTCGAAGCGACGCTAGACGAAGGCGAGCCGGGGGCTCGCGAGCGTCTCCTGACCCCAGCCGGAGTTGGGGACAGCAGGCGAAGATGGCTCCGTCAGCAGGGGGCTGGGCACCCCTACATCCACATACAGCCACCGCTCGTGAAACGCAGGCGCGGGCGGAGGAAGACTGAAGTCAATTCCTGAAGCCGCTGTCTCAGGTGCGGCAACAAAGCTCACGCACCCCGAACATTGGGTGGGGTCGACCAAGCGTAGGGAGAAGAAATGGCGCAGCAAGGCAACTGAGGGAAGGATGCCCATCATTGCCTCGCAAACGAAGGCGAAGACCGCGAGAAGAGTGATGGACTCAGGACCCAGATGCATCATATGGATCTGATAATGGGAGAGCACGGCGTTGAAGAAATCAGAAAAGGGGGGAACCAGTCCCGCCCACAGGGCGTCGACGAAGTATCGGACCTTGGTGGCAATCCTGTCAATGGAGAAGCGGGACGCGGGCCAGACCGTCGTCCTCCCGCATTCGTTGAAGATGGTGGCCAGGGCCGAGCTGACATTGCTCAAGCCCTCTTGATTGATTATGATCGGCCGATCGACGGCGGGGGCCGCCGACGACGATGAGCGAGGCGGCGGCACGGGCTTCTTCCCCCTTCCCTTCTTCGGCGGAGCCATGGCAGCAGAAAAAGGGGGGAAGGTTTGAGATTGGATTGGATGTGGAAACTGGAGTTCGAGAGGAGAAGGGACAGAGAGCGCTCGAGCAGCGGAAAGGGGAGCGGCTGTGTGCGGCTATGAGTCCGCCTAGCAAGGCATAAAATAAGGAGGCGTGGGGGAACAGTGCCGCCCATGTCCAATCAACCGCCACGCGGCGCCCGAGGCCGCAGGCTGTTAGGGCCCGCGATGCTTCGCACTTGCCCTTTCGCCTCTCTGCTCAGTCAAGTTCGGGCGCGCCATGGGCCCGGGGGCTACTGTCGGCGTTCTGGGAACGGGGTCCCCAGACTTGCCTGCCTGCGGCCTGCGGCGTGGCTCAAAGGAGGCCCAGCACAGCCCATCTTCATCAACACAAGCTCAAGACCCTCGCGAGGGGCCAAGCCTCACGAGGCGAACGACAAAGAGCTTCCTGAGGCACGACGTCGTCAGGCTGGCTCACGAGGAGACGGAGAGTTCAAGGCGGGGTACCTCGCGAGGTGCCCGTGACGCAAGCCATGACGACCAAGGGCGCCAGTTGAGCGCCAGCCTGCGCAGTGTCCTCCTTTCCTCTTTGGTGCAAAGGAAGCAAGCGCAGGCAAGAGCATCAAGCAATGGCATCTATTTCAGTGCAACAAGACCAAGACCAGCCCAAGGGCAGGGAAGAAGTCATTGTGGAGCCCAAGCAGGCGTCACCACCAGAGCCTTTGACAGGCGAGGACCAACTTTAGTCAGGATAAGTGTACCCGCTGTTCCCCTTCAAAATGGCCAATTGTTGCCGCCCTTTCCGCTCAATATTTGGGAAGAGGCCCAGGGCCTTTTCCTATAAATAGGACTAGCCACCCCCAGGGTAGAGGCAACCCGTATCGGACCTAGCAATTTGGATCCTCACCAAGAAAACCAGTAGATAGAGCGAGTGAAATCCTCCTAGCAGTTCGTCGCACCAGCCAAGAACAGACCCTCGTGAGGTTGTTCCCCCTTGTATTGTTCATCATCAGCCCAAGAGGCAATCCACCACATCACACACTGGAGTAGGGTATTACACCACAATGGTGGCCTGAACCAGTATAAATCTTGTGTCTCTTGTGTTGTTCTGTTTGGTAGTTTAGATCCTAGCGATTCGGCGAGGAGCAAGCCGGTAGAGGGTTAAATCTCTCCGCGCACCCCAGTGTTCAAACCTCAAGGGTCTGCCGGAACCCGAAATCCGACAGACCCAGAGATTGGGAAGACGCGGCAGTGGAGTCACAGATGGAGATGAGTGGGAAACTTGACTGGTTCCGGGGTGCGGCAGCACTGCCATCCACAGGAGACATTAGTAAGAACAGAGGTTGAAGAAGGAGCACAGCTGCTGGATTAACTTCCAATAGTCCAGCTACTAGAATCGTTTGCTGATTAAGTTGACAAAGCCCTGTGTACACGTCTGCTTAGTAGGCCCACATGTCAGCCACCAAATCTGCCGGGTCCCAGCTGTCATCGGGAGGAATAGTTTTTTTGCATAACAAGGAGGCACTTCCTTCCATGCGAAGATATAGCCGGTGGGTCCCAGCTACCAGGGGGAGGAAATAGCTTAATAAGGAGGAACTTTCCTTGCGTGCGGCCATGGACCTCCTGGGTCCCAGCCATTAGGCTCTCACATACAGTCCTCTTCTGATGACTCTCATTTGTTGACCATGCTGCACCGAGCGCAGCGAGGCAGTGGAGTCGCAGACGGAGAGGAGTGGGAAACTTGACTGGTTCAGGTGCGGGGTGGGCCTACACTCTGCAGAGAATAACAGGAGATGCAGAGTGGAGGGATGGCCTGTCCGTCAGCGTGGTAGCATTTCACTGCAAGGCGCGCAAAACAACGCAGCTGGACGCCGGAGGCTGGAGCAGGTGGTCCCGGCAGTGCTAGGGGAAGAAGACGAGAGATTGAACAAGAATGCGGCCGTTGGATGTAAATCCAATGCCTTGCTTAGGCTTCGACCTACTAGCCCACATGTCAGCCAGTCCATTTATTTTTTAGTCCATTTGGTAGGCTGGGTGAAACAATGATGTAGCATCTATGCAACCCTTATATATATATGGTAGAATTTAAAGCCCATTTGCATTTTTCTCGAAATCTGCGGACTTGCTGGGCTGGGTGAAAATATCATGTTGCTCTAGACAGAGAAATGTTATAAAAACATAAACACATGATTGCACGTCTATTACTGCATTGGTCAGTAAAATCTTTGCAAGCTTGTGTACGCAATCACTAGGAGTTAACTTGCCAAGTTATAAATAATAATAATTATTATTTTGTAAGAACTTTCAGTTTACGAAATAAAATATCATTTTAATTTGATGAGTTAATAGGACGTGGGGTATTATTATTTGTTAGGCTAGGCATGGGACACTTGAGTTGGTTCTAGGGAAAAATACTAGGAGAAAAATCAGTTTACATCGAAAAAGAAAGTGGAAGAAAATTCAGATATAGGATTAATAAAAGCAAAAAATAAAGGAAGTGGCAAGGTCTATAAAATGGTTGGACGAATGACAGGTTTAACGGAACCTTATGTTGTTTCTATTATATATTTGTAACAAAATAAGACACACACACACACACGCATATATATATATACTATTATTGGAGGGAAAACATAGGTTCAGTTTTGCACTCTTATAGAAAAATAGAACTGAGCTGTGCGTCGTCTTGAAAAAACAAACATAACTTGGGCTGATGATGTTATAGACAAGCTAGGTTAGGAGGCCCAGAGGCCGCTTGATCCAAAAAACGTTGAAACATGTCGTGGGTTGCCCTTGTTAAACAACAAAACCTAGGCCATGGACCTGGTGGGCCCTGGACTATCAGCCTCTCGACGAACAGTTGTCTCCCGACTCCTCTTGTTTTGCTGACCATGGTGGGAACGACAGACCGCGGCGCCGCGGCGAGAGCACCAATGCGGAGGACGACGTCGAGACCGCGGACCGAACGTAATGGAGCGGGGGAAGACGCAGGCGGACGAGAGTACAAGGGTTGACTTGTTCGGATGCAGGGTGGCCGGTGGAGCTCCTTGGTATCGTTGTCTTCTTGTCAGGACCCCGACTCAATGCCACATCGATCTAGCATGTAACACCTCATATCACTTTGCGGCCTCACGCACGGTATTCCCACGGGTGTCGCCTTACCTTTGCCCGGGACCATTTGCGCCTTTTGGCACACGTAGATGATAGTGTCGCTAGCATCCATATGATAAGGAGCCCGGGCTGACATGGCTAGTCGTAAACCCAAAGTGGCACAAACTTACAGGGACAGGCATCCATGACCCAGCATCGAACGTGTCGGTCATCAGCGAGTGAATCCAGGCTGTAGCACTGGGCTAACAGGACTCAAGTGAACCGGGCTATATTGGGCTAACAGGACTCCGGTATTCATCGCGTGACATTTCCCCGAAGGGACAGACATAGGAACGAAGAAGGACACATGCCGGCCAGCCTAAGTGTTCCAGAGCAGTAGCAAGCTACCATGGCTCAGTGGAAGCACTAGGAGACATTTCCTGATAAGAGAGGCTACTAAGGATAAACAACTAGATAGTCAGATCCCACACATACCAAGCATTTCAAAACATACACACAATATGCTCGATATGTGCAAATACAACATGGCATCACAACATGACTCTACGACTCAAGTATTTTATTCAATAGGCTCCAAGGAGCGAGATATTACAAACCTGGGTCTCTCGACCCAGCATTCAAAGCATACAGATCAAGCACATGCGGAAGCTTATCATGTCTGAGTACAGACATCTACAAATGAAAAAGGTTGAGAAGCCTGGCTATCTACCAGATCCTGCTGAGGGCACAAGATCGTAGCTGAGGTAACAAGCTAAACATCGAAGACCACGCGGAACTACTAGCGAGACTAACGTCTCTCTGCAAAAACATAAAATAGGCAAACGTGAGTACAAATGTACCCAGCAAGACTTACATCAGATCTAGCTACATATGCATCATTATCAACAAAGGGATGGTGAGGTTTAACTGCAGCAAGCCAGCTTTGACTCGGTGGCTATCCTGAACTACGACTGCAAGTAACTCTTTTGAGGTGGCGCACATGAGTCCACATATTCACCATATCAATACACCACCATGGATCCGCTCCCGTCTCCCTACGAGAACGCCATCCATAGCACTCACGCTTATCTTGCGCATTTTAGAGTATCCACTTTCACTTGTCTATGAACTATTATAGGCAACCCAGAAGTCCTTTACCGCGGACACGGCTATTCGAATAGATGATGTTAACCCTGCAGGGGTGCCACGACCTACCTAAACACTCAAGTCTCTAGTCCAGGTTTATCGCCTATTCGGGTTCCATCCGCGAGGAGATCCGGCCGGAGTTTCGCTCATAGCCCCAAACGATGTGTGCAGGGTTCCCGAGACACCAAACGGGCGCCCGGTACACCGTGCCACAGTGTATCTACTGCATCATAGCCCACCCCTAGGGTCAGCGCTATGCACGGCCTCCAACACATATCCTACAAACACCAAAAACTAGTTGCAGCTCCTGGACAGAGAACAAGGGTGATTAAGAAGCCGAGAGGGTCCATTGGTTTTGGGCCCAATGCGTGGTAGTAGCTGTTTCATGGATCACAAACACAGAACTCAGTTCCTGAGGACGGTTTCAATGAGACAACCCACCATGTACTCCTACATGGCCTCTCACCGCTACCATTACCAAATCGTGTTCACACTCTTTGCTCACACACATAATAGGACATGTTCACACACCTTTGATTCATCCTCGATGAATCAGACCTGACTCAACTCTAAGCAGTAGTAGGCATGACAAACAAGCATGAATGAGTAGGCACAACAGGGCTCAAACAACTCCTACTCATGCTAGTGGGTTTCATCTATTTACTGTGGAATGACAGGTCATGCAAAGGATAAAGGGGTTCGGCTACCGCAGCAAGTAACAGATGAATCGTTGTTGTCCTAATGCAGTAAAAGAGAGCAGGAATGAGAGAGTAGGATTGTATCAGAATGAACAAGGGGGTTTTGCTTGCCTGGCACTTCTTAAGATAATATAGCTCTTCATCGGTGTCATCGAACTCATCGTCGGAAGCACGTCTAGCGAGAGGGGACAAATACCGGCAACACAGAAGGAAACACAATCAATGCAATGCACAATATGATGCATGCTCATGACATGTCAATATGCTGTGTGTTGGGCTAATGCAACTAAAACCAGAGTGGTTTGATCTTATTTGAATCAAAGATTCAAATACAAGCCTAAGCTATGAACTCATATAAGTGCATTATCATGTTTCATCTAAACAGCAAGGTTAGGTTGCTCTAACATGCATGAAACTAGTACAGATGGATAGGTTGGATTTTTCTGATCATTTTTCATATATAACTTATTCCAATCTGAGTTATAGATTATTTTCTATGAATTTTTGAAGTTTGCTACATTTTCTGGAATTTCCTATATAAGAATAAATCTAGTAAATGCTTTATTGCGTCAGCAGTGCATCAGGGTGACGTCAGCAGTCAACGGGGCGGTCTAGGTCAAACCTGACCAGTGGGTCCCTCGTGTCAGTGTCATTAGTCTAATTAACAGAGTTTGTTAAACTAATCCTAAACCTTGGTAATTAGCAGGGGCTGGCCCCACATGTCAATGAACCAGGGAAGGGTCAAACAGGGGTCAAACCCGGGTCAACTCGCTGGAGTTGACCCGCGGCTCATCGTCCGCGAGGCCAGAGACGGCGGAGGCATTCGGGTTTCATCCCACGGTGACCAAATCGAAGGCCGAGGCCATCTACGGAACGAGGAGACTCGTCCGCATCGAATGGCGCGAGCGGGAGGAGCTAGGGTGGAGCGCGCTCGGCGGAGTCGAGCTCGTGGCGGCGCCGGTGTTTGGTTGTGACGCAAGCGACAGCTAGGGGGCATGGGAAGGCGAGCTGGGGCGTGCTACGGGCTCGTGGGGAGGCACTCAGTGCAGTGGTGTGGTCTATTGCGAGCTTCAGCAGCCGTAGCCACGGCGGTGACATGGACGGCGGCAAAAAGCTCTCGGGCTCGTTGCGAACGGCCGCTAGAGAGGGAGGTAGGGCACGGGGAGAGGGGGAAACGATGGCGGAGCTCACAGCAGGTGCAGCGGTGGCCTCGGCGAGCTCGGGTAAGCTCGAGAGGCGGCGAATCAATGGTGGCGGTCCTCGGTGGCCGAGGAGGGGAACAGCGGAGCTGGCGCCATCCAGGGGCTTCCGGTGCCTTACATCTTGGTGAGGAGGAAGAGGTGGGGCTTCTTGGCGCATCGGAGAGGTGTGGGGTGGCCGGTGGCCGCGGCGGTGGTCGTCGGCAGCGGCGGGCGCATTTGGTGAGAAGAACAGAGGAGGGGGAGAGCGTTCGAGGGAGAGAGGGGAGAGGTGCAGAGTGTCCGAGGGGCGGTCCGGGGGGGGGGGGGGGGGGACGTCCTGGGTGTCGAGGCAGCGGCGGGAAGCTGGAGGTGGCCGGGGCGCGTGGGCGCGCGCGTCGGCCACACGCGCGTCCTCCTGGCGGAGGAGGAAGACGACAGGGAAGGAGGCGGTGGTGGGCTGGGCCAGCTGCAGTGCTGGGCCACAGCTGGGCCGACTAGGTGGCCTGCACAGTGAGGCTTGGTACTAACTCTCTCTCTCTCTCTCTTTTATTTGTTTCTGTTTTCTATTTCTGTAGTCTTTAGGGCTTTATTTAAAATACTTAAACAGATCCAAAAATCATGAAACTAATCATGGCTACTGTTTAGAATATATCCAACAGTAAACATTTTAGTTTATGATTATTTGAGCATTTAAAATATTTTATAGTATTTAAATGCCCAAATGAAAATACCATATGATTTAATTCAGAGCCCAAATATGTCATGGAAAAATGTGCAACACCTCTGGTTACTGTTTCCAGCATTTTCCAGAAATGATGAACATTTTTGAAAGCCATTTGGATTCACTGAAAATATTTTAGTTGAACCTAGTGAATTCCTTTGATGCTAGGGTTTAGGCAATCCCCATTTCAGGTTTAACTGGGATTTAAACCTGATGCAACACATGACTAGCTAGCTCAGTGCATACCAGAACTAGGGATGTCACAACTCACCCCCACTAAACAAGAATCTCGTCCCGAGATTCAAGACGTGAGGTAAGAAGACAAAGGGGCACAAGACTCACACAATCTTCACGATCCAGGTTGCCCTTCATAAGAACGTTGATTCAATCACCATCATTATCTTGATGCCTTGCTCTGAGAACTCCAACCAACATGGCAACGAGAGGAAAGGAAAATTCTAGAAGGATCAATCTTCTCGAATAGCGAACAACTCAGGATCAACTCACGGAGTGAGACATTGAAACACCTCTCGAGCTGAGACACGAAGCATACATCTAGAGGGATGGAGTGGAACAGATGGCGAAGGTTCACTAGGTAGACAACAATCCCGCCTTAAGAGGGTGGTGACTGGTTGTCAATGTAGCGAAGAGTGGAGTTGCCATGATACTATAACGAGACATCTTGGTGCATGTGACTCACAGAAATATTCCCTTAAGTGGCAAAAGAATTACCTTTGATTCAGAGATCATTGAGACTCTTTATACCAGCCTAAGGCAATTCTCGAGCGATCGTTTGGAGGGGTTGGGTAGAATGGTATACTCGGACCTGAATGGATGATGTGGATTACCTTGTTGAAGACAATGCCATAGATGATTTTGCTTATCATCGGCAATAGACGGGACCCAAGGTAGAATGGCACAATGGCAGTGCAAGCTAGAACAAGGTGCAAATGCTGGGAATGACTCTGGTCACTTGGGAGAGGCTCAACAGTAGAGAGTGATTCCACTGTTGAAGTGGTTATAGCATAACCGAAAAAACTAGGAGCAATCCCAGTTAGGCTGGTGATAATACCTAGTGCTTGTGCGTGCTCTCAAGAACTTGAGCATTTCCACAATCATCAAGGTTTTATCAACATCTCTGTCAAGGGTGCTGACAACACAACATACTACCATGATGAATAGTGATGGACGATGCAGATGCAAAGGAAGATAACATTTTCTCAGATTTCACCTTAGCGAGACCAAGGGGACAAAATCTGGATGATTGACCGAGAGACATTTAGCACTCCGCTTCTAATTTTCTCCTTGATGTACTAGCGTATCCCATTCATAGATATGGTTTGATATCTAGAACATCAAGTAAAGGTCGGACTTCGGAAGCACAAAAATCATAAGGCACACAACTAGGGAATAATTCCTACGAAGTCCTTATGGAGAGGTGGCCAACTTCTTCAATCAAGATATTACAATAACAGGTCTTCCGGCTGGGTGTGTTAGCCATGACGTCCACTTTACCGGGTTACGGAGAGACCAATAATATAATTCTTGGGAAACATTCCAACCATCATATCTGCCTGAGATTCAGATCTGCTTGGTGTCAGAATAATCTAGACTCATCGAGTCTAGAAAGTAAAATGAAAGTTTGCAACAAAAAAATCAGCGAGATTTTGGGGCAATGAACTACGGTTGTAAGCTCCAAAACATGAGCTGGTTCTGCTACAGACATGTGAACACGTTGTCCCAGACAAGCTTGTCCACGTAGTAGTCTTATAATAAAACACTACCGAGTCTAGGTGGGGAACCATCATCGAGGATATCGAAGTCCTTACATAAGTCTAGCTCTTAAGAAGGAACTTCTTCTCCTTGAACAAATCAATCAGTGGCTTGGTGTGCTAGGAAACTCATATAGAATGGAGGCGGCCAACCTATCAAACCATAGAGTACTTCGCACATGCGTGACTAACTTGGGATGATTCCAAAGAGGCAACATTGACTTTATCGAATTCACGGCGGCAACTTGCATCAAATGCACATGAATTGTAGGAAGTCACTTCTTCCATCCAGGCATATGCTTCATGAGTTAGCATGAAGAAATGCTTTCAAAAGTTTCCAATACTAGCTTAATGTTCAACAAGATTATGGAGAAGATAAGGATGTTGTCGATGGGCTCAACAACAATTCATCCAGTTTCCATATAAATGGAATTCCACAATTATGTGAACACGGTGATAGCATTGGTCAGAACAAAAGATATAATGGTGTATACTCGAAGGATCAACCACGAGTAAGACAACATTAAGATCATCGTTGGTTCTAATTTGATTTGAGAATAGCCCACACTCAAATCAAAGTTTTGATAAGATAATAGGTCCGACAACTGATCACAGGGACCAACCGATGAAGATATCATCTTTCTTCAACATACATACAAGATATCCCTTAACATGAGCTAAGTCGGACAAGCTTTTATCTTCCAGCTCTCCAAGTTGTTGTTTAGCTTAACCAACTAGCTCAGGGGTATCCAACACGGATTCTTGGAGAAAGGGTGGTTTACAAGAAGCCAACTTGATCACGAACTCAACATAGCGGTCAGGTGACAACCTGGTGATACTTCCGAGGAGATATTCGGAAAATCACGAACCACCGATATGTAACTAAGCTTGAGAACAATCTTGCTTTCGAGACAAGACGATATGATCAAAAGAGCGAGGGATTGGCACAATCCTAACTCATTGATCGAAGAGTGCACCAGAAATAAGGACTAGGTAGCACGATCATCCTTAGGGTGATGATTCATTAACCAACACGCTAAGACTGAGGTTATTGTCCTTTAACTACCAAGCAACAAAGTTGCTAGGAGTATTGATTTCACACATCATAGTTCACCTGTCGGCATTCCGGTTGCAACAACACGGGAACCGAGAAATGAACAATGATGGCAAGAAGTATCACTGCATCAAGGATTCATAAGAGATAGTGCAATTCTCACGACGATCCTGACGTAAAGAGGGTAACACTTCAGAGTAGAACAGATCAAAAGTTTGATTGTATTTTGATTTGCGGATCACAACTGCTTTGACCCAATCCTGGATATGGATGAGGTACTGGAGTTTGTTTCTCCTAGTCATACCAGAACAGGATGGCTTGACGGACCACAAGAATAAAGGCATCGATGAGCACGAGTGCACGACTACTCCTGACTATCAATTGATAGACGAGGGTCAGAATACAACTAGAGAGAACAACTCAAAGGAACATATATATTTCTGAGTTGTGGATGCATAGATTAGTATGTCGAACCAAGTTCAACATGTTTCTTCCGGATAACCCATGCAGAGAGGTAGGACTGGCAGAGTCACGATTATGAATGGAGAACTCCTCAAGAGTACTCTGATTGTGATCTTTTGGTTCAAATAACTTCTGCCATAAGTGGTTCATAGTATTTGGAAGAAGGAAATACCACGGACCTCGAGGACTATCACAAAGGTTACTAATATCCTAAAGGAACTAGCAAACACTATCAACATGAGGTAAGAAGGGTGAATCTCGGGTTCAAGAACCCGGGAATGGAATACCTACTACTAAATGGCATCATAGGATGCTTACGTAAATAATGGCCAGAATCATCACACCGGGAACACAAAACATGGCTGGATTTCTAGGTGACTCCCTAAAACACCTAGGTTCATAATAATAGCTCCAACATATATGCCGAGGCGGAGGAGTACCTCAACACACTAATTTGTGTGATTAATCTGGCCCAAAAGAACATTAGAAATGGAGAGAAGGGATTTGCAAATGCATCAGATTGTTTAGAAACCTGGGATGACTCGGAGAGCATAACGGCTGTAAATGCTCAAAATGAGTTGAGACATCCTGCAAAATAGTGGCATGACCACTCAACATCACAATATCAAGGTTCTGAGGCCAGCTATGAACATACGGAAGTAGTAAAACTGAACTGAGATTTGAAACAAACAATTCTATAAGTCTATGGATTAGTAACACGTCATCCTGATAGATAGATGAGAAGGCCTAGTTCTTAATCCCCGTAGAAGAGAAGAGGATGAATCAAATCAGAAGGCCATGAGGTATAAGGAGTAAAAAGAGCCTTACGTTCCCTTCCACAATCAATTCCCTTATATAACTAAAGCATTTCTAGACTCAAGTTCGACCAGTTTGGCTTGGTAATCCTATAGGCAGTCAGGCTCTGATACCAAAGCTGTCAGGACCCCGACTCAATGCCACATCGATCTAGCATGTAACACCTCATATCACTTTGCGGCCTCACGCATGGTATTCCCACGGGTGTCGCCTTACCTTTGCCCGGGACCGTTTGCGCCTTTTGGCACACGTATATGATAGTGTCGCTAGCATCCATATGATAAGGAGCCCGGGCTGACATGGCTAGTCGTAAACCCAAAGTGGCACAAACTTACAAGGACAGGCATCCATGACCCAGCATCAAACGTGTCGGTCATCAGCGAGTGAATCCAGGCTGTAGCACTGGGCTAACAGGACTCCGGTGAACTGGGCTGTAGCGGGCTAACAGGACTCCGGTGAACTGGGCTGTAGCGGGCTAACAGGACTCCGGTATTCATCGCGTGACATTTCCCCAAAGGGACAGACACAGGAACGAAGAAGGACACATGCCGGCCAGCCTAAGTGTTCCGGAGCAGTAGCAAGCTACCATGGCTCAGTGGAAGCACTAGGAGACATTTCCCGGTAAGAGAGGCTACTAAGGATAAACAACTAGATAGTCAGATCCCACACATACAAAGCATTTCAAAACATACACACAATATGCTCGATATGTGCAAATACAACATGGCATCACAACATGACTCTGCGACTCAAGTATTTTATTCAATAGGCTCCGAGGAGCGAGATATTACAAACCTGGGTCTCCCGACCCAGCATTCAAAGCATACAGATCAAGAACATGCGGAAGCTTATCATGTCTGAGTACAGACATCTACAAATGAAAAAGGCTGAGAAGCCGGCTTGTTGGAAATATGCCCTAGAGACAATAATAAAAGTATTATTATATTTCCTTGTTCATGATAATTGTCTTTTATTCATGCTATAACTGTATTATTCGGAAATCGTAATACAGTGTGAATACATAGACCACAATATGTCCCTAGTGAGCCTCTAGTTGACTAGCTTGTTGATCAACAGATAGTCATGGTTTCCTGGCTATGGACATTGGATGTCGTTGATAACGGGATCACATCATTAGGAGAATGATGTGATGGACAAGACCCAATCCTAAGCATAGCACAAGATCGTGTAGTTCGTTTGCTAGAGCTTTTCCAATGTCAAGTATCTCTTCCTTAGACCATGAGATCGTGTAACTCCCGGATACCGTAGGAGTGCTTTGGGTGTATCAAACGTCACAACGTAACTGGGTGACTATAAAGGTGCAGTACAGGTATCTCCGAAAGTGTCTGTCGGGTTGACACGGATCGAGACTGGGATTTGTCACTCCGTATGACGGAGAGGTATCTCTGGGCCCACTCAGTAATGCATCATCATAATGAGCTCAAAGTGACCAAGTGGTTGGTCACGGGATCATGCATTATGGTACGAGTAAAGTGACTTGCCGGTAACGAGACTGAACAAGGTATTGGGATACCGACGATCGAGTCTCGGGCAAGTAACGTACCGATTGGCAAAGGGAATTGTATACGGGGTTTGATCGAATCCTCGACATCGTGGTTCAACCGATGAAATCGTCGAGGAGCATGTGGGAGCCAACATGGGTATCCAGATCCCGCTATTGGTTATTGCCCGAGAGTCGTCTCGGTCATGTCTACATGTCTCCCGAACGCGTAGGGTCTACACACTTAAGGTTCAGTGACGCTAGGGTTGTATGAATATGAGTATGCAGCATACCGAATGTTGTTCGGAGTCCCAGATGACATCCCGGACGTCACAAGGAGTTTCAGAATGGTCTGGAGGTAAAGAATTATATATAGGAAGTGGTATTTCGGCCATCGGGAAAGTTTCGGGGTCACCCGGTAATGTACTGGGACCACCGGAAGGGTCCCGGGGGTCCACCGGGTGGGGCCACCCATCCCGGAGGGCCCCATGGGCTGAAGTGGGAGGGGAGCCAGACCATAGTGGGCTGGTGCGCCCCCCTAGGCCCACCCCCTGCGTCTAGGGTTGAAGCCCTAGGGTGGGGGGGGGGGGGCGCACCACATGCCTTGGGGGGCACTCCACCCCCCCTGGCCGCCGCCCCCTTGGGAGATTGGATCTCCCAGGGCTGGCGCCCCCCTGGGGGCCTATATAAAGGAGGGCAAGGGGGAGGGCAGCCGCACCCTATGCATTGGCGCCTCCCTCCCCCTGCTACACCTCGTCCTCCTCCCGCAGCAGCTTGGCGAAGCCCTGCCGGAGTTCCGCTGCATCCACCACCACGCCGTCGTGCTGCTGGATTATCATCAACCTCTCGTTCCCCCTTGCTGGATCAAGAAGGAGGAGACGTCTCCCGTCCCGTACGTGTGTTGAACGCGGAGGTGCTGTCCGTTCAGCACTTGGTCATCGGTGATCTGAATCACGGCGAGTACGACTCCATCATCACCCTTCCCTTGGACGCTTCCGCACGCGATCTACAAGTGGTATGTAGATGCAATCTCTCTCCCATGACTCGTTGCTTAGATGAACTCATAGATGGATCTTGGTGAAACTGTAGGAAATTTTTTAATTTTCTGCAACGTTCCCCAACAGTGGCATCATGAGCTAGGTCTATGCGTAGTTCTCTATTGCACGAGTAGAACACAATTTTGTTGTGGGCGTGGATCTTGTCAACTTGCTTTCCACTACTAGTATTTTCTTGCTTCAGCGGTATTGTGGGATGAAGCGGCCCTGACCAACCTTACTTGTACACTTACGTGAGATCATGATGATGGAGATCATGGTGTCTGCTGGTGACAAGATGATCATGGAGCCCCGAAGATGGAGATCAATGGAGCTATATGATATTGGCCATATCATGTCACTACTATATAATTGCATGTGATGTTTATTATGTTTATGCATCTTGTTTACTTAGAACGACGGTAGTAAATAAGATGATCCCTTACAACAATTTCAAGAAGTGTTCTCCCCTAACTGTGCACCGTTGCTAAAGTTCGTCGTTTTGAAGCACCACGTGATGATCGGGTGTGATAGATCCTTACGTTCACATACAACGGGTGTAAGACAGTTTTACACATGCAAAAACACTTAGGGTTAACTTGACGAGCCTAGCATGTACAGACATGGCCTCGGAACACAGAGACCGAAAGGTCGAACACGAGTCGTATGGAAGATACGATCAACATGAAGATGTTCACCGATGATGACTAGTCCGTCTCACATGATGATCGGACACGGCCTAGTCGACTCGGATCGTGTAACACTTAGATGACTAGAGGGATGTCTAATCTGAGTGGGACTTCATTGTAATAATTTGATTAGATGAACTTAATTATCATGAAATTAGTCTAAAACCTTTGCAAATATGTCTTGTAGATCAAATGGCCAACGCTCATGTCAACATGAACTTCAACGCGTTCCTAGAGAAAACCAAGCTGAAAGATGATGGCAGCAACTATACGGACTGGGTCCGGAACCTGAGGATCATCCTCATAGCTGCCAGGAAACAATATGTCCTAGAAGGACCGCTAGGTGACGCTCCCGTCCCAGAGAATCAAGACGTTATGAACGCTTGGCAGTCTCGTGCTGATGATTACTCCCTCGTTCAGTGCGGCATGCTTTACATCTTAGAACCGGGGCTCCAAAAGCATTTTGAGCATCACGGAGCATATGAGATGTTCGAAGAGCTGAAACTAGTTTTCCAAGCTCATGCCAGGGTCGAGAGATATGATGTCTCCGACAAGTTCTATAGTTGTAAGATGGAGGAAAACAGTTCTGTCAGTGAGCACATACTCAAAATGTCTGGGTTGCACAACCGCCTGACTCAGCTGAACATTAACCTCCCTAATGAGGCGGTCATTGACAGAATCCTTCAGTCGCTCCCACCAAGCTACAAGAGCTTTGTGATGAACTACAATATGCAGGGGATGGTGAAGACCATTCCTGAAGTATTTTCAATGCTGAAGACAGCAGAGGTTGAGATCAAGAAAGAACATCAAGTGTTGATGGTCAATAAGACCACTAAGTTCAAGAAGGGCAAGGGCAAGAAGAACTTCAAGAAGGACGGCAAGGATGTTGCCGTGCCCGGTAAGCCAGTTACCGGGAAGAAGTCAAAGAATGGACCCAAGCCTGAGACTGAGTGCTTTTATTGCAAGGGGAAGGGTCACTGGAAGCGGAACTGCCCCAAATACTTAGCGGATAAGAAGGCCGGCAACACCAAAGGTATATTTGATATACATGTAATTGATGTGTACCTTACCAGTACTCGTAGTAACTCCTGGGTATTTGATACCGGTGCCGTTGCTCATATTTGTAACTCACAGCAGGAGCTGCGGAATAAACGGAGACTGGCGAAGGACGAGGTGACGATGCGCGTCGGGAATGGCTCCAGAGTCGATGTGATCGCCGTCGGCACGCTGCCTCTACATTTACCTACGGGATTAGTTTTAAACCTTAATAATTGTTATTTAGTGCCAAGTTTGAGCATGAACATTGTATCAGGATCTCGTTTAATACAAGATGGCTACTCATTTAAATCCGAGAATAATGGTTGTTCTTTTTATATGAGAGATATGTTTTATGGTCATGCTCCGATGGTCAATGGTTTATTCTTAATGAATCTCGAGCGTAATGTTACACATATTCATAGTGTGAATACCAAAAGATGTAAAGTTGATAACGACAGTCCCACATACTTGTGGCACTGCAGCGTTGGTCACATTGGTGTCAAGCGCATGAAGAAGCTCCATGCTGATGGGCTTTTAGAGTCTCTCGATTATGAATCATTTGACACATGCGAACCATGCCTCATGGGCAAAATGACCAAGACTCCGTTCTCCGGAACAATGGAGCGAGCAACCAACTTGTTGGAAATCATACATACTGATGTGTGCGGTCCAATGAGCGTTGAGGCTCGCGGAGGATATCGTTATGTTCTCACTCTCACTGATGACTTGAGTAGATATGGGTATGTCTAGTTAATGAAACACAAGTCTGAAACCTTTGAAAAGTTCAAGGAATTTCAGAATGAGGTAGAGAATCAACTTGACCGAAAGATAGAGTTCCTACGATCAGATCGTGGAGGAGAATACTTGAGTCACGAATTTGGTGCACACTTAAGGAAATGTGGAATCGTTTCACAACTCATGCCGCCTGGAACACCTCAGCGTAATGGTGTGTCCGAACGTCGTAATCGCACTCTATTGGATATGGTGCGGTCTATGATGTCTCTTACCGATTTACCGCTATCATTTTGGGGATACGCTCTAGAGATGGCTACATTCACTTTAAATAGGGCACCGTCTAAATCCGTTGAGACGACACCGCATGAATTATGGTTTGGGAAGAAACCTAAGCTGTCATTTCTAAAAGTTTGGGGATGCGATGCTTATGTCAAGAAACTTCAACCTGAAAAGCTCGAACCCAAGTCGGAAAAATGCGTCTTCATAGGATACCCTAAGGAAACCGTTGGGTATACCTTCTACTTAAGATCCAAGGGCAAGATCTTTGTTGCCAAGAACGGATGCTTTCTGGAAAAAGAGTTTCTCTCGAAAGAAGTAAGTGGGAGGAAAGTAGAAGTCGATGAAGTACTACCTCTCGAATAGGAAAGTGGTGCAGCTGAGGAAAATGTTCCTGTGATGCCTACACCAACTGAAGAGGAAAATAATGATGATGATCAAGGTACTTCGGATCAAGTTGCTACTGAACTTCGTAGGTCCACAAGGACACGTTCCGCACCAGAGTGGTACGGCAACCCTGTCCTGGAAATCATGTTGTTAGACAACGATGAACCTTCGAACTATGAAGAAGCGATGACGGGCCCAGATTCCAACAAATGGCTTGAAGCCATGAAATCCGAGATAGAATCCATGTATGAAAACAAAGTATGGACTTTGACAGACTTGCCCCATGATCGGCGAGCGATAGAAAACAAATGGATTTTTAAGAAGAAGACGGACGCGGATGGAAATGTTACCATCCATAAAGCTCGACTTGTCGCTAAGGGTTATCGACAAGTTCAAGGGATTGACTACGATGAGACATTCTCTCCCGTAGCGAAGCTGAAGTCCGTCCGAATCATGTTAGCAATTGCCGCATACTATGATTATGAGATATGGCAGATGGACGTCAAAACGGCATTCCTTAACGGACATCTTAAGGAAGAGCTGTATATGATGCAGCCGGAAGGTTTTGTCGATCCTAAGAATGCTAACAAAGTTTGCAAGCTCCAGCGATCCATTTATGGGCTGGTGCAAGCATCTCGGAGTTGGAACATTCGCTTTGATGAGATGATCAAAGCGTTTGGGTTTATGCAGACTTATGGAGAAGCCTGCGTTTACAAGAAAGTGAGTGGGAGCTCTGTAGCATTTCTCATATTATATGTAGATGACATACTTTTGATGGGAAATAATATAGAACTCTTGGACAACATTAAGGCCTACTTGAATAAGTGTTTTTCAATGAAGGACCTTGGAGAAGCTGCTTATATATTAGGCATCAAGATCTATAGAGATAGATCAAGACGCCTCATAGGTCTTTCACAAAGCACATACCTTGATAAGATTTTGAAGAAGTTCAAAATGGATCAGTCCAAGAAGGGGTTCTTGCCTGTGTTGCAAGGTGTGAGATTGAGCTCGGCTCAGTCCCCGACCACAGCAAAAGATAAAGAAGAGATGAGTGTCATCCCCTATGCTTCAGCCATAGGATCTATTATGTATGCCATGCTGTGTACCAGACCTGATGTAAACCTTGCCGTAAGTTTGGTAGGAAGGTACCGAAGTAATCCCGGCAAGGAACACTGGACAACGGTCAAGAATATCCTGAAGTACCTGAAAAGGACAAAGGACATGTTTCTCGTTTATGGAGGTGACGAAGAGCTCGTCGTAAAGGGTTACATCGACGCTAGCTTCGACACAGATCTGGATGACTCTAAGTCACAAACCGGATACGTGTATATGTTGAATGGTGGAGCAGTAAGCTGGTGCAGCTGCAAGCAGAGCATCGTGGCGGGATCTACATGTGAAGCGGAGTACATGGCATCCTCAGAGGCAGCGCATGAAGCAATTTGGGTGAAGGAGTTCATCACTGACCTAGGAGTCATACCCAATGCGTCGGGGCCGATCAAACTCTTCTGTGACAACACTGGAGCTATTGCCCTTGCCAAGGAGCCCAGGTTTCACAAGAAGACAAGGCACATCAAGCGTCGCTTCAACTCCATCCGTGAAAATGTTCAAGATGGAGACATAGAAATTTGCAAAGTACATACGGATCTGAATGTCGCAGATCCGTTGAGTAAACCTCTCTCGCGAGCAAAACATGATCAACACCAGAACTCCATGGGTGTTCGATTCATCACAATGTAACTAGATTATTGACTCTAGTGCAAGTGGGAGACTGTTGGAAATATGCCCTAGAGGCAATAATAAAAATTTATTATATTTCCTTGTTCATGTTAATTGTCTTTTATTCATGCTATAACTATATTATCCGGAAATGGTAATACACATGTGAATACATAGACCACAATATGTCCCTAGTGAGCCTCTAGTTGACTAGCTCGTTGATCAACAGATAGTCATGGTTTCCTGGCTATGGACATTGGATGTCGTTGATAACGGGATCACATCATTAGGAGAATGATGTGATGGACAAGACCCAATCCTAAGCCTAGCACAAAGATCGTGTAGTTCGTATGCTAAAGCTTTTCCAATGTCAAGTATCTCTTCCTTAGACCATGAGATTGTGTAACTCCTAGATACCGTAGGAGTGCTTTGGGTGTATCAAACGTCACAACGTAACTGGGTGACTATAAAGGTGCACTACAGGTATCTCCGAAAGTGTCTGTTGGGTTGACACAGATCGAGACTGGGATTTGTCACTCCGTATGACGGAGAGGTATCTCTGGGCCCACTCGGTAATGCATCATCATAATGAGCTCAAAGTGACCAAGTGGTTGGTCACGGGATCATGCATTACGGTACGAGTAAAGTGACTTGCCGGTAACGAGACTGAACAAGGTATTGGGATACCGACGATCGAGTCTCGGGCAAGTAACGTACCGATTGGCAAAGGGAATTGCATACGGGGTTTGATCGAATCCTCGACATCGTGGTTCAACAAATGAAATCATCGAGGAGCATGTGGGAGCCAACATGGGTATCCAGATCCCGCTGTTGGTTATTGCCCGAGAGTCATCTCGGTCATGTCTACGTGTCTCCCGAACCCGTAGGGTCTACACACTTAAGGTTCGGTGACGCTAGGGTTGTATGAATATGAGTATGCAGCATACCGAATGTTGTTCGGAGTCCCGGATGAGATCCCGGACGTCACGAGGAGTTTTAGAATGGTCCGGAGGTAAAGAATTATATATAGGAAGTGGTATTTCGGCCATCAGGAAAGTTTCGGGGTCACCCGGTAATGTACCGGGACCACCGAAAGGGTCCCGGGGGTCCACCGGGTGGGGCCACCCATCCCGGAGGGCCCCATGGGCTGAAGTGGGAGGGGAGCCAGCCCATAGTGGGCTGGTGCGTCCCCCTAGGCCCACCCCCTGTGCCTATGGGTTGAAACCCTAGGGTGGGGGGGGGGCGCACCACATGCCTTAGGGGGCACTCCACCCCCCTGGCCGCCGCCCCCTTGGGAGATTGGATCTCCCAGGGCCGGTGCCCCCCTAGGGGCCTATATAAAGGAGGGCAAGGGGGAGGGCAGCCGCACCCTGTGCATTGGCGCCTCCCTCCCCCTGCTACACCTCGTCCTCCTCCCGCAGCAGCTTGGCGAAGCCCTGCCGGAGTTCTGCTACATCCACCACCACGCCGTCGTGCTGCTGGATTATCATCAACCTCTCCTTCCCCCTTGCTGGATCAAGAAGGAGGAGACGTCTCTCGTCCCGTACGTGTGTTGAACGCGGAGGTGCTGTCCGTTCAGCACTTGGTCATCGGTGATCTGAATCACGGCGAGTACGACTCCATCATCACCCTTCCCTTGAACGCTTCCGCATGCGATCTACAAGTGGTATGTAGATGCAATCTCTCTCCCATGACTCTTTGCTTAGATGAACTCATAGATGGATCTTGGTGAAACCGTAGGAAAATTTTTAATTTTCTGCAACGTTCCCCAACATGGCTATCTACCAGACCCTGCCGAGGGCACAAGATCGTAGCTAAGGTAACAAGTTAAACGTCGAAGACCACGCGGAACTACTAGCGAGACTGACGTCTCTTTGCAAAAACATAAAATAGGAAAACGTGAGTACAAATGTACCCAGCAAGACTTACATCAGATCTAGCTACATATGCATCATTATCAACAAAGGGATGGTGAGGTTTAACTGCAGCAAGCCAGCTTTGACTCGGTGGCTATCCTGAACTGCGACTGCAAGTAACTCTTTTGAGGTGGCGCACATGAGTCCACATATTCACCATATCAATACACCACTATGGATCCGCTCCCGTCTCCCTACGAGAACGCCATCCATAGCACTCACGCTTATCTTGCGCATTTTAGAGTATCCACTTTCACTTGTCTATGAACTATTATAGGCAACCCAGAAGTCCTTTACCGCGGACACGGCTATTCGAATAGATGATGTTAACCCTGCAGGGGTGTACTTCTTCACACACGCTCTCACCACTTGCCGCCGTTTACATGACATGTACTCGGCAACCTTCAAGCGGAAGCCCAACGAGGGTGTCGACCACGACCTACCTAAACACTCAAGTCTCTAGTCCAGGTTTATCGCCTATTCGGGTTCCATCCGCGAGGAGATCTGACCGGAGTTTCGCTCACAGCCCCAAACGATGTGTGCAGGGTTCCCGAGACACCAAACGGGCGCCCGGTACACCGTGCCACGGTGTATCTACCGCATCATAGCCCACCCCTAGGGTCAGCGCTACGCACGGCCTCCAACACATATCCTACAAACACCAGAAACTAGTTGCAACTCCTGGACAGAGAACAAGGATGATTAAGAAGCCGAGAGGGTCCATTGGTTTCGGTCCCAATGCATGGTAGTCGCTGTTTCATGGATCACAAACACAGAACTCAGTTCCTGAGGACCGTTTCAATGAGACAACCCACCATGTACTCCTAGATGGCCTCTCACTGCTACCTTTACCAAATCGTGTTCACACTCTTTGCTCACACACACAATAGGACATGTTCACACACCTCTGATTCATCCTCGATGAATCAGACCTGACTCAACTCTAAGCAGTAGCAGGCATGACAAACAAGCATGAATGAGTAGGCACAACAGGGCTCAAACAACTCCTACTCATGCTAGTGGGTTTCATCTATTTACTGTGGAATGACAGGTCATGCAAAGGATAAAGGGGTTCGGCTACCGCAACAAGTAACAGATGAATCGTTGTTGTCCTAATGCAGTAAAAGAGAGCATGAGCGAGAGAGTAGGATTGTATCGTAATGAACAAGGGGGTTTTGCTTGCCTGGCACTTCTGAAGATAATATAGCTCGTCATCGGTGTCATCGAACTCATCGTCGGAAGCACGTCTAGCGAGAGGGGACAAATACCGGCAACACAGAAGGAAACACAATCAATGCAATGCACAATATGATGCATGCTCATGACATGTCAATATGCTGTGTGTTGGGCTAATGCAACTAAAACCAGAGTGGTTTGATCTTATTTGAATCAAAGATTCAAATACAAGCCTAAGCTATGAACTCATATAAGTGCATTATCATGTTTCATCTAAACAGCAAGGTTAGGTTGCTCTAACATGCATGAAACCAGTACAGATGGATAGGTTGGATTTTTCTGATCATTTTTCATATATAACTTATTCCAATCTGAGTTATAGATTATTTTCTATGAATTTTTGAAGTTTGCTACATTTTCTGGAATTTCCTATATAAGAATAAATCTAGTAAATGCTTTATTGCGTCAATAGTGCATCAGGGTGACGTCAGCAGTCAACGGGGTGGTCCAGGTCAAACCTGACTAGTGGGTCCCCCGTGTCAGTGTCATTAGTCTAATTAACAGAGTTTGTTAACGCTAAACTAATCCTAAACCTTGGTAATTAGCAGGGGCTGGCCCCACATGTCAATGACCCAGGGAAGGGTCAAACAACGGTCAAACTCGGGTCAACTCAGTTGACCCGCGGCTCGTCGTCGGCGAGGCCAGAGACGACGGAGGCATTCGGGTTTCGTCCCACGGCGACCAAATCAAAGGCCAAGGCCATCTACGGAACGAGGAGACTCATCCGCATCGAATGGTGCGAGCGGGAGGAGCTAGGGTGGAGCGCGCTCGCCGGAGTCGAGCTCGTGGTGGCGCCGGCATTCGGGTGTGACGCGAGCGAGAGCTAGGGGGCATGGGAAGGCGAGCTGGTGCGTGCTACGGGCTCGTGGGGAGGCACTCAGTGCAGTGGTGTGGTCTACTGCGAGCTTCAGCAGCCGTAGCCACGGCGGCGACATGGCCGGCGGCGAAGAGCTCTCAGGCTCGTTGCGAACGGTGGCTAGAGAGGGAGGTTGGGCACGGGGAGAGAGGGAAACGATGGCGGAGCTCACAGCGGGTGCAGCGGTGGCCTCGGCGAGCTCGGGGAAGCTCGAGAGGCGGCGAATCAACGGCGGCGGTCCTCGGTGGCCGAGGAGGGGAACGGCGGAGCTGGCGCCATCCAGGGGCTTCCGGTGCCTTACATCTTGGTGAGGAGGAAGAGGGGGACGAGGCGGGGCTTCTTGGCGTCAGAGAGGCGTGGGGTGGTCGGTGGCCGCGGTGGTGGTCGTCGGCAGCGGCGGGCGCATTCGGTGAGAAGAACAGAGGAGGGGGAGAGCGTTCGGGGGAGAGAGGGGAGAGGTGCAGAGTGTCCGGGGGGGGGTGCGTGGCGACATCCTAGGCGTCGAGGCAGCGGCGGGAAGCAGGAGGTGGCTTGGGCGCGTGGGCGCACGCGTCGGCCACACGCGCGTCCTCCTGGCAGAGAAGGAAGACGACAGGGAAGGAGGCGGTGGTGGGCTGGGCCAGCTGCAGTGCTAGGCCACAGCTGGGCGGACTAGGTGGCCTGCACAGTGAGGCCAGGTACTAACTCTCTCTCTCTCTCTCTCTCTCTCTCTCTCTTTTATTTGTTTCTGTTTTCTATATCTGTAGTCTTTAGGGCTTTATTTAAAATACTTAAACAGATCCAAAAATCATGAAACTAATCATGGCTACTGTTTAGAATATATCCAACAGTAAACATTTTAGTTTACGATTATTTGAGCATTTAAAATATTTTATAGTATTTAAATGCCCAAATGAAAATACCATATGATTTATTTCAGAGCCCAAATATGTCATGGAAAAATGTGCAACACCTCTGGTTACTGTTTCCAGCATTTTCCAGAAATGATGAACATTTTTGAAAGCCCTTTGGATTCACTGAAAATATTTTAGTTGAACCTAGTGAATTCCTTTGATTCTAGGGTTTAGGCAATCCCCATTTCAGGTTTAATTGGGATTTAAACATGATGCAACACATGACTAGCTAGCTCAGTGCATAGCAGAACTAGGGATGTGACACTTCTTTCATGTTGGCGTAGCAGGGGTTGATGATGGTCTCGGCGAGGTCAACGACGGAGTCCTTCTCCTGCCCGTTGTCGATGATCTTGTATTGTTTCTAGATGTCGACAAGCTTGTTGCACTAGATGGCCGAATTGTCACGTTCTTCCTTCTCTCCATCATAGCAAAGGTGCAGTTGGCGCTGCCGAAGAAACGGGCGAATGCTCCAGAACCTCTGATGGCCCTACAACAGTGGTAGACGAGAACCTCGTCTCGCACGCATATCTGGGCAACCGCGATCCGCTGGTCCCTGTCAGGAGAGAAATGGATGGGCACAAGGTCTAGTCCTGCGACCTTGTGCTTTCTCGTCCTATAGGTACTGCTTGAACTCGGCGAGGCAGAGCTTCACCGAGTATGGATCATTGGTGTACATCACATTCAACTTGGTGCCGCCATGGGACTGAACGGAGAACTCAAAGGTGAACTCCTTGCTGAAGTCCATATCCAGCTGGCTCACCCCTCATATCGCCATTGGCGTCTCTTCAAGTGAACGAGTGAGTAGGCGGCAACAGTAGTTCGTTTTTCAGCTCTTGGGGAACTGGATTCAACAGTAAACTAAGTGTGTATAGGCGACAATAGTTACTACCCCTCCTTCGCCTGCTACACGCCCGGAAGAATATGCACCCTCGGCGCATTCAAACGCCTCCATTAATGAACCTATTCCGGCCACACACACGTCGGTTCACGAGTGGGTCTGTATTGGTACTGTAATAACAAGTGTTAGTGGTCACTTTACTTAAATTTAATTAGCTTTAATTAAAATGTATTCTTAAAACAAGCAATGCACTAGCTCGTTCTATCAGTGCCACAGGATCACCATGCACAACAATTAGAATTATTATTCTAAGGACGCACTGTAACATCCCAAATTTTCAATTTGGAATGTTATACATTAAATCATCATTGCATAACATATTTTATTTGCATTTTGGCTTGATCCTAGAAATTCTATGCAACTCAAGGACCCACGGAGAGAGTTGGGGATTTCGTTATTTTCATATTTGAGTTTTCTCAAATTTTGAAAAGAGGATCATTTGATTTTATTTATTTTATCATTGAATATTTCTATTATAAAAATAAGAGAGAGGGAATAAAATGACTTTCCCAAAATAAAGAAATATTGGAGATTTAATAATAAAATCAAATAATATTTTATTTCGGAGTTTTATCGCTATTTTATTTGAATTGGGAAAATGCATGTTTTTCAAAATTGCATTTTAGGCCCAAATAAATGTTCATCTTGTCCGGCTTATTTTGAGAGGACGGGGAAATTTTATTTTGGGATTTTTGGAGTCCGTTTAGTATTTCTTTTCTTTCTTTTTCTGCACATCGGAATTATTTAAAAAAAGTCAAACCGACTCCAGGCTGTACCCGAGCGGGACTCCGCCCGGGGGTGGGGGCCTTTATAAGCCGCCGCCCCGGCGCCCGAAGACCACACCGCCAGCCCAACCCGCGCCGCCGCCCGACGCCGCCGCCGCCCCGCGCCGCCGCCGCCGGAGCCGCCACCACCGCCGCCCGATCCGCCGCCACGCCTCGCGTAGCCGCCGCCGCCTCACCGGAATCCTTGCCGGACCCGAGGTAGCCGCCGCCTGTTTTTTTATAAACCCTTCGGGTTTTTTATATCCTAGATCCTTTTTTATCGGTTCGTTGGTTTTTCTCGGTTTAGTTATTTAACGAACGTTCGCCCGTACATTCATTTTAACGAACGGTTTTCATTAATTAGCCGCAGACAGCGAGCGTTCGTTTGTTAGCCTGTTCGTCTGTTTTTTCTTTTTCTCGGATTTTTCGCGATTATTCTCGATCGTGATTTCTGATCCGTTTTTTGTTTTAGTATAACTTTTCGCTCGTTTATCGGAATCAGGCGATTCAAGCGCCTAGAGTTTCATTTCGAAACCCTCTTTCCATTTAATGAACTTAAACAAGTTTTTGCTACTGTCAAATTTGACTTAGGTCCAGATTAGTAAATGAAGCTTGTTTCTTTCACCGTTTGAGTTTCGTTGCTTTGTTTGATTTGTTTCTTTTTGCAAACCGGAGTTCTTAAGTTGAACTTTCTGGTTAGGTCTCTTATTTGATTTTTACCTGTGCATTAGATGAGTGCTTATTGTATGCTTGTTTGTTTGCGATAGAGTACCCGGAGTGCGCCGCGTGCTACTACGAGTCTCTAGGTTTCACAGATCATCAGCAAGGCAAGTAACACTTTGATCATACCTCTTTACTACCTAGTTTTACTGCATTAGATAAATCCTCAAACAATTGCATGGTTAGGATCTGATTAATATGTGGGTTTTGGGAAGTAGATGAGGTAGTACCTATTGTCTTGTTTATTATCAAACCTTTGGGAGTTACTTCTACGTTTACTTATATTGCTATGCTATGCTTGTAGACGTGGATTGGGTGAGTGTATCCATGATAGATGTGAGTTTGTTAATTAATGGTTAACTTAAGGTGGCAACTTTAATACACATCTGGGTGGACTGAGGCACCTGGGGAACCCAGTGTTGCCTGTATTTTGGAAATCGCGGGGTACCGTGTGATTCTCCTGTGGACCGCCACCCAGGCTCAAAGGGATCGTGAGATTATTCATGCTAGAAACTTCTGTGTGCAGCCGCAAGCTACTATCGGTTCTAGCATAGTTGATTAAGTCGTGTGAACTCTTAAAGTGGTAGACTAGCTGATGTAGGGGAAAGTAGGTCTAACTGTCTACCCATCGTAAGGTGCAAACGCTTATGAAAGACTATGTCTCGGTCATCCGTTTCTCAAACACCATCTAGTATGAGAAATACAACGGAGGAGATCGAGTCTTGCGGGGAAAAGTGCGCAAACCTCTGCAGAGTGTATAAACTAATCATGGTTAGCTGTGTCCCCGGTTATGGACGTTTTGAGTATCTAGTACTTGGATTATCATGTGAATCTCATCATGTTACTTTAATTAAATTTGTTGGGTTTAATGATGATGCTTAATTGGGTTTGAGTTGGGTGAACCTTCTCAATGTTTTACAACCACCATGATAGTTAAATAAAATTTGTTCCTTTGTTTTAGGGAAAAATTGGCTTTATGCAAAACTGTAACCATAGAGTTTCCACCAGCCATATATGCATGTAGTGATAGCATTATTCCTGTTCATTACTCTCTATGTGTTACATTGCCAGCATATTCCATGTGCTGACCCGTTTTCGGGCTGCAACGTTCTTGTTGCAGACTTTTCAGACGACGAGTAAGGTGCCTTAGGTCGTTATCTTTCACTCAGTGATGCTGTTGGAGTTGATGGACTCACTTTATCTTCCAAGCCTTCCGCTGTTATCGTTATTAGATGGCCTTAAGCCATATTTATTGTATTAAGTTCTCTTTTGAGACATTTGATGTAATAAGTGTGTGATTGCTACTTTGTTATAAATCCTTCAAGTACTGTGCGTGTCAGCATTGTCGATCCAGGGATGACACTGATGCACAGAGATCAGACTGTTTGAGGTCTGGTCGCTACAAGATGGTATCAGAGCACACACTGACTGTAGGACACGAAGCTAAAGCCCTAGATCACTACTCTCTTCTCATTTCTGACTCCTCTCCCTTTTCTACTCTTTAGGATGGCGGATGCAAGGAACAAGTTCACACAACCGGATGAAGATACACCTTTTGGACGCCACTTGAAGGAAGTCACCAGATACCTGAATATCTGAGTACCAAGCTTCACCGGGACCTACATCGCCACTTTACCAGAAGAGGAGTGTTGGATGATTCAAGTTCAAGTTCCAGGAAGGACGTTCATGCCAGTCACTGAGCCCATAGAGTTTTCCTTTGATGCACCAACCTGGAGTCTAGGAAAGAGCATGGCAGCCCACATTACCATGGGATGCATTGGAGAAGTTTACCACAAGGTTCTCAAGGATACTATCTACCAGATTTGTGGGTGCCGAGATGAGCAATGGGAGATGACCAGCACCAGGAAGGATAGATCAATTGCAGCATTCATCCAGGAGTTAAACCAACACATTCGCCGCCAGGAGAACCAGATGTGCGCAGGTGCTACCTCTTGAGCACTGCGTTGGATTTCCCCGAAGAGGAGAGGATGATGCAGCAAAGTAGCTGTCGTGGTGGGTGCACGACAGATGCCAAGGGATGGCTAAAGAGAGGAGGAGGCTCGAGGGCGCTGGTGGGCTTCGGAGGCGAGGTTGATATGCGCGGGCGCGGGACGCCAAACATACCCAGGTTCGGGGCTCTCCGGAGAGATAACACCCCTAGTCCTGCCGAGTTTAGTTGGATGGTTGATAGTACAATGTTGCTCCTGGAGCTGTTTGGAGGAGGAAGGAGGCTGGCCAAGGCTCCGGCTGCTCCTTCTCCTTGGTGTCGCTACATGGTGGCTAGTCCTATCTTGCTTGCTCTATCTCGTGTGGCTTTGCGTGCCGTGTGTGTCGTATGTCTCTGTTGAATATCTTGTGTCCTCTCTCCGTTGTCGTGGACTCCTGGGGGGTTTTATAGACCAACCCACCCAGGGTTACAATGGTAATATCCGAGTCGGTGGGTCCGTATAGTCAGTGTCTGGGGTGCCGGGCTGGGTCCCGCTTGGGGACTTGTGGTTCGCCGGGTTCCCCTAGGTGCGGGCCCCGCGTGCCTAGGGGGACTGTGCGCCGTCTTGTCGATCGTCATGGCATGGCCGGGTCGAGTCGCCCACAATGTTCTCCGTCAGGCCTCCGCTTGCTATCGTCAGCGGCAAGGGCGGGCACACTGTTGCCATGCCAGCCCTGGTCAGCGAGTAGGTAAGGGGCACTGTTGCCATTCTCTGGCTGACCACGGGCATGGGCGGGGGCGCTGTAGTCTTGGTCATTAGTGACTGTGGTCTCGTCCCATCGTACGGCCTGGATGGGACGGGAGCTGACCCGTGGCTGGGTTGCCGTGGACGCCACAGGTGGGTTGACTTACTAGGGAAGCCAAGGCGGCGTCGGGTTGAGTTGCCTTGCGCCAGCCGCTGCGGCCGGGTTGACGTACCTTGCCAAGTCGAGGGTCTTGGCCGGGTTGCGCGCCTTGCCGGGTCGAGCGACCCGGCCTAGCGCACGCCGGTTTGCAAGGCGATGTGGGCCCTGCTGTTTTCGAAATAGATCCGGGTTCCGTTGCCTGCCCGGGGTTCACCCCCCCGACAGTAGTCCCGGAAGCTGTGAAGGTCCGCCGTCTTCGGATGAGGGGGCCTTCGCAGCTTCCCCCTTGAGCAAGGTATAATCTGCGGACACCGGGTCCGGCAACACCCATTGTGTGCTGGTTTTTTCGGAAACCGGATCGCTGCGTCCCGGTCGTGGCGGAAACCGAGGAGTCCACCGAATCTTGAGGCGATCCCTCGGGCTTCGCGCTGGCGCCACGTGGTGCTCGGAAGCCGGAGGGGCCTGATAGGCCACGCGCGTGACGGGACCGGGCGACGGGCCGGGGGCCCACCGCCGCGCGCCCTTGGCCACGCGTGCGGATTTATTGCGGCGTCTGGGGGCCGGTTGCACTTCCCCGCACATTTATTGCGTGTGTACGTGCGCACTTATTGCGGGGTAGTGGAACGGGTGCGTGCAGACGATCCCACTTCCCCATGTTTGAACCGGGGCTTATAAATTGAGGGGGGCAAGGGGGCGGCGGGCATTATTCTCGCTCGCGCCCTCCTGTCCCCCTGCTCTGGCCCTACTCCTTGCTGCTGACGCACAGCTGCCCCGCAGCCCCGAGCAGAGCTCTTCTCCGTCGTCCTTCTTCCTTCCACTTCCATCCATGGCGCTGCCGTCGGGCTCTTGGATGGGTTCCAACGTCACCAACGACGACATCACGCCGCTTTGAGCTTCGCGGCACTTGCCATGGGAGACAGATGTTGGTGTCCGCCTATCGCGCGGCGAGCAAAGGCCCCGACCCGAGGGGCAGGAGCGCGTCGTCTTCCTTACCCACTTCGAGCGCGGGCTCGGGCTGCCGGCGAGCACCTTCTTCCACGCCTTTCTGGAGTTCTTCTGGCTTCAACCGCACCATCTCGGCGCCGGCGCCATCGTCCAACTCTCCGGCTTTGTGACCCTGTGCGAGGGTTACCTGGGGGTCGAGCCGACGATCGACCTCTCGGCGTGCTTCTTCTCCTTAAAGCAGCAGGGCCCGTCGGCCGGGGAGTTCGCCGACTGCGGCGCCGCCGTCATCTCCAAGCGGTCGGGGGCAGATTTCCCCAAGATTCCGCTCGACGTTTCTGCCAAGAAGTGGCAAAATTCCTTCTTCTACGTCCGCAATCTTGGCGCGGACCACATCAACTCCCCCCTTTCGCCATGGCGCCGCCGCGGGCGAAGACGAACTGGGGCTACTCGCCCCAGTGCCCGTCATCGGAGGTCGTCAACCTCTGCGAGCGGGTGACGGTGATGAGGACGCAGGAGGGGCTCACCGGCACGGATCTTCTCGCCACGTTCATCACCCGCGGGATCCTCCCGCTTCAGAGGTGCTCCTGCCTCATCGGCAAGATGATCGGCCTGCAGGACCCCAACCAAATGGGGACGATGCGGCTGTCTGGGGAGCAGGCCGCGTGCACCGTTAACGCCATCTCCAGGGCCAATCTTGGAGAGGATTGGCGATTTGGCAAGGCGCCGTATAGCCAAGCGAACCCGACGCCGTAGGTGAGCATCTTGTCTCCTTACTTTGCCGCCGCACATCTTCTTGTTCGTCTCGATGCATCGCGGGCGGTTCTTCTGAATGCGAGCCGGCATCCTTACGCCCGGGTTCCGCTACAGGTGGCGCCAGTGGCACCAGAGGAGCCCGCGGCCCAAGGAGGCGAGGAGGTGGCCGAGTCCGACGTCGGCGCTATGCGCCGAGCCGGTAAGCTTCGAGTCTTTCTCTTCTTCATTTTGTCTTGACTTGTTTCCCGTGTCGCGGTGAAGGCGATGCTGACGCCGGTTGCTTGGTGTAGCGGCGTTGGGCGGGGGAGGCAGCGATGCGGGCGGAGCCGGGTCCTCGCATGGTGCGGCGCCGAGCCGCCCGCATGGCAAAGACAACGTCGTGCCGCAACCCCGCGGATCGAAGCGCGCAGCGGACCCGGCCGAGCCCGGAAGGCGGGCCAAGAAGAAGCACGCGAAGCCGACCCCGGTCCCGGTCTTGATGGGGTAAGTTCTATTCGCCGCTTGTTCCTAGATTTCCTGTCTTTTTTGCTTATTTTGCGTTCTTCTTCAGGTCGCCGATCGCGCTGGCGAGGGCAGCGGCGGAGGCCGCGGCCACCGAGGGGACCGTGTTCCGCAGGAGCCGGTCCGACCTAGCCGGTCTAGCCGGGGAGGAGGGACGAGGCGACTCGGACCTCGGCCTGGACCTGGACGACGCCGAGGCGTTGGCCTGGCGTGACAGGAACCGGGCCGAGGCAGAGCTGGAGGCGGCATTGGTCCGGGCTTGGACCGACGCGGTGGCTGTGTGGGCGCGAGGCGGTGCGGAGCCGTCCTGGCACGAGATGCCGGAGGGCATGGTGGTGGGGGCGACGGTTTTTGAACCGTCGTCGGTGAGGGAGCGCGGCCGTGGGGGCCGGCCCGAGGTGGTGCTCCTTGACCAGGAGGTCGTGGAGGTGGGGGGCGATACCCCGTCGCGAGCCGACATTGTCAAGCGCGCGGGGGCTGGTGGTGGTGGAGGCAGCATCCCGGAGGGGGCACCGCAGGCGGCGGCTATGGAGGCGCCGTCGGCTATGGAGGAGGCACCGCAGGCGGCGGTGCCTGAGGTGGCGACGCAAGGCGCCCCGGTGTCCAGGTCGCCGTCGGCGCCGGAAGGGGCGTCGGAGGAGGTGTTGGCCGCGTCACAAGCGGCCAGCGGGGGGCACGCCTTGGTGCCCCGGCAGGGCGGGCACCGGGCTGCCGTGCCGCAGCCCGCGCGGAGTGTGGGCGCGGTCGTCTTTGGGCCCCAGACCCAGGAGGAGGCAGCGCTGGATGCCGTCGGCCGCCGTCTGCGAGGCCGGACGGAGCGCCTTGAGGCCTTCGCCCAGGCCAAGACGGAGCGGACGCGCGACCTGGAGCGCGCCGTCCTGGTAAGTCCTTCTTCTTCTTGTTTTCTTGTGATTTTATCTCTGTGGGGGCGCGCCAGCGCACCCACTGGGTGTAGCCCCTGAGATTCGGGCCAATTGTGTAACAGTTGGGCCAAATCTAAGCCTTGTGTTGACTTTGGTCTTCTTTACAGCATCTTGACGCCTTCCGGGTTGCCGCCTACAACCGGCTCCTGGGCAAGCATCGGGAGCTCAAGGAGAAGCTTGCTGCCAAGGAGGATGAGCTTCACGTCGCAGCAGGTACTTTGCTGAGCTCTTCTCTTCTAGTGGGGGCGCGCTAGCGCACCCACTGGGTGTAGCCCCCGAGATTCGGGCCAACTGTGTAATAGTTGGGCCAAATCTTAGGCCTTGTCTTATTTTTTCTTCCTACTGAGTTCTTCTTCTTTGCAGCCGAGGTGCTGTCTTGGCGGACCCGGCTGTTCCGGGTCGGTCATCACAATGACCAGCTTGTTGATGATTCCGGCCGTCTTGGTGTCGAGGCGGCGCAGGCGAGGGCTGAGGCGGCCGCGGCCCGACGGTCTCTTGACGAGGCCAGTTGGCTGCACGAGCAGCTGGCAGGTCACAAGAGCTGCCTCGAGGCCGAGGTGGAGCTTCTTATGGCGGAGGCCGCCAAGGCGGTGGAGGCGCAGCAGGCCCTGGTCGAGGCGGACCAGCAACGCGGCCAGCTGGTTGACGACAAGGGCCGGCTCTAGGCCGAGGTGGAGCGTCTGCAGGAGAAAGCCACCGCGGCGGATGAGGCCCGCCAGGCCGAGGCTCGCCGCCGTGAGGCAGCCGAGAAGGCGACCGAAGACAAGGATGCCGAGCTAAAGGCGGCTCTTGCTAAGGCGGCTGACCTGGAGAGGGTGCTCGGGGAGCGGGACCGTGTCTTGGAGCGGGAGCGACGTGGTACGTTGCTCGAGGCGCAACACCTGGAAGAGTCCTTCTCCAGTAAGTGCTGCTTCTTTGTTGTTTGCCGGGTCGGGACCCGACCCTTTCTTCCTTGTTGCCCTTCTGACTTGCTTCGTCTTTGGCTGCAGGGGCCTTTCCGGAGACGTAGCGGCTGGCGGAGGAAGCCGTCCGCTATCAGCGCGACCCGACCGGCGTTGTCGGGTCCGGGACGGATCCACTGACGGCTTGGACCTTCCCGGAGATCGTTGCCGCTGCTGAGGCCCGGCTGCGGGCCTTGGGAACGCAGATGGAGCGGCTGTCCCGAGCCGGTACCGCGATGACGGCGGCCTTGTGTCTGGGTTCCATCCATCCGTGCAGCTTCTCACGTCTGGCGCACTGGTTGGAGATGGGCCCGGATCGCCTTAGCGACTGGTGCGTTTCTGCCGCCTGGGCCGGTGCTGAGATGGCGCTCCGGATCGTGCTGTCTTGGCATCCGGATCTTCAGCTGGACACGCAGATGGGTCAGCGCGCTGGCTTGGAGCAGTTGCTGCAGGAGCAGGCCGGCCGGATCGCCTCCAGGGCCAGCTACATCGCCGAGTTTGCTTTCCATGACGAGTTCCATCTGGAACAGATGAAAGACGGCACGGTCGTGGCTGGCGACGACTACGGCTTGCTTCTTCGTGACCCGGAGGGCAGCTCGGAGGAGACGGGCATCTACGGCGACGCGGAGGTCGAAGAGGACACCGGTGCTTCACTGGACCCGGAGGCCGGCCGGGGGGGGGGGGGGCATCGATGTCGCGGCGCGGTGCTAGGAATGCCTGAGAATCTTTTGTAGGAAATTCTGTTAAGTAGCAGGTCCACCCACCCACTGGGGTTTTTCAGGGTGTAATGAACTCGGGCCGTTGGCCTTTGCTTGAAACATTTATGTGTAAATGTTGTGAGTGTTTATTTGCCTTTTGCCTTCTGCTTTTTTGAACTTATTTCATGCGTTGCTCCTCCCTGAAGCTTTCCCCCCGCGAGTCAGACGGCCGAGGCTCCAGTCCGTGACAAGGGGTTCGGCTCTTCGAGAGGCGGCTGCAGGAGTTGGGTCCTTAAAAACGTTGAGCGCGAGCGAAACACCCACTGGGCTGGCTGGCGGCAATCTGGCTTGGCCGGTTGGTGAGCAACCGGTCGTACAACTAACTTAGTTGACGAGCGTCGGGCCGGGTTGGTTGACCCAACGGCTTTGACTTAGTGTATGAATCGTAGGGGAGCTTTAGCCCTTGTACTTGCCCGCCGTCAGCCAGAGCTGCATATGCGGTTTTAGGGCAAAGTGGGGGCCGCGGCATCCTAACTTATCAGGAATCACTAAGCGAAGCGGCGGGGTGATGATCAAGCCAGCCAGCCCCCGAGCCCCCGGGTCAAGCTTGTCGAGCCGGCAGCCTGGTTCAGTAGTAAGGTGGTGTGAAATATGGACACAATAAATTGGTCGGCAAAAGGCAGCCCCCGAGTCTCGTTCGGGGACCCCATAGTTTCATATGCTTAGAAAAGGCGTTGATACATACATTCATTCGGCTAACTGTAAAATGGACGGAGGAGTTCCGCGTTCCACGGCCGGGTCGTTTCTTCGCCGGCGGTGTCCCTCTTGCGCTTCTTCGGTTTGCGTGCATCGATGAGGTAGTAGGCGTTGCGGTCGTGCAAAGCCCTGCTCACGATAAACGGTCCTTCCCATGGAGAGGACAGCTTGTGCTGGCCTGCTTGCTCTTGGACGAGTCGGAGGACGAGGTCGCCTTCGCGGAATGCGAGAGGCTTTATCTTCTTGTTGTGGTAGTGCCTCAAGCCTTGCTGGTAGATAGCCGAGCGGCTAAGTGCCAGAAGGCGCGCCTCTTCGAGCAGGTCAACGCCGTCTTCGCGTGCTTCTCTTGCCTCTTCTTCAGTGTACATCATGACGCACGGCGAGTCGAACTCGACGTCGGTCGGGATGATGGCTTCTGATCCGTAGGCGAGGAAGAACGGGGTGAACCCGGTCGACCGGTTTGGTGTCGTGCGCAGACTCCAGAGAACCACGGGCAACTCGTCGAGCCAACTGCCGGGTGAGCGGATAAGTGGCTCGACGAGTCGCGGCTTGATGCCGGACAGGATGAGTCCGTTGGCCCGCTCGACCTGCCCGTTGGACTGTGGATGTGCCACGGAGGCCAGGTCGAGGCGGATGCCGGAGACGGAGCAGTATTGCTCGAGCGCGCCCTTGGCAAAGTTGGTGCCATTGTCGGTGATGATGCTGTTCAGCATGCCGTAGCAGACCGCTATGTCCTTGATGAACCGGATGGCTGTTGGCTCGTCTAGTTTCTTGATTGGTCTTGCCTCGATCCATTTGGTGAACTTGTCCACTACCACCAGCAGGTGCGTCATGCCGCCTCGAGCGGTTTTGAAGGGTCCCACCATGTCGAGTCCCCAGACCGCGAAGGGCCAGGCGATCGGTATGGTGCGGAGTGCTGACGCCGGCTGGTGGCTGCGTTTGCTGAAGCGCTGGCATCCTTCGCACTTGAGGATGAGCGACTCGGCGTCTTCGAGGGCCATTGGCCAGTAGAAGCCATGGCGGAACGCCTTGGCCACGATGGACCGAGATGCGGCATGGTGCCCGCACTCGCCCTAGTGAATGTCGAGGAGGATGTCGATGTCGTGGTTCTGCTCGACGCAGCGCTGGAACACGGCAGTAGAGCTGCGTTTGACGAGCTCGTTGTTGATGATGGCGTAGGCGGATGCCTGGTGCTGAACTTGCCGAGCCTCGGTCTCGGCCATGGGGAGAACCCCGTTCTCCAGCCATTCTGAGATCGGCAGGGCCCAAGATGGGGCCGTGATGGTGGTGAAGACGGCCACCTGGGTGGGTTCCGAGTTGGCGGCTCCTGGGCCGGGTTGAGCAGCCCTCGGGCTGGTGGCGGCGACGGTCGGGTCCGGAGTGATGGTGGCCGGGTTGAGCTGAGCAGCCCCCGGGCTGGGTTGAGCAGCCCCCGGGCCGCGTTTAGCAGTCCCCGGGCTGGGTTGAGCAGTCCCCGGGCCGGCTTGCGGCACGGACGGGTCTTCTGGGACGTGGATGGGTCGGAGTCCGGCGACGGCTTGATGGACGGCTTGCGCAGGTGCTCGAGGGAGACGCTCGACGGGATGGCTTGACGTGACGAGGCGATCTTGGCGAGCGTGTCGGCAGCCTCGTTCTCCGTGCGCGGGATGTGGAGGAACTCGCAGCCATCAAAGGATCCGGACAGCTTCTAGATGAGGAAGCGATAGCTTGCCATGTTGGAGTCGCGGGCGTCCCACTCGCCGGAGCACTGCTGTACCACCAAGTTCAAGTCACCGTAGCACATGATGTACCAGATGCTGAGTTCCTTGGCAAGCCGGAGGCCGTGCACAAGGGCTTCGTATTCGGCGACGTTGTTGGAGGCGGCAAAGTGGATCTGGAGTGCGTAGCGGAGTCGGTCACCCTTCGGGGATGACAGTACAATGCCGGCCCCTAAGCCGAGTCGCATCTTGGACCCGTCGAAGTGCATGCGCCAGTGCGTCGAGTCGGGAGGCGGCGGCAGGTACTGGGTCTCGGTCCAGTCGACGAGAAAATCGGCCAGGGCCTGAGACTTGATCGTGGTGCGGGGCTCGTAGAGGATGGTGTGGCCAGCTAGCTGGATCGCCCACTTGGCGACCCGGCCGGAGGTGTCCCGGCACCCGACGATTTCTCTGATAGGCGCCGTGCTGACGACGGTGACGACATGTTCTTGAAAGTACTGCTTCAGCTTCTTGGCGGTGAGGTACACGCCGTAACACATCTTCTGGTAGTGCGGATAGTTCTGCTTGGAGGTGGAGAGCACTTCGCTCAGGTAGTAGACCGAACGCTGGATGGCCTGGATCTTGCCCTTCTCCGGTCGCCCGACCACCAGCACCGTGCTGACCGCCCGCGAGGTCGCGGCTATGTAGAGCAACAGTGGCTCCTTGTCGGTTGGCGCGGCCAGGACGGGTGAGGTGGAGAGCATGCGCTTGAGGTCTTGGAAAGCTTCGTCCGCCTTGCCGTTCCATTCAAACGGGCTTGTTTTCTTCATTAGCTGGTACAGGGGCAGTGCCTTCTCACCCAGCCGGCTTAGAAACCGGCTGACAGAGGCCAGGCAGCCTGTGAACTTCTGGACATCGCGCAGCCGGGTTGGATTGCGCATGCGCTCGATGGCCTTGATCTTCTCCAGTTTCGCCTCGATGCCGCGTTCCGAGACGAGGAAACCGAGCAGCTTTCTAGCTCGGACGCCGAAGACACACTTTTCCGGGTTGAGCTTGACCTTGTATTCATGGAGGTTGGCGAATGTTTCCTTCAGATCGTTGAGGAGCGTGAGGTGCTGCTTGGTCTTCACCACGATATCGTCCACGTACACGTGGATGTTCTTGCCGAGTTGCGGTAGCAGGCACTTCTGCATGTAGCGTTGGAAGGTGGCGCCGGCGTTCTTCAACCCGAACAACATGGTGATGTAGCAGTATGCTCTAAAGGGCGTGATGAAGGATGTCTTCAGGGCATCGGCCGGGTCCAGCTTGATCTGGTGATAGCCAGAGTAGGCGTCCAGGAAGGACAGCAGTTCGCACCCGGCGGTCGAGTCGATGACTTGGTCGATCCGCGGGAGGCCGAATGGATCCTTGGGCAGGCCTTGTTGAGGCTGGTGTAGTCGATACACATGCGCCATGTATTGTTCTTCTTCAGGACGAGAATTGGATTGGCCAGCCACTCGGGGTGAAACACTTCCATTATGAATCCGTCCGCCAGGAGCTTGGCGACCTCTTCACCAATGGTTCTTCTCTTCTCTTCGGAAAATCGACGGAGGGGTTGACGGACAGGCTTGGCGTCCTTGCGGACGTGGAGTTTGTGCTCGGCGTACTCCCTCGGGATACTCGGCATGTGTTTGGGGGTCCATGCGAAGATATCCCGATTCTCACGGAGGAAGTCGACGAGCTCGCCTTCCTATTTGCTGTTGAGGCGGGCGCCTACGACAACGTACTTGCTGCAGCTGGGGTCTTCCGGGTTCAGCTTCACTTTCTTGGTTTCCTTGGAGGGCTTGAAGGTCGCCTCATCAGCCGGGTCCAGGGTCGGGATCGATGCGTCGGAGGCCTCGCCGACCAGGACGACGATCCGGTTGAGCTGGCGCCACTCCTCGGCAATGACCAGCAACTCGGCCAGCTTGGCGCCGTCTCGGGCGCACTCTAGAGACTTGCGGTAGTCACCGGTGACAGTAATGAGGCCCTTGGGACCCGGCATCTTCATCTTCAGGTACGCGTAGTGGGGAACCACCATGAACTTGTCGAGTGCGGGCCGGCCCAGCAGAGCGTGGTATGCGCTGGACAGCTCCACCACCTCAAACTAGATTGGTTCGCATCGGAAGTGGCTGCTGTCGCCAAACAGGACATCGAGCCGGACCCGGCCAATGGGAGAACAGGAGAGGCCGGGTATGATGCCGTGGAAGACGGTCCGGGTTGGCTCCAGGTCTTCGGCCTTGAGGCCGAGCTTGGTCATCGTGTCGCGGTAGAGGATGTTGATGCTGCTGCCGCCGTCAATGAGGACTCGGAAGAACTTGCAGGTGCGCCGCGTGACGATTGTAGGGTTGAGGACGAGGGCGTATCCACCCGGACTCGGCATGACTGCCGGGTGATCCTCACGGGTCTAGGTGATCGGGCGCTCCGACCAATGCATGAAATCCGTCTTGGCCGGGACGACGGTGTTCACCTCCTGCCGGAGGAGGCGCTCGCTGCGCTTGTCGTCGCCGAGGCTAGTGAAGATGACGTAGGCCGCATTCTGGTCCGGGTAGGCGTCGTTCCGCATCCCGCCGCCGGCAGGGGGCGGCAGTGGAGGCGGAGGCGGTTGTCCCATGCCCGGAGCCGGAGCCGGAGCCGGGGAAGGCGGGACGTTGCCCCTTATGATGCGCTTGGTGATGGCACACTATCGAAGCATGTGCGTGGAGGGTCTTGCGCCGCTGTGGTGCTTGCATGGGGCATCGAGCATCTCTTCAAAGCTCATGGCGAGTTGCCACGCCATCTTGCCGGTTTGTCGGCGCTTCGCTGCCGGATACGCCGCGGGCTCGGCGGCCGCGACGAGCCAGTTGTCATGACGTTGCGCCGGCTGCTCGGCCTTGCGCTTGTTGTTCTGGTGGTGCTGCTGCCGGCTGCCTTCGCCGGCCGGCTTCTGTGGAGGGACCAGCTTCGCCTTGCCGGCCTCGTCCAGCGCCACTTGGATCTTCATGGCGGAGTCAGCGTTGGCGTACTTGTCCGCCGTCACCATGAGCGTGGCCATGGTGGCCGGCGGGAGCGTAGAAGCTTGTGCTTGATGAGGGTGCTGTCTCGGCAACCGTTGATGAAGTATTGGATCGCCTGGACTTCATGGACGCCCTCACAGCTGTTCTGGAGCTCGGTCCAGCGTGCGAGGTACTCGCGGCCGGTCTCCGTCGGCCCCTGCACGCACATGGAGAGCTGACTGGGGCTACCGGGTCGCTTGTACGTCCCCATGAAGTTGCGGACAAACGCTTCCTCGAAATCGACCCATGCATTGATGCTGCCCATCGGCAGGCTGTTCAACCATGTGCGAGCCGATCGTTGGAGCATGAGCGGTGTGTAGCGCACGGCGAGACGACGATTGGCACCGGTGATGCCAATGGTCGTGGTGTAGTCGGTGAGCCAGTCTTCTGGCTTCACGGTCCCATTGTAGTTGGGGGTGTCGCCGGGGAGCACGAATCCCTTGGGGAAGGGCTCCTCCCGGATGCGTGGCCGTAACACGCCGGCCCGATAGCGCCGCTCTCCTCCACCTCCATGGAGCGAGCGAGCTGATCGAGGCGGTGGCGCGCGTCGGCGTCGTTGATGGCGCGCGAGCCGAGTCAACTGGCGGCCAGGCCCCGAGGGGCCGGGTCGGCTGGAGCCGGACGCCGGCCAGGCTGGCCGGGTCCGCACTGGGTCTCTAGGGTGGGCTCGTTGCCCAGAGCGTCGGCGGTGGTGCCGGCCGGGTTGCGCCGGGTTTGGCCCTGGCCGGAGTGCGCCTCGCCGGGCGGCGAAGAGGCCGTGTGCAGGAGTTTGCCGGGTCCGCGAAGGCGGGCAGAGCCGGACCCCGCCGGCTTGGCGAGCTGGTTGAGGCGATCCTGCGCGGCTGCCTCCGCAGCGCGCATGTTCTTGACTGGGGTCTCGTAGACGGTCCGACCGGCACCGAAGGCCCGGCCGATCGATCCTCCCCGGGCGCGAGTATCAGCGGCCCCGCTTGGCTCGGCCGCGGCGAGCGTGAATCCGTGGGCGGCGTCGTGCTCCATCTGAGCAGCTTCCAGGCGGCGTCTGGTGGCGGCCAGCGTCTCGCACAGGTCCAGCATTTGCTGGCGCCTGTCCTCGAGCTGGGTTTGGGCTTCAGCAACGTTGGTGGCGTCCACGTTGGTGCCGATGGGGATGTGGAGGCTCTGCATTGCGGCGCGCAGCGGGTCGGTCGGCTCCGTCCGAGCCGTAGCGACCGCGGTTTCGGCAGCTCTTCTCGCCTTGCTCGACGAGGAAGAGGCGCCATCGCCGGTGACGAAGACCTCTACGTGGGAGTCGGAGTAGCTGAGCACCCCGCTGTGGTACTTGTCGGCCACGAGCGCGTCGGAGATGCGTAGCACGGTGAAGGAAGCGGCGAGCGCGCCGATGTCGTCGTCGCCAGAGCGACGGACTCGTCGGAGTAGGAGAGGGGCCCCGTCCGAAGCATGCTTCTGGCTAGTTCCTCGAACTGCCCCACGGTGGGCGCCAATTGTCGTGGTGGGCATCACGGCAGATGCCAAGGGATGGCTAAAGAGAGGAGGAGGCTCGAGGGCGCTGGTGGGCTTCAGAGGCGAGGTTGATATGCGCGGGCGCGGGACGCCGGACATACCCAGGTTCGGGGCTCTCCGGAGAGATAACACCCCTAGTCCTGCCGAGTTTAGTTGGATGGTTGATAGTACAATGTTGCTCCTGGAGCTGTTTAGAGGAGGAAGGAGGCTGGCCAAGGCTCCGGCTACTCCTTCTCCTTGGCGTCGCTACGTGGTGGCTAGTCCTATCTTGCTTGCTCTATCTCGTGTGGCTTTGAGTGCCGTGTGTGTCGTATGTCCTTGTTGAATATCTTGTGTCCTCTCTCCGTTGTCGTGGACTCCTGGGGAGTTTTATAGACCAACCCACCCAGGGTTACAATGGTAATATGCCGAGTCGGTGGGTCCGTATAGTTGGTGTCCAGGGTGCCGGGCTGGGTCCCGCTTGGGGGCTTGTGGTTCGCTGGGTTCCCCTAGGTGCGGGCCCCGCGTGCCTAGGGGGAATGTGCGCCATCTTGTCGATCGTCATGGCATGGCCGGGTCGAGTCGCGCACAGTGTTCTCCGTTAGGCCTCCGCTTGCTGTCGTCAGCGGCAAGGGCGGGAACACTATTGCCATGCCAGCCCTGGTCAGCGGTTAGGTAAGGGGCACTGTTGCCACACTCTGGCTGACCACAGGCATGGGCGGGGGCGCTGTAGCCTTGGTCATCAGTGACTGAGGTCTCGTCCCATCGTACGGCCTGGATGGGACGGGAGCTGACCCGTGGCTGGGTTGCCGTGGACGCCATGGGTGAGTTGACTTACTGGGGAAGCCAAGGCTGCACCGGGTTGAGTTGCCTTGCGCCAGCCGCTGCGGTCAGGTTGACGTACCTTGCCGAGTCGAGGGTCTTGGCCGGGTTGCGCGCATTGCCGGGTCGAGCGACCCGGCCTGGCGCACGCCGGTTTGCGAGGCGATGTGGGCCCCGCTGTTTTTGAAACAGATCTGGGTTCCGTTGCCTGCCCGGGGTTCATCCCCCCGATAGTAGCGTAAGTATTTCCCTCAGTTTTTGAGAACCAAGGTATCAATCCAGTAGGAGACCACGCACAAGTCCCTCGTACCTACACAAAACAATAGCTCCTCGCAACCAACGCGATTAAGGGTTGTCAATCCCTTCACGGTCACTTACGAGAGTGAGATCTGATAGAGATGATAAATAATTTTTTTTGGTATTTTTGGTATATAGATGCAAAGTGAAAAGTAAAAGGCAAAGTAAAAAGAAAGCAAGTAAGAGAGATTGATATGATGAGAATAGACCCAGGGGCCATAGGTTTCACTAGTGGCTTCTCTCAAGAGCATAGATATTCTACGGTGGGTGAACAAATTACTGTTGAACAATTGACAGAATTGAGCATAGTTATGAGTATATCTAGGTATGATTATGTATATAGGCATCACGTCCAAGACAAGTAGATCGAAACGATTCTGCATCTACTACTATTACTCCACTCATCGACCGCTATCCAGCATGCATCTAGAGTATTAAGTTAAAAACAGAGTAACGCCTTAAGCAAGATGACATGATGTAGAGGGATAAATTCATGCAATATGATAAAAAACCCCATCTTGTTATCCTCGATGGCAACAATACAATACGTGCCTTGTTGCCCCTTCTGTCACTGGGAAAGGACACCGCAAGATTGGACCCAAAGCTAAGCACTTCTCCCATTGCAAGAACTACCAATCTAGTTGGCCAAACCAAAAGGATAATTCGAAGAGACTTGCAAAGATAACTCAATCATACATAAAATAATTCAGAGAAGATTCAAATATTATTCATAGATAAGCTGGATCATAAACTCACAATTCATCGGTCTCAACAAACACACCGCAAAAAGAAGATTACATCGAATAGATCTCCACGAGAGAGGGCGAGAACATTGTATTGAGATCCAAAAAGAGAGAAGAAGCCATCTAGCTACTAGCTATGGACCCGAAGGTCTGAAGTAAACTACTCACACTTCATCGGAGGGGCTATGGTGTTGATGTAGAAGCCCTCCATGGTGGATGCCCCCTCCGACGGAGCTCCAGAACAGGCCCCAAGATAGGATCTCGTGGATACAGAAGGTTGCGGCGGTGGAATTAGGTTTTTGGCTCCTGTTCTGATCATTTGGGGATATGTAGGTATATATAGGAGGAAGGAGTACGTCGGTGGAGCAACAGGGGGGCCACGAGGCAGGGGGCGCGCCCTAGGGAGGGGGCACACCCTCCACCCTCGTGACCGCCTCTTTTGTTCCTTGGAGCAGGGTCCAAGTCTCCTGGATCACGTTCAGTGAGAAAATCACATTCCCGAAGGTTTCATTCCGTTCGGACTCCGTTTGATATTCCGTTTCTTCAAAACACTGAAATAGGCAAAAAACAACAATTCTGGGCTGGGCCTCCGGTTAATAGGTTAGTCCCAAAAATAATATAAAAGTGGAAAATAAAGCCCAATATAGTCCAAGCTAGTAGATAAAGTAGCATGGAGCAATCAACAATTATAGATACGTTGGAGACGTATCAGGCATCCCCAAGCTTAATTCCCGCTCGTCCTCGAGTAGGTAAATGATAAAAAAGAATTTTTGATGCGGAGTGATACTTTGGCATAATTTCAATGTAAATCTTCTTAATTTTGGCTTGAATATTCAGATCCGAAAGATTCAAGACAAAAGTTCATATTGATATAACAAATAATAATACTTCAAGCATACTAATCAAAGCAATCATGTCTTCTCAAAATAGCATGGCAAAAGAAAGTTCATCCCTACAAAATCATATAGTTAGTCTATGCTTCATTTTCATCACACAAAGATGTTCCCAACTTCTATACGCCCGATGACAAGCCAAGCAATTGTTTCATACTTAAATAATCTCAAACTTTTTCAACATTCACGCAATACATGAGCATGAGCCATGGATATAGCACTATGGGTGGAATAGAATATGATGATGGGGATTGTGTGGAGAAGACAAAAAAGGATAAAGTCTCACATTGACAAGGATAATCAACGGGCTATGGAGATGCCCATTAATTGATGTCAACATGAGGAGTAGGGATTGCCATGCAACGGATGCACTAGAGCTATGAATGCTCAACAAAAGAAAACTAGTGGGTGTGCATCCAACTCGCTTTCTCATGAAGACCTAGGGCATTTGAGGAAGCCCACCGTAGGAATATACAAGCCAAGTTCTATAATGAAAAATTCCCACTAGTATAAAAAGACAACTTATGAGACTCACTACATGAAGAACAAGGTGCTACTTTGAAGCACAATATATGAGACTCACTAGATGAAGAACAAGGTGCTACTTTGAAGCACAAGTGTGGAAAAAGAGATAGTAGCATTGCCCTTTTTTTTGGGCCTTTCTTTTTTTGGCCTTTCTCTTTTTTTGGGCAATGCTCTAGTAATGATGATCATCACACTTCTATTGATTACAACATAAGGATTACAACTCAAAACTTAGAACAAGATATGACTCTATATGAATGCCTCCGGCGGTGTACCGGGATGGTGCAATGAATCAAGAGTGACATGTATAAAAAATAATGCATGGTGGCTTTGCCACAAATACGATGTCAACTACATGATCATGCAATGGCAATATGACAAAAGCAATGTATGTCATGATGATGATGATGGAAGTTGCATGGCAATATATCTCAGAATGGTTATGGGAATGCCATGATAGGTAGGTATGGTGGCTGTTTTGAGGAAGATATAAGGAGGTTTATGTGTGATAGAGCGTATCATATCACGGGGTTGGGATGCGCCGGCGAAGTTTGCACCAACTCTCAAGGTGAGAAAGGGCAATGCACGGTACCGAAGAGGCTAGCAAAGGCGGAAAGGTGAGAGTGCGTATAATCCATGGACTCAACATTAGTCAACAGAACTCATATACTTATTGCAAAAATTTAGAAGTCATCAAAAATCAAGTACTACGCGCATGCTCCTAGGGGGATAGATTGGTAGGAAAATACCATCGCTCCTCCCCGACCGCCACTCATAAGGATGCACAAGCCAGGTACACTTCATGTTTCAAATTTGTTACACAACTTTAACCATACGTGCATGCTACGGGACTTGCAAACTTCATCACAAGCATTTCTCAAATTCACAATTACTCAACTAGCACGACTTTGATATTATCACCTCCATATCTCAAAACAATTATCAAGCATCAAACTCATCTTAGTATTCAATTCACTCAAAAGAAAGTTTCACATATCTTGAATACCAAGTATATTAATATTAAGCAAATTACCATGCTATTAACGACTCTCAAAATAATCTAAGTGAAGCATGAGAGATCAATAGTTTGTTTAAAACAAATCCACCACTGTGCTCTAAAAGATCTAAGTGAAGTACTAGATCAAAAATTATCACGCTCAAAAGATATAAGTGAAGCACTATGAGCAAAACTATCAAGCTCAAAAGATATAAGTGAAGCACATAGAGTATTCTAACAAATTCCAATTCATGTATGGCTCTCTCAAAAGGTGTGTACAGCAAGGATGATTGTGGTAAACTAACAAGCAAAGACGCAAATAATACAAGACGCTCCAAGCAAAACACATATCATGTGGTGAATAAAAATATAGCTCCAAGTAAATTACCGATGAAAGTAGACGAAAGAGGGGATGCCTTCCGGGGCATCCCCAAGCTTGGACTTTTTGGTGTACTTGGATTATCTTGGGTGTGCCATGGGCATCCCGAAGCTTAGGCTCTTGCCACTCCTTGTTCCATAATCCATCAGAAGAATTCACCCAAAACTTGAAAACTTCACAACACAAAACTCAATAGAAATCTTGTGAGCTCCGTTAGAGAAAAAAACAAAAGACTACTTTAGGGTACTGTAATGAACTCATTATTTATTTATATTGGTGTTAAACCTACTGTATTGCAACTTCTCTATGGATTATAAACTATTTTACTAGCCATAGATTCATCAAAATAAGCAAACAACACACGCAAAACAGAATCTGTCAAAAACAGAACAGTCTGTAGTAATCTGTAACTAACGCAAACTTATGGAACTCTAAAAATCCTACCAAAATTGGAAGTCCTGGAAAAATTGTTTATTGAACAGCAGAAAAAAGAATCAACGCAAAAGCACGTTCCTGTGATTTAACAAAATTATATTCGTGTGCACAAAGTTTCTGTTTTTCAGCAGAATCAAATCAACTATCATCGTAGGTTATCCTATAGGTTCTACTTGGCACAAACACTAATTAAAACATAAAACCACATCCAAACAGAGGCTAGATGGATTATTTATTCCTAAACAGAAGCAAAAACAAAAAAATAAAATAAAATTGGGTTGCCTCCCAACAAGCGCTATCGTTTAACGCCCCTAGCTAGGCATAAAAGCAAGGATAGATCTAGGAAGTGCCGTAGTAATAAGATAGATCGGTGAAACTCATTTCATATTCTCTATGTTCGGCAGCAAGTTTTCTTTGAGTCAAGCAAAAGTAATCAAAAGGGCTAAATTTAATAGGGCAAAAATCCCCAAGATCAATTTTAGGAGGTATAGGTTCCTCTTTTGGCCCTTCATAATGCACAACCAATTCATCATTATAAGCGTTCTTTTGACAGAACCTTGTGAGTCTATACTCAAGAGAGTATCCTAACTCATTATTTCGAATAGCCAAATCATCATTAAGTTCAGAGATTCTATCAATTAAAATGTTGGTTGACACCTTTTTCCTAAGGTTTTCATTGAAAGCAACATAGTCAAGAGATTGAAAATGCATAATTTCTTCTTGATCAAAGAGGATAGATTCTATGGGAGGACGGCCGGCGTCCACCCTATAATGCGCAAAGATTTCTTTGGCCTCTTTTATTATAAATCTGAATTCATGAGCCAAAAATATAGTAGCGGCACGCTTAACAGAGGAGTGTTTGATATTAGAAAATTCTAGGAAAATCCTTTGTATAGAAGGGTGCATATGCATAAATTGCCTTTCAAGTTCAACGATAAGCATGGCAATGGCGTCCGCAAGACTACTAGTTCTATGAAGAATAGAACTGCCCATAGAGGGCAAAGCACCGACACAAGTAAATAAATCTTGAATAACTCCTTTTCCAATAATATTACCACTACCGATTCGAAATCTTTTTGTATGATAGGTAGGGGATTCTTTGGCAGGAGCTTCAGAATTTTCCATGATATTATTATCGCCCATGTCGGCAATAATTTCCCCAATTTCAGACATAACGACAAGCAAGCAAACTAACACACGAGCAAACAAACGTACAAGGAAAAAGGCAACGGGAAAAAGAGGAGGAGATTGGGAAAGAGAGGGCGAATAAAACGGCAAGGGTGAAGTGGGGGAGAGGAAAACGAGAGGCAAATGGCAAATAATGTAATGCGAGAGATAGGGATTGTGATGGGTACTTGGTATGGTTGACTTGCTCTTGCATGAGCCTCCCTGGCAACGGCGCCAGAAATTCTTCTTGCTACCTCTTGAGCACTGCGTTGGATTTCCCCGAAGAGGAGAGGATGACGCAGCAAAGTAGCATAAGTATTTCCCTCGGTTTTTGAGAACCAAGGTATCAATCCAGTAGGAGACCACGCACAAGTCCCTCGTACCTACACAAAACGATAGCTCCTCGCAACCAACGCGATTAGGGGTTGTCAATCCCTTCACGGTCACTTACGAGAGTGAGATCTGATATAGATGATAAATAATATTTTTGGTATTTTTGGTATATATATGCAAAGTGAAAAGTAAAAGGCAAAGTAAAAACAAAGCAAGTAATAGAGATTTATATGATGAGAATAGACCCGAGGGCTATAGGTTTCACTAGTGGCTTCTCTCAAGAGCATAGATATTCTACGGTGGGTGAACAAATTACCGTTGAGCAATTGACAGAATTGAGCATAGTTATGAGTATATCTATGTATGATCATGTATATAGGCATCACGTCCAAGACAAGTAGATCAAAACGATTCTGCATCTACTACTATTACTCCACTCATCGACCGCTATCCAACATGCATCTAGAGTATTAAGTTAAAAAACAGAGTAATGCCTTAAGCAAGATGACATGATGTAGAGGGATAAATTCATGCAATATGATAAAAACCCATCTTGTTATCCTTGATGGCAACAATACAATACGTGCCTTGCTGCCCCTTCTGTCACTGGGAAAGGACACCGCAAGATTGAACCCAAAGCTAAGCACTTCTCCCATTGCAAGAACTACCAATCTAGTTGGCCAAACCAAAAGGATAATTCGAAGAGACTTGCAAAGATAACTCAATCATACATAAAAGAATTCAGAGAAGATTCAAATATTATTCATAGATAAGCTGGATCATAAACCCACAATTCATCGGTCTCAACAAACACACCGCAAAAAGAAGATTACATCGAATAGATCTCCACGAGAGAGGGGGAGAACATTGTATTGAGATCCAAAAAGAGAGAAGAAGCCATCTAGCTACTAGCTATGGACCCGAAGGTCTGAAGTAAACTACTCACACTTCATTGGAGGGGCTATGGTGTTGACGTAGAAGCCCTCCGTGGTGGATGCCCCCTCCGGCGGAGCTCGAGAACAGGCCCCAAGATGGGATCTCGTGGATACGGAAGGTTGCGGCGGTGGAATTAGGTTTTTGGCTCCTGTTTTGATTGTTTGGGGATACGTAGGTATATATAGGAGGAAGGAGTACGTCGGTGGAGCAACAAGGGGGCCACGAGGCAGGGGGCGCGCCCTAGGGGGGGGGGCCCACCCTCGTGACCGCCTCTTTTGTTCCTTGGAGCAGGGTCCAAGTCTCCTGGATCACGTTCGGTGAGAAAATCATGTTCTCGAAGGTTTCATTCCGTTTGGACTCCGTTTGATATTCTGTTTCTTCGAAACACTGAAATAGGCAAAAAACAGCAATTCTGGGCCGGGCCTCCGGTTAATAGGTTAGTCCCAAAAATAATATAGAAGTGGAAAATAAAGCCCAATATAGTCCAAAACAGTAGATAAAGTAGCATGGAGCAATCAAAAATTATAGATACGTTGGAGACGTATCAGCAGGCATGATGGATCTGAAGAAGACAATGACCAAGATCATGGAGCTGGAAGAAGAACTCAAGTCTACACGCGATGGATATGAGGAGGAAATGACGACACTCGTGGAGAAGAATGATGACCTGAAGAAGAAGCTAAAGGTATTCATGGGATTCCCCACGACTGGAGGAGAAGACGAAGATTGCAATTGCCCGGAGAACTACAACATCATCGACGACACCGACTCAGACCCCGATGTTAGCGATGATGACTTTGTTGAAGAAGCTAGGGCAGATATCATGGAGTCTTCGACCGGTCAATTCTTCTAGTCGACCACCATAACAGTAGTAGTATTCCCCCCCATGTATATAGTATAGTCCGAGCACTTTTGTAACGATAGTTGGACCGTTCTATGCCCTTGTTTGATTGATTGAAGTGATATTGTTTGTGTTTGTCTCATGTGCATATGGGTAGTGTTTTCCCTCTAGATCTATTTCGATTCTATATTCTCATCCTTTCTAAACCCTCAGATGCCTCCGAGACGTGACAATGGATTTGCTTTTCCACCGGAGCTCACTCAGTTGATCCAGCAACAGAATGCATTGATGCAGATACTAGTCCAGAATTAGAATCAGGGGAACAACAACAACAACAACAACCCACCACCACTACCACCTGTTGATCACTTAGCCCGTTTCTTGAGGCTAAATCCACCGATGTTCTACAGTAGCACCAAGCTGATAGTTGCAGATGATTGGCTCCGCAAGATGGGAAGGGAGTTGACCACTGTAGGATGCACGGACGCGGAAAGAGTGCATTTTGCCGCACATCATCTTGATGGACCCACAGCATCATGGTGGGAGAATTTCATCGCCACTTACCCCATCGACACTGTCACGTGGGACCAGTTTTAGCAGGCTTTCCGCACTGCCCATGTTTCAGCAGGAGCTATGGCCATGAAGAAGCGTGAGTTTCACAACTTGCGCCAAGGAGGACATACAGTTGGCCAGTATGTGTATGATTTTAGTAAGCTAGCACGTTATGCCCTAGATAACGTTGCTACGGATGCAGCTAAGTAGGAGAAGTTTCTGGAAGGACTGAATGATGAGTTGAGCATGCATTTGATGGTGGCAACCTTCAACAACTACCAGGAGTGGGTAGATAGATCTCTCATGATTGAAGGGAAGCAGCAGCAGATTGACAACCGCAAGAGGAAGTATGGACAAGGGAAGTACAATTCTGGAGCTCAGCAGAAGCCTCGTTTTACCACGAACTCGGGAGGACCTTTTCAGCATATCCATGGAGGAGGGAGTTTGCACAACCATAGTGGCCCCAAGAATAGTAATGGGAATGGAGGAAGCAACGGCCAGAACCGTACCAACCCATCAACCCTAGCCAAGAAGGACCCGAGCCACGTCACTTTCTACAAGTGCCAGAAGACTGGACATTATGCCAATGAATGTCCTGAAGCTAAGAATGGAAATGGCAATGGAAGCTCTGGGAAGAAGTCGAACCCTTTCAACAGGGGACAGGTGAACCACGTTAACATGGAGGAGGTTGAAGCCCAGCCAGATACAGTAATAGGTAAGTTTTTGGTTAAGTCATTTACTGCAATCGTTCTTTTTGATACTGGTGCATCGCATTCATACATATCAAGGGGATTTGTGGATAAGTATAAACTGCCCACCAAAGTTCTTAGAACACCTATGTTAGTAAGCTCACCAGGAGCAGAGTATATGGCCAGTCAAGGATGTTTTCAGATGCCATTGACCATAAGTAGGCATGTTTTTCCCTCAGATCTAATAATTTTGGAGTCACAAGGTGTGGATGTGATTCTAGGTATGGATTGGCTATTGATGTATGGAGGAAACATCGATTGCGCAAGTAAGTCGATTTTTCTTACCACCCCACAAGGAAGAAGGATCAAGTATGTATCCCGACATGTGCCGAAGAGGACTCAAGTAAATTCCTTATCAGGAGTTGTACAGGAGGAAGTACCAGTGGTGAAGGATTTCCCTGATGTATTTCCAGAGGAGTTGCCAGGCATGCCACCGGATAGATACATTGAGTTTTTGATTGAGCTTTTGCCAGGCACAGGGCCCATATCTAAGAGACCGTACAGGATGCCCGCAAAGGATTTTGCAGAAATCAAGAAACAGATTAAGGAGTTACTGGATAAAGACTATATTCGCCCAAGTTCGTCACCTTGGGGATCACCAGTGCTTCTAGTGGAGACGAAGGACGGATCATTGACGATGGTTGTTGATTATCGGGGATTGAATGAAGTAATAATCAAGAACAAGTACCCACTGCCGATGATCAATGATTTGTTTGACCAATTGCAAGGAGCTAAGGTATTTTCCAAGATCGATCTGCGATTAGGATACCACCAGTTGAAGATTCGAGAGCAGGATATACCTAAGACAACTTTTGCCACAAGGTACGGGCTATATGAGTATACCGTTATGTCATTTGGTTTGACTGACGCACCTGCCTATTTCATGAACATGATGAACAAGGTGTTTATGGAGTTCCTGGATAAGTTCGTCGTGGTGTTCATTGATGATATTCGGGTCTACCCGAAGAATGAAGAGGAGCATAAGGAGCATTTGCGTTTGGTACTTGGGAAGCTCAGAGAACATCAGCTATATGCCAAGTTCAGCAAGTGTGAGTTTTGGTTGAAGGAAGTTGGTTTTCTTGGACATGTTACATCCGGAGAAGGAATAGCAGTAGACCCCACCAAAGTTGTCACTGTGACAAATTGGGAAGCCCCGACAATAGTTGGAGAGATCCGGAGTTTTCTTGGACTAGCAGGATACTACCAAAGGTTCATTGAGAATTTCTCGAAGATTGCCAAACCCATGACGGAGTTGCTGAAGAAGGACACCAAGTTCAAATGGACTGAGGAATGTGAGGCCAGTTTCCATGAGTTGAAGAAACATTTGGTTACATCACCAGTGTTGATTCTGCCAGATCAGCGCAAGGATTATGAAGTATATTGTGACGCTTCTCGTCGAGGTCTTGGAGTAGTGCTTATGCAGGAAGGAAGAGTTGTTTCGTATGCCTCACGACAACTTAAGCCCCATGAGTTAAATTATGCTACACATGACTTGGAGTTAGCAGCTGTAGTGCATGCATTGAAGACATGGAGACATTTTCTCCTCGAAAACCATTGTGAGGTGTACACGGATCACAAGAGTTCGAAGTACCTTTTCACACAGAAGGAGTTGAATCTCAGGCAAAGGAGATGGTTGGAGCTCATTAAGGATTATGATATGAGATTGCATTATCACCCCGGGAAGGCTAATGTAGTAGCCGATGCGTTGAGCCGCAAGAGCCATGTCAACACCCTCATGACCGGAGAATTACCAAGGAGTTAGCCGGGGATCTTCGCAAGCTATGTTTGGAGATAGTTCCGAGAGGCTATGTAGCAGCATTGGAGATTCAGTCTACTTTGATGGATAAGATCAGAGAAGCTCAGAAGACAGACATGGAGATTGCCGAGATAAAGGAGAAGATGAGAAAACGAAAAGCTAAGGGATTTCATGAGGATGAACACGATACCTTATGGTTTGAGGACCGCGTATATGTGCCTAATGACCCAGAGATCAGGAAGTTTATTCTGCAGGAGGCCCATGATTCACCGTATTCGATTCACCCAGGAAATACCAAGATGTATCTGGATTTGAAGGACCCTTTCTGATGGACCGGAATGAAGAAGGATATTGCAGAGTATGTAGCAGTTTGTGATGTATGTCAAAGAGTGAAGGCAGAGCATCAGAAGCCAGCAGGATTGCTACAGCCATTGCCGATACCCGAATGGAAGTGGGATAAGCTAGGCATGGATTTTATCACAGGATTGCCCAGGACTCGTTCAGGCTATGACTCAATATGGGTTGTAGTCGATCGTTTGATGAAGGTAGCTCATTTCATCCCAGTGAAGACCACTTACACCAGTGCTAAGTTGGCAAATATATACATGACAAGGATCGTATGTCTACATGGAGTTTCGAGGACCATTGTATCAGATAGAGGAACACAGTTTACCTCAAAGTTCTGGAATCAGTTGCATGAAACTTTGGGTACCAGGCTAGAGTTCAGTACAGCCTTCCATCCACAGACAGATGGACAGACCGAGAGAGTCAATCAGATTCTGGAGGACATGTTGAGAGCTTGTGCGCTAGATTATGGATCTAGTTGGGACGACAATTTGCCTTATGCAGAGTTCTCTTACAACAACAGTTATCAATCCAGTTTGAAGATGGCCCCTTTCGAAGCTTTGTACGGAAGGAGGTGCAGGACGCCGTTGTTGTGGGATGAAGTTGGAGACCGCCAGTTATTTGGACCAGATTTGATTAAAGAGTTTGAAAAGAAGGTTAAACTGATTCACGATAGGCTCAAGGTAGCCAAGTCCAGGCAGAAGAGCTATGCGGATTCTAAACGCAAGGAGACATTTTACGAAGTTGGAGACAGAGTTTATCTTCGAGTATCCCCACTTCAAGGCGTTAAGAGTTTTGGAGTTAAGGGAAAGTTAGCGCCACATTTTGTGGGACCATACAAAGTTTTGGAGCGTACGGGAGAAGTTGCTTACAAGTTGGAATTGCCCGAAGTTTTGTCAGGAGTTCATGATGTGTCCCATGTTTCCCAGTTGAAGAAGTGCCACGCAGAGATGGCCGATATACCTCTGAGAGATACAGTGCCACTGGAAGCGATTCAGTTGGATAGCGATTTGACCTATGAGGAGAAACCAGTCAAGATTCTTGAGTTTGCGTGCCGAGTCACACGCAGCAAGATTATCAAGTTTTGCAAAGTTCAGTAGAGCCACCATTCCAAGGATGAAGCCACCTGGGAGCGAGAGGAAGACCTACTGAAGGACCACCCTCACCTATTTTCTAGCCAACCCGAATCTCAAGGGCGAGATTCATCTTAAGGGGGTAGGTTTGTAACATCCCAAATTTTCAATTTGGACTGTTATACATTAGATCATCATTGCATATCATATTTTATTTGCATTTTGGCTTGATCCTAGAAATTCATTAGATCATCATTGCATATCATATTTTATTTGCATTTTGGCTTGATCCTAGAAATTCTACGCAACTCAAGGACCCACAGAGAGAGTTGGGGATTTCGTTATTTTCATATTTGAGTTTTCTCAAATTTTGAAAAGAGGATCATTTGATTTTATTTATTTTATCCTCGAATATTTCTATTATAAAAATAAGAGAGAGGGAATAAAATGACTTTCCCAAAATAAAGAAATATTGGAGATTTAATAATAAAATCAAATAAGATTTTATTTCAGAGTTTTATCGCGATTTTATTTGAATTAGGAAAAATGCGCGTTTTTGAAAATTGCATTAGGCCCAAATAAATGTTCATCTTGTCCGGCTTATTTTGAGAGGAGAGGGAAATTTTATTTCGGGATTTTTGGAGTCCGTTTAGTATTTCTTTTCTTTCTTTTTCTGCACGTCGGAATTATTTAAAAAAAAAGTCAAACCGACTCCAGGCCGTACCCAACCGGGACTCCGCCCAGGGGAGGGGGGGCTTTATAAGACGCCGCCCCGGTGCCCGAAGCCCACACCGCCAGCCCAACCCGCGCTACCGCCCGGAACCCTAGCCGCCCTCGCCGCCCGCCGCCGCCACCCCGCCGCCGGAGCCACCGCCCCGCCGCCGGAGCAGCCACCACCGCCGCCCGATTCGCCGCCCAGCCGCCCGATCCGCCACCCGTAGCCGCCACCGCCTCACCGGAATCCTCGCCGGACCCGAGGTAGCCGCCGCCGGTTTTTTTATAAAACCGTTCGTTTTTAAATCCTAGATCCATTTTTTGATCGATTCGTCGGTTTTTCTCGGTTTAGTTATTTAACGGACATTCGTCCGTACGTCCGTTTTAACGAACGGCTTTCGTTAATTAGCCGCAGACAGTGAACGTTCGTTCGTTAGCCTGTTCATTCATTTTTCTTTTTCTCGGATTTTTCACGATTATTCTCGATCGTGGTTTGTGATCCAATTTTCGTTTTAGTGTAACTTTTCGCTCGTTTATCGGAATCAGGCGATTCAAGCGCCTAGAGTTTCGTCTCGAAACCCTCTTTCCGTTTAATCAACTTAAACAAGTTTTTTCTACTGTATAATTTGACTTAGGTCCAGATTAGTAAATGAAGCTTGTTTCTTTCGCCGTTTGAGTTTCATTGCTTCGTTTGATTTGTTTCTTTTTGCAAACCGAAGTTCTTAAGTTGTACTTTCTGGTTAGGTCTCTTATTTTCAGTTTTACCCATGCATTAGATGAGTGCTTATTGTATGCTTGTTTGTTTGCGATAGAGTACCCGGAGTGCGCCGCGTGCTACTACGAGTCTCTAAGTTTCACGGATCATCAGCAAGGCAAGTAACACTTTGATCATACCTCTTTAATACCCAGTTTTATTGCATTAGATCAATCCTCAAACAATTGCATGGTTAGGATCTGATTAATATGTGGATTTTGGGAAGTAGATGAGGTAGTACCTATTGTCCTGTTTATTATCAAACCTTTGGGAGTTACTTCTACTTTTGCTTATATTGCTATGCTATGCTTGTAGACATGGATTGGGTGAGTGTATCCATGAGAGATGTGAGTTTGTTAATTAATGGTTTACTTAAGGTGGCAACTTTAATACACATCTGGGTGGATTGAGGCACCTGGGGAACCCAGTGTTGCCTGTATATTTGGAAATCGCGGGGTACCGTGTGATTCTCCTATGGACCGCCACCCAGGCTCAAAGGGATCATGAGATTATTCATGCTAGAAACTTCCGTGTGCAGACGCAAGATACTATGGGCTCTAGCATAGTTGATTAAGTCGTGTGAACTCTTATAGTGGTAGACTAGCAGATATAGGGGAAAGTAGGTGTAACTGTCTACCCATCGTAAGGTGCAAACGCTTCTGAAAGACTATGTCTCAGTCATCCGTTTCTCAAACACCATGTAGTACGAGAAATCCAACGGAGGAGATCGAGTCTTGCGGGGAAAAGTGCACAAACCTCTGCAGAGTGTATAAACTAATCATGGTTAGCCGTGTCCCCGGTTATGGATGTTTTGAGTATCTAGTACTTGGATTATCATCTGAATCTCATCATGTTACTTTAATTTAATTTGTTGGGTTTAATGATGATGCTGAATTGGGATTGAGTTGGGTGAACCTTCTCAATGTTTTACAACCACCATGATAGTTAAACAAAATTTATTCCTTTGTTGTAGGGAAAAATTGGCTTTATGCAAAACTGTAACCATAGAGTTTCCACCAGCCATATATGCATGTAGTGATAGCATTATTTCCGTTCATTACTCTCTATGTGTTACATTGCCAGCATATTCCATGTGCTGACCCATTTTCGGGCTGCAATGTTCATGTTGCAGACTTTTCAGACGACGAGTAAGGTGTCGTAGGTCGTGATCTTTCACTCAGTGATGCCGTTGCAGTTGATGGACTCACTTCATCTTCCAAGCCTTCCGCTGTTATCGTTATTAGATGGCCTTAAGCCATATTTATTGTATGAAGTTCTCTTTTGTGACATCCGATGTAATAAGTGTGTGATTGCTACTCTGTTATAAATCCTTCAAGTACTGTGTGTGTCAGCATTATCGATCCAGGGATGACACTGATGCACAGAGATCAGACTGTTTGAGGTCTGGTCACTACACGCACATGATCAGCACATTTGCGGGCACTTTCACACAGAAAATACTACCAAGTTTGAACAGTTTGCTATAGTTGCTGTCCTCTGCATCATCATGCCGTATTTCCGAGCTTGCAAGATTCAGAACCAACAAATAAGATTCAAATAATAAGTACAACAAAGATGCCAACATCTCACATTGATTCCCAGCTTCCAAGATTCAGAACCAACAAATAAGATTCAAATAATAAGTACAACAATGATGCCTACACATCTCATTGATTCCCATCTTACAAGATTCAGAACCAACCCATTAGAGCCTTTTGATAAAGTGAATATCGGGATTAAATCGATCTTGGCTAGCCGTGTCATACAATCCAAGAACTTGGCGAATGCTCTTGGCCATAACAACATATGTAGTTCCTATTTGCACAGATAAGAATGAACATGATTACTATAATAGTGGCACTAGTTGAAGCAACCGGTGTGAGGGGCCCTATACCGCCATGACTCGATGTGGTGAACCTGCAACTCCACTCGGATGAGGCCAGCCTGGTGTTCCATGATTCAATTCATGCACCTTTTTCTGCAGTTCACCTGAAATGAAGCAAAGATTCCATCATTCAGCTAGCAAGAAGTACTTGCTCTCGTGAGCTGGCAGGTCCTTCTTTAGTAGTTGCACTAAAATTCAGCAACATTGACATTGGATGTCCTGCTCATGTAAGGTGCAACTATAATTTGCTTATCCTTTTGTACAGGTCCACTAAAATAAAGTGCCATTGTAGTGACAGTGATGGCTCATCTTGCAAAAGCTAATAAAATGTTGCATGAGATTACCAGCAGAATTTGATGGAGATTTTGGAAACTCCAATCACCATTTTGTGCAGTTCCACCAAAACTAAGAGATATTGCCCACATGACATTTTAGTTGAACTGCACAAGACACTCATTCGAAAAAAAACTGTTTTGTGCAATTCACCAAAAGGTCACAATAGCAACAGGTGAAATGGATATCCCTATCTACACAAAAAGATAGAAAGTAAACAGTTGTTGGTCAATAAGAATATAGGAAACATACACGAAATGAAAAGAAGCATATTAATTATGTTGATGGCAATCACGCAAGGACAATAGAAATTTTAAAATGTTAGCAATGCATTATGATCAACTATGACATTCGTCAAATATGGGATTACTTTAATGGAGGCATTGCTTGTTTACCAGATACAATAAATCAACAGCAGCTAAAAAGTTGGTTTAAGGGCATGGGACCGTGGGGACACTAGGTCACTCAGCAGCGTAAAGAAGCAACTTACTTATCATACTGGGGAAAACAGCAGGAGTACCATTTGTTAACACAGTTTAATTGCATCATATCACTGGAGGCATTAGATTAACAATAACACTGGTTAGACATGTCCTTAAGGTAACATTGTGATTGCTTCATTTTACATGCGCCCTTACATTAACAACAACAAAAGGTTGGTATAAGGACATGCGACAGTGGACGCATCAGCACAATGTACCTACAAGGAGGCATAAAGTGGTGATGCCGAGTTTGTTCATGCTCTGCGAGGGTAGCAAACCTAATTCTGGAGAACTTTTACTATGAAAGGGCAGCAAATCTAATCCTGGAGACCTTTTACTATATGAGGACAGCAAATCTATTCCTGGACATACTCTGTTGACTTGTCCACCAGGCGCTACTTTCTATCCTTTTTTCAACAAATAATAGATCTGTTCCTTATCCAGTTTGTACTGAGTTTTCCCATTATCTCCCTTTTCAACCAAGAGACCGGCTGGGTATCCGGTCTCTACTACTTTCCCCCTGTTATTTCCTCTTTGAATCAAGTCCTAGATTCATGCTATGATTTCCCCCCTTTCTTCGTTGTTTGAACCAAGTCCTAGATTCAAATGCATGAAGTAGCTTTACCTCTAATAGTACTAAAAATTTAGGTAGATTTGGAAGAGCCGATGTAAGTAGAAAAAGATGCACATGCAGACACGTTGGGAGCTGGGGCAGTAGAGCAAGGCCGCTTTCGAAGAACATGTACCTGAGGTTCATCGGGATGTCGGCGGCGGCAGGTCCGATCTGCGCACAATACGGCAGGGAGGAAGAAGGGTCAAATGACCTCCCGAGTCGGCGCTGTGTCAGAGAGAACGGCACGGGCAGATGATCGGGCCCCACCGGCAGCTATGGGTTTCCTCCCTCGATGGCGAAGACCGCGTGAACGATGCACCTTTTTGTCCTCTATACACACCGGCCGAAGGGATCCGGTCGGATCTGTGATCAGCGGTGAGCAGAGAGAAAATGTCGCTATTGCTGTCTTTTTAGATCTGGAGAGGATGAGAGAATGAAGAGAGCAACCCTAGTAAAGCAAGAGCTCAGGCCCCTGCGTACATATATAGTGGAGTGATAATATTTTTCTCTCCACAACAAGCGTTTCAATTTGTGTATGTGGCATTAAAGAAAAGAAACTCTCTATTTAAGGTGACTAACTGTACGACTCCTACTTACTACTAGTAGTACTAGTATTGTTCACTTGTGCTCCCCGGCCCTCCATTCATTTAACAACCCCACGGGTGAATAAACATACAGTACTAGTATTTATATAGAACGAACAAGCGCGAACTATTTTCGCGTAGTTAAAAGTTGAGGGCGGGGCTTTTCCCGGGCAGTATGCGTGGCAGTTTTCGGGTAGGCGGTTTGACAGAGAGGCGAGGAGGGTGAGGGAGTGGCGGATTCAAACTTACTGCTGGAAAGGTCGGGCTATGTTATTTGACGGCGCATTACTGCTGGAAAGACTTGTGATATGACTACTCACTATAGTCATGAATTCCGTTCTGCACTCTAATCTGGTGCATGACACGTCGACTCGGATGTTGGCTCTCCCACATGTCGGTGAAGTACATAGTAAGAAGGAGCAAAGAATGATGCGGTATATACTACTACTACTACTACTCACGTCGGAGGAGTGCGAACCACGGTAGCCCAGTGAAACAGCAGTGCGAACCACGGTAGCCCAATGAACCAGCAGTGCGAACCACAGTAGCCCAGTGAACCAGCAGTAAAAAACAATGTGGTGATATGGTCATAAAAACCAATGTGCTACGGTCTAGACTGTAGCATGTACAGTACTACTCCTCTTTGTTTGGATCCCTGAGTTTGGGTTCAAATAGCCTCAAATTATCGAAACATGAGGGGTTAGTTTGAGGTAGTTTGCTCTAACCCAGCTAAAAAAACTAGCCCGGTGGTGAGGTTCTAATTGGGTTAGTTATCCTCGGGCACACTACAAGAGAACTAAAAAAATCTCACCTGCCCACACCAGATCTCTCCCTCCCCCCCTCGCACGACTCCTCTCTGTTCCCCATCGGGCCGCCCGCCCAAGCGCCGCTCTGTCGCTCGCCCTCTCTCTCCTCCGGCCGCCCTCTTCCTCCGGCCTCCACCGCCCTACTCCGGCCTTCGAAGGTCGCCCCGCTCCCCCTTCACCAGTCGTTTTTCTTCCTCTGTCGTGTGCGGCAGCGGCGCATCTACCAGGGAGGTCATGAGAGGGGTGAGTTTGTTTGTTCCTTCTCTGTCTCATAGCCATATCATTGATCTTGCTCGCACTAGTGCTAATTCTGATTTGGAAAAGTAGATCCTGATTAAACTTGGTATAGATTTGTGGTGCACGCATGGAATTGTTTGATGCTGTTTGAGGAGGTAAAATCTTTCTAGAGGCCCAAAGATTCAGTTCACCTTTCTAGGTATTTTAGTTTCAGGCTTGCATTATTTCTAGAGGCCCAAAGATTCAGTCCACCTTTCTAGGTATTTCAGTTTCAGGCTTGCATTATTTCTAGAGGCTATTTCAGTTTCAGGCTTGCATTATTTCTAGGTGCATCATATCTTTTTCGTTTCTTTACAATGGTGCTTCTTTTTAGTGGGCCCTAAGCCATAGGTCTTTTCCAAGGATCTTACCCGACTCTTCTAATTGTTCTGGAGTTATTCTTTAATTCTTTAAAAGTCTGATGTAAGAATGAATCCCATCAGTCAGACGCCTCCTATCGCTTTCAAATCATTTTCATCTTTCGCTCAACCTTTGCTCTTTTCATTCTTCCAGAGTATCTAAACATTTTGGTGGTGTTTCTCGTCGTCTTTCTCAACATATGAAGACCGAAGCAGAGTTTTTCCTCGAAATCTTGTCCGTTCTCTCGAAGATTCATGGATCTAGCTTCTTGTTATCCTCTTAATTATTCTGTTTGTCAGAAATTCTTTTCTTATCCATCCGGAGTATGTTAGGAAATATTTTTCGTTTTGTTTCACCGGAGGCCATCATTCTAGAAGAATTCTTCGTCCTCACGTTCCAGCTATCATTCGTGCTTTTCTAATTCTTCCCAGCGAGGAATTATATTTCTTCTTTCATTTTCAAATTCTTACAGTGGTTCGTTCAAGATTCCTTTTCCTTTGTTATCATATCAATTCTTTCGTTCTTTCCAATCATACCGATGGTTCAGGAAGATTTTCCCAAGCATGCGCTATATCTCCCTTTAATCTTTTCCAATGCGAATAAGTAGTATGCAAATACATTGCTTCCCAGCAAGTTAATTGATGGAGGATGAGCATAACGTAATTCTTATTCTTATTTCATCATGTTCAAGCAATTACTTCCTTCGGAGATTGTTCATGATGAATAATTTCTCGGTTCTAAGTGTTCTTCATCTTTTCTTTTCTGAAGTTCAAAGTTTCCTCGGCCATCTCGTCGGAACCTCCATCTAAATCATCGCGAGGCTTTAATCTTATTCTTTTCATCCTTCATTTCTATCTCATCATCCTTTTGTCACCGGAGTTCTTCATGGTGGTTTTTTTAGGATTTAATTCATTCCCCAAGTGTTCATCGAGATTCTTGTTGGGGAGTTCAAGTATGTTTTCTTCTTGCGTCTCGATGTGCAATTAATTCTCCATATTCTTTTGAAGTGGATTTTTGCATTTCTTTGTTCTCCTCAGTTATTCAGGCATTCGGTTGTGGCATACTTTCACCTCAAGTTTTGAGATGTTTTTCCATAAGTCCACAACAAGCTTATTCTTTTGTTGTTGATTTTTTCAACAACTCCGTTCAATTTAGTCCTTCTTTGTAAGGATGCTATCTAATTCACTCATGGTGGAAGTTGTTCTTCTCTTATCCGTTCTTTTCATTCCACTATTTAAATTCTTCCGGAGGCATTGTGTTGTTCATCTTGTCAAGTTCATCCCATCTGGTGAAGTTCATGTTCTATTCATTCCATTTTCAGCCGGAGTGCTTCCCAACTTCTTTCGTTCTTATTCTTTTTGTACATTGTTTTAACCGGAGTGGTTTCAGAGTTTATTTTGTTCAATGAGTTTTTGATTCTCATCATATCTTCCGTTCCTCTTTTCTACCGACCGCTCTCGACTTTGTTCTCCTTCTCTCTTGCATTCTTACTTCACCTCTTCCTCTTTTTCTTCCGTCTCGTTCCTACGATCTCGGGACGAGATTTTTTGTTAGTGGAGGAGAGTTGTAGCGCCCCAAGACCAATGCACCAGTTGTCTTCCAGTTATTCACCGTCGTTGCCATGTCATTCACTTGCGTGTTGCACTTTGCCATGTCATCACGTGCATTTCATCTGCATGTCTTTCAAAACTTGCATCCGTCCGGGTTTCCCAGTTCTTTTCTTTGTCCGTTTCGGCATCCGACACTCTCACATGCACCCGCCACACCCTCCAGACCTTGTTTCATGAGCAGGAGAAAAACGTTCTCGGAATGGGCCAAGATTTGTCGAGTGGCCTTGGTACATAACCGGCAGGCCGCCTGTCAAATTTCGTTCAATTTGGAGGCTGTTTGATACCCCAACGGTTAACCACGTTAACTGAAGCCATCCTTTTCTTTACAGCCCAACACCCTTCCACACGGCCCACCTAGCCCATCCAAGCCCCATCCACACTCTCCGCCGTTGGATCACGATCGTGTGGGCAAAAAACGCACACCAATAGCCCTCTCCTAGCTCCCTCTACCTATAAGTACGCCTTCCCCTCCACAATTTGCTGGCAAAACCCTAGCCTCCTCTCCTCCCGCCACTGGACATGTCCAACCCGCCGCCGGACACGTCCGCGCCGCCGCCTTTGGCCAATCGAGCGCCGCCACGTAGCCCTCCAACCTCCACTTCCGCGCCGCGGCCCGTCGAGCCCAACCGGGGCCGCCCGGGCCCGAGCCGCCATTGCCACATCCCGGGGCAGCCCATGCCCGAGCGCCTCCGTGTCGCGCCCTCCCTTCGCCAAGACCCTGTCGCCCTTCACCGGAATCTTGCCGCCGTCGCCACGTTAACCTCCGCCGCCCGCGCGCCCGCGCCACCGCTTCGCCGCCCAGCCTCGCCGTCACCGAATCCGGGGATCCCATGCCCGGAGCCACTCATCCCCGCTTTCAGCCGGCTGTCCCGCTCGCCGGAGCGCCGCCCCGCTGATACGTCCATTTTGCATCATGCTTTTATATCAATATTTATTGCATTATGGGCTATTATTACACATTATATCTCAATACTTATGGCTATTCTCTCTTATTTCACAAGGTTTACCATGAAGAGGGTGAATGCCGGCAGCTGGAATTCTGGTTGGAAAAGGAGCAAACGTTGGAAACCTATTCTGCACAACTCCAAAAGTCCTGAAACTCCACGAAACCACTTTTTGGATTTAATAAGATATTATGAGCGAAAGAAATAGGCCAGGGGCCCCACACCCTGTCCAGGAGACAGGAGGGCGCACCCCCCTATAGGGCGCGACCTCCTATCTCCTGGGCCCCCTGGTGGGCCTCCGACGTCCATCTTCTGCTATATGAAGGGTTTTGTCCTGGAAAAAATCGTGGGCAAGCTTACGGGACGAAACTCCGCCGCCACGAGGAGGAACCTTGGCGGAATCAATCTAGGGCTCTGGCGGAGCTGTTCTGCCGGGGACACTTCCCTCCGGGAGGGGGAAATCATCACCAACGTCATCACCAACGATCCTCTCATCGAGAGGGGTTCAATCTCCATCAACATCTTCACTAGCACCATCTCATCTCAAAACCCTAGTTCATCTCTTGTATCCAATCTTGTATCAAAACCACAAATTGGTACCTGTGGGTTGCTAGTAGTGTTGATTACTCCTAGTAGTTGATGCTAATTGGTTTACTTGGTGGAAGATCATATGTTCAGATCCTTTATGCATATTATTACCCCTCTAATTATGAACATGAATATGCTTTGTGAGTAGTTACGTTTGTTCCTGAGGACATGGGTGAAGTCTTGCTATTAGTAGTCATGTGAATTTGGTATTCGTTCGATATTTTGATGAGATGTATGTTGTCTTTTCCTCTAGTGGTGTTATGTGAACGTCGACTACATGACACTTCACCATTATTTGGGCCTAGAGGAAGGCATGGGGAAGTAATAAGTAGATGATGGGTTGCTAGAGTGACAGAAGCTTAAACCCTAGTTTATGCGTTGCTTCGTTAGGGGTTGATATGGACCCATATGTTTAATATTGTGGTTAGGTTTACCTTAATACTCCTTTTTGTAGTTGCGGATGCTTGCAATAGGGGTTAATCATAAGTTGGATGCTAGTACAAGTTAGGGAAGTACCCAAGTACCGGTCCACCAATGTATCACATTATCAAAGTACCGAACGCGAATCTTATGAATGTGATGAAAACTAGCTTGACGATAATTCCCAATGTGTCCTTGGGAGCTCCTTCTTCATTATTAGAATTTGTCCAGGCTGATCCTTTGCTACATAAAGGATTGGGCCACCTTGCTGCACTTTATTTACTTTATTTACCTTTTTCTCGTTACTATTTATCTTATCACAAAACTATCTATCATCTACTATTTCAGTGCTTGCAGAGAAAACCTTACTGAAAACCGCTTATCATTTCCTTCTGCTCCTTGTTGGGTTCGACACTCTTACTTATCGAAAGGACTATGATAGATCCCGTATACTTGTGGGTCATCAAGACTCTTTTCTGGCGCCGTTGCCGAGGAGCGTAGCGCTTTTGGTGAGTGGAACTTGGTAAGGAAACATTTATATAGTGTGCTGAAATTTTCTGCTACTTGTCACTATGGAAACTAATCCTTTGAGGGGCTTGTTTGGGGTATATTCACCCCAACCAGAAGAGAAAATAGATGCTCCTCAACCTACTGAACTTTATGAAAACATTCACTTTGAGATTCCTTCGGGTATGATAGAAAAACTGCTAGCTAATCCTTTTGCTGGAGACGAAACATTGCATCCCAACTTACACCTTATCTTTGTGCATGAATTTTGTGGATTATTTAAGCTTGCAGGTATTCCCAATGATGTTGTCCAAAGGAAGGTCTTCCCTTTATCTTTGAAGGGAGATGCAATGACATGGTATAGGCTTTGTGATGATACGAGATCATGGCATTATAAGCGATTGAAGTTGGAATTTCACCAGAAGTTCTATCCTATGCATCTTGTTCATCGTGATCGTAATTACATATATAATTTCTGGCCTCGCGAAGGAGAAAGCATCGCTCAAGCTTGGGGGAGGCTTAAGTGAATGTTATATTCATGCCCCAATCATGAGCTCTCTCGGGAAATGATTATTAAGAATATTTATGCTCGGCTTTCTCTTGATAATCGCAACCTGCTCGATACTTCTTGTGCTGGTTCCTATATGCTGAAGACTATTGATTTCAAATGGGACTTATTGGAAAGAATTAAACGCAACTCTGAAGATTGGGGTTCCGACGATGGTAAGGAGTCATGTATGACATCTAAGTTCTATTGTGTTAAATCTTTTATGGATACCGATGCTTTCCGTGGATTTAGCTCTAAGTATGGACTTGACTTTGAGATAGTAGCTACCTTTTGTGAAACTTTTTCTACTCACGTTGATCTCCCAAAAGAGAAGTGGTTTAAATATAATCCTCCTGTTGAAGTGAAAGTAGTTGCACCTATTACAGTCGAAGAGAAGACTATTACATATAGTGATCCTATTATTCCTACTGCTTATGTTGAAAAACCTCCTTTTCCTGTTAGGATAAAAGATCATGCTAAAGCTTCGACTGTTGTTTGTAAGAGTAATACTAGGACCTACACACCTCCCGAACAAATTAATGTTGAACCTGGTATTGCTATGATTAAAGATCTCTTGGATGAGGACTTAGATGGGCATGCTATTTCTTTCTTGGGTGAAACTACTAATATTGCTAGACCCGATACTAAGACACGTAGACCTGTTGTAGGCACGCCTGTTATTTCTGTTAAAATAGGAGATCATTGTTATCACGGCTTATGTGATATGGGTGCTAGTGCTAGTGCGATACCTTATGATCTTTATAAAGAAGTTATGCACGATATTGCACCTATTGAATTAGAAGACATTGATGTTACTATTAAGCTTGCTAATAGGGACACCATTAAACCTATTGGGATTGTTAGAGATGTTAAAGTCTTGTGTGGGAAGATTAAATACCCTGCTGATTTTCTTGTTCTTGGTTCCCCACAAGATGATTTCTGTCCCATTAATTTTGGTAGACCCTTCTTGAATACTGCTAGTGCTAAGATTAATTGTGAAAAGAATATTGTCACTGTTGGCATAGATGGTATGTCTCATGAGTTTAATTTTGCTAGGTTTAGTAGACAACCTCGTGAAAGGGAACCACCTAGTAAGGATGAAATTATTGGTCTTGCTTCCATTGCTGTTCCTCTAACAGATCAGTTAGAACAATATTTGTTAGACCATGAAAACGATATGTTTATGAAGGAAAGGGAAGAAATAGATGAAGTGTTCCTTAAACAAGAACCTATGCTGAAACATAACCTCCCTGTTGAAATTCTTGGGGATCCCCTCCACCCAAGGGTGATCCCGTGTTTGAACTCAAACCTTTACGTGATAATCGTAAGTATGCTTATCTTGATGAAAAAGAGATATATCCTGTTATTATTAGTGCTAACCTTTCAGAGAAAGAAGAAGAAAGATTATTGAAAACTCTGAAGAAGCACAAAGCTGCTATTGGATATACTTTGGATGATCCAAAGGGCATTAGTCCCACATTATGTAAACACAAAATTTCAGTGGAGAAAGATGCCAAACCAGTTAGAGATCCTCAAAGACGATTAAATCCCAAAATGAAAGAAGTGGTAAGAAAGGAGATACTAAAGCTCCTTGAGGCAGGTATTATTTATCCCGTTGCTGATAGTGAATGGGTAAGCCCTGTCCATTGTGTGCCTAAAAAGGGAGGTATTACCATTGTTCCTAATGATAAAGATGAATTGATCCCGCAAAGAATTATTACAGGTTATAGGATGGTAATTGATTTCCGTAAGTTAAATAAAGCTACTAATAAAGATGATTACCCTTTACCTTTTATTGATCAAATGCTAGAAAGGCTATCCCAACACACACATTTTTTCTTTCTAGATGGTTATTCTGGTTTCTCTCAGATACATGTGTCAGCGCAGGATCAATCTAAAACTACTTTTACTTGCCATTTCGGTACTTTTGCTTATAGACGTATGCCTTTTGGTTTATGTAATGCACCTGCTACCTTTCAAAGATGCATGATGGCTATATTTTTTGATTTTTGTGAAAAGATTTGTGAGGTATTCATGGATGACTTCTCTGTCTATGGATCCTCTTTTGATGATTGTTTGAGCAACCTTGATCGAGTTTTGCAGAGATGCGAAGACACTAGTCTCGTCCTGAATTGGGAAAAGTGTCACTTTATGGTTAATGAAGGCATTGTATTGGGGCACAAGATCTCCAAGAGAGGTATTGAAGTTGATAAAGCCAAAGTTGATGCTATTGAAAAGATGCCATGTCCCAAGGACATAAAAGGTATAAGAAGTTTCCTTGGTCATGCCGGTTTTTATAGGAGGTTCATTAAGGACTTTTCTAAAATCTCTGGGCCTCTGACTAATTTATTGCAAAAAGATATTCCTTTTGTCTTTGATGATGATTGTGTAGAAGCATTTCAAACACTTAAGAAAGCTTTGATCACTGCACCTATTGTTCAGCCACCTGATTGGAATTTACCTTTTGAAATTATGTGCGCTGCTAGTGATTATGTTGTAGGTGTTGTTTTAGGGCAAAGGGTCGATAAGAAATTGAATGTTATCCAGTAGGCTAGTAAGACTCTTGATACTGCCCAGAGAAATTATGCTACTACTGAAAAAGAGTTCTTAACTGTTGTGTTTGCATGTGATAAGTTTAGAACTTATATTGTTGATTCCAAAGTTACTATTCACACTGATCATGCTGCTATTAAATATGTTATGGAAAAGAAAGATGCTAAGCCTAGACTCATTAGATGGGTTCTCTTGCTCCGAGAATTTGACTTGCATATTATTGATAGAAAGGGAGCTAAGAACCCCGTTGCAGACAACTTGTGTAGGTTAGAGAATGTTCTTGATGACCCACTGCCTATTAATGATAGCTTTCCAGATGAACAATTAGCGGTTGTCAATGCTTCTCATACTGCTCCTTGGTATGCTGATTATGCTAATTACATTGTTGCTAAATATATACCGCCTAGTTTCACATAACAGCAAAAGAAAAAGTTCATTTATGATTTAAGACATTACTTCTAGGATGATTCACACCTTTATAAAAAGGAGTAGATGGTATTATTAGACGTTGTGTGCCTGAGCATGAACAGGAACAAATCCTGCACAAGTGTCACTCTGAATCCTATGGAGGACACCACGCTGGAGACAGAACTGCACACAAGGTACTGCAATCTGGTTTTTATTGGCCCACTCTTTTCAAAGATGCTCGTAAGTTTGTCTTATCTTGTGATGAATGTCAAAGAATAGGTAACATTAGTAGACGTCAAGAAATGCCCATGAATTATTCTCTTGTTATTGAACTGTTTGATGTTTGGGGCTTTGATTATATGGGACCTTTTCCTGCCTCCAATGGTTATACACATATTTTAGTTGCTGTTGATTATGTTACTAAGTGGGTAGAAGCTATTCCAACTAGTAGTGTTGATCATAACACTTCTATTAAAATGCTTAAAGAAGTTATTCTTCCGAGGTTTGGAGTCCCTAGATATCTTATGACTGATGGTGGTTCACACTTTATTCATGGTGCTTTCCGTAAGATGCTTGTTAAGTATGATGTCAATCATAGAATCGCATATCCTTATCACCCGTAGTCTAGTGGTCAAGTAGAGTTGAGCAATAGAGAGCTCAAATTAATTTTGCAAAAGACTGTGAATATATCTAGAAAGAATTGGTCCAAAAAACTTGATGATGCATTATGGGCCTACAGAACTGCATACAAAAATCCTATGGGTATGTCTCCTTATAAGATGGTCTATGGAAAAGCATGTCATTTACCTCTTGAACTTGAACATAAGGCTTATTGGGCTTTCAAAGAGCTCAATTATGATTTCAAACTTGCCGGTGAGAAGAGGTTGTTTGATATTAGCTCACTTGATGAATGGAGAACCCAAGCATATGAGAATGCCAAGCTTTTCAAAGAAAAAGTCAAACGCTGGCATGATAAGAGGATACAAAAGCATGAGTTTAACATAGGAGATTATGTGTTATTATTCAACTCTCGTTTAAGATTTTTTGCAGGAAAACTTCTTTCAAAATGGGAAGGTCCCTACGTTATCGAGGAGGTCTATCGTTCTGGTGCTATAAAATCAACAACTTCGAAGGCACAAATCCGAGGGTGGTAAACGGTCAAAGAATTAAACATTATATTTCAGGTAATCCTATCAATGTTGAAACTAATATTATTCAAACCATAACCCCTGAGGAATACATAAGAGACACTTTCCAGAATGTTCCAGACTCCGAAAAGGCATAGGTATGTGGTACGGTAAGTAAACCGCCTCCAAAACAACTCTAATGGCAATTTTTATCAGTTTTGGATTATTTAAGAATTTTAGGAAGAAAGAACTCTAATGGCGCGCCCCCTTTCTCGTGGGCACCTCGTGTGCCTCCCGGACTCTGTTTTCTTGGATGTTACATATTTTGGTCGGTAAAAATTCATTATATATACCCCCGAAGGTTTTGACCACCGTATCACGCAAATATCCTTTGTTTTCATTTCGAGCTATTTCCGTTGCAAATTTAGAGCACCATGACTTCTCCCTCCTCCAACAATGAAGACAAGGATGCTTGGCTATTAAAGATAGAGTTGAAAAGAGAGAAACCAGAAGAGCTCAACAAGGATGAAGGGATCAAGAAGGCCATGGAGGTTCAAGCCCCGGTGGTGAAAGAAGAAGACATCCCTCAACCTTTACCTAACCTTTTCACTCCAACAGAGATTCAAGCTTTCAAGATGATTGAGTTAGCCCGCATACAGAACAAGTATCTCACACAGGAGAATATTTTGTTGAAGGATCATATTGCCGGTCTCAAGGGCATTATCGGCAAGTTGGAGGAGCTTTTACGCTCGATGTGCGATTATCCACCGTCATCATCACCACCTCCATCACCTCCGAGGAAATAATCACATGGGTATGGGCACTCCCCTTGGCAACTTCCAAGCTTGGGGGAGGTGCCCCGGTATCGTATCACCATCACACTCCTATCTTTACCGCTTTATTTGGTTCAATCCTTTTAGTAGTATCTTGATCTAGTAGTTCGAAGTTTTTCATATCAAGTAGTTTTGAGTTTTGCATTGTGATCTCTTTATGTAATCGAGTCCGTGTGCTATCTATAATAAAGATTAGTGTTGAGTCAAGGGCTTTACTATGTTGCTATCATCTTGAGAAAGTAGAAAGAACAAAAGAGTTCATATTGATCTTATGGATAGTGATAACTTCACACATAGAAAGTATGAGTCATAAAAAGTGTTGAGAGTTGATGAACGTAGCCTTGGTCATCGTTGCAATTAATAGGAAGTGACAAGGAAAGAGGGGTTCACATATAAATATATTATCTTGGACATCTTTTATAATTGGGAGCACTCATTAAGTATGACATGCTAAAAGAGTTGACGTTGGACAAGGAAGACAACATAATGGTTTATGTTTTCCGACATCTCAGTTAAAGTATATTGTCATTGACCTTCCAAACACGTTGAGCTTGCCTTTCCCCCTCATGCTAGCCAAATTCCTTGCACCAAGTAGAGATACTACTTGTGCTTCCATATATCCTTAAACCCAGTTTTGCCATGAGAGTCCACCATACCTACCTATGGATTGAGTAAGATCCTTCAAGTAAGTTGTCATCGGTGCAAGCAATTAAAATTGCTCTCTAAATATGTATGACTTATTAGTGCGGAGAAAATAAGCTTTGTACGAACTTGTTGTGGAAGTAATAAAAGCGACAGACTGCATAATAAAGGTCCACATACAAGGGGCAATATAAAGTGACGTCCTTTTGCACTAAGACTTTATGCATCAACCCTAAACGCGCATGACAACCTCTGCTTCCCTCTGCGAAGGGCCTATCTTTTACTTTATGTTTTTACTTTATGCTTGAGTCAAGGTGATGCTCACCTTTCCCTTTTTATTTTTATCCTTTGGCAAGCTCGTCGTGTTTGAAAGATCATGATACATATATCCAATTGGATGTAAGTTGGCATAGGCTATTATTGTCGACATCACCTAAAGGTGAATACGTTGGGAGGCAACACAATAAGCCCCTATCTTTCTCAGTGTCCGGCTGAAACTCTATAACCACAAGTATTGCGTGAGTGTTAACAATTATAGGAGACTACGAGATAGTTGAGTATGTGAGTTTGTTGAAAAGCCCTATTGTTGACTCTTTCTGGTGTTACGATAAATTGCAATTGCTTCAATGACTGAGATTATAGTTTGTTAGTTCCCAATGAAGTTTTTGAACCATACTTGACATTGTGAATTGCTTATTACTTGAGCTTAGGAAATCATATGACAAAATCTATATATGTTGCTGTTCTTAGAATGATCATGATGCCCTCATGTCCGTATTTTATTTTTATCGACACCTCTATCTCTAAACATGTGGACATATTTTTTGATTTCAGCTTCCGCTTGAGGACAAGCGAGGTCTAAGCTTGGGGGAGCTGATACGTCCATTTTGCATCATGCTTTTATATCAATATTTATTGCATTATGGGATGTTATTACACATTATATCTCAATAATTATGGCTTCTCTCTTATTTTACAAGGTTTACCATGAAGAGGGGGAATGTCGGCAGCTGGAATTCTGGCTGGAAAAGGAGCAAACGTCGAAAACCTATTCTGCACAACTCCAAAAGTCCTGAAACTCCACGAAACCACTTTTTGGATTTAATAAGAATTTATGAGTGAAAGAAATAGGCCAGGGGGCCCACACCCTGTCCAGGAGACAGGAGGGCGCACCCCCCTATAGGGCGCGACCTCCTATCTCTTGGGCCCCCTGGTGGGCCTCCAGCGTCCATCTTCTGCTATATGAAGGGTTTTGTCCTGGAAAAAATCGTGGGCAAGCTTACGGGATCCGCCGCCACGAGGCGGAACCTTGGCGGAATCAATCTAGGGCTCTAGCGGAGCTGTTCTGCCGGGGACACTTCCCTCTGGGAGGGGGAAATCATCACCAACGTCATCACCAACGATCCTCTCATCGAGAGGGGGTCAATCGCCATCAACATCTTCACCAGCACCATCTCATCTCATGACCCTAGTTCATCTCTTGTATCCAATCTTGTATTGGAACCACAAATTGGTATCTGTGGGTTGCTAGTAGTCTTGATTACTCCTTGTAGTTGATGCTAATTGGTTTACTTGGTCGAAGATCATATGTTCAGATCCTTTATGCATATTATTACCCCTTTGATTATGAATATGAATATGCTTTGTGAGTAGTTACGTTTGTTCCCGAGGACATGGGTGAAGTCTTGCTATTAGTAGTCATGTGAATTTGGTATTCGTTCGATATTTTGATGAGATGTATGTTGTATTTTCCTCTAGTGGTGTTATGTGAACGTTGACTACATGACACTTCACCATTATTTGGGCCTAGAGGAAGGCATGGGGAAGTAATAAGTAGATGATGGGTTGCTAGAGTGACAGAAGCTTAAACCCTAGTTTATGCGTTGCTTCGTTAGGGGTTGATATGGACCCATATGTTTAATGCTGTGGTTAGGTTTACCTTAATACTCCTTTTTGTAGTTGCGAATGCTTGTAATAGGGGTTAATCATAAGTGGGATGCTTGTCCAAGTTAGGGCAGTACCCAAGTACCGGTCCACCCACATATCAAATTATCAAAGTACCGAACGCAAATCTTATGAATGTGATGAAAACTAGCTTGACGATAATTCCCATTGTGTCCTCGGGAGCTCCTTATTCATTATTAGAATTTGTCCAGGCTTATCCTTTGCTACATAAAGGATTGGGCCACCTTGCTGCACTTTATTTACTTTATTTACCTTTTGCTCGTTACTATTTATCTTATCACAAAACTATCTATCACCTAATATTTCAGTGCTTGCAGAGAAAACCTTACTGAAAACCGCTTATCATTTCCTTCTGCTCCTCGTTGGGTTCGACACTATTACTTATCGAGGACTACGATAGATCCCCTATAATTGTGGGTTATCACCCGCCTTGCCGGCATTGCGCTGCTGCCCTGCCTCCCCTTGATCTAGGAGGGATCGAGGAGGAGCGACGCGTGGGCCCGCAAGCCCAGCCGACCTTGCCCCAGCCCAGATCCGCCGGCCCAAGGGGCCCATGGTGAGAAACCCATCTATTCCGCGGACACTCATTGTTTAGGCTATTCAGCGCCCTGTTTGGAGTTGGTGATTTTCTGCCAAGTCCCAAATTTTTAGTATTATGTGTGCATGTTTAACCTGCTATAACTTTGTGCATATTGCTCCGTTTTGCGTGTATGATATGTCAATTTGTTCATCTCTTGATGCTCTACATGATGGTGTAGCTTGCATGCATGTTAATATTCGTATTGATGCCTTAATCTTACTTGCAAAACTGCTAGGTGATATAAACTGCTGAAATCTGCTGGCTGTTAACATCATGTATGCATCTTGTGAGTGTTGTAACTTTGTCCCTGTTGATCCTATGGTGATGATATTGAGATGCAAATGTTCAGCTCAGAGTGCTCCACAAGGTATGTGCTTTGCATTCATGTTAGGGTGCATCTTGACATGTTAATATCTGTTGCAAAAGTGCTTGCTGATGTTAAATGCTGAAAACTGTTATAACTTGTCATTTTGTCATTTTTATATCTTAATGTGTGATTTTCTTTTGAGAATCATGTCAACATGTTTTAGGAGCATAATTATGCCGTATTTGCAGTGGTGCAATACATTTATTTTGATATGCCCTGTGGTGAGTGCAACAAGCTTGTGACGTGCAATATTTGCTGTTATTGTTCTGTCAAGTCTGAAACTATTATATCATGTTGCTATGTTTGCTTGATGCTACCATCAAGTCCATGCATAATCTGGAGATGCCTAGTTGACATGTTTTGGTGTACATGTTATGCTCTATCATGCCATGCCTTTTGATGCCATATATATATATAGGACAAATGTTTCCTACAAGCAGTGGTAGTTACCATCACTTGCGTTTTGTATGTTGTATGTAGTATCTGTAAAAACCATAAATATGTACGTGTAGTATGTAGTATATAACGATGATTGGGTAGTATATATACTAATTTTTAGGTAGTATGTACCATGTTTTGAGTATGCTCTTTTTTACGTACAAATATGTACGTATTTCATAAATATAACAAAAACTATGGGCTCATATGCAAATTTTTCATATAACTTGATTTGAAACTTCTTAGATATAGTATATAAACATATTTAAAATAAGAAAATATTATATATAGTACCACATGGTAGTATATGACACATGTGGGGCAACTACCACCGGCTGGTAGGATGGACATATGACACATGGTAGTATATAAACATATGGACATGGTAGTATATGACACATATATATCCTGTAGCATATGTTTTCATTGCCATGAACATGCCTAAATGATGTTTCTGTTTTCTATTAACTTCATGATGCCATGTTGTGAGCTTGATATTAGTTAATATATGCCTCTTATAGAGATGCTCCAAGTACATGATTTGATTTATGCTATGATTAATCTGTTCACATGCCATGGTTCATAAGTTTGGACTTCATACGACCTCTGTTCTAAGCTTGCAAACATGCTATGATGATGTTGCTGTTTTACACTTGCTGAAACTGTTACAACATTCAAACTTGTCTTGATGGTTCCCACTAATCCATGAGCCATATGCATATGATGCCTCGATGTTATTTGTTCTTTGTTATGTGTAATTTGATTCCATGCCCTTGGTTGCTATGTATAGTTACTGTTACATCTTTGGTTATTGCCACCAACATGTCATCATATTAACTCTCCTCATGCATATGCCCTGTTTTTCACCAAGTCATAATTTGTGTTATTAAGTTGCTTTTTTGCATTGATCATCTTGGATTAATCTTGATGCCTATGAACATGAACCTTAATGGTATTTGAAGCATGTTATTTGTACTTTAAAGTCATATCAAGCTTGAGTTCATATGTTTCCTGTAGCATGTTGTTTTGATGATTGCAAAGTGCCTACTTGCTGTTTTGGGCAGATTGTTGTTATATCTTGTTTTGAGTGTATGTATTGAACCGTTGCTCCGTTTTCATCATGCTCTATATGAAACTTGCTTAGATTTGCATGTAGTTTCATATTATCTTGTTGCATCCTTTTTTGAGCATGCGTGCTTGATGTTTGAATGCATTTTGCATCAATGCCATGTTTAACTTGCTTTGCTCATATCTTCTAGGCCGTAGCTCCAAATTAAGTGAACCTTACATGTAACTTGACTAGAAAATCGTGTAGATCATCTTGGTGCATCTTAAATTGCGGTTTAACAACTTCAACTAAATGCTTTGTTCAGATCTAGACCGATTTCGAAATTTGCATATGAGGACTTACCGGAATAGTTATATGTTGTTTTCGGCCTCATTTAAACTTGCTTGCATGTGATGTTGTATGCATCATTTCTTGCATTGAGTAGGATCAGATAGCCTTGTCATGCATAATACTTGGTTGAGAATCATGTCATGTTTATGTGTTGTGTGTTTACCATGTTGTTTGCTTCTTTCCGGTTGTGCTTCCCTCGATAGTTCCTGTTTTGTTGCGATTGTGAGGATTCGTTCGACTACGCTTGGTTCGTCTACGCCCGTTCATCTTCTTCATGGACTCGATCTTCTTCCTAGCAGGATTTCAGGCAAGATGATCGTCACCTTGGATGTCACTACTATCTTTTCTATGCTAGTTGTCTCGATGCTATCGCTATGTCGTGCTTCCTACCACTTGTTATCAAGCCTCCCATTATGCAACCCTAGCAATATTGGTGTCACCGAACTGTGCCTCGGTCTGACCGAGATCACTAGTTTACACACAGAATGTTGCTTTGGTGTTATCGAGTTTAGCAAATCGGTAGCTTCGAAATGCTTTCTGTTTAGAAAACTAAAACTAAGTTTTTTGACCCAATTGTTTTGCAAAAACTCTGCACTTTGTGATGCTCATCCACTCTCTCTCATCTATATCTATTCGCAGGGTCAGCTTGCAGTGTCAGCTATGTCAGATCAAAGTGACAGCCAGAACAAGTCTGAGGAACAAGTCAACTTGAGTGAGGGCACTAGTCCCTCTGACAGCTATGAGGATTGGAGCAGAAGTACTCCTAGCAACTTGCCTAAGGCTGCTACTAGGTAGAGGAGGAAAAGAAACTCAGATTCTGAGGATGAAGATTATGTTGCTGCTGAGGAGGAGGTCACCTCCAAAATGAAAGTTGTCAAGAAAGAGTTTGGCACGACAGCTTCAACCAAGCCTGGTCTACACAAGAAAGCTCCTGCCAAAAGAGTGCCAATGTGCAAAGCCAGAGCCTCAACACAGGAAACCATTGAGTTCACTCTTGAACCAAAGGAGGATGGTGAGAGCAAGAAAAGAAAAGAAAGGGTCAAGAAGACCATGACCAGAGTAATCACTACACCACAACACTACTTTCCCAACAGATAGATTGGTCGGGAAAACAACTTCCGCTGACAAACCGTCGGCTGGGAAAGACTTTTGCCGACCGACACGGTCTGTTGAGGAAAGTCCAAATGGGAAAGCCTTTTCCCAACCGACAGATCTTTCCCGACCGGGTACTGGATGGCTATAGGAAACATTACCGACTGACTTTCTGTTGGCCCAGCCAGGAACCTATCCCGACTGATTTTCTCTTACAAACCTTTCCCGACCGACTGTTTGACGACAATATCTTTGCCGACCAACTTTCTATTGGTCCTGCATGAACCTTTCCCAACTAATAGTAGGACGGTGATTCCTTTGCCGACCAATAGTTCATCTGCACTTTGCCAATGGTATTTGGCATATTGCATTATCAAAACAATATCAAACAGGTGACATATCTCATCATTATCTATCAAGTTACAATAATTTGCATGTACTCTCAAATATTAAACCAGAATCAAACAAAAATAACACTTATAATTCTCACAATAGAGGTAACTAAATAAGAGGAAACATTTGTCTAGGTGACCGAAACACCCGATAGGTTTATAAAATGATAGATGCATGTCCGACGATTCAATGCTTGCTACGTTACAAGATATCCTCTACAAAATGGTAGCTACAAGATGCATTGATTTTGCTCCATTAGAAAAGATATCTAGTTGACGCAAACTGACAGCTTCAGGGATCCTTCTTGTTCCTCTTGTCTTCAGTAGACAACCTGACAACAACCTGGAAAGAAAAAAGTGTACAATTAATATACATGCAAGCGGATGAAATTTTCTTTTCAATGAGTACTACTATACTACTTGTTCAACTTGAGAGTAAAGACCATCAAGCATGAACAGATAGAAACCGAATTAATATACAACCAGCTAACTTTGAGGTGAATAAGTTTGATTTGTAGGCCTGTAAACTTCGGATCCTTACAGAAGTGTCAAACAAAGAATGACCAAAGTCGACCAGGAGACGCGACCCCAAGTTTTGAGAAATAATTGGATGATTGAACCATTTCAAGACTATCTTCACATCATTTATATCACAGGTTTAAAAAATGTTGTGCACTGATGATTTATGTTATGCTGTGAAACTGAAAATAATTCATGTCAAGCTGCAAAACAGGGAAAATAAACAAATGTTGTAGCTGTAGCTATGTTGACTGCTACACTTGTCTAGTCATAACTAAAGGAAGCTAAGTACTAGCGGCCTTTCGACAATAATGATGAAGAAAAGATATGTTCTCACTTATCGACAATGAAATAAACAAATGTTGTCTTTCCACCACCATCAGAGACCTACAAGAGAAAGAATATAAGACATAAAATGCGAAGGCATGTCCAGACTACAGGTTTCACATGCATCTGTCATCTGTTGATGTTTGACTTTCTGTAAGAGAATACCTCAGACAAGATTAACACGGAGGGTGGTTTAAGAGGCGTAATTGAAACTGTAATTTTTATTTCTTAAACACAAGAAAGAGCTATGTGGGCATATAACTTGTTTTTCTAGGGAACTGGTACCATATAGCTAAGTATTATAGATACACCTAGCTGGTGTTTTCTATCCATGTGAATAGTACAATATTTCAGTTATCTTTCTTTACTCTTCAGTAGTGGCCATAAATTGAATGGTACTGAAAGGGATATTGATATCTTCCTGTGGCAGCAATAGATACATGGACACAAAAAACATAATGCTATGTTCCTGCTGGCAGCAATAGATACATTGGGGATATTACAATTTGTAGAACCATGGTATGTATTTGGACCAAAGACATCAAAGTATTTTCAAAACTGCAATATTTTTCCAGAAACTACGCTATTAAAAAAACTTTGCATCCAAATTGGGCCTAAATGAACACAGGGAAGCAACTATTACTACATAAGTAGCAGCAAGGATTCCATGATAAACTTATGTCCAGATTAACTTATGGAATCTAGTCATCATGGAATCTTCATTCACTATGAGCTAGGATTCCATGATAAATTCCATGATTACCAGATTACATGATGCACTCTTCATGCACTATGAGCTAGCTAGGGAGCACCAAGAAGAAGCTCTTGTACAGTACCATGTGGTCATGATAACAACATGATCACATAAATACCTTAGTGGAGGGATGAGGAAGATACCCCTGGCTTGTAGGGTTTCATCTACCAAAGTGGTCATGAATCAGTATGACACGTCAAACAATTTGAGCCAAGTAAGCAAAACATATTTTGTTGGTGATTACCTTGCTAGATGGCCATGCAATGGACCTTGTGACAGCATCGCCGACAAACGTAAACAATCATATTCATAAGGCAGCATTTCATCCCTTGTGATCACAACATTGACAACAACCTCACGAGAAGATCTAGGAGGCTACAAGAAAATTGTTTGTGACTCTAGCTCCCATATGTATGAGGCACTTCATTCGCGTGATTCTTTTTGGTGATAGCACTGCAAGACTATACGAATAAAGGTAAGGAGATTTATGATGACTAGACATGCTGACAACATCACTACCTACTGTTTTATTATCATATATATTGTTTGTGTTTTGAGAATGATTACGTGCATATGTGCTTATTTATGTCCATAACAAAGTGTGCTGAAGGGATATACTACAGTTTGGATATGTGGATGGATATACTGTAGTTTTGATTCAGCGGGATGACTTACTTCATTTTCTTCTATGGTCCTCCTTTTTTGTAGTTTATACTCTGCTGCTTTTAGTTGTTCCTCCATGACCCCACCATCCTTAGCTTTTCCGCTTGCGCTTGCCATTTTTCCTCCTGCAACAGACACACTGTATGAGTACATCGCTGAAAATAGAAAATATTACTGGATCAAACGCAAGACTTATGAGGCACTACATCATCAAAATTATATACTAAAAGCAAAAACAAACACAAGACACTCCACACACCTTATGCACTAAGGTGGCGTCGCAAATATTCCACTACTTCTCTTCGTCGGTTCAATGTTACAAACATTTGTCCTCTGTTTAACTGCTGAAAAATGAGAGAGATGAATGTGAGGTCACATGTATAGAGAGAACAGAGAGGCTTGTGCTATATTCTATTACGATCCATTGTTTGGCCCGTATGCCCATTGTTTGCCCCTTAATTATAAAAGTAAGTTTGTGCTACCAGTTATATTACCCCACCCCATGGAGGACATCTTGGCATTGTATAGTCTAGTCAGATGCAATGTTTCAGTAGCAGAAGTGATTATTGCATCATAAATGTTTCCACAAAATATTTGACCTTAGCATTGAAGGAAATTTGACAATCATGGTGACTGCTCTGGTCCTCTGGAATTTGGATAGAAAAAATATTTATAACAATAAATGGAAAAATATTTATAACGAGAAATGCATATACTGATCCACAGTATCTTTTGTATGCATCATAATCAGTCTGCATAGTGTAAGTTTCTAGGTTAATTTTGGTTGTAGTTGCTTGCAGGGAAACATGACAATAATAAACATGTCTATATGTCTACATGATACCAACATTCAAGATGAGCTTCATTCAGGCCATTGTGGGCCAGGTCCTTTTCTTTGAGAGGCAGGAAGCAAGAACTATGCAGCGGGAGTTCTGCATTGTAATTCCATGGTTCTTTCCTCCGGCTGGATGTGGTTCTGTAGCAAAGTGGTGTACACTAAAATGAAGTGAAACAAGGAAAGAAAGACAACCATGTCACAAGGTTGTCTATGTTTGGCTTGAGACATCTTTGAAGCATGGAAGAACTATTGTTGTGTTGTTTTTCTTGGGTGGCATGAAGAATAATTCAGTAAGAAAGTAAAGCATGAAGAAGATTTCAGTGAGAAAAGTTAAGTGAGTATTTGGGCAGTTGGATGGCGGTATGCTGACATGCCATTGTCGTGAACTCAGCCCAGAAATGTGATTAGCTGGAGCAGCACAAACACTAGAAACACATCCGTTGGTGCTGCAAAGAAGATTCACTTTCGAGAGAACCAAGTTATTTTCACAATTTTTGACACAGAATCTGTAGGCTGCCAACATAACTTAGTACTGTAATAAAAATTAAATCTAATATGACTTGGTACTATAAAAATATTAAATCTACATAAACAACATCTACCAATAGAGTACTGACGGGGAAAATAACACAGTCTTCTACCCATAATCCACAGCAAAATCCTTCACTCCGAGTTCATCTCTTAACAAACTTTGTAATACAAAATTGATGCGGCAAAATAACTGGACGCAAAGACAGAGGAATGTATAGAGGGAGGAGTTGTACCTCAGCCGCTTCGGTGCCCCTGCCCAGCCGAAGACAGAGAAGGATGCCCTTGCCCAGGCGCACGCTGCCCCCATCCAAATCTACCGCTACATGTGTCTTCGTCAGCTGGACGGTGGAGATGGGGAGGTCAGGCCAGGTGTCGGTGTCAAAACCGGCGGATCTCGGGTAGGGGGTCCCGAACTGTGCGTCTAGGCGGATGGTAACAGGAGACGAGGGACACGATGTTTTTACCCAGGTTCGGGCCCTCTCGATGGAGGTAATACTCTACTCCTGCTTGATTGATATTGATGATATGGGTCGTACAAGAGTGGATCTACCACGAGATCAATGAGGCTAAACCCTAGAAGCTAGCCTATGGTATGATTGTTGTAATGGTTGTTGTCCTACGGACTAAAACCCTCCGGTTTATATAGACACCGGGGAGGGCTAGGGTTACACAGAGTCGGTTACAATGGTAGGAGATCTACATACCCGTATCGCCAAGCTTGCCTTCCACGCCAAGGAAAGTCCCATCCGGACACGGGACAAAGTCTTCAATCTTGTATCTTCATAGTCTTGGAGTCCGGCTGACGATGATAGTCCGGCTGTCTGGACACCCCCTAGTCCAGGACTCCCTCAGTAGCCCCTGAACCAGGCTTCAATGACGATGAGTCCGGCGCGCATATTGTTCGGCATTGCAAGGCGGGTTCCTCCTCCGAATAATTCATAGAAGATTATGAACACCAGGATAGTGTCCGGCTCTGCAAAATAATTTCCAGATTTCCCCGTAGAGAGAATATTATGTACACAAGTTCAATCTGCTGACGTATCTTGTAGCATGATGTCACGCCACTACCAAGCCTTTACTTGAATCATTTTTTATTATACCACCTCAGCGCGTTTAGCGAAGCGGTTTCCTTGGCATGTCTTGTCGAAGCAGAGATCGTGTTCCCCTTATTCCGGGATTCTCATCAATACGGACGTGGGTAACCCAACCGCGCCCGTCGCCACGCCCCCTCTATCGAAGGCAAGTCCCGAACGGTTACGGAGACGGCTCTTTGTATTCTCCCTCTTTATAATAGGACCAAGGCTCGTTTCTTTTCTTCAATCCTCCATCGAATCTTCTCCTTGCTCCAAGTTCCAACACCCAGAGCCCCAGATTCATGCGCTTCAGACCTTCAACAATGTCCGGCTCCGACCTTCAGGGCCAGTGGATGCCACGGAGGAGGACGTGCTAAAGCTGCGAGAGGCCAATTACCTGTCTTACAAGATTTTGCACAGGTAACCCGCCGAAGGGCAGGCCATCCCCACCCCCGAGCCCGGCGAGTACGTCGTCTTTGTATCCCACCTCCGTCGGGGTTTAGGCTTCCCGATGGATCTTTTTGTGAGAGGGCTCATGTTCTACTATGGGTTGGAATTCCACGACTTGGCTCCGGAGTCCATCCTCCATATTTCTGCATTTATTGTCGTCTATGAAGCCTTCCTCCGCGTCACCCCCCACTTCGGCCTGTGGCTGAAGACCTTCAATGTGGAGCCAAAGATGATCGAGGGGCGTCAAGCAGAGTGCGGCGGGGCGGCCGTAAGCAGGAGGGCCGATGCCCCGTGGCCCGAGGGCTCCTTCCAAGAGGAGCTCGGCTTATGGCAACATGAGTGGTTCTATATCACCGCTCCGAAGGGCAGCAGGTAGAAGCCGCCGCCTGTATTCCGCTCAGGACCTCCACGACGGTTGAAGTCATTGGTCAACCAAGGGCTCAACTGGGGGCCGTCAAAGGACGTGCCCCTATTGCAGGGCCGGATTCGAGACCTCCAAGCGAGGGAGATCGATCTGGTCGTGGTGATGCAGGTTATGCTGATTAGGCGTCTCCTGCCCTGCAAACGCCGTCCTCTCCGGCTATGGGAGTTTAATCCGGAGGGACCATGGATTCTCCAACACTTCATGGGCACGACACCCGTGGAGATGTACAAATTGTTCTTCGGATCACGGGATGTGTGTCCGGAATTGACCGAGGACGCCGGCCTAAGCTGCAATCGCCCGGATACTCAAGTAAGTAGCTCGGTGTTCTGACGTACCGTTTGTTTGCCTTTCTACAATTCGCCTTTTAACCCGTTGTCCTTTAACAGGAGTGGATAGTGCAAGCAAAGCTGATACGATGTCCGGCCCACTCCCAGAGACCGCGCCGGATCCTGTGCTGGTCAGGATGCTGGAGGTTGCGCCTTTAGAAGAAGGCGAAGGGGAAAATAGGGGAGCTACCGCCTCACCCAAGGAAGCTCTTGAAAAGGGGGGATCGAGAATCCCTCCCTCCAGGGGGAGAAGAGGACCGCCTCCGACGACCCGGAGGCCAAAGCCCCTAAGCGGGGGAAGAAATCTTCACCAGAGGGTCCTGCATCCGGGGAGGTCCCGGCCGCACAATCTCCCCTAAAGAATCAGCCCTCCAGCGAGCCGTAAGTTGAAAAAAGTGAGTTTGGTAATAAGAGACATCCCTATTTGTGCTTCTCAGGATAACCGAAGTTTTTACCTTGTAGTTCGGATCTCCGACCATCTTAGATGAGCTCGTCTTCGGGGGACCTTCGTCCGGAGATGGTGGAGAGCGAGACGCCTCCGTCCGCTGCGCCGTCGGATAGGGCGGACGAGCCTGAAGTGTCATCACGGAGGGTATCCCCGAGCCCGGCAGAGCCGAAGAGTTCGGCACCGACTAGTGTTTGGCCTGGGGAGCTGAAGGATCTGTTTGAGAGGGCGTCCATCTTAGAAGATCACCATGCATTGATGAGTATGGTGATTGGAAGGATTTCATCCGCCGAAAGCGGATTGCATAGTGCCGTCAGGAGTTTGCTGGCGGGGTTTGAGGTTCGTAAAAATGACACACCTTTTTTATAGTTTTGCACATAAAGTGCGCCCTGTGTAGATAGTAGCCCCTGAGACTCGGTAGGTTGTCGAAAGCGATAGCGTGCCGAGGATCAAAATCGCAGGTATGAACTTTCGCCTTTCCTATGCAGGTGGCGGATAGTCCGGGGGCCAGCCGGACTGATAGAGTTGCTGAATTAAAGCGGCAACTCGATGTTGCAGATGCGGACATCGCGCTAGTCAACAAGCGACTTGACGAGTCGCAAGGTAAGTTTTTTCTCCGCAGTCACCTAGTAAGGGAGCCGAAGCCCACCTCTTACAATATTTGTGCTTGACGCAGATGGTGCTGCTGCTGTGGAGAGCCTTCGGGCCAAACTTGCTCAAGCCAAGGAGCAAGCCAGAAGGAGTGATGCGGCTGCCTCGAGGGCGGCCAAGGAGTTAGAAGCCGAAAGGGCTACACACTGCCGAAGCAGGGAAGAGATGGCCGAAATGGCCGTGAAGTTAAAAGATGCTACCGACCGCAATGAGGCTCTTGAAAAGGAGCGCCTAGCGGAGCGAGAAGACCTGGGGAGGGCCACCGCCGAAGCCAAGGATGCCCGTTCTGCAATGCGGGCTATAAAGGAAGAGCTGCACCAGGCCGGAGACATTGTGGCTGACAAGCCTTTTCTGCTTCGCCAAAGGTTTATGGATCCAAAGTATGCTCAGCTTGGCCAGCTATGGGGTCCGGAGGATTCTTATATGGACTTAGAAGCGAGTGCGGCGGATGCCGTTGTGCACTTCCGAAGCCAGAAGAATCACAAGATGGAAGAGCTATTTTGGTCTCAATTCCATAGTCCGGAGCGTTCACTTCCGCTGACCGACCGGTTGGCCGAGTGGGCTGAGCTGAATAGGTTGTCCGGGCTTGCCATGACGGATATCGTGACTCATGTCTGGCCGGATAGGCCCAAGCCGAAGAGCTATTTTGGCTTATTGCAACAATTTCTTGGGGCGGTGCCGCATATCAAGGCGATGAAGTGGTTGGCTTGCATAGAGGGTGCACGGATGGCACTCGCCCGTGTAAAGACACATTGGACAGAGATGGATGCCACCGCTGTTGCGACCCAGGGTTCGGACGAGAGCTAGTTACCCGCCGAGCACTATTTTGGGGAAGTTCTGCGTGGTGCTCGTGTAATAGAGTCGTAGTGCTCAAAAAATGTCACGTTCAAATGAATGTTTTATTTTGTAAAACAATGTTTATGATGTAGGCGCTTTTTATACTTGTGCATTCAAGTATTGGAATATCTCCTGTGCGGCCGTTTATGTATACGTGTGCATAACCTGAAAGATGGTGGTCGTCGGCTTCAGCCCCCACGCACAAGGTGCGGGGGTGTTCGCAAAAATAGCGCATTTTCACACTTAATCCGACATCTCGGTCCTGTGAAGGAGGTGGTAGCGTAGCAAACGAGGCAACCGGACTATAATGCTTTATCACTTTCACTTAGCCATGGGAGTTCGAGGGTGGGGCTATGATATAGCCCCTGGGGGCACCGCGCTCTCCGAATTCGGGGCGCGTATGTGCCTGACCGGAAAACGGTCCTTCGTCAAAGCGGAGGAATTCTAAACATTCCAGTGGTCGATCGAGTGGTTGACCAGTCTCTCGCTGTATCATGACAGTCAGTTTTTGGCTTTCTCTATTGAGGTGCTCGCCCAGCCGAACTGGGGCACAATCGCAGTAGTTCTCCTGGTGCCGCGTTAGCCGATGATACGGAACGTAAGGCAGCAAAACACAGGAGCCGGGCAAACCCAACATTTGACCAAAGACATGATTCGGAGCTGATGCATATAAGGCCTAACTCGAGACGCCGAACACTCCCCAAGGTGTTCGGTCTTTATAATAACGGGCAGAACAATGCCCTAAGCCCCTAGTGTCCAGGTACTATCATCCGATTCGTCCTGTTCGGACGGTTGCTTGATCATCCGATTCGTCCTGTTCGGACGGTTGCTTGGTTGCATGTTCATCGTCCACTGGTTTGCCCAGCTCTATTGCTGGGTCATTAGGAGTGCTGTTTTTGTCGAGGCGGGACTTAGGGCGGCATCTACGTCGCCGTTTTGGTTGTTTGTCGGCGGGATTATCCTTTGCCGCGCCCCGTTGTTCCTCGTTATCGCTTCCTTTTGGGGTGTCCACCATATATACGTCATGGGTTGGGGTGGCCTTCCAGTGTTCGGTGAGCACTGGTTCTTGATCATCTCCGGCATCGTCGTCCATACCGTCGATGTCTTCGGAGTCGTAGTCTAGCATGTCGGTTAGATCGTCGACAGTGGCTACAAAGTGGGTGGTGGGTGGGCTTTGAATTTCTTCGTCGTTTGCATCCCAACCATCTTGGCCGTAGTCCGGCTAGGGCTCTCCGGATAGCGAGAGATGCTTTAGCGAATTTAGGATGTCGCCAAAGGGTGAGTGTTGAGAGATGTCCGCAGCGGTGAACTCCATGATCGGCGCCCAATCGGATTCGATCGGCAGGGGCGCAGGAGGTTCGGAGTCCGGCAGGGAGTCCGGCACCTCGGAGTCACGAGTTTTATAAGGGACGAGGTCAGTGTTCGGCTCCATCTCCGTGGAAGTTGCAGCTTCCAAGGCGGTGTCCAGCCACCCGTCCTCGATCTACGCGATCGGCTCCGAACTATGGGTCGGAGCGGATTCGTGCGCGGCCTCCAAGGTACTGTCCGGCGGCAGAGTTGGATCATGCCCATCGTGACAGTGCAGCACGCTCGGCTGCGGCTTGGATCCATCGAAGATCAAGTCTCCACGGATATCCGCTGTGAAGTTTAGGCTTCCAAATCTGACCTGATGGCCAGGGGCGTAGCTTTTGATCTGCTCCAGATGGCCAAGTGAATTGGCCCGCAGTGCAAAGCCGCCGAATACGAAGATCTATCCGTGGAGAAAAGTCTCACCCAGGACTGCGTTGTTGTTGATTGAAGAAGCCATCAAGCCTATCGGTGACGGCACAGAGGAACTCTCAATGAAAGCACCAATGTCGGTGTCAAAACCGGCGGATCTCGGGTAGGGGGTCCCGAACTGTGCGTATAGGCGGATGGTAACAGGAGACGAGGGACACGATGTTTTTACCCAGGTTCGGGCCCTCTCGACGGAGGTAAAACCCTACTCCTGCTTGATTGATATTGATGATATGGGTCGTACAAGAGTGGATCTACCACGAGATCAAGGAGGCTAAACCCTAGAAGCTAGCCTATGGTATGATTGTTGTAATGGTTGTTGTCCTACGGACTAAAACCCTCCGGTTTATATAGACACCGGGGAGGGCTAGGGTTACACAGAGTCGGTTACAATGGTAGGAGATCTACATATCCGTATCGCCAAGCTTGCCTTCCACGCCAAGGAAAGTCCCATCCGGACACGGGACGAAGTCTTCAATCTTGTATCTTCATAGTCTTGGAGTCCGGCTGACGATGATAGTCCGGCTGTCCGGACACCCCCTAGTCCAGGACTCCCTCACCAGGGATGTTGGAAAGAGGCAGCCAACCGGAGAGAGAGCAAGAGGGTGTGGAGCCGGCGGCTGAGAGAGGCAGGACGGAGTTGGGTTGCGCTGTAGGGACAGGGCAGCGCGGGAAGGTGCTACAGAGGAAGGGCGGCGTGGGGCAGCGGTGGGATAGACCGGCAGTAGCCCCGGGCGGCATGGGGCGGCGGTCGGAGGCGTGGGTGCCGGCGTGCGTGGGGAGCAACAGGAGGAGAGATCTAGGGATTTCGTTGGTGGGGAATGAATTGAGCGTGGGGGCGGCGGCATCCTGATTTTGAGGGGGGAAACTTCACGGGTTGGGCCGATTTGGCGCTAAGTTTTTTGAATTCACGAGGCCCACTTTAGCGTCCGACTATCGATCGGGGTTATTTACCGACCGATGTTCTATGGGCTATAATAGAATCCCCGACCGTCCGTTGGATGGTATATGTTGTACCAGTCCCAGCCGACAACGGGTTAGTGTACACGGATTTCCTAACCCACGGTCTGTTAGAAATTTTCATAGTCGTGTGTGGGTCGGCAATAGTGACTTTTTCCCAACAGACATTAGTAGGGAATTATGGTGCATGGTGTAGTGAATTGGCAGATCCTCTATGATAAGAGACCCAGCTGAGGATGAGGAATATGATGATGAAGAAGATGCTGCACCAGCACCAAAGACTCAGAAGTTGATGGGGGATGCCATCAAATCTGGGCTGCTCCATCAAATCCCAAGCCTGCCCCCAAAGCTACAGCTCAAGCTTCAAAGTCTGCACCCAAGAGATCCACTAGGAATATACCTTCTGCAGAAAAGAACAAGGCCCCAGTGCTTGAAATGGGTGAAGAAGAAGAGGAAGCCCAAGTCCTTAGAAAGTTGAAGCCAAAGATTCCTGATCATGATGATAATCATTGAGTGGCTGAAAACATGAAGGAGAGAAAGGATGCAGGTCTTATATTGTGGAGACAATCAGACCCTTATGATGTGAGGAGAAGAACTGATGTGGACTACAGATTTCACACTAAGGAACTGTAGGACTTTTATGAGACTGTGCTCCTGGATAAGAAGCCCATAGTCTGTGACATGAGATGGGTCGATTGGTCATATATTGATGACACTGAAGATCACTTTCCTGGAGTACATGAGAGCTTCAGACTCAATGGAGTAGACACTTTTGTGTGTCAGAAATTGACCAAGTGGAATGATGAGCTTATCATGCAGTTCTATTCAACAACTCACTTCTATCCAGATGGGAAAATTATTTGGATGTCTGAAGGTCCTAGGTACCAGTCTACTGTTGCAGAGTGGGCCAAGATTATCAATTCCCCTGAAGAAGCTGAGGATGATATTGATATCTATGCTGAGTGCAGGAAAGATCACAACTCCATGGCCAACATGTACAAGGAGATACCAGACAAGGCCTTTGAGACACACAAGCTAGGCTCAGTATACTATCAGTTGTCTGGACTGGCCACCATGAACACCATTTTGAGGCATACCTTGTTGCCCAAATTAGGAGATCACGGGATGATCAGAGGCCACTCCATCAACTTTCTTCAACTATTTGATTTGACACAAAACTTCAAGGTGATGAGTTTGATAGTTGAAACCATCAAGAGAACTGCAGCAGACCAAAAGAAATCATGTGGGTATGCTCCACACATTCATATGCTCATCAACTCCAAGATGGGCAAAGGCGTGTATCTATTGGATAAAGAGCACCTTCCCTTGAGACCTGATCGTGAGGATAACACAGTTGTTATGGATGCTTCCGATCCAACTTTAGTAGAGGCTCACGAGAAGAGAGCAAAAGCAAAAGTAGAGAAGGCAGCCATGATGCCAAATGATGAAGCGGCATGGATGCGTCTCCAATGTATCCATAATTTTTGATGTATTCATGCCATGTTTATAATATTTCTACATGATTTTGGTACAATTTGGTTAGAACTAACCCGGACTAACGCTATGTTCAGCAGAACTACCGTGGTGTTGTCTTTGTGCAGAAATAAAAGTTCTTGGAATGCGCTGAAAATCAACAGAGATTTTTTCTTGAAAATATAAAAAATACTGGGACGAAGAGTTACCAAAAGGGATGCCCATGGGTCCCACGAGGGTGGAGGGCACGCCCACACCCCTGGGGCACGCCCCCTGCCTCGTGGACTCTCCGTGGGCCCCCCTGAAATGTTCTGGACGCCAACCTCTCCTATAAATCCCCAAACCTCTAGAAAATAACCTAGATCGGGAGTTCCGCCGCCGAAAGCCTCTGTAGCCACCAAAAAAAATCGGGACCCTATCCCGGCACCCTGCCAGAGGGGGATCCATCATTGGTGGCCATCTTCATCATCCCGGTGCTCTCCATGACAAGGAGGGAGTAGTTCACACTCGGGGTTGAGGGTATGTACCAGTAGCTATGTGTTTGATCTCTCTCTCTCTCTCTCTCTATCTCTCTATCTCTATCTCTCTCTCTCTCTCTCTCTCTCTCTCTCGTGTTCTTGACTAGGCATGATCTTGATGTACCGTGAGCTTTGCTATTATAGTTGGATCTTATGATGTTTCTCCCCCTCTATCTTCTTGTAATGGATTGAGTTTTCCCTTTGAAGTTATCTTATCGGATTGAGTCAACACTTGATGTATGTCTTGCGTGGGATACCCGTGGTTACAATGGGTTATTCTACTGATTCACTTGATGTATGTTTTGGTCATCAACTTGCGGGTTCCGTGACCTTGGGAATCTATGCATAGGGGTCGGCACACGTTTTTGTCTTCACTCTCCGGTAGAAACTTTGGGGCACTCTATGAAGTTCTTTGTGTTGGTTTGAATAGATGAATCTGAGATTGTGTGACGCATATCGTATAATCATACTCGCGGATACTTGTGGTGACATTGGAATATCTAGGTGACATTAGGGTGGTTGATGTGTGTCTTAAGGTGTTATTTTACTACGAACTCTAGGGCTGTTTGTGACACTTATAGGAATTGCCCAATGGATTGATCGAAAAGAAGAACTTTGAGGTGGTTTCGTACCCTACAATAATCTCTTTATTTGTTCTCTGCTATTAGTGACTTTGGCGTGACTCTTTGTTGCATGTTGAGGAATTGTTATATGATCTAATTATGTTATTATTGTTGAGATAACTTGCACTAGTGAAAGAATGAACCCTAGGCCTTGTTTCGAAGCATTGCAATACCATTTTTGCTCACTTTTACCACTTGTTACCTTGCTGTTTTTATAATTTCAGATTACAAAAACCTATATCTACCATCCATATTGCACCTGTACAATTTTCCATTGTATTGGGTGTGTTGGGGACACAAGACACTCTTTGTTATTTGGTTGTAGGGTTGTCTGAGAGAGACCATCTTCATCCTACGCCTCCCATTGATTGATAAACCTTAGGTCATCCACTTGAGGGAAATTTGCTACTGTCCTACAAACCTCTGCACTTTGAGGCCCAACAACGTCTACAAGAAGAAGGTTGTGTAGTAGACATCAAGCTCTTTTCTGGCGCTGTTGCCGGGGAGGTTAGTGCTTGAAGGTATATCTTTAGATCTTGCAATTGGATCTTTTAGTTTCTTGTTTTATCACTAGTTTAGTTTATAAAAGAAAACAACAAAAAAATGGAATTGAGGTTGCCTCATATGCTTCATAAATGTCTTTCGTGCAAATAAGGATTCCGATAATTGTGCCAAAGCGTTAGAAGAAGAATGCAATAAAATGTTTGGAATACAATCTTTGAATGATGAGCATGATTGCAATGTTGTTAGTATGAACTCTTTGAATATGCATAGTACTAATGATGATTGCACTAGTAATGATAAAAATGTCTCTTATAAGCATGTCAATTTTTGTGGAGTGCATAGAGCTTGCAAGCAGACCCCAAATAGGGAAGATATATTTTGCAAGAGGCATAAGTATTTAGAAACTAAATGGTTGCAAGAGAGGCTACATGCTTGTGCTTAAAATTTAATATTTCTTTGCCATCCTTGTGAACTTTGCAATGGACATGGTCATTTAAATCTCCAATGCAAATTGTTTCATGATCAAATCGTGTCCAAAAATTGTGATGACTTGATTTCCCTTGCACATCATAATGAACTTCGTTTGCTTGTGGGTTATGAAGAAAAGAAATGTATAACTAAGGATCTTCCAGAATTTGTCCTTGATAAAGTTCTTGATTTTGATCTAGAGGAAATTTATATGTATTGTGCGGTGAATTGCATTGAAAATCCGTATATTGCCAATTACATAAAGACAAGAAAACAAATAGAAGATTAAGATAATACTAATGAAAGGGAAGAAGTTTCCCCGTATCCTCCTATTCTTTCTTATGATGAATCAAGTAACGAGGAGGAGCTTTCTATTCAACCAATATCATTAATAAGGATCTCCAAAAAGAGGACTAAACCCACACATAATGTGGAGAAGAAAAAGAAAAGACAGAGAAGCAAAGGTAAAAAGATATCCCTCCCAAATGATGTTGCTCCAACTACTCATTGTTGTTGGGGAACGTAGTAATTTCAAAAAATTTCCTACGCACACGCAATATCATGGTGATGGTATAGCAACGAGAGGGGAGAGTGTTTGTCCACGTACCCTCGTAGACCGTAAGCGGAAGCATTAGCACAACGCGGTTGATGTAGTCGTACGTCTTCACGATCCGACCGATCCAAGAAACGAACGTGCGGAGCCTCCGAGTTCAGCACACGTTCAGCTTGATGACGATCTCCGGCCTCCGATCCAGCAGAGCTCTGGAGATGAGTTCCGTCAGCACGACGGCGTGGTGATGCTGATGATGTTCTACTGGCGCAGGGCTTCGCCTAAACTCTGCGACCATATGACCGAGGTGGAATATGGTGGAGGGGGGCACCGCACACGGCTAAGGAACGATCCGTAGATCAACTTGTGTGTCTATGGGGTGCCCCCGCCCCCCCCGCCCCCGTATATAAAGGAGCAAGGGGGGGAGGCCGGCCGGCCCCTTGGGGCGCGCCAAGGAGGAGGAATCCTCCTCCTAGTAGGAGTAGGACTCCTCCTTTCCTACTCCTACTAGGAGGGGGAAGGAAGGGGGAGAGGGGGAAGGAAAGGGGGGCGCCGCCCCCCCTCCTAGTCCAATTCGGACCAGAGGGGGGAGGGGGCGCGCGGCCCGTGCTGGCCGCCCCTCTCTCCTTTCCCCTAAGGCCCATAAGGCCCAATACTCTCCCGGGGGGTTCCAGTAACCCCCCCCCCCCCCCGGCACTCCGGTTTTCTCCGAAATCACCCAGAACACTTCTGGTGTCCGAATATAGTCGTCCAATATATCAATCTTTATGTCTCGACCATTTCGAGACTCCTCGTCATGTCCGTGATCACATCCGGGACTCCGAACAAACTTCGGTACATCAAAACTTATAAACTCATAATAAAACTATCATCGTAACGTTAAGCGTGCGGACCCTACGGGTTCGAGAACTATGTAGACATGACCTAGAACTATTCTCGGTCAATAACCAACAGCGGGACCTGGATGCCCATATTGGTTCCTACATATTCTACGAAGATCTTTATCGGTCAAACCGCATAACAACATACGTTGTTCCCTTTGTCATCGGTATGTTACTTGCCCGAGATTCGATCGTCCGTATCCAATACCTAGTTCAATCTCGTTGCCGGCAAGTCTCTTTACTCGTTACGTAATGCATCATCCCGTAACCAACTCATTGGTTACATTGCTTGCAAGGCTTATAGTGATGTGCATTACTGAGAGGGCCCAGAGATACCTCTCCGACAATCGGAGTGACAAAACCTAATCTCGAAATACGCCAACTCAACATGTACCTTCGGAGACACCTGTAGTACTCCTTTATAATCACCCAGTTACGTTGTGACGTTTGGTAGTACCCAAAGTGTTCCTCCGGTAAACGGGAGTTGCATAATTCTCATAGTTACAGGAACATGTATAAGTCATGAAGAAAGCAATAGCAGTATACTAAACGATCAAGTGCTAGGCTAACGGAATGGGTCATGTCAATCACATCATTCTTCTAATGATGTGATCCCACTAATCAAATGACAACACATGTCTATGGTTAGGAAACATAACCATCTTTGATTAATGAGCTAGTCAAGTAGAGGCATACTAGTGACTATATGTTTGTCTATGTATTCACACATGTATCATGTTTCCGGTTAATACAATTCTAGCATGAATAATAAACATTTATCATGATATGAGGAAATAAATAATAACTTTATTATTGCCTCTAGGGCATATTTCCTTCAGTCTCCCGCTTGCACTAGAGTCAATAATCTAGATTACATAGTAATGATTCTAACACCCATGGAGTCTTGGTGCTGATCATGTTTTGCTCGTGAGAGAGGCTTAGTCAATGGGTCTGCAACATTCAGATCCGTATGTATCTTGCAAATCTCTATGTCTCCCACTTGGACTTGGTCCCGAATGGAATTGAAGCGTCTCTTGATGTGCTTGGTCCTCTTGTGAAATCTGGATTCCTTTGCCAAGGCAATTGCACCAGTATTGTCACAGAAGATCTTCATTGGTCCCGATGCACTAGGTATGACACCTAGATCGGAAATGAACTCCTTCATCCAGACTCCTTCATTTGCTGCTTCAGAAGCAGCTATGTACTCCGCTTCACATGTAGATCCCGCCACGACGCTTTGTTTAGAACTGCACCAACTTACAGCTCCACCGTTTAATAAAAACACGTATCCGGTTTGCGATTTAGAATCGTCCGGATCAGTGTCAATGCTTGCATCGACGTAACCATTTACGACTAGCTCTTTGTCACCTCCATATACGAGAAACATATCCTTAGTCCTTTTCAGGTATTTCAGGATGTTCTTGAGCGCTGTCCAGTGATCCACTCCTGGATTACTTTGGTACCTTCCTGCCAAGCTTATTGCTAAGCATACGTAAGGTCTGGTACACAGCATTGCATACATGATAGAGCCTATGGCTGAAGCATAGGGAACATCTTTCGTTTTCTCTCTATCTTCTGCTGTGGTCGGGCATTGAGTTTGACTCAACTTCACACCTTGTAGCACAGGCAAGAAACCTTTCTTTGCCTGATCCATTTTGAATTTTTTCAAAATTTTGTCAAGGTATGTGCTTTGTGAAAGTCCTATTAAGCGTCTTGATCTATCTCTATAGATCTTGATGCCCAATATGTAAGCAGCTTCACCGAGGTCTTTCATTGAAAAACTTTTATTCAAGTATCCCTTTATGCTATCTAGAAATTCTATATCATTTCCAATTAATAATATGTCATCTACATATAAAATCAGAAATGCTACAGAGCTCCCACTCACTTTCTTGTAAATACAGGCTTCTCCAAAAGTCTGTATAAAACCATATGCTTTGATCACACTATCAAAACGTTTATTCCAACTCCGAGATGCTTGCACCAGTCCATAAATGGATCGCTGGAGCTTGCACACTTTGTTAGCACCTTTTGGATCAACAAAACCTTCTGGCTACATCATATACAACTCTTCTTCCAGAAATCCATTCAAGAATGCAGTTTTGACATCCATTTGCCAAATTTCATAAGCATGAAATGCAGCAATAGCTGACATGATTCAGACAGACTTAAGCATCGCTACGGGTGAGAAAGTCTCATCGTAGTCAACCCCTTTAACTTGTCGAAAACCTTTCGCAACAAGTCGAGCTTTATAGACAGTTACATTACCATTAGCGTCAGTCTTCTTCTTAAAGATCCATTTATTCTCAATGGCTTGCCGATCATCGGGCAAGTCAACCAAAGTCCATACTTTGTTTTCATACATGGATCCCATCTCAGATTTCATGGCCTCTAGCCATTTCGCGGAATCTGGGATCATCATCGCTTCCTCATAGTTCGTAGGTTCATCATGGTCAAGTAACATGACTTCCAGAATAGGATTATCGTACCACTCTGGTGCGGATCTTACTCTGGTAGACCTACGAGGTTCAGTAGTAACTTGATCTGAAGTTTCATGATCAATATCATTAGCTTCCTCACTGATTGGTGTAGTTGTCACAGGAACCGGTTCTTGTGATGAACTACTTTCCAACAAGGGAGTAGATACAGTTATCTCATAAAGTTCTACTTTCCTCCCACTCACTTCTTTCGAGAGAAATTCCTTCTCTAGAAAGGATCCGATCTTAGCAACAAAAATCTTGCCCTCAGATCTATGATAGAAGGTGTACCCAATAGTCTCTTTTGGGTATCCTATGAAGACACATTTCTCCGATTTGGGTTCGAGCTTATCTGGTTGAAGTTTCTTCACATAAGCATCGCAGCCCCAAACTTTAAGAAATGACAACTTTGGTTTCTTGCCAAACCACAGTTCATAAGGTGTCGTCGCAACGGATTTTGATGGTGCCCTATTTAAAGTGAATACGGTCGTCTCTAAATCATAACCCCAAAACGATAGCGGTAAATCAGTAAGAGACATCATAGATTGCACCATATCCAGTAAAGTACGATTACGACGTTCTGACACACCATTTCGTTGTGGTGTTCCGGGTAGCGTGAGTTGCGAAACTATTCCGCATTGTTTCAAGTGTAGACCAAACTCGTAACTCAAATATTCTCCTCCACGATCAGATCGCAGAAACTTTATTTTCTTGTTACGATGATTTTCCACTTCACTCTGAAATTCTTTGAACTTTTCAAATGTTTCAGACTTGTGTTTCATCAAGTAGATATACCCATATCTGCTCAAATCATCTGTAAAGGTGAGAAAATAACGATATCCGCCGTGAGCCTCAACATTCATTGGACCACAAACATCAGTATGTATAATTTCCAAAAAATCAGTTGCTCGCTCCATAGTTCCGGAGAACGACGTTTTAGTCATCTTGCCCATAAGGCACGGTTCGCAAGTACCAAGTGATTCATAATCAAGTGATTCCAAATGCCCATCAGTATGGAGTTTCTTCATGCGCTTTACATCGATATGACCTAAACGACAGTGCCACAAATAAGTTGCACTATCGTTATCAACTCTGCATCTTTTGGTTTCAACACTATGAACATGTGTATCACTACTATCGAGATTCAACAAAAATAGACCACTCTTCAAGGGTGCATGACCATAAAAGATATTACTCATATAAATAGAACAACCATTATTCTCTCATTTAAATGAATAACCGTCTCGCATCAAACAAGATCCAGATATAATGTTCATGCTCAACGCTGGCACCAAATAACAATTATTTAGGTCTAAAACTAATCCCGATGGTAGATGTAGAGGTAGCGTGCCGGCCGCGATCACATCGACTTTGGAACCATTTCCCATGCGCATCGTCACCTTGTCCTTAGCCAATCTTCGCTTAATCCGTAGTCCCTGTTTTGAGTTGCAAATATTAGCAACAGAACCAGTATCAAATACCCAGGTGCTACTGTGAGCATTAGTAAGGTACACATCAATAACATGTATATCACATATACCTTTGTTTACTTTGCCATCCTTCTTATCCGCCAAATACTTGGGGCAGTTCCGCTTCCAGTGTCCAGTCTGCTTGCAGTAGAAGCACTCAGTTTCAGGCTTAGGTCCAGACTTGGGTTTCTTCTCTTGAGCAGCAACTTGCTTGCCGTTCTTTTTGAAGTTCCCCTTCTTCTTCCCTTTACCCTTCTTCTTGAAACTGGTGGTCTTGTTAACCATCAACACTTGATGCTCCTTCTTGATTTCTACCTCCGCAGCTTTTAGCATTGCGAAGAGCTCGGGAATAGTCTTGTTCATCCCTTGCATATTATAGTTCATCACGAAGCTCTTGTAGCTTGGTGGTAGTGATTGGAGAATTCTGTCAATGACACTATCATCAGGAAGATTAACTCCCAGTTGAATCAAGTGATTATTATACCCAGACATTTTGAGTATGTATTCACTGACAAAACTATTCTCCTCCATCTTGCAGCTGTAGAACTTATTGGAGACTTCATATCTCTCAATCCGGGCATTTGCTTGAAATATTAACTTCAACTCCTGGAACATCTCATATGCTCCATGAAGTTCAAAACGTCGTTGAAGACTCGATTCTAAGCCGTAAAGCATGGCACACTGAACTATCGAGTAGTCATCAGCTTTGCTCCGCCAGACGTTCTTAACGTCGTCAGTTGCATCAGCAGGAGGCCTGGCACCCAGCGGTGCTTCCAGGACGTAACTTTTCTGTGCAGCAATGAGGATAATCCTCAGGTTACGGACCCAGTCCATGTAATTGCTACCATCATCTTTCAACTTTGCTTTCTCAAGGAACACATTAAAATTCAACGGAACAACAGCACGAGCCATCTATCTACAAACAAACATAGACAAGCAAAATACTGTCAGGTACTAAGTTCATGATAAATTTAAGTTCAGTTAATCATATTACTAAAGAACACCCACTTAGACAGACATCTCTCTAGTTATCTAAGTGATCACGTGATCCAAATCAACTAAACCATGTTCGATCATCACGTGAGATGGAGTAGTTTCAATGGTGAACATCACTATGTTGATCATATCTACTATATGATTCACGCTCGACCTTTCGGTCTCCGTGTTCCGAGGCCATATCTGTATATGCTAGGCTCGTCAAGTATGACCTGAGTATTCCGCGTGTGCAACTGTTTTGCACCTGTTGTATTTGAACATAGAGCCTATCACACCCGATCATCACGTGGTGTCTCAGCACGAAGAACTTTCGCAATGGTGCATACTCAGGGAGAACACTTCTTGATTATTATGTGAGAGATCATCTTAAAATGCTACCGTCAATCAAAGCAAGATAAGATGCATAAAGGATAAACATCACATGCAATCAATATAAGTGATATGAATTGGCCATCATCTTCTTGTGCTTGTGATCTCCATCTCCGAAGCACCGTCGTGATCACCATCGTCACCGGTGCGACACCTTGATCTCCATCGTAGCATCGTTGTCGTTACGCCATCTATTGCTTCTACGACTATCGCTACCGCTTAGTGATAAAGTAAAGCAATTACAGGGCGTTTGCATTTCATACAATAAAGCGACAACCATATGGCTCCTGCCAGTTGCCGATAACTTCGGTTACAAAACATGATCATCTCATACAATAAAATATAGCATCACGTCTTGACCATATCACATCACAACATGCCCTGCAAAAACAAGTTAGACGTCCTCTACTTTGTTGTTGCAAATTTTGCGTGGCTGCTACGGGCTTTAGCAAGAACCGTTCTTACCTACGCATCAAAACCACAACGATAGTTCGTAAAGTTGGTGTTGTTTTAACCTTCGCAAGGACCGGGCGTAGCCACACTCGATTCAGCTAAAGTGAGAGAGAAAGACACCCGCTAGCCACCTTTAAGCACGAGTGCTCATAACGGTGAAACCAGCCTCGCGTAAGCGTATGCGTAATGTCGGTCCGGGCCGCTTCATCTCACAATACCGCCGAACCAAAGTATGACATGCTGGTAAGCAGTATGACTTGTATCGCCCACAACTCCTTGTGTTCTACTCGTGCATATAACATCAATGCATAAAACCTAGGCTCTGATACCACAGTTGGGGAACGTAGTAATTTCAAAAAAATTCCTACGCACATGCAAGATCATGGTGATGGTACAGCAACGAGAGGGGATAGTGTTCGTCCACGTACCCTCGTAGACTGTAAGCGGAAGCGTCAGCACAACGCGGTTGATGTAGTCGTACGTCTTCACGATCCGACCGATCCAAGCACCGAACGTACGGAGCCTCTGAGTTCAGCACACGTTCAGCTTGATGACGATCTCCGGCCTCCGATCCAGCAGAGCTCCGGAGATGAGTTCCATCAGCACGACGGTGTGGTGACGATGATGATGTTCTACCGGCGCAGGGCTTCGCCTAAACTCCGCGACGATATGACCGAGGTGGAATATGGTGGAGGGGGGCACCGCACACGGCTAAGGAATGATCCGTAGAACAACTTGTGTGTCTATGGGGTGCCCCCCCGCCCCCGTATATAAAGGAGCAAGGGGGGGAGGCCGGCCGGCCCCTTGGGGCGCGCCAAGGAGGAGGAATCCTCCTCCTAGTAGGAGTAGGACTCCTCCTTTCCTACTCCTACTAGGAGGGGGAAGGAAGGGGGAGAGGGGGAAGGAAAGGGGGGGGGGGGCGCCGCCCCCCTCCTAGTCCAATTTGGACCAGAGGGGGGAGGGGGCACGCGGCCCATGCTGGCCGCCCCTCTCTCCTTTCCCCTAAGGCCCATAAGGCCCAATACTCTCCCGGGGGGTTCCGGTAACACCCCCGGCACTCCGGTTTTCTCCGAAATCACCCGGAACACTTCCGGTGTCCGAATATAGTCGTCCAATATATCAATCTTTATGTCTCGACCATTTCGAGACTCCTCGTCATGTCCTTGATCACATCCGGGACTCCGAACAAACTTCTGTACATCAAAACTTATAAACTCATAATAAAACTATCATCGTAACGTTAAGCGTGCGGACCCTACGGGTTCGAGAACTATGTAGACATGACCTAGAACTATTCTCGGTCAATAACCAATAGCGGGACCTGGATGCCCATATTGGTTCCTACATATTCTATGAAGATATTTATCGGTCAAACCGCATAACAACATACGTTGTTCCCTTTGTCATCGGTATGTTACTTGCCCGAGATTCGATCGTCGGTATCCAATACCTAGTTCAATCTCGTTGCCGGCAAGTCTCTTTACTCGTTACGTAATGCATCATCCCGTAACCAACTCATTGGTTACATTGCTTGCAAGGCTTATAGTGATGTGCATTATCGAGAGGGCCCAGAGATACCTCTCCGACAATCGGAGTGACAAAACCTAATCTCGAAATACGCCAACTCAACATGTACCTTCGGAGACACCTGTAGTACTCCTTTATAATCACCCAGTTACGTTGTGATGTTTGGTAGTACCCAAAGTGTTCCTCCGGTAAACGGGAGTTGCATAATTCTCATAGTTACAGGAACATGTATAAGTCATGAAGAAAGCAATAGCAGTATACTAAACGATCAAGTGCTAGGCTAACGGAATGGGTCATGTCAATCACATCATTCTTCTAATGATGTGATCCCACTAATCAAATGACAACACATGTCTATGGTTAGGAAACATAACCATCTTTGATTAATGTGCTAGTCAAGTAGAGGCATACTAGTGACTATATGTTTGTCTATGTATTCACACATGTATCATGTTTCCGGTTAATACAATTCTAGCATGAATAATAAACATTTATCATGATATGAGGAAATAAATAATAACTTTATTATTGCCTCTAGGGCATATTTCCTTCAATTGTAATGATGATAATTGCTATACTATTGGTGCTATCCATACTATTAATGATGAGAGTAATTATGCTTATGATATGCAAAGGCCCAAGCTTGGGGATGCTATGTTTGATGAGAATGACATGTTTGAGAATTTATTTGCTGCAACTAATATTTGTCCCAAGCTCAGGGATGCTATGTTTAATGAAGATGATATTTTTAGTCTCCCAAGTTTTGATATGCAAATTTATTATGATGATAGCATGCCTCCTACCTATGATGATTATATTGATGAAAGTGAGTTTGGAGAGGTCATGATTTTATTTAGTGATGAATCCACTATTTCGGAAGAGGTTCCAATTGATTATGAGAACTAAGTTGCTATATATGATGATTATTCTGATGACATGTATGCTATAAAGAATAATGATAACCATGAAACTTGTCATCGTGATTTTAATTTTCAATTTGGTTATGCCTCACATGATAGTTATTTTGTTGAGTTTTCTCCCACTACTATTCATGAGAAGAAATTTGCTTATGTGGAGAGTAGTAAAATTTCTATGCATGTAGATCATGAAAAGAATGATTTATGTGATAGTTATATTGTTGAATTCATTCATGACGCTACTGAAAATTATTATTAGGGAGGAATATATGCTTGTAGGAATTGCAATAATATCAAGTTTCCTCTCTATGTGCTTAAAATATTGAAGTTATGCTTGTTTTGGCTTCCTATGCTAGTTAATTATTGTTCCCATGAATTGTTTTCTAAAAAAATCCCTAGGCATAGGAAGTGGGTTAGACTTAAATGAGCTAGTCATATGCTTCATGATGCTCCCGTTATGTTTCAATTCTTATCTTTTTTGTGAGCATCATTGAAATCATCATGCCTAGCTAAAAAGGCATTAAAGAAAAGCGCTTGTTCGGAGACAACCCAATATTTACCCCTACAGTTTTTGTGTGTTCACATGATAAGATACTGTAGTAATAGTGCTTTATAGCTTTTGTTTCAATAAAGTGCAAAGTAGAACCTTTGGGAAGATTTGGGTGAAAGTTAATGTGATCTTGCTGTAAAAAATAGAAACTTTGCACTCACGAGATTAGCTGTCATTTTTTTATAGAAGTGTGCTTTTGAGTTGATTATTTTTGAAGAAGATTAATAGACAAATTCCTCAAGTTCACCAATTTATTTCAGAATTTTTGGAGTTACAGAAGTATTCGAGAGTTACAGATTACTACAGAATCTTCTGTTTTTGACAGATTCCATTTTCATTGTGTTGTTTGCTTATTTTGATGAATCTATGAGTAGTATCGAAGGATACGAACCATAGAGAAGTTGGAATAAAGTAGATATAACACCTATATGAATTTATAATGAGTTCACATAAGTACCTAAGTGGTGATTTTATTTTCTTATACTAACGGAGCTTACGAGTTTTTTGTTGAGTTTTGTGTTGTGAAGTTTTCAAGTTTTTGGTAAATATTTGATGGACTATGGAATAAGGAGTGGCAAGAGCCTAAGATTGGGGATTCCCAAGGCACCCCAAGGTAAAGGACAACCAAGATCCTAAGCTTGGGGATGCTCCGGATGGTATCCCCTCTTTCGTCTTCGGTCATCGGTAACTTTACTTGGAGCTATAGTTTTATTCACCACATGATATGTGTTTTGCTTGCAGCATCATGCCATTTTATTAGGTTTTTCTTGTTGTTTGAATAAAACCCCAAGATGTTAAATTCTTAAATGTTAGAGTCTTCTCGTAGTTACATAATTATTCAACTACTCATTGATCTTCACTTATATCTTTTGGAGTAGTTTGTTGTCTGCTCTAGTGCTTCACTTATATCTTTTTAGAGTACGACACTGGTTTTATTTTGAAGAAATAGATGAACTCTCATGCTTCACTTATATTATTTTGAGAGTCTTAAACATCATGGTAATTTGCTTTGGTTATGAATTTAGTCCTAATATGATGGGCATCCAAGGGGGATATAATAAAAACTTTCATATAAAGTGCATTGAATACTATGAGAAGTTTGATTCTTTATGATAGTTTTGAGATATGAAGATGGTGATATTAGAATCATGCTAGTGGTGTAACTGTGAATTTAAGAAATACTTGTGTTGAGGTTTGTGAGTCCCGTAGCATGCACATATGGTTAACCGTTGTGTAACAAATTTGGAGCATGAGGTATTTATTGATTGTCTTCCTTATGAGTGGCGGCCGGGGATGAGCGATGGTCTTTTCCTACCAATCTATCCCCTAGGAGCATGTGCATAGTACTTTGTTCAATGAATAATAGGTTTTTGCAATAAGTATGTGAGTTCTTTATGACTAATGTTGAGTCCATGGATTATACGCACTCTCACCCTTCCACCATTGCTAGCGTCTCTTGTACCGTGCAAATTTTGCCGGTACCCTACACCCACCTTATACCTTCCTCAAAACAGCCACCATACCTACCTATTATGGCATTTCCATAGCCATTCCAAGATATATTGCCATGCAACTTTCCACCGTTCTGTTTATTATGACACGCTTCATCATTGTCATGCTTTGCATGATCATGTAGTTGACATCGTATTTGTGACTAAGCCACCTTTCACGATTCTTTCATAAATGTCAATGTTGATTCATTGCACATCCCGGTACACCGCCGGAGGCATTCACATAGAGTCATATTTTGTTCTAAGCATTGAGTTGTAATTTTTCGAGTTGTAAGTAAATAGAAGTGTGATGATCATCATTATTAGAGCATTGTCTCAGTGAGGAAAGGAGGATGGAGACTATGATTCCCCCACAACTCGGGATGAGACTCCGGACGAAAACGAAAAAGGAAGAAGAGAGGAAAAAAGAGAAGGCCCAAGAAAACAAAAAGAGAGAGAAAAATAGAGAAGGGGCAATGCTACTATCCTTTTACCACACTTTTGCTTCAAAGTAGCACCATGATCTTCATGATAGAGAGTGTCCTCTGTTGTCACTTTCACATACTAGTGGGAATTTTCATTGTAGAACTTGTCTTGTATATTCCAACGATGGGCTTCCTCAAATGCCCTAGGTCTTCATGAGCAAGCAAGTTGGATTCACACCCACTTAGTTTCTTTTTGAGCTTTCATACACTTATAGCTCTAGTGCATCCATTGCATGGCAATCCCTACTCACTCACATTGATATATATTGATGGGCATCTCCATAGCCTGTTGATACGCCTAGTTGATGTGAGACCATCCTTCTATTCCACCTATAGTGTTATGTCCATGGCTCATGCTCATGTATTGTGTGAAGATTGAAAAAGTTTGAGAACATCAAAAGTATGAAACAATTTCTTGGCTTGTCATCGGGGTTGTGCATGATTTAAATATTTTGTGTGAGGAAGATAGAGCATAGCCAGACTATATGATTTTTAGGGATAGCTTTGTTTGGCCATGTTATTTTGAGAAGACATGATTGCTTTGTTAGTATGCTTGAAGTATTGTTGTTTTTATTTCAGTATTAAACTTTTGTTTTGAATCTTATAGATCTGAATATTCTTGCCATGATAAAGAAGATTACATTGATAAATATGTTAGGTAGCATTCTACATCAAGAATTCTATTTTTATCATTTACCTACTCGAGGACGAGTAGGAATTAAGCTAATTGGGGATGCTGATACGTCTCCAACGTATCTATAATTTTTGATGTATTCATGCCATGTTTATAATATTTCTACATGATTTTGATATGATTTGGTTATAAATAACCCAGACTGACATTGTTTTCAGCAGAACTACCATGGTGTTGTTTTTGTGCAGAAATAAAAGTTCTTGGAATGCGCTGAAAATCAACGAAGATTTTTTCTGGAGTTACCGGAGGGGAGGCCCGTGGGCCCCATGAGGGTGGATGGCGCGCCCACCCCCTTGGGGCGCACTCCTACCTCTTGGACTCTCCATGGGGCCCCCTGACTTGTTCTCAATGCCCACCTCTCCTATAAATCCCCAAACCTCAAGAAAATAACGTAGATCAGGAGTTCTGCCCCCGCAAGCCTCCATAGCCACCAAAAACCAATCGGGACCCTGTTTCGGCACCCTGCCGGAGGGGGGATCCATCACCGGTGGCCATCTTCATCATCCCAGCGCTCTCCATGACGAGGAGGGAGTAGTTCACCCTCGGGGCTGAGGGTATGTACCAGTAGCTATGTATTTGATCTCTCTCTCTCTCTCATGTTCTTGACTTGGCACGATCTTGATGTACCGCGAGCCTTGCTATTATAGTTGGATCTTATGATGTTTCTCCTCCTCTATCTTCTTGTAATGGACTGAGTTTTCCCTATGAAGTTATCTTATCGGATTGAGTCTTTAAGGATTTGAGAACACTTGATGTATGTCTTGTGTGGGATACCCGTGGTGACAATGGGGTATTCTATTGATTCACTTGATGTATGCTTTGGTGATCAACTTGTGGGTTCCGTGACCTTTGGAATCTATGCATAGGGGTTGGCACACGTTTTTGTCTTGACTCTCTGGTAAAAACTTTGGGGCACTCTATAAAGTTCTTTGTGTTGGTTTGAATAGATGAATCTGAGATTGTGTGATGCATATCGTATAATCATACCCGCGGATACTTGTGGTGACATTGGAGTATCTAGGTGACATTAATGTTTTGGTTGATGTGTGTTAAGGTGTTATTTTACTACGAAATCTAGGGCTGTTTGTGACACTTATAGGAATAGCCCAATGGATTGATCGGAAAGAATAAGTTTGAGGTGGTTTCATACCCTACAATTATCTCTTCGTTTGTTCTCTGCTATTAGTGACATTGGAGTGACTCTTTGTTGCATGTTGAGGGATTTTTGTATGATCTAATTATGTTATTATTGTTGAGAGAACTTGCACTAGTGAAAGTATGAACCCTAGGCCTTGTTTCGAAGCATTGCAATACTGTTTTAGCTCACTTTTACTACTTGTTTCCTTGCTGTTTTTATAATTTCAGATTACAAAAATCTATATCTACCATCCATATTGCACTTTTATCACTATCTCTTCGCCGAACTAGTGCACCTATACAATTTACCATTTTATTGGGTGTGTTGGGGACACAAGAGACTCTTTGTTATTTCGTTGCAGGTTTGTTTCAGAGAGACCATCTTCATCCTATGCCTCCCACGGATTGATAAACCTTAGGTCATCCACTTGAGGGAAATTTTCTACTGTCCTACAAACCTCTGCACTTGGAGGCCCAACAACGTCTACAAGAATAAGGTTGCGTAGTAGACATCAGGCATCTCAAGTTTTTCTCAAGTCCAAGAAAGATCAACTTGGCTCTGTCAAGGCTACTTTGAGGATTGAGAAAGGATTGTCCACCCTCACTCAGAATCAAGAGAGTCTTGAAAGAATTTTGAGACAAAACTTCATGACTTGGATGTCAGGGTGACAGAGATTCAGACTTCTGTGGAGAAGATCCAAGAAGAGCTTGAGGATAGGAGTGACAAGACCACCACTGATGCTTATCAAAGGGTGCCTAGAAGATAGAGGTCTACAGCAGGGCCAGTGACAAACACTAGAGCTACAACTTCAGCTCTTGCAGCCTCAACTTCATTTGCCCCTCCAGTTGCAACTCCACTAGTGCCTACAACCTCTTTAGATGCATTTGTTGCAGGACTCCTCTCCACACCACCTCCCTAAGATCAAGCTTAGAGAGTTGCATAGCACTATGTATTTTCAAGCTTTTTGGTAACTTGTTGCCAAAGAGGGACAAAGTGTATAGATCATAGGCTTCGAGAGAGAGAGAGAGAGAGAGCTTCGCTTATTTTGGCCTCTTTTGCTTTCGCTACTTATTTGTTTGTTTGCTTGGTTATGTGTGTGAGATACTTGTATGGTGATGTGTTTGACCATATCATACTTAAATGTTTGTTCTTGGATGATAATATTCTCTATCTCTTATGTATGATAATTCACACTTTGAGCAATCCACCAAGATGTATGTGACATGGAAGAGTAACCCATGATCCTAATTGATTGTGCATTTGCATTCAAAAGCAAATTTTAAATAATGCACAAATTTAGGGGGAGCTCTTGCTTATCACATACTACTCAAAGTGACGATGTATTTCATTCTTATTATCATTTGTCGAAGCTTTGATCTATATGTTGTCATCAATTACCCAAAAGGGGGAGATTGAAAGTGCAACTAATCCCTGGGTGGTTTTGGTAATTCTTAACAACATATGGCTCATTGAACTAATACCCTTTCAAGATGATCATTTAAGAAAGTTCAATGATTGGCATGGCATGGACTAGAGATGTGGACCCCTCAAAATGCTAAGGACACATATTGGCAAAAGCTCAAGACTCTACATTTTCATTTTACTCATCCAAGATCACACCGAGTCCATAGGAAAAGCCAATACTATTAAAAGGGGATGAGGTGTTGCTTAATGGCTTACTTGCTCAAAATGCTTAGTGACATGCTCCAAAAGCCCTCAACCACTTTCTCATTTCCACATATGTTCTAAACCTAAAGTCAAACATGGCCCCACCAATTTGATCTATCCGGCACCACCGAGTTCATTTCACATAGCCACTACCAGAAACCCTAATCAGTTCGGTCTCACCGATAGGGACCTCGGTCTCATTGAGATGGGATTGCAAACTCTCTGTTTCCCTTCGTAACATTTCGGTCTAACCAAAATGAGCGATCAGTCCCACCGAGTTCGCAATGTAAACTCTTTGTTTCCTTTTCGTAACATTTCTGTCTCCCCGAAATGAGCGATCGGTCCCACCGAGTTTTCCTGACCAACTCTCTGGTTGCCTATTACTGAAATCGGTCCCATCGAGTTCATGTGATCGGTCTCATCGAGATAAAGTTATGCCCTAACCCTAGCACATCGGTCCCACCGAGTTGATGTTGTCGGTCCCACCGGAAAGCCTAACATTCACATTTTGAACTGAATCGTTCTGACCGAGTTTCACTACTCGGTCTCACCGAGTTTAGGAATTTATGTTTAACAGTTAGATTTTGTGTAGAGGCTATATATACCCCTCCACCCATTCTCCATTCGTGGAGAGAGCTATCAGAACGTGCCTACACTTCCACTACTAGTTTTCTAAGCGAGAACCACCTACTCATGTGTTGAGACCAAGACATTCCAATCCAACCACAAGAATCTTGATCTCTAGCCTTCCCAGGTTGCTTTCCACTCAAATCATCTTTCCACCATAGCCAAATTTGTGAGAGAGTTGACTGTTGGGGAGACTATCATTTGAAGCACAAGAGCAAGGAGTTCATCATCAACACACCATCTATTACCTTTTGGAGAGTGGTGTCTCCTAGATTGGTTAGGTGCCACTTGGGAGCCTCCGTCAAGATTGTGGAGTTGAACCAAGGAGTTTGTAAGGGCAAGGAGACCGCCTACTTCGCAAAGATCTACCCAAGTGAGGCAAGTTCTTTGTGGGCGATTGATGAAAAGTATAGGGGATCTATCGTAGTCCTTTCGATAAGTAAGAGTGTCGAGCCCAACGAGGAGCAGAAGGAAATGACAAGCGGTTTTTAGTAAGGTATTCTCCGCAAGCACTAAAATTATCGGTAACAGATAGTTCTGTGATAATAAATTCATAACGGGTAACAACTAACAAAAGTAACTAAGGTGCAGCAAGGTGGACCAATCCTTTTTGTAGCAAGGGACAAGCCTGGACAAACTCTTATATAAAGCAAAGCGCTCCCGAGGACACATGGGAATTACTGTCAAGCTAGTTTTCATCATGCTCATATGATTCACGTTCGTTACTTTGATAATTTGATATGTGGGTGTGTCGGTGTCAAAATCGGCAGATCTCGGGTATGGGGTCCCGAACTGTGTGTCTGATGATTGAAGGTAACAAGGATGCAGGGAACACGATGTTTACCCAGGTTCAGGCCCTCTTGATGGAGGTAATACGCTACTTCTTGCTTGATTGACTTTGATGACTATAGAGGTTACAAGAGTTGATCTACCACGAGATCGTAAAGGCTAAACCCTAGATGTCTAGCGTGTATATTGTCTTCGCCCTATGGACTAAACCCTCCGGTTTATATAGACACCGGAGGGATCTAGGGTTGTACAAAGTCGGTTACAAAGAAAGGAAAGTACATGATGCGAATGCCAAGCTTGCCATCCATGCAAAGGAGAATCCCTTCCGGACACGAGAGATGTCCTTCTATCTTGTATGTTCATGGCCCATTAGTCCGGCCCATGTCACATAGGCTGGATGCCCGATGACACCTTAGTCCATGAGTCCCTCAGTAGCCCCTGAACCAGGCTTCAATGACGATGTGTCCGGTGCGCAGTTTGTCTTCGGCATTGCCAGGCAGGTTCCTTTTTGGAATAATACAATGCAACCCCCATGCAAGACAGCTATATCTGGCTTTATTAAACAATTACAGCCTTAAGCTGTAAGGGCAAAAATATTTGAAATGAAATAAGACACGTCCATAGGCGATTTTTCCGGCGAGGCGTTATGTCCTGGCCTTGTTAGCATTCTGAACCATTTCACAGCCTCGTTTCGTATTTTGAGGCACGACCATTGACACGTCTTGCCAAAGCGGAGATCGTGTCCCCTTATCACGGGATTTTCATAAACAGGGTTTTGGATTATCCAACCGTTCCGTTCACATGTCTCCTAGGGACTAGGCGAGATTTAAGGCTTGTGAGGGGGCGCTTGACATCCACTGCCTTTATAAGAAGATAAGGATCTGCCTTTTTACCCCATGCCTTCTTCCTCCTCTTCCTATCCGCCATTCAAGCTCCAGCGCCCAAATCTCAATCCATTCCATCACCACCAAGCACTCCTAGCCATGTCCAGATCTGGAGCGCAGGGCAAGTGGATGACCTCCTCTGTTACAGAGGAGAACATCGAAGAGCTCTGGGCGGCTGGGTATCTAGCCACAGACATAGTCCATCGGCTCCCTGGCAAAAAGCAGATAATCCCCACTCCGGAGCCCAATGAAAGGGTAGTGTTCATCCTTCATTTCCTTCGCGGACTAGGGTTTCCCCTTCATCCTTTCGTCCATGGTCTCATGTTCTACTATGGGCTAGATTTTCATGATCTAGCCCCAAATCCTTCCTCAACCTTTCGGCATTCATCATCGTGTGCGAGACATTCCTCTGTGTCCCTCCCCACTTCGGCCTATGGCTCAAGGTCTTCAATGTGAATCCAAAGGTGGTCGAGGGCCAACGCGTGAAGTGCGGCGGTGCCATGGTGAGTAAACTCCCCAACGTCAACTCGCCAAAGGGGACCTTTGTGGAGAGCGTCAAAGGATGGCAGCAGGGGTGGTTCTATATCACGGAACCCCACGACACCGCATGGGCCACTGCTCCTGAGTTCAAATCGGGGGCCCCGATGCGGCTTACATCCTGCATCAATAAGCGGCTAGATGGGAGTCGCCCGATGAGGTGATGGCGCTGGAGAGCCGCGTCAAAGGCGTGATAAAACAAGAACAACAGCCTTGCCAATGTGATCCAAGTGATCCGTTTTTGCCGTATTCTCCCTTGTCAATGTCGGACTCAATACATGTGGGAATTCGACCCGTCTGGTCCTCGGACCTTGCAGCAGTTCTTCGGTACAACACACGAAGACATATGGAAGCTGCTCTTCAAGACTTAAAAGTCATGGCTAGAGATAACCGAAGACCGTGGCTATGACTGCGCATGTCCGGCCACTCCCGTAAGTTTTATGATAACTTTTATTTGCAAATTCAAGGAGTATGTTGAACTCTCTCACCCCCACAGGGCTGGACAAAGAAGGCAGAGCAGATCAAATGTCCGGCTCTGCTGCCCAAGGACCAGGCCACACCCTTGCTGACAAAGATGCTGGTTCCGGCGCCCTATCAGGCGCCAGAGAAGACGACTAAGAAGAAGGGCAAGGAGACTAGAGGCAGCCTCCATCGTAAGGGTGTTTCGGACGATGCGTCCAAAGACTCCAAGACCTCCTCCTCCCATGAGGAATACGTAGAGGAGGAAGAGAGCAACTCTCCCCCTAAGGGGAGGAAGAAGAAAAGGGCGGCTTCCGCAAATCTGGAGGTGGAGGTGACCAAGAAGGGAAAACCCTCCCTGTCGGATGACTCCGAAGTGGATGCCTATGCCATCCCAAAGCGGCGCCCCAGGCCGATGCCCTTGGCCGAATCGTGAGTATCCGAAGACACCATACACATATCCAATTTTAAGCTTACTATTTTAACGTATTGAATTGAGCACTATAGCCCGGCTCGTGATCTCCCCCAGCGATCATCATGTAGTGACCCGACCTCAGACAATCAAGTCTCTGTGCTTAAGTGTCATCCTTGGATCGGTATGCTGACACACACAGTACTCGAGGATTTATAACAGAGGTAAATCACATGTACAAAGTAACGTATATACTATTACCTCAATCCATAAAGCGGAAGAAACAACAAGGTTGTGGATTCCCATCAACACCAACGGCAAAGTTGAGTGTAGAAATCGTAACCATAACGTATCACTTACTCGTCGTAAGAATCCTACAACATGAGACGTTGCAGCCATGTAGGTCAGTACATTGAATGTACTGGCAAATTTACACCATAGGATAAATGATCAATAAAAACTATCACTACATGCATAGTTGGCTCGTGGAAAGCTCTAAGTATATTTTTGCAAAAAGCTAGTTTTTCCCTACAACAAAGGAATAAATTTTATTTAACTACAAAGTTTGTTGAAAATATTGAGAAGGTTCCTCCAACTCAATCCCAAAATAATAATCATTAACCCAACAATTTATTTAAGTAACGTGATGAGATCAACATGATAATCCAAGAACCAGATACTCAAAACGTCCATAACCAGGGACACGACTAACCATGATTAGTTTATACACTCTACAGAGGTTTGCGCACTTTCCCCACAAGGCAAGATCGCCTCCGTCGGATTTCTCGCACTACAAGGTGTTTGAGAAACGGGTGACCGAGACACAGTCTTTCAGAAACATTAACTCTTTACTCTGGGTAGACAGTACCACCTACACCCCCTACATCTACAGTTCTACCTCTTCAAGAGCTCATGCAACATACTCAACTATGCCAGAGCCCATAATGGCTTGTGGCTGCACACGGAAGTTTCTAGCATGAATAATCTTATGATCCCTTTGAGCCTGGGTGGCATTCCATAGATAATCACACGGGTCCTCCGGGATTCCCTAGGCAAGCACTGGGTTCTCCAGGTGCCCGAGCAAACCAGTGGGTACTCCAGGGTGCCCCTACCATTCCACCTAGATGTGTATTAAAGTAGCCACCTTAAGTTAACCATTGATAATAACTCTCACATCTGTCATGAATCACTGAAACCAAACCACGTCTACGAGCATAGCATAGCAGTATAAGCATAACGTAGAAGTTACTCCCAAGGTTTGAATGCAGGACAATAGGTTCCTACCTCATCACTACTTCCCATACCCACATGTTATCAATTCCTAACCATGCAATGTTTGAGGGTGAAACTAGTGCATAAAAACTGGGTATGAAAGGGATATGATCAAAGTGTGAACTTGCATGTACTATTGATGAAGATGATTCGCAAACAACTCCTGATAATTCTATTTGTCACACTCCGTTCAATCTATCATAAGCAAACAATAGTAACCACACATAAGCAATCACTCAAAAGATCGGAAAGAATGAAGAAAACAATTCGGAAAACATCAAAACCAAGAAAATAACTCTTGCAACATAAAGCAATTTCTAACAGTTCCAAAATTATGTGGATTTGGCCTTATCAGAAAGTTCATGTCAAGAGCTTCAATTTGCAAAAAGAATAACCTCAAACGGAGTTATAGAACTCAAGTTACGATCAAATGAAGTTCAAATACTAATCTGTTTGAATTCAAATTTCAAAACTTTCAAAAACATGTTTCAGTTGATTATCAGGATAGAGGGGATCATGACATAGAAGTGGGCGTTGGTTTCGTTGGATTTGGATAAACGGCGTAAAAGTTGTGATCGATTGAAGTACAGGGACTAATCTGTAAACATAATATTCACGGATGGGTCTTTGGCCGAAAATAACAGAAAAAGAAAAAAAATTAAAAGGTGAGCGTTTGTTACCGAACGCTAACCAACGAAACTCGTTTACTCCCGAGCCTAAACTATCGAACGCTCTCTAAATAACAAAACCTAAATAATAAACCGCTCTAAAGAATAAAACCAAAAAAACGCAGAAAAACCGGTGCGGATTAAATCGGTTTATACCGGTTCGAGGAAAAGTCCGGCGGCAGCGGCTCGGCTACTCCAGCGACGGGCGGAGGTGGCGCGGCAGTGGCACAGACGAGGCTGCGGCAACGCGGCAGAGGGTGGCGGTGGCGTGCAGCGCGGGGCGGGATGCAGGCGGCAGCGGCAGTGAGATGCAGCGGCAGCGGCAGCGTCGATCTACGGCAGCGGCATGGAGAGAGAGGGGGAATGGGGCCCGGGATGGCGGCTTTATAGTAGGGGAGGGGAGGAGGTAGCCTAGGAGGAGGGGTAAGGCGGGGGAGGTGGAGTTCGGCCGGGAGACGACACCGACGAACCGTGGCGGCGGCGGACTCCGCCTGGAGTCGGTTGCACGGGGAGACGACCGGTTGGGCCGGCTGGCTGGGCTTCGGCCCAGCTAGCCCGAAGAGTTTTTTTTAAATAAACAATTTTCCAGACAAATGAAAATAATAAAAAAAATAAAAATATATTATATAGGCATATAATATATCAACATTTTCATAAAAAGATTTTCTACGACTTGAACATTTTTCTAGCTTCAAATAAAATACACACAAATTCAAATAAAACAAAGAGTGCTAGAGCCCTACTAAAATCCACTAAATTTTATTTTAAAAATACCAAAATTATTTCAAATTTATTTCTCTCCAATTTTCTGATGTAGGGAATCGTTTTACACTAATTTCCATATATTTTATTTTTGGAGAAAAATAATTTGAATAAAACCCAAATAACTCCCAATTGAAAATAGCTTCAAAGGGACTTTAAATTGGATTTCTTTTAAACTCCCAACTCATATTTCATATGTTTTGAAGAAGTCATTTTATATTCTCTCATGAAAATCATTGAGTTGCTTGAAGTTTCTGAAATTGAAAATATTACCAAATGAAATTCAAATCTTTTCAAAACCCCTTTTTCATTTATTTAAATGGAAGAAGTCATATCATCTTCTCTCTAGGGTTTTGTGTTGGAAAGAATTTGAATTCAAGGAGATCAAAGATGAAAGTTTGGGAAAGTCCTTTAATTCCCTCTCATTTAACTTTCAAAAATTTCGAATTTCACTCAGTTTCACACAATCAGTCAACACTATATATTTAATATAACATTCCAAAATTTAGAATTTTGGGATGTTACAAACCTACCACCCTTAAAATGAATCTCGTCCTCGAGATTCGGAGAGGCTAGCAAGAAATAGGTTAGGGTTTGGGAGTCTTCTCAAAATCCATCAATCATCACAGGTGTCTGGGGTGCTACCACCCTTAAAAGCATTGATACGGTTCCTTCCAAACTCATATACCCCATCCTTATTGTCGATCTTCTTAGATCTTCTGGATAATTCCTTCTCTGGGCTCTTCCGGTGGTGGCATAACCTTTACCATTATTCTTCTATCCTTTCATCTTGGTACGGTTATTCCAAGATTGGGTCTTCTTAGCTGATGGGTCTGGCGCCAATTCTAAAAAACTATCAATATCTCATGGTGGTCAACAATTTATGGTTTCTCCTGCAGGAAAAGGGTCTGGGCTTCATTCTCACCATATATCCTACGGGTGGCAACAACTGCTTGTACAAAGGAAAAATTGTTATACCATTCTAAGGTTTAGACAAGGTCTTGATCGTCGTCTCTCTACTATGGGTAAGTCACTCAGATTTACCATCCTGTATAGCAAGGCAAATAATAAGAGTAAGTCGGTATGGTGATCAATCCATCCCACACCCCAATCATTACCTTGTACATGGTTTAGCGAATCTCGCATTCTAACACTCGGTCATCCTCACAAGCATTGCAGAATTTCTCTTGTCAATGAACCAAGTTCGGATAATCCATTGATTCTGCAAGCCGGACAAACAACTATCATTCCTTCACAACTCTTAGGTTTTATGTTACTCCTATAGGATTGCCTGTTGACAAAGTTATATCCTCTTCCAGGGTTTTTCCTTCAGCAAGAGTGTGCTTGCTTCTTGTCAGGTCCTGGGGCCTGTGGGTTATGGCCCATCTCATCACTTGCAAACCTTGAAATCATCATCGGGGCAACTGATCATTATTCCACATCCAATTTCCTAGCAATCTTAAATCCATCCAATTGTACTGTCTCCCTTCCTTCTATTGGTACCCAACTAAGATGTGATAACTCAAACTCATCATGGAGTTACAATTGCTCCATAGTTCCAACATCATACCTCCTTTATATCCAATAGTACTTCATCCCTTCATATTCTCGGGGTATCCCACATATCGAGATAAAACTCGTACTTATTTTGTCCAAGGTCCTCTTCGTGGAATATCATACTCCTTTCCAGAGGTCAAGTGTCCTCACAGGGTACTATCACCCTTGAAATGCACAAACTCATCCATAGACTGTATTTCTCATATCCTCAAAAATGGTCAAAATCTTTCTTCATAGAGTAACAACTCATAAGATCCAAATAAGTACCAACGATGCTAACTTTATTGATTCTCCAATTACTACAATCTCCTGCATTTCCAATACATAATTTAACTTCTCCTGAAAATAAGTGTGCCTACTACTCTCTTTATTACCTTCCTTACTCCAGTATCAAAATTATGAAGTACTCTGCTCAGGCTTCCTTACGTTCGGGACATTCCCTGGCACCATGTCGTACTTCCTTGCAATGTAAACAAATGACATTCAACAAATCTCGGGGCTTATTTGTGATTATGCCTACTCCTTGGTTTCTTGGCTCCTTTCCTGGGCACATATTGGCATAGTGACCCGAGGTTCTGCACGTGAAACAGGTGATGTAACTCAGGTCCTCTCTCTGCAGAGATTTGGTTCTTCCTGGTATACTTTCTCTTCTTCCTCCTAAATTTCTTCGTTCCGATCAATACTTCCATTTCTTGTGGATCAGACTCCACTTCTTCCATCGGGAAGTCCTCCAGGTACTCTTGGCTTTCCTTTGTGCAATACCGTGATAAATGTCCTTCTTCTCCACATGAATAGCAAGGATGGGAGAAAAATCTGTTTAGGCCTTCTCCATCGGGGTCTTCAACAACTTCCTCCTTCACTGGCTCCTCAAAAGTTTCCCTGAGGGCTTCTTTCATTGCCTCCTTCTTCTGCTGGATGGTTCGTTGTACCATAGGGTAAATGTGATACTGAGCATGGTAGTGGGTAGTTCCTTCACACAAGAAACAAGTAATCTGCCTAGTTGAGCATTCTTCAGTTGGGTGACTTCCTTCACAATTAGGGCATTCTTCCTTGTGTTCTTTATGGTTGTGTCCTATTGCTCCACAAAGCTTGCATGCACAAGGTTTCTTCATATCATTTCCATAAGGCTCCAATCTCTGGGACACAAACCGGGACTTTGGCAAAGTCAACTTAAATTCTTCCCAAGTGGTTACTCCTTGCCATCCATTGGTGTTTTGGTACATCCTCCACCAAGTAGCAGCACCTCTTTCAAAGCATTGAAGAGCATGCTAGGCCATATCCTTTCGGGCTATAGGTTATTCTTCATGTGATCCTCCATGCTCTGAATCCATCGGTCCGTCTCCAATTGACTCATCGATCCAGATAGTATGAGCTCATCTCCATTCATCTTCTATTGGTTCCAAGGGTTTTGGGGTGGGATAAGAGAGATAGAGAGGGATACACATAATACATACAATAGTTTTTTTTTGAAAAGACAGATTTTATTTTGTGGCCGTCGGGAAAAAATCAAACAAATGACAGCTCACAAATGTCGCATCTAACGTAAGTATATAAAGGGGTTTGGTCTTCTAAAAGTTAATAATATTCAAAGTCGTCAAACACTTCAAGTCTGGTTCATGTCCCCGATGGCTTCTTTCGATCGTGCTTGTCCTTCTCTAGTTCTTTTGCCAGATCATCTCTGTTGACGCGAAGTCTCTCATGACATCCTTTAATATTTTGGAGTTGCATTCCAAACTTCTGGGTTTCAACATCCTTGGCATGAACCATGGTCCTACAGTCCTTCGTTTCCTGACGAATCTCCGGTATCTAGAGGTTTGCTTCTCCAGCTTGCCTATTTTTAGCTTCTAGGTCCTGAAATGCTTCCTTGTCAAATACGGCTTCCTGAAGGTCCATCTTAAACTTCTTGATGAAATACTCCAGATCCGGGTGATACACCAGCTAAGGTTAAAACTCCATCTTTTGCTGACAGGTGCTCCATTAGCCTTCTACCATCCAATCCTTCCATGCATATGCATGCTTAACTCAGCTCGGTGACAATAGCATAAGCGGGCGATAACATCATGGATAGCCGTGTTTCTTCCCTTGTCATTGCCATGAGCTATCATTTTGTAGTTGATATCTCCTGTCTTATGGTTTTCTTGACCAAAACTTTGAGTTCTAATGCTCCATGTTCCGGTCTTTCTCCGACATCTTGATCTTGGGTATTGACAGCTTCCTTAGTCTGCCAAGTTCCATCAGGGGTGCCATCCTAGGTCATACAAATCTGGAAATTCTTCAAGCCTTCAAATTCTCCTAGTCTTCAGAGTCTTCACCGTTGTAGTTTCCGTCATTGTAATGCACGGTAAAGATCCTCTTTATTCCAAATTATTATTAGTTGTCCGATATCTTGTACTCCTTGGAGTGGTCTCATCAGCTGAATCTTCATGGTCAAGAGGGGAAAAGGGGTATAGTCTCACTAAAAGGGAATGTTTGAATAAGCTTAGAAGAGAAGAGAGGTAAAAGATCTTTTTGAAAAGAAGGTTGTACAGAATAAATCTTCCTATGGGCTTGCCAGTTTCTAGGGTCACGTCCTACAGTCAACATGTGCTCTAATACCATCTTGTAGCGACCCGACCTCAAACGGTCAAGTCTCTGTGCTTAAGTGTCATCCCTGGATCGGTATGCTAATACACACAGTACTCGAGGATTTATAACAGAGGTAAATCACATGTATAAAGTAACATAAATACTATTACCTCAATCCATAAAGCGGAAGAAACAACAAGGTTGTGGATTCCCATCAACACCAACAGCAAAGTTGAGTGTAGAAATTGTAACCCTAACGTATCAGTTACTCGTCGTAAGAATCCTGCAACATGAGACGTTGCAGCCATGTAGGTCAGTACATTGAATGTACTGGCAAATTCACACCATAGGATAAATGATGAATAAAAACTATCACTACATGCGTATTTGGCTGGTGGAAAGCTCTCAGTTTATTTTTGCAGAAAGCCAGTTTTGCCCTACAACAAAGGAATAAATTTTATTTAACTACAAAATTTGTTGAAAACATTGAGAAGGTTCCTCCAACTCAATCCCAAAATAATAATCATTAACCCAACAAATTATTTAAGTAACGTGATGAGATCAACATCATAATGCAAGAACCAGATACTCAAAATGTCCATAACCGGGGACACGGCTAACCACGATTAGTTTATACACTCTGCAGAGGTTTGCGCACTTTCCCCACAAGACTTGATCGCTTCCGTTGGATTTCTCGCACTACAAGGTGTTTGAGAAACGGATGACCGAGACACAGTCTTTCCGAAACATTAACTCTTTACTGTGGGTAGACAGTACCACCTACACCCCCTACATCTGCTAGTCTACCTCTTCAAGAGCTCATGCAATATACTCAAATATGCCAGAGCCCATAATGGCTTGTGGCTGCACACAGAAGTTTCTAGCATGAATAATCTTATGACCCCTTTGAGCCTGGGTGGCATTCCACAGGGTAATCACACGGGTCCTCCGGGATTCCCTTGGTCAAGCACTGGGTTCTCTATGTGCCCGAGCAAACCACTGGGTAATCCAGGGTGCCCATACCATTCAACCCAGATGTGCATTAAAGTAGCCACCTTAAGTTAACCATTGATAATAACTCTCACATCTGTCATGAACCACTCAAACCAAACCATGTCTACGAGCATAGCATAGCAGTATAAGCATAACGTTGAAAGTAACTCCCAAGGTTTGAATGTAGGACAATAGGTTGCTACGTCATCAACTACTTGCCAATACCCACACGTCATCAATTCCTAACCATGCAATGATTGAGGGTGAAACTAATGCATAAAAACTGGTATGAAAGGGATATGATCAAAGTGTGAACTTGCCTGTACTGTTGATGAAGATGATTCATACTCAACTCCTGATAATTCTATTCGTCACACTCCGCTCAATCTATCGTAAGCAAACAATAGTAATGACACATAAGCAATCACTCAAAACATCGGAAAGAATGAAGAAGACAATTTGGAAAACATCAAAACCAAGCAAATAACTCTTGCAACATAAAACAATTTCTAAGAGTACCAAATTATGTGGATTTGGCCTTACCAGAAAGCTCATGTCAAGAGCTTCAACTTGCAAAAAGAATCAACTCAAACGGAGTTATAGAACTCAAGTTACGATCAAATGAAGTTCAAATACTAATCTGTTTGAATTCAAATTTCAAAACTTTCAAAAACATGTTTCAGTTGATTATCTGGATAGAGGGGATCATGACATAGAAGTGGGCGTTGGTTTCGTTGGATTTGGATAAACGGCGTAAAAGTTGTGATCGATTGAAGTACATGGACTAATCTGTAAACATAATATTCACGGATGGGTCTTTGGCCGAAAATAACATAAAAAGAAAAAAATTAAAAGGTGAACGTTTGTTACCGAACGCTAACCAACGAAACTCATTTACTCCCGAGCCTAAAATATCGAACGCTCTCTAAATAACAAAACCTAAATAATAAACCGCTCTAAAGAATAAAACCAAAAAAAGGCAAAAAAACCGGGGCGGGTTAAATCGGTTTATACTGGTTCGAGGGAAAAGTCCAGCGGCGGCGGCTCAGCTACTCCGGTGATGGGCGGCGGTGGCGTGCAGCACGGGGCGGGATGCAGGCGGCAGCGATGGTGAGATGCAGCAGCGGTGGCGGCGTCGATCTGCGGCAACGATGGCGCGGCGATCTGCGGCAGCGGCGACGAGAGAGAGGGGAAAAGCGACCCGGGACGGTGGCTTTATAGTAGGGGATGGGAGGAGGAAGCCTAGGAGGAGAGGTAAGGCGGGGGAGGAGGAGTTCGGCCGGGAGACGGCGCCGGCGAACCGTGGCGGCGGCGGACTCCACCTGGAGTCGGTTGCACGGGGGAGACGGCTGGTTGGGCCGGCTGGCTGGGCTTCGGCCTAGCTAGCTCGAAGTGTATTTTTTTAATAAACATTTTTCCAGACAAACGAAAATAATAATAAAATAAAAATATTATATAGGCATATAATATATCAAAATTTTCAGAAAAAGATTTTCTACGACTTGAACATTATTCTAGCTTCAAATAAAAGACACACAAATTCAAATAAAACAAAGAGTGCTACAGCCCTACTAAAATCCACTATATTTTATTCTAAAAATACCAAAATGATTTCAAATTTATTTCTCTCCAATTTTCTGATGTAGGGAGTCATTTTACCCTAATTTCCATATATTTTATTTTTGGAGAAAAATAATTTGAATAAAAGCCAAATAACTCCCAACTGAAAATAATTTCAAAAGGACTTTAAATTGGATTTCTTTTAAACTCGCAACTCATATTTCATATGTTTTGAAGAAGTCATTTTATCTTCTCTCATGAAAATCATTGAGTTGCTTGAAGTTTCTGAAATTGAAAATATTTCCAAATGAAATTCAAATCTTTTCAAAACCCCTTTTTCATTTATTTAAATGGAAGAAGTCATATCATCTTCTCTCTAGGGTTTTGTGTTGAAAAGAATTTGAATTCAAGGAGATCAAAGATGAAAGTTTGGGAAAGTCCTTTTATTCCCTCTCAATTAAGTTTCAAAAATTTTAAATTTCACTCAATTTCACACAATCAATCAAACAATCAATCAAAACTATCTATTTAATATAACATTCCAAAATTTAGAATTTTGGGATGTTACACATCGTCATTTGGGAACTCACTAGGGACGAACGCGATGGGGAGCGAGTCGCCTCCGCAGATCTATCCACCCACTGCCACGGATAACACCAAAGTGTTATCCCAAAGAAGCTCTCCAGGTCAACGGGAGGTATAGGTGGCCGTGAAGGTGGTGGCGGAGGGTAACACCTCTGTTGCTGAAGAGAGCGGGAAATCAACCCCCTGGAGACCGGTGATGGGGCCAATGCTCAATTCGGCCCCCAACCGAATATTATTCTAGAGACCCAGGTGGCTCCGGTAACGCCCCGGATTCGTTGTGCCAGGTGTCCGCCCGTTATTCGCCATCGTTGCCATGTCTTTTGGCTTGCGTGTTGCATTTTATCATGTCATCATGTGCATCTCATTTTGCATACGTGTTCGTCTCATGCATCCGAGCATTTTCCCCGTTGTCCGTTTTTCAATCCGGCACTCCTATGTCATCCGGCGTCCCCTTCTTGTCTCTTTTTGTGTGCGGGTGTTAAACATTCTCGAAATGGACCGAGGCTTGCCAAGCAGCCTTGGTACACCACCGGTAGACCGCCTGTCAAGTTTTGTGCCATTTGGAGTCCGTTTGATACTCCAACGGTTAACCGTGTAACCCAGAAAGCCCCTTTTGTCTTGCAGACCAAAACCCCATCAAAGTGGCCCAATAACCCATCCAAACCCCCTCCATGCTCTCGGTCGTTCGATCACGATCGTGTGGGCGAAAACCGCACCCCATTTGGACTCTCCTAGCTCCCAGAATCTATAAATAGGCCCTCTCCCCCGAAATTCGCGGATGAATCCCCCGAAACCCTAGCTTCTTCCTCCTCCCACCGACGTACACGTCCACCCGCCGCCCGGACATGTCCGCCGCCCTCAGCCGCCGCCCCGCGCCAATCCGGAGCCGCCACGTGGCGGGACGCCGCCACACTCCGCGCCGGCCCGTCCCCGGCCCCGCGGCCCGTGCCCGCTACGACCGCGCCGCCTCCCGGCCCGCGCCCCGCCTCCTCGATCCGGCTCGGCCCCGGTGTCCTTCGCCGCCGGCGCCCCGCTCCGGCCGCCGCCATGTCATCGGCGCCGCTTGCCGCCACCGTCCGCCGACGACCTCGCCTCCCGCCGGCTCCGCCCGCCCCTGTCAGGACCCCGACTCAATGTCACATCGATCTAGCCTGTAACACCTCATATCACTTTGCGGCCTCACGCACGGTATCCCCACGGGTGTCGCCTTACCTTTGCCCGGGACCGTTTGCGCCTTTTGGCACACGTATATGATAGTGTCGCTAGCATCCATATGAAAAGGAGCCCGGGCTGACATGGCTAGTCGTAAACCAGAAGTGGCACAGACTTACAGGGACAGGCATCCATGACCCAGCATCGAACGTGTCGGTCATCAGCAAGTAAGTTCCGGGCTGTAGCACTGGGCTAGCAGGACTCCGGTAAACCGGGCTGTAGCGGGCTAACAGGACTCCGGTACTCAATGCGTGACATTTCCCCGAAGGGACAGACACAGGAACGAAGAAGGACACATGCCGGCCAGCCTAAGTGTTCCGGAGCAGTAGCAAGCTACCATGGCTCAGTGGAGACACTAGGAGACATTTCCCGGTAAGAGAGGCTACTAAAGATAAACAACTAGATAGTCAGATCCCACACATACCAAGCATTTCAATCAAACACACAATATGCTCGATATGTGCAAATACAACAAGGCATCACAACATGACTCTACGACACAAGTACTTTATTTAAAGGCTCAGAGAGCCATACATAGCATACACACAAGTACGGGTCACACGACCCACATACAAGTCATACAAGCATACAAGCCAACAGCGGAAGTGTTTTGTCTGAGTACAGACAACTAGTAAAATAAAAGAGGCTTGGGTAAGCCTAGCTATACTACATGGTCCTTCACTTGCTCAGGATCACCACCTGGGCCTTAGTCTACTCATCGATGTCAACGTCTACGAAGAACCTGTCGGAAGGGTTTGTGGCATCTTCTGAAAAATGTAAATTAAAGCAACATGAGTACAAAGGTACTCAGCAAGACTTACATCAGACCCTACATACATGCATATTATCAAGAAGGGTTGGTGGGGTTATTGCAGCAAGCCGGCTTTGACTCATGGCTAAGCTATCCTACAAGACACCAACTTGAAATAGTTTTGCGCACTCGAGTCCACTACTCATCACTTCAATACACCACCGAGGATCCACCTCCGTCTTCCTACGGAAGAGCCATCCTCGGCACTCACGCTTATCTTGAGGCTTTTAGTAGTTTCCATTTACTTGTCTATGAACTGTATAGGCAACCAAGTAGTCCTTTACCGTGGACGCGGCTATTCGAATAGATGATGTTAACCCTGCAGGGGTGTACTTCTTCATACACGCTCTCACCACTTACCGCCGTTTACACGACATGTACTCGGCAACCTTCAAGCGGAAGCCCAACGTGGGTGTCGGCCACGACCTACCTAGACACCTAAGTCTCTAGTCCAGGTTTATCGCCTATTTGGGTTCCATCTATGAGGAGTTCCGGCCGAAGTTTCGCTCACAGCCCCAAACGATGTGAACAGGGTTCCCGAGATACCAAACGGGCATCCGGTACACCCGGCCACGTACCTACCGCATCACAGCCCACCCCTACGGTCAGCGCTGTCCACAGCCTCCAGTAGGCTACAAACACCAGAAACTACTTGCAACTCCTGGACAGAAGACTAGGGTGAATAAGAAGCCGAGAGGGTCCATTGGTTTCGGGCCCAATGCATGGTAGTAGCTGAATCTTAAATCACACATACAGATCTCAGTGCTTAAGGACGGCCTCAATGAAACAACCCACCATGTACTCCTATATGGCCTCTCATCGATACCTTTACCAAATCGTGTTCAACACCTTACTCTCATACTGACACAATCATTTCACTCTAGCCATCACCCAGATGAACCAGACCTGACACGACTCTAAGCATAGCAGGCATAGCAAGGTAGGAACAACACAATCATATGGCTCAATCAACTCCTACACATGCTAGTGGGTTTCATCTAGTTACTGTGGCAATGACAGGTCATGTAGAGGAAATGGGTTCAACTACCGCAGCACACAGCAGTTTGAATCGTGTTGTCTTAATGCAGTAAAAGAGAGCAGGAGCAAGAACATGGGATTTTATCGGTATGATCAAATGGTTGGTTGCTTGCCTGACGGGTCGGTGCACTGGTATTGCTCTTCGTCAGGGTTATCACGGTACTCCTCGGGGGCAGAACCTGCCGCAGAGAGCACCGATACACAAACATTACCAAACAGTATGCAACAATATGATGCATGCAAGAGACATGGCAAAATGAGTGTATTGGGCTAATGCAACTAAGAACAGATGGGTTTGAACTAATTTGAACCAAAGATTCAAAGTTCAAACTCATAAGTTGCCATTTAAAGTGCTTTATCTTGTTCTGTGATAAACAGCAGGTTAGCTTCTGTAAACATGCATGAAACCAGTACAGATGGAAAGATTGGATTTTTCTGATCATTTTTCATATATAATTTGTTTCATTTGGAGCTACGGTTGATTTTATATGAATTTTGGAAGTTTGAAACATTTTCTGGAATTTCCTGTGTAAAAATAATTCCAGTAATTAAATTACTGCGTCAGCACTACGTCACGATGACGTCAGTGGTCAACGGGCTGGTCCAGGTCAAACTGACCAGTGGGTCCCGCATGTCAGTAGTCAATTAGTTAAACTAAATTAAGTCTAAACTAAACTGGATTAGTTAACAGAGGGGGCCCCACATGTCATAGACCCAGAGGGGTCAAACTGGGCCCACCCGTGGTCAAAGTCAGAGTCAGACACGCCGGCGTCTAGCCGCCGGCGAGCCCGACGCGGCGGCGAGAGTGCTTTTTGTCATTCCGGCGACCAAATGGGCGGCGGAAGGCACCTACGTGTTGCTGAGGGTGAGCCGCGACTATTGGTGGTGGTGGTTGGGCTCGGGGTGGCCGGAGTTGGCGCCGGCGGTGACTTTGGCGGCCGCCGGAGTTCGGTTGAAGACGAACTCGTGGCTAGAGTGTGCGGTGAGGTGCGGGGAGTGCACGGTTAGCCTCAACGCAACGCGGTGAGTGCGATGGACAAGGTGAGGTGGCCGGAGGGTGGCCGGGAACACGTCGGCGACGTGGTCCGCGACGGCGCGTGCGGGTGAGCTTCGTGTGCTCGCTGTGGTGCACGAGAGCGAGGAAGAGAGGAAGGGGAAGTTAGCCCAGCTCACTGCGGTCTTGATGGAACGGACGGCGTGGTCGGGGACGAGCTGCTGCGGCGGCGACGGCGAAGGGGATCTCCGGCGATGGCGGTTCGGGCGAGGTTGGTGCGGCGGCTTCGAGGCGCGCGAGCGCTCGGGGCTCGGCTAGCTCGAAGGAGTGGAGGACGGCGGAGCTTCTGGACATGGTGGCGCGGCGTGAAGATGACGGAGAGCACGGCTACGGCGGCGGTGCGGCGACGGTGGCGTCGGCCATGGCGTGGGAGCGCGAGGGAGAGGAGCTGGGGGCGAATGAAGATGTCCAGGAGGTTCGGGGCGCGGCGTGGAGCTCGTCCAGGCCAGCAGGGCGGCGAGAGGGGGAAGCAGGGCGGCGTGCAGCTGCGTGGCGAGCTGCGGTGCTGCCGCCGAGCACCTTGGCTGCCTGCCTGGCAAGCCAAGCAGCTCGCTGGAGCGGTGGCCGGGCTGGGCCGGCCAGGTGGGCTGGCTGGTGGGCCTGTGGTGGCGTCAGGTAAGTTTTCTTCCCTTTTTTTCTGTTTCTGTTTTTATTCTGTAGGTTTGTTGAATTACTAAAAATACCTATGTCATTCCAAAATTCACCAAACTGCATCTGGTCCTTAGTTAGAATATTTCCAACATGGAACATTTTAGTTTGGGAGTATTTGAGCATTTGAAATATTTTATAAATTTTAAATGCCCAAATTCAAATACTTATGATTTAATTCAAAGACCTTAAGATGACCTAGGAAATTGTGCATCACTTTTGGCAGAGGTTCTGAACCAAGACAAAAATGATGGACATTTTAGAAGGGCATTTCAGGTTCATCGAAAATATTTTTAGTAAACCCTAGTTGGATTCAGAGGGGGCTGGGAGTTCTGTCATTCCCATTTCAGGTTTCTGTTAAATGAAATAGACATGATGCAACACTCTAATGCATGAACTAGCTAGGGTGTGACAACTCACCCCCACTCAAAAGAATCTCGTCCCGAGATTTGGGTTCCTCCGGAAAGAAGGCGGGGTACTCAAGTCGAAGACGATCCTCCCTTTCCCAAGTAGCTTCCTTCTCAGAATGGTGCGACCATTGAACCTTGAGAAACTTGATATTATGCCGTCGAGTGGTACGCTCGGCTTGATCGAGGATACGAACGGGGTATTCTCGATAAGTGAGATTATCTTGAAGATCAAGCGTTTCGTGGTCCACTCCACGGATAGGATCCGAGAAGCAACGCCTGAGTTGAGAAACGTGGAAGACATCGTGGATTTTGGAGAGATGCGAAGGTAGTTCCAGTTGGTAGCCAACTTCTCCTCGTTTAGCAAGAATGCGAAAAGGTCCAATGTAGCGAGGAGCCAATTTGCCTTTGATACCGAAGCGATGGGTTCCCTTCAGAGGAGTAACCCGAAGGTAAGCCTTCTCGTCAACCTCGTAAGTCATAGCCTTATGTTTTCGGTCATATTGACTCTTTTGACGAGATTGGGCTGTTTTCAACTTTTCACGAACGATGCGAACTTGCTCTTCTGCTTCCTGGATCATATCCGGGCCAAAGAATTGTCTTTCCCCGGTTTCTGACCAGTTAAGAGGCGTTCGACACCTTCGTCCATAGAGAACTTCAAAAGGTGTTTTGCCCAAGCTAGATTGATAGCTGTTGTTATTAGCAAATTCGGCAAATGGAAGGCATTTCTCCCAATCCATTCCGAATGAGATAACAGAAGCTCGAAGCATGTCTTCTAGGATTTGGTTGACACGTTCTACTTGACCACTTGATTGAGGGTGGAAGGCAGTGCTAAAGGAAAGATGGGTTCCCATAGCGTTTTGGAAACTTTCCCAAAATCGAGAGGTGAAGAGACTTCCTCGATCCGAGTTAATTTCCAATGAAACACCATGAAGAGATACTGTTCGGGAGATGTACAAGTCTGCTAGCTGACTAGCGGTTATACTCTCGCGAACAGGCAAGAAATGGGCTACTTTGGAAAGGCGGTCGATAACGACGAAGATAGCATTATTCCCTCTCCTGGTCCTGGGAAAACCGGTGATGAAATCCATACCAATTTTATCCCATTTCCATTCAGGAATAGCTAAGGGTTGAAGGGTGCCAGCAGGCCGTTGATGCTCTGCTTTTACACGACGACAGATGTCGCAGTTAGCAACGAATTGAGCAGTGTCTCTCTTCATCCTAGTCCACCAGAACCTCTGGCGTAGGTCCTGATACATTTTAGTGCTACCGGGATGAATGGTGAGAGGAGATTCATGAGCTTCTTGAAGGATCAATCGCCGCAGGTTTCGTACTTTGGGAACCACTAGACGGTTTCCGAAGTATACGACTCCTTGATCATCAACGGAGAAACAATCCGCAGCTCCTTTCTTGATGTTTCTTTTGATGCGGGAAATTCCCGGATCTACCTTCTGGGCTTTGATGATCTGATCCGTAAGGGTAGGTTTCGCCACCAAAGTGGAAAGGAACCCTTGAGGAACAATGTGAAGGTTAAGCTTCCGAAATTCCTCGGGGAGAAGTGGTTGACTTTGTTGCAACATCAGGTTGTTGCAATAAGATTTACGACTTAGCGCATCAGCCATGACGTTGGCTTTTCCTGGGGTATAAGTTATTCCTAAGTCAAAATCTGTGATCAACTCGACCCAACGTCTTTGCCTGAGATTTAAATCCGGTTGGGTGAATATGTACTTCAGACTTTGGTGATCGGTGTAGATTTCGCAACGATTACCAAGGAGGTAATGTCGCCAGGTTTTGAGTGCATAGACTACAGCTGCAAGCTCTAGATCATGAGTAGGGTAGTTTTCCTCATGTGGGTGTAATTGCCGTGAAGCATAAGCAATTACGTGTCGATCTTGCATAAGAATACAGCCTAGTCCTTGTCGCGAGGCGTCGCAATAGATAACAAAGTCCTTGGAGAAATCTGGTGGTACCAGCACGGGAGCAGAGGTTAAACGTCTTTTCAGTTCCTGAAAACTGTGCTCACATTGTGGAGTCCACTCGAACTTTTTATCTTTCTTGAGGAGTTTAGTTAGAGGTTTAGCAACTTTGGAGAAGTTCTCGACAAAGCGGCGACAATAGCTCGCTAAGCCAAGGAAACTTCGAACTTGCTTGACCGTTTCAGGTGGAGTCCAATTAAGGACGGCTTGAACTCGCTCGGGATTGACAGCAATACCTTTACCAGATATTACATGTCCTAGATAGGTCACTTCTGGCAGCCAAAATTCGCATTTAGAAAACTTGGCATAAAGGCGATGCTCTCGGAGTTTCATCAACACTAGCCTTAGATGTTCGGCATGTTCTTCCTCGTTCTTGGAGTAGATGAGTATATCATCGAGGTAAACCACGACGAATTTATCCAAATACTCCATGAAAATTGAGTTCATTAACCGGGAAAAAGTGGCTGGAGCGTTGGTTAAACCGAAGGACATGACAGTGTACTCGTATTGGCCGTAACGAGTAACAAAGGCCGTTTTGGGAATGTCCCCGTTCCGGATTTTGATTTGATGGTAGCCTAACCTCAAATCCATCTTAGAGAAGACTGAGGATCCTGCGAGCTGATCATACAGATCGTTGATCCTGGGGAGCGGATACTTGTTCTTAATTGTGACCAAATTGACGGGTCGATAATCTACAACCATCCGGTCCGTACCATCCTTCTTCTTGACGAAGAGGACGGGGCAAGCCCAAGGAGATGAACTAGGTCGGATGAAACCCTTTTTCAAGGACTCATCGAGTTGTTTCTTAAGTTCGGCTAGTTCTAGGGGCGCCATCTTATAGGGTCTTCTAGAAATTGGGACAGTTCCTGGAATGAGGTCTATCACGAACTCAACATCTCTGTCAGGTGGGACACCTGGCAATTCTTCTGGAAAGACATCCGGAAAGTCACGGACTACCGGAACGTCTTCGAGGTCTGGCAATGGACTGGCATTAAGAGAATATAGTTGGCGCTTGGATATTCGGGTCAAGACATTGACTATCTTTCCCGAGGGGTGCGTAAGTTGAACAGTCCTAGAGAAACAATCAATCTTGGCATGATGGGCTGACATCCAGTCCATACCCAAGATGATATTTATATCCGAAGATTTGAGAGCTATCAACGATGCAAGGAAAACAAGTCTGTCGACCTGAATTTCATTTCCATGGCTTACTCTAGAGGTTTGCCATCTAGAACCAGGAGTAGAAATCTCCATGGTGGAAGGCATGTCACAGAATGCAGTATTATGCAAACGAGCATAGTTTTCGGATATGAATGAATGAGATGCTCCAGTATCGAAAAGAACGGATGCCGGGTGGCAATTAACAAGAAGCGTACCAAGCACGAAGTTGGGATCCTCTTGGGCCTCTTCAGCTGAGACACAATTAACATGGCCACGTGTAGTGGTGGCCGGCTTGGCATAGAACACCTTCCCTGCTGGCTTGCCACGGCCAACAGCTTTTGCAGGCTGGTTGGGGTTGGTCTGAGAACAATCGCGCATGTAGTGGCCTGACTCCCCACATTTGAAGCACGTCACGGGGCTGGCCCGTAGAGGAGCATTGTTGGTTGGCCCACCATAGGGCTTAGCTGGTGCATACTGCTGAACTGGGCGAGGCGCCTGATAGGATGGCCTCGGTGTGAATCTGGGTGGCAGGGCAGTATTAGGCACCCACACCCGGCGCTTCTGTGGTCCAGCACCGGATGAGGAACCCATATCACGACCATGCTTACGTGTTGCTTCAAAATCAGTCTGACCCGTTTCAGCACTGATGGCTTTGTTAACAAGCTTCTGGAAAGAGGTGCACTCATGCAGGCGGAGATCTCGGCGAAGTTCGGGGATAAGTCCCTTGCGGAACCTTGCCTGTTTCTTGGCGTCAGTGGAAACCTCTTCAGTTGCATAGCGTGCGAGGTTACCAAACTCTCTACTGTAGGCGTCCACGGAGAGACGACCTTGGGTGAAACTGCAGAACTCATCACGTTTACGATCCATGAGACCCTCCGGAATGTGATGTTCACGGAAAGCCTCGCTGAACTCTGCCCAAGTAGTGACATGGCCAACTGGTCGCATAGCCATATAGTTCTCCCACCAGAGACTGGCGGGGCCTTCAAGATGATATGCAGCAAAGGTGACCTTATCAGCCTCAGCTACCAGTGCAGAACGCAGCTTGTGAGTAATGCTGCGAAGCCAGTCATCAGCGTCGAGAGGCTCGATGGAGTGGTGGAAGGTAGGTGGGTGTAACTTGATGAAGTCACTGAGCGACACCAGGTTATTTCTCTGATGATGTGCTGTGTTCTGTTAGATGCGCTCCAACAAACGGTTGGTCTCCCGTTTGTTTCTCTCGGCCTCCAACATAACTTCGGCCAGAGAAGGAGGGTGAGGCAGGTTCGCTTCTCCAACTCTGCTGCCTTCGGCCTGCTCTGGCGGAGCAGGGTTGTTGCGGGTGTTAACCATCCTAGGAAAAACAAGACAAGGGTTTAGCCCAGGATGATAAGATTCTGACATAGAAATGTAGAATGTAATGGATAACTCGGAATGCAAGATGATCATCCGTATGACATGGTAGATACAGAAACTGCTTCTTTATTCCATCGTCATACACACCATACAAGGTTTAGTACAGGACCAAACAAAGTACTACTGAGGTGAAAGGAGGATTACATCTCATCGGAGGCATACCAAGCTCCTATACATTATTTTTCTTACACCTCCGGAATTAGTACACACTAAGTCGTATTCCACGAGTCATGCAGGACGGTGGAAATACAACTATTACAATACTAGTGAGACTACTACTAACTCAGACGTCTCCGTAGTAGTTCTCATAGAAGTCTCCCCCATAGCCTGGAAGTTCAACGTGATCGTCCGGAAACAGACGGTCCTAGGGAGCCTGTGGACCATAAGGGCAAGGGTGAGGTCTTGGACCAACAAACGGTGGCCTGCGGGGACCATGAGGTGGGGTGATGCCCCCCACATCACGCCAATCCATCATGTCTGGCAGAGCGGATCTAACAGGATACAGGTCTCTCATATCCATATATCCAGCTTGCACAGCCGGTGCAAAACGAGTCAAAGTGGCCCAGTGATCAGCACGGGCGTTGAAGAGCTCCATCCTCAAGGCCCGACTCTCTCGGTCCTTGTCCTCGAGCAACTCGGCAGTGGTGCGGGTTAGTGAGTCCTCCTGACTGGAATCAGCATAGATAGCTCGGAGATACCCAAACGCTCCAGGGAGTGAACCCGGCATACACCGGAAGTCGGTGTTGCGAAGCAGGCCAGTCCTGACTCGCATGATGGTCATCATAGAAAACGCAGCATCTTGCACCGCCATATCAATAGTAACACCAAGCCCATAGGAACAATGAAGGGCCTCGGTGGAACCAGGATAAGAGGGAAATATCCTGACAGTGCAGAGATACTGGCTTTGATTAAAATCTCGATACTGCTCTTCGACTGTGTATTCGGGATACCAGCGGTAACCCGCCTCAATCATGACCCGGACTAACATAGCCGTATGTCCGGTCACACCAATGCATCTGGTCAGACGAACCACTTGATTTTGGTCACGAGTGGCCATCTGGAAGCATAACCACAATGCAAAGACATTAGAATTTCTGACAGAATTTGGACAGCATAACGACTGTAAATGCTCAAAAGGATTTGAGACATTTTACAAAGAATTGCATAGCCACTCAACAATATCATATCAAGGTTCTGGGTCCAACTTAGTAACAAAACAGGATAGTAAAACTGAACCAGGCTTGTAACCATCAAACCTATAAGGTACTACTGATTGGTAACACGTGAACCTAATAGAGAGAAGAGATCCTAATCCTTAACCCCCGGTGGAAGAATGGACTGACTCAGATCAGAATGCCACGAGATAAAGAAGTAAAAAGAGCCTTACGTACCATCCCACAATCAATTCCCCTACATATAACTAAAACATTTCTAGACTCAACATCGACCAGTTTGGCTTGGAGAACCTACAGGCAGTCCGGCTCTGATGCCAACGCTGTCAGGACCCCGACTCAATGTCACATCGATCTAGCCTGTAACACCTCATATCACTTTGCGGCCTCACGCACGGTATCCCCACGGGTGTCGCCTTACCTTTGCCCGGGACCGTTTGCGCCTTTTGGCACACGTATATGATAGTGTCGCTAGCATCCATATGAAAAGGAGCCCGGGCTGACATGGCTAGTCGTAAACCAGAAGTGGCACAGACTTACAGGGACAGGCATCCATGACCCAGCATCGAACGTGTCGGTCATCAGCAAGTAAGTTCCGGGCTGTAGCACTGGGCTAGCAGGACTCCGGTAAACCAGGCTGTAGCGGGCTAACAGGACTCCGGTACTCAATGCGTGACATTTCCCCGAAGGGACAGACACAGGAACGAAGAAGGACACATGCCGGCCAGCCTAAGTGTTCCAGAGCAGTAGCAAGCTACCATGGCTCAGTGGAGACACTAGGAGACATTTCCCGGTAAGAGAGGCTACTAAAGATAAACAACTAGATAGTCAGATCCCACACATACCAAGCATTTCAATCAAACACACAATATGCTCGATATGTGCAAATACAACAAGGCATCACAACATGAATCTACGACACAAGTACTTTATTTAAAGGCTCAGAGAGCCATACATAGCATACACACAAGTACGGGTCACACGACCCACATACAAGTCATACAAGCATACAAGCCAACAGCGGAAGTGTTTTGTCTGAGTACAGACAACTAGTAAAATAAAAGATGCTTGGGTAAGCCTAGCTATACTACATGGTCCTTCACTTGCTCAGGATCACCACCTGGGCCTTAGTCTACTCATCGATGTCAACGTCTATGAAGAACCCGTCGGAAGGGTTTGTGGCATCTTCTGAAAAATGTAAATTAAAGCAACATGAGTACAAAGGTACTCAGCAAGACTTACATCAGACCCTACATACATGCATATTATCAAGAAGGGTTGGTGGGGTTATTGCAGCAAGCCAGCTTTGACTCATGGCTAAGCTATCCTACGAGACACCAACTTGAAATAGTTTTGCGCACTCGAGTCCACTACTCATCACTTCAATACACCACCGAGGATCCACCTCCGTCTTCCTACGGAAGAGCCATCCTCGGCACTCACGCTTATCTTGAGGCTTTTAGTAGTTTCCATTTACTTGTCTATGAACTGTATAGGCAACCAAGTAGTCCTTTACCGCGGACGCGGCTATTCGAATAGATGATGTTAACCCTGCAGGGGTGTACTTCTTCATACACGCTCTCACCACTTACCGCCGTTTACACGACATGTACTCGGCAACCTTCAAGCGGAAGCCCAACGTGGGTGTCGGCCACGACCTACCTAGACACCTAAGTCTCTAGTCCAGGTTTATCGCCTATTTGGGTTCCATCTATGAGGAGTTCCGGCCGAAGTTTCGCTCACAGCCCCAAACGATGTGAACAGGGTTCCCGAGATACCAAACGGGCATCCGGTACACCCGGCCACGTACCTACCGCATCACAGCCCACCCCTACGGTCAGCGCTGTCCAAGGCCTCCAGTAGGCTACAAACACCAGAAACTACTTGCAACTCCTGGACAGAAGACTAGGGTGAATAAGAAGCCGAGAGGGTCCATTGGTTTCGGGCCTAATGCATGGTAGTAGCTGAATCTTAAATCACACATACAGATCTCAGTGCTTAAGGACGGCCTCAATGAAACAACCCACCATGTACTCCAACATGGCCTCTCATCGATACCTTTACCAAATTGTGTTCAACACCTTACTCTCATACTGACACAATCATTTCACTCTAGCCATCACCCAGATGAACCAGACCTGACATGACTCTAAGCATAGCAGGCATAGCAAGGTAGGAACAACACAATCATATGGCTCAATCAACTCCTACACATGCTAGTGGGTTTCATCTAGTTACTGTGGCAATGACAGGTCATGCAGAGGAAATGGGTTCAACTACCGCAGCACACAGCAGTTTGAATCGCGTTGTCTTAATGCAGTAAAAGAGAGCAGGAGCAAGAACATGGGATTTTATCGGTATGATCAAATGGTTGGTTGCTTGCCTGACGGGTCGGTGCACTGGTATTGCTCTTCGTCGGGGTTATCACGGTACTCCTCGGGGGCAGAACCTGCCGCAGAGAGCACCGATACACAAACATTACCAAACAGTATGCAACAATATGATGCATGCATGAGACATGGCAAAATGAGTGTATTGGGCTAATGCAACTAAGAACAGATGGGTTTGAACTAATTTGAACCAAAGATTCAAAGTTCAAACTCATAAGTTGCCATTTAAAGTGCTTTATCTTGTTCTGTGATAAACAGCAGGTTAGCTTCTGTAAACATGCATGAAACCAGTACAGATGGAAAGATTGGATTTTTCTGATCATTTTTCATATATAATTTGTTTCATTTGGAGCTACGGTTGATTTTATATGAATTTTGGAAGTTTGAAACATTTTCTGGAATTTCCTGTGTAAAAATAATTCCAGTAATTAAATTACTGCGTCAGCACTACGTCACGATGACGTCAGTGGTCAACGGGCTGGTCCAGGTCAAACTGACCAGTGGGTCCCGCATGTCAGTAGTCAATTAGTTAAACTAAATTAAGTCTAAACTAAACTGGATTAGTTAACAGAGGGGGCCCCACATGTCATAGACCCAGAGGGGTCAAACTGGGCCCACCCGTGGTCAAAGTCAGAGTCAGACACGCCGGCGTCTAGCCGCCGGCGAGCCCGACGCGGCGGCGAGAGTGCTTTTTGTCATTCCGGCGACCAAATGGGCGGCGGAAGGCACCTACGTGTTGCTGAGGGTGAGCCGCGACTATTGGTGGTGGTGGTTGGGCTCGGGGTGGCCGGAGTTGGCGCCGGCGGCGACTTTGGCGGCCGCCGGAGTTCGGTTGAAGACGAACTCGTGGCTAGAGTGTGCGGTGAGGTGCGGGGAGTGCACGGTTAGCCTCAACGCAACGCGGTGAGTGCGATGGACAAGGTGAGGTGGCCGGAGGGTGGCCGGGAACACGTTGGCGACGTGGTCCGCGACGGCGCGTGCGGGTGAGCTTCGTGTGCTCGCTGTGGTGCACGAGAGCGAGGAAGAGAGGAAGGGGAAGTTAGCCCAGCTCACTGCGGTCTTGATGGAACGGACGGCGTGGTCGGGGACGAGCTGCTGCGGCGGCGACGGCGAAGGGGATCTCCGGCGATGGCGGTTCGGGCGAGGTTGGTGCGGCGGCTTCGAGGCGCGCGAGCGCTCGGGGCTCGGCTAGCTCGAAGGAGTGGAGGACGGCGGAGCTTCTGGACACGGTGGCGCGGCGTGGAGATGACGGAGAGCACGGCTACGGCGGCGGTGCGGCGACGGTGGCGTCGGCCATGGCGTGGGAGCGCGAGGGAGAGGAGCTGGGGGCGAATGAAGATGTCCAGGAGGTTCGGGGCGCGACGTGGAGCTCGTCCAGGCCAGCAGGGCAGCGAGAGGGGGAAGCAGGGCGGCGTGCAGCTGCGTGGCGAGCTGCGGTGCTGCCACCGAGCACCTTGGCTGCCTGCTTGGCAAGCCAAGCAGCTCGCTGGAGCAGTGGCCGGGCTGGGCCGGCCAGGTGGGCTGGCTGGTGGGCCTGTGGTGGCGCCAGGTAAGTTTTCTTCCCTTTTTTTCTGTTTCTGTTTTTATTCTGTAGGTTTGTTGAATTACTAAAAATACCTATGTCATTCCAAAATTCACCAAACTGCATCTGGTCCTTAGTTAGAATATTTCCAACATGGAACATTTTAGTTTGGGAGTATTTGAGCATTTGAAATATTTTATAAATTTTAAATGCCCAAATTCAAATACTTATGATTTAATTCAAAGACCTTAAGATGACCTAGGAAATTGTGCATCACTTTTGGCAGAGGTTCTGAACCAAGACAAAAATGATGGACATTTTAGAAGGGCATTTCAGGTTCATCGAAAATATTTTTAGTAAACCCTAGTTGGATTCAGAGGGGGCTGGGAGTTCTGTCATTCCCATTTCAGGTTTCTGTTAAATGAAATAGACATGATGCGCCCGCCGCCCGGTGGCCGCCCGCTGGGAGTTCTAATGCATGAACTAGCTAGGGTGTGACAGCCCCGCCGCCCGGTGGCCGCCGCCGCCCGACCACGCCTCTCCCCCGCGCCGCTCAGATTCCTCGTCGCTGCCGCGCCAACCGCCGCCTGCCGCGCCGGCTCCGCCTGCCGCATCGCCGGTGACCGTGCCCCCGCGCCTTACCTCGCCAGGATCCGGCCGGACCCGGCGAGATCCGGCCCAAATCCGTCCTCCCCGCACCTCCCCGGCATTTCACCTTAACGCCGGCCATCTCCCCTCCACTCCGGCGAGTTCTCCGGCGAGATCTGCCTCGCCTCGAAATCCGTGCAGATCTGCAGGTTGACCCGTTATTTCCCTAAGTCCCGGTTATTTTTAGCATAATTCTTCGCATCATAACTCCGCATCAGAGGCTTCGTTTTGGGCGTGTAGCATATCAATTTGTTCGCCTCAATGAGTACTTCATTTCGTTCCATTGCACCATGTTCATTTAGGCTCATCTTGGTGCCCTAAATGCTGTTCCAAGAGTGCTATGTAATGTTAGTTTCAGATACTTATCAGGATTTGGACATTTGTCATTTTTGCCATGTTTAATGTGTGCCTCCTATGAACTTCAGCTCTACATGTGTTTTGAACTATGCCATTCCATCTTTACAGTGGTGCAATCCATGTATTTTTGTGAGTCTTGTAGTGAGTGCATCGAGCTCGTGAAGTAGGGTACTTGCTGTTACTATTTTGCTAGGCTGAATCTGCTATATCATGATGCTATGTAAACCTGCTGTTACAAGTCATTCTATGCATAATCTGGAGATGTTCACTAAGGATGTTTTGTTATACATGTAATGATCTATCCATTCATGCCCCTGGTTGCATTTATAGCCTGCTTTAACTTGTTGGAATCTTGCTCTAAAGTTGCTAAATAATGTTGCTGTCAGTCGGTTAACATTAAGTTCAGTTTTGCCATGTGTTTTGCTAGTGATCCATGCACCCTATGAACTTGCTCTTGCCATGCCTAGATTCATAACTATGTATTATTACTGTTGGTCACCTTTCCATGCTATGTTTTGCTCTGTGGTGAGTGGTACAAGCTCATCAACATGCCTACTTATTGTTGTTCCTGCCATGTATGAATCTGTCATATAACTTGCCATGTTTACATGGGTGCCATCATATCTTCTGATCCTTTTTGGCTCATGGTCAGTAAAGGACTTTTGTTCTATACATTTAGTAGTATCATGCCATGCCTTGAGTTGCTATGATAAGTTTCTGTAAGATGTTGTTTGATAGCTCTAAACATTGCAACCTGATGTATTTCTGCTAAGCCTGAAACTGTTATTATTTGCAATCTTGCCATGTCCTTTTGAGCATGTTCTATTGATTTCTGGAGATAGCTCAGTGGTCATGTTTTGTCATGCTTTACCTGTACATCATGCCCATGGCTTTTTTTCTTATGTTGAGATGCTGTAGCATATTGTTTTGATGCTTGCAAGTTGTCTAGTTGCTGTTTTGGACAGCTTGTCCTTTAAACTTGTAGAGTATGTGTTGAACCGTTGCTCCGTTTTGAGTGTGCTCTATATGAAACTTGCTTAGAATTGCATGTAGTTTCATATTATCATGTTGCATCCTTGTTTTGAGGTGTTTGCTTGATGTTTGGATGCATTTAGAATCAATGTCATGTTTAACTTGTTTTGCTCATATATTCTAGGTCGTAGCTCCGAACTAAATGAACTTTATATGTAACTTGACTAGAACTTCGTGTAGATCCTCTTGGTGCTCTTTAACTTGCTGTTTAACAACTTCAACTTAATGTTTTTTCAGATCTGGACCAACTTTGAAAGTTGCATATGAGGACTTACCGGAATTGTTCTATGTTGTTTCCGCCTCATTTAAACTTGCTTTGATGTGTTGGTCTTGTATGCATCATCTTTTGCCATGAGTAGCTCCATGTAGCCTTGTCATGCATCATGCTTGTTGTGCATCATGTCTTGTTTATGTGTGGTGTGTTTACTATGTTGTGTGCTTCTTCTCGATAGTTCCCGTTTCGTTGTGATCGTGAGGATTCATTCGTCTACACTTGGTTCGTCTTCGTGGCTTCATCTTCTTCATGGACTCGTTCTTCTTCCTTGCGGGATTTCAGGCAAGATGTCCGTCACCTTGGATCTCACTACTATCATTGCTATGCTAGTTGATTCGTTCTATCGCTTTGCCGCGTTACCTACCACTTGCTTATCAAGCCTCCCAAATTGCCATGAACCTCTAACCTTTGTCACCCTTCCTAGCAAACCGTTGTTTGGCTATGTTATCGCTTTGTCAGTCCCTCTTATAGCGTTATTAGTTGCAGGTGAAGTTGAAGATTGCTCCATGGTGGACATGATTATGTTGGGATATCACAATATCTCTTACATTTTTATTGCATCTATATATTTGGTAAAGGGTGGAAGGCTCGGCCTTATGCCTGGTGTTTTGTTCCACTCTTTCCGCCCTAGTTTCCGTCATACCGGTGTTATGTTCTCGGATTTTGCGTCCCTAACGCGGTTGGGTGATTTATGGGACCCCCTCGACAGTTCGCTTTGAATAAAACTCCTCCAGCAAGGCCCAACCTTGGTTTTACCATTTGCCTCACCACCACCTACATTTCCCTTGGGAGTAATTAACCTGAGGATCATCTTTATTTTAGCCCCCCCGGGCCAATGCTTGTCTAAGTGTTGGTCCGAACCGAGTAGACTGCGGGGCCCCCTCGGGGAAACTCGAGGTCTGGTTTTACTCGTAGGCTGTCTCATCCGGTGTTGCCCTGAGAACGAGATATGTGCAGCACCTATCGGGATTATCGGCGCATTGGGCGGCTTTGCTGGTCTTGTTTTACCATTGTTGAAATGTCTTGTAAACTGGGATTCCGAGACTGATCGGGTCTTCCTGGGAGAAGGAATATCCTTCGTTGATCACGAGAGCTTATCATGGGCTAAGTTGGGACACCCCTGCAGGGTATAAACTTTCGAGAGCCGTGCCCGCGGTTATGTGGCAGATGGGAATTTGTTAATGTCCGGTTGTAGATAACTTGACACCAGATACAAATTAAAATGCATCAACCGCGTGTGTAGCCGTGATGGTCTCTTCTCGGCGGAGTCCGGGAAGTGAACACGGTTTCTGTGTTATGATTGACGTAAGTAGGAGTTCAGGATCACCTCTTGATCATTGCTAGCTTCACGACCGTTCCTTTGCTTCTCTTCTCGCTCTTATTTGCGTATGCTAGCCACCATATATGCTTAGTCGCTGCTGCAACCTCACCACTTCACCCCTTCCTTTCCCATTAAGCTTTGCTAGTCTTGATACCCATGGTAATGGGATTGCTGAGTCCTCGTGGCTCACAGATTACTACAACAACAGTTGCAGGTACAAGTTATGCAATGATCATGACGCGAGAGAGATGTTTGCTTGTTTGGAGTTCTTCTTCTGCTTCTTCTTCGATCAGGGGATAGGTTCCAGGTCGGCAGCCTGGGCTAGCAGGGTGGATGTTGTTTGAGTTTCTGTTTATGTTTCATCTGTAGTCGGATGTTGATCTTATGTATGATGTATTGTGGTATTCGTGTGGCATTGTATGCCTTATGTATGTATCCCTATCTTTTATGTAATGTTGATGTAATGATATCCACCTTGCAAAAGCGTCTTCAATATGCGGTTCTATCCTTGGTGGGACCTTTGAGTTCCTTTAGGATAGTATCTCATATTGGGCGTGACAAGTTGGTATCAGAGCCTCAATCGACCCTAGGAGCCCCCCTTGATTGATCGTGTAGTTTGGCCGCTGTCGAGTCTAGAAGAAAACTTTTTCCGAGTCTAGTTGTATCGGAGAGTAGGAATTCTTTTTACTCCTCTGCCCCTTCGTCGCTCTGGTAAGGAATCTTGACGTAGGTGTTTTAAAATACTCCTCTTCCCATTCAAATTTTTCTTAGGTTCACGCAGTTGGTTTTCCGGTCGTTGGTTCTCAGCTCTTTTCATCTGGTGAATTTCTCATCAAGTTGATTCGAGCCTCTTCATCTTTGAGTTCAATCCTCAGTTGTTTTATTTTCCCACCCGCCCACCCTTTTCCTTCTCGGAGCCGGACTCCGTCATCAAGTATCCTTCCTACTCGTGCGAAATTTTTGCTTTCTTTCCTCAATGATTTCAACCGGTGTTTTCTCTTCAAGATATTCGTAGCTTCCCCCTTCCAAGTTGCCTTTGTTTTCCCGCCCTTCCACCCTCTTCTTCCCGGAGTTTGAGTCTGTTTCGACCAACAATTTCATTCGTGTGGAGCCTCTTCAGTCTTTTGTCAATTATCTCAACCGGTGAATTCTCGTCTCGTTTGACATTCATCATCTCTTTTTTCTTCTCCGGTGGATTCAATTCTAATTTTCGGTAGTGATTAGATTCTTTTCCTCGGATGAAGTGTTGTCCTTGCTTGTTTGCCTCTCTCCATTCAATCATTCCGGAGTTTGGAAGATATCTCAGGAGATTCATCTGTGTTCCAATTAATTCGAGGTTGTCACCTCATTCAAATATTTAAATCATTCCGGTGCATCATCTACCTCTTCAACGTCCTTTTTCAAACGGTGTTTTTCTCTTCAGTGGGCCCTAACCCACAAGTCTTTTCCTAGGATCTACCAGACTCTTCTGATTTTCCGGAGCTATTCTTAATTTGTTTTCGAAGTATGACATAAGTATGAATTCCATCAGTCACATGCCTTTCCAAGATCGTTTTCAAACTCTTTTCATTGTTGGCTCAACCTCTTTGCTTTTCATTCTCCCGAAGTATCTCAGTAATTTTGGTGGTGTTTCTCGTCATCATTTGAAGACCGAAGACGAGTTTTTCCTCTAAATCCTGTCTGTTGTCTCGAAGTTTCGTGGTTCTAGCTTCATGTTATCCTCTCAAATTATTCCATTTGTCACATATTCCTTTTTCTTACCCATCCGGAGTATGTCAGAAGTTGTTTTTCCCGTTTCTTTTCACCGGAGGCCATCGTTCCAAAATAATTCTTTGTCCTCACATTTCAGCTACCGTTATCCAATTATCCCGACGTTTCGCTCAAGTGTTCTTTAATCAGCTCATGATCTCTTTATTCTTTTGCATCTAAATCCCCTCTAGCATATTGGTTCTTCTAATTCTTCCCGGTGATTCATTCTCTTTCATCAGTTCATTTTTGAATTCTTATGGTGGTTCGTTCAAGATTCTTTTCTTTGATTATCATATTAATTCATCCGCTCTTTCCAATCCTACCGGTGGTTCGTGAAGACCTTCTCAAGTTTGCGATATGTCACTTCTCAATCCCTTTTCAAGAAGAATAAGTAGTATGCTAAATCCATTGCTTGTCATCAATCTTAGTTGATGAAGGGTAAGTATATAAGTATACAATAAATCTTATTCTTATTTCCTCCAAGTGTTTAATCCCCTCTGAGGGAGTCCTGGACTAGGGGGTGTCTGGATAGCCGAACTATCATCATCGACCGGACTCCAAGACTATGAAGATACAAGATTGAAGACTTCGTCCCGTGTCCGGATGGGACTTTCCTTGGCGTGGAAGGCAAGCTTGGCAATACGGATATGTAGATCTCCTACCATTGTAACCGACTCTGTGTAACCCTAGTCCTCTCCGGTGTCTATATAAACCGGAGGGTTTTAGTCCGTAGGACACAACAACAATCATACCATAGGCTAGCTTCTAGGGTTTAGCCTCCTTGATCTCGTGGTAGATCCACTCTTGTACTACCCATATCATCAATATCAATCAAGCAGGAGTAGGGTTTTACCTCCATCGAGAGGGCCCGAACCTGGGTAAAAACATCGTGTCCCTTGTCTCCTGTTACCATCCGCCTAGACGCACAGTTCGGGACCCCCTACCCAAGATCCGCCGGTTTTGACACCGACATTTGTGGTTTCATTGAGAGTTCCTCTGTGTCGTCACCGATAGGCTCGATGGCTCCTTCGATCATCAACAACAACGACGCAGTCTGGGGTGAGACTTTTCTCCCCGGACAGATCTTCGTATTTGGTGGCTTTGCACCGCGGGCCAATTCGCTTGGCCATTTGGAGAACATTGAAAGCTACGCCCCTAGCCATCAGGTCAGATTCAAAAGCTTGAACTTCATGGCTGACATCCGCGGAGACTTGATCTTCGACGGATTCAAGCCACAGCCGAGCGCGCCGCACTGTCTCGATGGGCATGATTTAGCTCTGCTGCCGGACAGTGCCCCGGAAGCCGCACACGAGTCCGCTCCGACCCTTAATTCGGAGCCGACTACGCAGATCGAGGATGGGTGGCTAGACACTGCCTCAGGAGCTGCTACATCTACGACGATGGAGCTGAATACCGACCTTGTCCCTTGTGAAGCTCGTGACTCCGAGGTGCCGGACTCCTCGCCGGACTCCGAACCTCCTGCGCCCCTACCGATCGAATCCGATTGGGCGCCGATCATGGAGTTCACCGCCGCAGACATCTTTCAGCACTCGCCTTTTGGCGACATCCTGAATTTGTTAAAGTATCTCTCGTTATCAGGAGAGCCCCGGCCAGGTCACGGTTAGGATGGTTGGGATGCGGACGACAAAAAAATTCAAAGCCCACCCACCACCCACTTTGTAGCCACTGTCGACAATCTAACCGACATGCTAGACTACGACTCCGAAGACATCGACGGTATGGACGACAATGCCGGAGATGACCAAGAACCAGCGCCTACTGGGCACTGGAAAGCCACCTCAACTAACAACGTATACATGGTGGATACACCAAAAGGAAGCGATAACGAGGAACAACGGGACGCGGCGAAGGATAATTCCCCCGAAAAAACACCCAAAACGGCGACGCAAGCGCCGCCCGAAGCCCCGCCTCGATAACAACAACACCCATACTGACCCAGCCGTAGAGAAGGGTGAACCAGTGGACGACGAACATGCCACCAAGCAACCATCCGAACAGGATGAATTGGACGAACAACCCATCCCCGGCGAAAACAACAGTCCAGACGATCTCACGCCGGACACATCATCGGAGCATAAGAACCTTCAAAAAGGCTCATCGCCACTGCAAGAAGTTTGAAGAAGCAGAAGCGGAAGCTCAAAACAGCGGAAGACGTACTCAGAATGAGATGGAACAAAGTACTCAAGACCGCAGATAAATACGGCGATAGTCATCAAGCAAAGAGCTACCTGAAGCGCAAGCTGTTGCCAGAATTTGATGAGGAGGGCATAGAGCCCCCACAGTCAAAAAACAAGAGGCCGCCTGGCCGGATAGATGACCAGATGACAGGCTAAGAGCGGCAAGCGGCGCCGCACACAAGCCGGCACACGATCCACATAAGGATCCTCGCAAAAAGGATGGCCCGGTCAGGTCCATCTATGGGCCAAAAAAGAAGGCTCCAGGAAGCAACACAACACGCCGAGTGTTTGAAGATAACGGCACACCTAAATACAGGGGCGCCGCACACCCACTATGTTTCACCGATGAGGTACTGGATCATGAATTTCCAACGGGATTCAAGCCCGTAAAGATAGAGGCATACGACGGAACAACAGACCCCGGAGTCTGGATTGAGGATTACATCCTACACATACATATGGCTAGAGGAGACGATCTCCATGCCATAAAATACCTACCCCTCAAGCTCAAAGGGCCAGCTCGGCATTGGCTCAAAAGCATCCCAGAAAATACCATTGGAAGTTGGGAAGAGCTCGAGGATGCATTTCGAGCAAATTTTCAGGGGACTTATGTGCGCCCTCCGGATGCAGACGATTTAAGTCACATAACTCAACATCCCGGAGAGTCAGCACGCAAATTCTAGAACAGGTTCCTCACCAAAAAGAACCAAATAGTCGACTGTTCGGATGCCAAAGCCTTAGCAGCCTTTAAACATAACGTCCGAGACGAATGGCTGGCTAGACACCTCAGCCAGGAAAAACCAAGAACAATGGCCGCGCTAACAAGCCTCATGACCCGCTTTTGCGCGGGGGAAGATAGCTGGCTGGCAAGATGCAGCACCAGCGGCCCGAGTACATCCGAAGTCAGGGATGGAAATGGGAAATCACGATGCAGAAAAGATCAGCGCCGGAATAAGGAAAATGGCCCAAATAGCACGGCGGTCAACGCCAGGTTCAAAAGCTCTCGGCCAAATAACAAAACACTGCCTCTTAAGGACAACAGTGACGAGCTATCCAACCTAAACAAAATCTTGGATAGGATATGTCAAATCCACAGTACCCCCGGGAAGCCTGCAAACCATACCCACAGATATTGTTGGGTCTTCAAGCAGTCCGGCCGACTTAACGCCGAACACAAGGGGCTCGACACACCAAGCGAGGACGATGACGAACCCCACAAGCAGAGCGCCGGAGAACAAAAGAACTTCCCACAAGAAGTAAAAACAGTGAATTCACTTCAAGTGATAACAAGGAAAAATAGGGCGGCATCTACCAAAGCACGTGCCGCACGGTCCACCCCAGCGGAATCCCGAGATTGGATGACAAGACCAATTACTTTCGACATTCTAGATTACTCCAGAAGTATTCGAAATGCAGGATGGACTACTTTAATATTGGATTCTATAATCGACGGACTACAATTTACAAAAGTCCTAATGGACGGCAACAGTGATATAAACCTGCTATACCAGGACACCATCCGTAGAATGGGGATAGACCCTACCAAAATTCACCGTATCGGCACTTCCTTTAAAGGAGCGACGCCAGGCCCTTATGACAATAGTACGGGCTCCTTACTACTAGAAGTTGTGTTCGGTTCATCCGACAACATCCGTCGCGAAAAGCTAATCTTCCATATCGCCCCATTTAAAAGTAGCCATCAAGCACTATTGGGACGCGAAGCTTTCGCCCGCTTTAACGCAATACCGCATTACGCGTCTCTTACACTTAAAATGCCCGGTCCACGCGGCATCATCTCATTAAAAGCTAACTTAGAGTGTTCCTCGACCACGGAAAAATGTGAGACTGCCTTGACAGCCACAAACTAATCCGGCCTGGCTGATCAAAGCCCCTAAAACAGGTCATTTAGACCCCGGACACGGCTAGGCGAGTCCGGCATAAACAAACAAGGGGCTTCCCAGCCGCATACCCCTTGACAAGGGGCTGCATGAACGAAGAATGAGAGCCAATAAAGCTCAATTTTATTCATTTTTTAAATCATACTCTTTTACATGCATTTTTCGCAAGATCTTTTTTCAAACTAAGTTCTTCTCTTTTACAGATGAACAACGTGCTACACCCGTCCAGGATACAGCACAACGGAGACATAGGCGCAGACGTACAGCAGGGGCCCGTTACAAGGATTCTTTTTAGATTAAGACCCTGCGTAAACCTTTTTTACTGTCTCTTGTTGCTATACATCACCCGGTTTCTTAGCATAACCAAGGAGGAGGCTGATGTTTTGGCATCGGCCACGTCAGAAGATTTCGCACGTACCTGGACACTAGGGGCTTAGGGCATCGTTCGGCCCATTTTTTATAAAGACCGAATACCTTAGGGAGTGTTCGGCGTCTCGAGTTAGGCCTTATATGCATCAGCTCCGAATCATGTCTTTGGTCAAATGTTGGGTTTGCCCGGCTCCTGTGTTTTGCTGCCTTACGTTCTGTATCATCGGCTAACGCGGCACCAGGAGAACTACTGCGTTTGTGCCCCGGTTCGGCCAGGCGAGCACCTCAGTAGAGAAAGCCGAAAACTGACTGTCATGATATAGCGAGAGACTGGTCAACCACTCGATCGACTACCGGAATGTCTAGAATTCCTCCTCTTTGACGAAGGACAGTTTCCCGGTCAGGCACATACGCGCCCCGAATTCAGAGAGCGCGGTGCCCCTAGGGGCTATATCGTAGCTCCACCTTCGAACTCCTATGGCTAAGTGAAAGTGATAAAGCATTATAGTCTAGTTGCCTCGTTTGCTACGCTACCACCTCCTTCATAGGACCAACACATTGGATTAAGTGTGAAAATGCACTTTTTTGCAAACACCCCCACACTATGTGCGTGGGGGCTGAAGCCGAGGACTGCCATCTTTCAGGATATATACACACATACATTAACGGCCGCACAGGAGATATTTCAATACTTGAAAGCACAAGTATAAAAAGCACTTATATTATAAATATGGTTTTACAGATCATACATGTCATTTGAACATAACGTTTTTCGAGCACTGCGACTCTATTAAACGAGCGCCCTGCAGAACTTCCTCGAAATAGTGCTCGGCGGGTAATCGGCTTCTGTCCGAATCCCGGGATGCAACATCGGTGGCGTCCATCTCTGCCCAGCATGTTTTGACACGGGCGAGAGCCATCCGTGCACCCTCTATGCATGCCGACCGCTTCATCGCCTTGATACACGGCACCGCATCAAGGAATTGCTGCACTAAGCCAAAATAAGTCTTCGGCTTGGGCCTTTCCGGCCACAGATGAGCCATGACATCCTTCATGGAAAGTCCGGACAACCTATTTAGCTCAGCCCACTCAGCCAACCGATCGGTTAACGGAAGTGGACGCCCCGGACTATGGAATTGAGACCAAAAAAGCTCTTCCATTTCGTGATCCTTTTGGCTCCGGAAGTGCACGACCGCGTCCGCCGCACTCCCCGCCAAATTCAGATAAGGATCCTCCGCACCCCACAACTGGCCTAACTGAGCATACTTCTGATCGGTGAACTTCCTACGCAGTAGGAAGGGCTTTCCATCCGCAATGTCTCCGGCCTGACGCAGCTCCTCCTTTATAGCCCTCATTGCAGAACGGGCATCCTTGGCTTCTGCGGTGGCCTTCTTCAGGTCCTCTTGCCCCACTCGGCGTTCTCTTTCAAGAACCTCATAGCGGTCGGTAGCATCCTTCAGCTTTACGGCCATTCCGGCCATCTCCTCCCTGCTTCGGCAGTGAGCAGCCTTTTCGGCTTCTAGCTCTTTGGCCGCCTTCGAGGCAGCCGCATCACTCCTTCTGGCTTGCTCCTTGGCTCGAGCAAGCTCTGACCGAAGGCCCTCCATAGCAGCGGCGCCATCTGCATCAAGCATACATGTTGTAAGGCGTGGGCATCAGCTCCCTTAACAGGTGCCGCGGAGAAACTACCCACCTTGTGACTCGTCAATTCGCCTATTGACCAGCGTGATGTCCGCATCCGCAACGTCTAGTTGTCGCTTCAGTTCGGCAACTCTATCAGTCCGGCTGGCCACCAAATGCTCCGCCCCCTGAATAGGAATGGCGACATCTTAAAACTGAGATTATGATCCTCGGCACATCGTCACTTCTGACAACGTACCGAGTCTCAGGGGCTACTATCTATACAGGGCGCACTCTATGTGTAAAACTGTCAAAAGGTATGTCATTTTTACGTACCTCAAACCCCATCAGTAAACTTCAGACGACCTCATGCAACCCGCTCTCAGCGGATGAAATCCTCTCAATGACCGTACTCATTAATGTACGGTGATCTTCTGAGATAGACACCCTCTCGAGCAAATCCTTCAGCTCCCCCTGCCGCACACCAGTGGGTGCCGCACTCTCTGGCCCCGCCGAACTCGGGGAGACCCTCCGTGACGACACCTCAGGGTCGTCCGCCCCGCCTGACGGCGCGGCAGATGGAGGCGTCTCGCTCTCCATCATCTCCGGACGAAGATCCCCCGAAGATGAGCTCAGCTGAGAAGGGCTGAGACCCAAACTACAAGGTAAAAACTTCGGTTATCCTCAGAAATAAAAATAGGGATGTCCCTTATTACAAAACTCCCCTTTTTCTACTTACAGCTTGCTGGAGGGCTGATTCCTTTGGGGAGATAGTGCGGCCGGGGCTTCTCCTGGCGCAGGACCCTCCAGTGAAGATTCCTTCCCCCGCTTTGAGGCCTTGGCCTCCGAATCTTCGGAAGCGGTCCTCTTCTCCCCCTGGAAGGAGGGATTCTCGATCCCCCCTTTCTTGAAAGCCTCCTTAGTGGAGGCGGTAGTTTTTCTGTTTTCCCCTTCGCCCTCTTCTGAAGGCGCAACCTCCAGCATCTTGACTAACACGGGATCCGGCGTGGTCTCGGGGAGGGGGACGGACACCGTATCAGTTTTGCTTGCGCTATCCACTCCTGTCCAAGGGATAGCTGGTTAAAAGGCAAATCCATGATAAACAAATGAATGACATGTTCGGACACAGGGCTACTTACTTGAGTATCCGGGCGATTGCAGCTTAGGCCAGCGTCCTCGGTCAAGTCCGGACACATCTCTTGTGATCCGATGAATAGTTTGTACATCTCCATGGGTGTCATACCCATGAAGTGTTGGAGAGCTCGTGGTCCCTCTGGATTGAATTCCCACTGGCGGGCCCAAGTGATCCATGGACGACGCCCTGCAATATTGGTACATCCTTGGACGACGCCCAGTCAAGCCCTTTATTGATCCATGACGCCAACTGTTGTGGAGGGCCCAAGTGAAAGGCGGGTGGCGGTACCTGCCTGCTGCTCCTAGGAGCGGTGATATAGAACCACTCCTGTTGCCACAAGCCGAGCTCCTCTTGAAAAGAGCCCTCGGGCCATGGAGCATTGGCCCTCTTACTTATAACTGCCCATCCGCACTCTGCCTGTCGCCCCTCGATCAACTTCGGCTCCACGTTGAAGGTCTTGAGCCACAAACCGAAGTGAGGGGTAGTGCGGAGGAAGGCTTCGCAGACAACAATGAACGATGAGATATGGAGGATGGACTCCGGAGCCAAGTCATGGAATTCCAGCCCATAGTAAAACATGAGCCCTCTCACAAAGGGATCCATCAGGAAGCCTAAACCCCGACGGAGGTGAGACACGAACACAACACTCTCACCAGGCTCGGGAGTGGGAATGACTTGCCCTTGGGCGGGCAACCTGTGCAAAATCTCGTAGGTTAGGTACCTGGCTTCTCTCAGCTTTAGCACGTCCCCTTCCGTGACGGAAGAGGGCATCCACCAGCCCTAAAGGCCGGGGCCGGACATTGTCGAAGGTCCGAGGCGCCCGGATCTGGAGCCCTGGGTGTTGGAACTCGGGGAGAGGGGCGGATTCGATTGAGGATTGAAGAAAAGGAACGGGCCTTGGTCTCATTATAAAGAGGGAGAATACCAAGAGCCGTCCCCGTGACCGTTTGGAACTCGCCTTGGATGGAGGGGGCGTGGCAACGGGCGCGGTTGGGTTACCCACGTCCGTATTGATGGGAATCCCGGAATAAGGGGAACACGATCTCTGCTTCGACAAGACATGCCAAGGAAACCGCTTCGCTAAACGCGCTGAGGTGGTATAATAAAAACGATTCGAGTAAAGGCTTGGTTGTGATGTGACGTCACGCCACAAAATACGTCAGCATATTGAACTTGTGTAAATATTATTCTCTCTACGGTGGTATGTGGAATTTATTTTACAGAGCCGGACACTATCCTGGTGTTCACAATCTTCTATGAATTATTCGGAGGAGTAACCCGCCTTGCTATGCCGAAGACAATATGCGCGCCGGACTCGTCGTCATTGAAGCCTGGTTCAGGGGCTACTGAGGGAGTCCTGGACTAGGGGGTGTCCGGATAGCCGAACTATCATCATCGGCCGGACTCCAAGACTATGAAGATACAAGATTGAAGACTTCGTCCCGTGTCCGGATGGGACTTTCCTTGGCGTGGAAGGCAAGCTTGGCAATACGGATATGTAGATCTCCTACCATTGTAACCGACTCTGTGTAACCCTAGTCCTCTCCGGTGTCTATATAAACCAGAGGGTTTTAGTTCGTAGGACACAACAACAATCATACCATAGGCTAGCTTCTAGGGTTTAGCCTCCTCGATCTCGTGGTAGATCCACTCTTGTACTACCCATATCATCAATATCAATCAAGCAGAGTAGGATTTTACCTCCATCGAGAGGGCCCGAACCTGGGTAAAAACATCGTGTCCCTTGTCTCCTATTACCATCCGCCTAGATGCACAGTTCGGGACCCCCTACCCGAGATCCGCCGGTTTTGACACCGACACCCTCCTTCAGAGTATGTTCGTGATGAATAAATTCTAGTTCCAAGTGTTTTCATCTTTTCTTTTCCGAAGTTCTATTTCCTCAGCCATCTCGTCCGGACCTCCATCTAAATCATCGCAAGGCTTATCTTGTTCTTATCAACCTTCGTTTTGTCAGGACCCCGACTCAATGCCACATCGATCTAGCATGTAACTCCTCATATCACTTTGCGGCCTCACGCACGGTATTCCCACGGGTGTCGCCTTACCTTTGCCCGGGACTGTTTGCGCCTTTTGGCACACGTATATGATAGTGTCGCTAGCATCCATATGATAAGGAGCCCGGGCTGACATGGATAGTCGTAAACCCAAAGTGGCACAAACTTACAGGGACAGGCATCCATGACCTAGCATCGAACGTGTCGGTCATCAGCGAGTGAATCCAGGCTGTAGCACGGGGCTAGCAGGACTCCGGTGAACCGGGCTGTAGGGGGCTAACAGGACTCCGGTATTCATCGCATGACATTTCCCCGAAGCTCCGGTATTGATCCCTTGAGCATACACCTGTGGTTCTTTTTTTTATTATCTGTTATCTGCTTTTAGTTAATATTTTGCCACTATTTTGAATTCAAACAAATTCAAACAATGCCAAAAACTCCTCTGAATATTTTTATTTTGCTAGATGGACTTTTCCAAAAGCTCATAAAATAATTCAGGGGTATTTGAAATTATATTCTAATATATGAATATAATCCAAATTCAAATAGCTAATGATTTAAATTCAAAGACCCAAAATATTCCTTACAAATGTTCATTATTTTTGGTTTGGTGCAAGAGCCTTGCCAAAAATATTAAACAGTTAATAAGATCATTTTGAGAAACATTGGATGCAATTTCCCAGGGTTCTTTGCCCTTCTTGAATTAAATCTTGAGGCTTCCAAATTTCCTCAATTCAGGTTTCAAAAATTTAAACATGATGCAAGCAAGATGCAAACACTAGGCAGCACCAGAAGCTAGGGATGTGACAACTCACCCCCACTAACAAAAATCTCGTCCTGAGATTCAAGCGTAGGGTAAGATAAAGGGGGGACACAAACTAACACAATCTTCACGATCCAGGTTGCACTTCATAGGGGCGTTGATTCGATCACCATCTTTGTCTCAATGTCTTGCTTTGAGAACTCCAACTAACATAAAAATGAAAGGAAAGGGAAAACTTTAGCAGGATCGATCTTCTAGAATACCGAACAATTCAAGATCAACTCACGGTGTGAGACATTAATACATCTTGCGGGCTGAGACACGAAGCAAACATCCAAAGGGATGGGGTGAAACAGATGAGGAAGGTTCACTAGGTAGACAACAATTTCACACTTAAGAAGGTGGTGAACAGTTGACAACATAGCGAGGAGTTGAATTGCCATGATACCATAACGAGACATCTTAGAGGAGGTGACTCGTAGAATCATCCCTTAAGTGGCAAAAAGAATTACCTTTGATTCAAAGATCATTAAAACTCTTTATACCAGCTTAAGGCAAATTACAATCGATCATTTGGAGAAGTTTGAAAGAATGGCATACTCAGTTTGGAAAGGAAACTAGAGTTATAAGACAACTCGACAAACGAAAGGCACATTCCAATCGATACCGAGGATATAACCTAGTGTCTGAGCATGCCCTCAAGAACTTGAGCATTTCCATATTCATCAAGGTTTTACCAACATCCGTGTCAAGGATCCTGGCAACACAACACACTACCATGATGAATAGTGATGGATGATGCAGATGCAAAGGAAGATAACACCTTCTCAGATTTCACCTTAGCGAGGGCAAGATGACAAAATCTGGATGATCGACCGAGAGACATTTAGCACTCCGCTTCTAATGTTCTCCTTGATGTACTAGCGTATCCCATTAATAGATATGGTTTGGTATCTAGAACATCAAGTAAAGGTCGGACTTCGGGAGCACAAAAATCATAAGACACAACTAGGGAGTAAATCCTACGAAGTCCTTATGGGGAGGTGGCCAACTTCTTCAATCAAGATACTACAATATTAGGTCTTCCGGAGGGGTGTGTTGGCCACGATATCCACTTTACCGGTTATCGCGAGACCGATATTATAGTTCTTGGGAAATGTCCCAACCATCATATCTGCCTAAGATTCAGATCTGGTTGGTGTCAGAATAATTCAGACTCATCGAGTCTAGAAAGTAAAATGAAAATTTGCAACACAAATCGACGAGATGACGTTGCGAGAATCTCAGGGAATGAACTACGATAGCAAGCTCCAAAACATGAGCTGGTTCTGCTACAAACATGTGAACACGTTGTCCCAGACAAGCATGACCACATAGTAGTCTTACAATAAAACACTACCGAGTTCAGGTGGGAACCATCATTGCGGATAACGGAGTCCTTGATTAAGCCCGGGTTAGCTCTTAAAAAGAAACTCCTTCTCCTTGAACAAATCAATCATTGGCTTGGTGTGCTAGGGACACATATAGAATGGAGGTAGCGAGCCTATCAAACCATAGCATACTTCGCACATGCATGACTGACTTGAGATGGTTCCAGAGGGGCAACATCGACTTTCTCGAATTCACGGCGGCAACTTGCATCAAATGCACATGAACTAGAGGAGGTCACTTCTTACGTCCAAACATATGCTTCATGCACGGGGAATGAAGATAATGCTTATAAAAGTTTCCAATACCAGCTTAATGTCCAACAAAATCATGGAGGAGATAAGAATGTTGTCGATGGGCTCAACAACAATTTATCCCGGTTTCCATGAAGATGGAATTCCATAATTATGTGAACAGGTGATAGCATTGGTCAGATCCAAAAGATATATTGGTGTATGCTCAAGGGATCAACCACGAGTAAGACAACATTATGAACATCGTTGGTTCTGATTTGATTTGACGATAGCCCATACTCAAATCAAAGATTGGGTAAGACAATAGGTCCATAAACTGATCACGGGGGTCAATAGATGAAATACCATCTTTCTTCAACACACATACAAGATATCCCTTTGGAATGAACTGAGTCAGACAAGCTATTATCTTCCAACTCTCCAAGTTGTTGTTTAGCTTAACCAACTAGCTCAGGGTATCCGACACAGATGCTTGGAGAAAGGGTGGTTTATAGGAAACCAACTTGATCACGAGCTCAACATAGCAGTCAGGTGACAACCTGGTGATACTTTCGGGAAGATACTCGAAAAATCACGAACCACCGGTATGTTACTAAGCTCGAGAACAACCTTGCTTTTCAGGGCAAGAAGATATGATCAAAAGAGCGAGGAATTGACACAATCCTAACTCATTGATCGAAGAGTGCACCAGACATAAGGACTAGGTAGCACAGTCTATCTTAGAATGATGATTCAAGAACCAACACACTAAGAATGAAATTATTATCCATTAACTACCAAGCAACAGAGTTGCTAGGAGTATTGAGTTCACACATCATGATTCACCTGTCGGCATTCCGGTTGCGACAACACGGAACCGAGGGATGAATAATGATGGCAAGAAGTATCACTACATCAAGAATTCATAGGATGGTGTGCAATTCCCATGACATTCTTGATATAAAGATGGTATTACTCCAAGGTAGAACAGAACAAAAGCTGGATTAGTATTTGATCTGCGGAGTACGACTGCTTTGACCCGATCCTGGAAATGGACAAGGTACTGGAGTTCGTTTCTCCTAGTCATTCTGGAATAGAATGGCTTGACGGACCACAAGAATAATAGGCACCGATGAACGAATGCACACATACTCTTGACTATCAATTGATAGACGAGGGTCAGGACACAACTAAAGAGAACAACTCAAAGGAACATATAACTTTCTGAGTTGTGGATGCATAGATTAGTATGTCGAGCGAAGCTCAACATTTCTTCCGGATAACCCATGCGGAAAGGGTAGAACTGGCAGATTCACAATTATGAATGGAGAACTCCTCAAGAGTACTCTGATTGTGATCCTTCGGTTCAGCGAGGAACTTCTGCCATAAGCGGTTCATAGTATTTGGAAGAAGGAAATACCACGGACCTCGAGGACTATCGCAAAGTTACTAATATCCTAAAGGAACGAGCAAAGACTATCAACATGAGGTAAGTAGGGTGAGTCTCGGGTTCAGAAACCCAGAAGTAGAATACCTACTACTAAGTGGCATCACGAGATGCTTTCGAGGATGATGGCCAGAATCATCACACTGGGAACACAAAACATGGCTAGATTACCTCGCAATCCTCTAAGACACCTAGGGTCATACTAATAACTCCAACATATATGTCGAGGCAATAGAATACCTCAACTCAGCAATTAGTGTGATTAACCTAGCCTAAAAGAACATCGAAACTAAAGGGAAAGGATTTGCAAATGCATCAGATTATTTAGAAACCTGGGATGACTCGGACAGCATAACGGCTGTAAATGCTCAAAAGATTGGGGACATGCTACAAAAATGGTGGCGTAGCCACTCAGAAGCACAATATCAAGATTTCGGGATCAACAGTTAACATACAGAGGTAGTAGGAGCTGAACTGAGACTTAAATCCAACAATCTTATAAGTCTATGGATTAGTAACACGTGATCCTGATAGAAAGAAGAGAAGGCCTAGTTCTTAACCCCGTAGAAAAAGATAAGATGACTCAGATCAGAAGGGCATAAGGTAAAGGAGTAAAAAGAGCCTTACGTTCCATCCCACAATCAATTCCCTTATATAACTAAAGAATTTCTAGACTCAATTTCGACCAGTTTGGCTTGGTAATCCTACAGGCAATCAAGCTCTGATACCAAAGCTGTCAGGACCCCGACTCAATGCCACATCGATCTAGCATGTAACTCCTCATATCACTTGCGGCCTCATGCACGGTATTCCCACGGGTGTCGCCTTACCTTTGCCTGGGACCGTTTGCGCCTTTTGGCACATGTATATGATAGTGTCGCTAGCATCCATATGATAAGGAGCCCGGGCTGACATGGATAGTCGTAAACCCAAAGTGGCACAAACTTACAGGGACAGGCATCCATGACCCAGCATCGAACGTGTCGGTCATCAGCGAGTGAATCCAGGATGTAGCACTGGGCTAGCAGGACTCCGGTGAACCGGGCTGTAGCGGGCTAACAGGACTCCGGTATTCATCGCGTGACATTTCCGCGAAGGGACAGACACAGGAACGAAGAAGGACACATGCCGGCCAGCCTAAGTGTTCCGGAGCAGTAGCAAGCTACCATGGCTCAGTGGAAACACTAGGAGACATTTCCCGGTAAGAGAGGCTACTAAGGATAAACAACTAGATAGTCAGATCCCACACATACCAAGCATTTCAATAACATACACACAATATGCTCGATATGTGCAAATCCAACATGGCATCACAACACAACTCTACAACTCAAGTATTTATTCAATAGGCTCCGAGGAGCGAGATATTACAAACATGGGTCTCATGACCCAACATTCAGAGCATACAAGGCAAAGCACAAGCGGAAGCTTAACATGTCTGAGTACAGACATCTACAAATGAAGAAGGCTGAAAAGCCTGACTATCTACCCGATCCTGCCGAGGGCACAAGATCGTAGCTGAGGTAACAAGCTAAACGTCGAAGTCCACATGGAACTACTAGTGAGACTGAAGTCTCTCTGCAAAAACATAAAATAGGCAAACGTGAGTACAAATGTACCCAGCAAGACTTACATCAGAACTATCTACATATGCATCATTATCAACAAAGGGGTGGTGGAGTTTAACTGCAGCAAGCCAGCTTTGACTCAGTGGCTAACCTGAACTACGACTGCAAGTAACTCTTTTGAGCTGGCGCACACGAGTCCACATATTCACCAATCAATACACCACTATGGATCCGCTCCCGTCTCCCTACAAGAACGCCATCCATAGCACTCACGCTTATCTTGCGTATTTTAGAGTATCCACTTTCACTTGTCTATGAACTATGCAAGGGGTCCAAGTTTCCATATCCGAGGAATCCGGCTATTCGAATAGATAATGATAACCCTGCAGGGGTGTACTTCTTCACACACACTCTCGCCACTTATCGCCCTGTACACGTCATGTACCTCGGCAACCTTCAAGCGGAAGCCGGGCGAGGGAGTCGGCCACGGCCTACCTAAACACTCAAGTCTCTCGTCCAGGTTTATCGCCTATTCGGGTTCCATCCGCAAGGAGATCCGGCCGGGGTGTCGCTCACGGCCCCAAACGATGTGAGCAGGGTTCCCAAGCCCACCATCCGGGTGCCACTTGGTACACCGTGCCACTGTGCCTAGTCTGTCCCAAGCCCACTTGTACCGGGTGCCACTTGGTAGACTACTAACACTACCTACAAACACCAGAAACTAGTTGCAACTCCTGGACAGAGAACAAGGGTGATTAAGAAGCCAAGAGGGCTTGGAGCGCCCGGAGCCCAATGTGTGGTAGTAACTGTTCATGGATCACAAACATAGAACTCATTTCATGAGGACGGCTGCAATGAGACAACCCACCATGTACTCCTACATGGCCTCTCACCGCTACCTTTACCAAATCGTGTTCACACACTTAGCTCTCAACAGTAGGACATGTTTACACACCTTCGATTCATCCCGGATGAATCAGACCTGACACAACCCTAAGCAATAGCAGGCATGACAATCAAGCATGAATGAGTAGGCACATCAGGGCTCAAACAACTCCTACTCATGCTAGTGGGTTTCATCTATTTACTGTGGAATGACAGGTCATGCAGAGGATAAAGGGGTTCAACTACCGCAGCAAGTAACAGTTGTATCGTTGTTGTCCTAATGCAGTAAAAGAGAGCAGGAGCGAGAGAGTAGGATTGTATCAGAATGAACAAGGGGTTTTTGCTTGCCTGGCACTTCTGAAGATAATATAGTTCTTCATCGGTGTCATCGAACTCATCGTCGAACGTCGTCTACTGAGAGGGGATAATCACCGGCAAACAAGGAAGAACACAATCAATGCAATGCACAATATGATGCATGATCATGACATGGCAATATGCTGTGATTTGAGCTAATGCAACTAGCAGCAAGTTAAATGGAGTTGGTTTGAACCCTAGGTTCAAATTCAAACTCCACATGTGATTATTTAAATGCCATTCATATGATTTGTGCTATACAGCAGCTATAAGTTGTTCTAACATGCATGAAAATGGTATAGATGGATAGATGGGATTTTTCTGATCATTTTTCATATATAATTTATTTCATTTGGAGTTACGGTTGAATTTATATGAATTTTAAAAGTTTATGCTATTTACTGGAATTTCTGAATTATTTTAAATCCAGAAATTGTTTACTGCATCAGCATGACAACAGCATTGCGTCAGCAGGTCAACCGCGCTGACCCAGGTCAACCTTGACCTGTGGGTCCCGCATGTCAGTGTAACTTCATCAGCAGCAGACGCTGACCAGTGGGGTCGGTCAACGCTGAGGTGGCACGGTCAAACAGGCTGGTGGGGCCACGGTCATTAGCTTAATTAAACAGGGAATAACCCTGTGGTTAATTAACGGGTGGGGCCCGTCTGTCAGCGTCTGTTAGGGAGGGATTAGACTTAATTAAGCGACCACGTCATCACGCCAGAGTTTGGCCGGCGGTGACCTCAAAGCGCGGCGGAAACTCGCCGGAAAACTGCTACGGGGCGCAGTTTTGCGTGTGGTTTGCGTCTATGGGTGGCTGAAGGTGCGCCGCATCCAACTGGGCAAGCGGCAGCGGCTGGGGTGGCCGGAGCTCGCCGGAAACGAGCTCGCGGCGGCGGCCGGAGTTCGGGCGTCGGCGGAAACGGCGCCACAGCGAACGGCGGGAGCAGTGGGTGGGGGTTTTGGGCTTTTGGCATCGCGCTGAGCATGGTGGTATGCTCAGACGCGACGTGCGTGAGCTCTAGCCACGGCGGCGACACAGCCGGCGGCGACGGGTTCTCGGGATCGACAGAGGCGACGGCTACGCGGTGAAATCGAGCACGGGGAGAGAGAGGGGAGGCGTAGGAGCTCACAGTGGAGAGGAAGAGGTGGTCGGCGAGCTCGGAGGCGACCGGAGTTCAACGAATCGGGCGATGGCGACCGGCAAGTCCGAGGTAGGAGACGAGCTCGAAGGCGTCTCTTCAAGGCGTCCGGGCTCGTGGGACTGGGCGTAGAGGTGCACCTCAGCGAGGCGGTGCTCGTGGGCTAGCTGGCTTGGCGTGGGGAGGTCGGTGGCCACGACGAACGGCGACGGTGGCGACGGCTCTGTTCGGTGGAGAGAGGAGTGGAACAGAGGAGGGGACGAGGTCGGGGGAGAGTGAGAGAGGGTCGAGAGGAGTGCGTGGCATCACCCGAAGAGGCCAGGGCGAAGCGGCAAGCAGGAGGTGGCGAGGCGCGTGCGCGCGCGCCGCGGCCACACGCCCTCCTGCCCACTGGCAGGAGGTGGAAGACGACAGGGAGGTGGAGCTGGGCTGGGCTGGCTTTGCCCGGCTGGGCTGCTGCACAGGAGCTGGGCCGGCTACAGTTGCGGGCCGCCTGGTACGTTTCTGTTCTTTTTTTTATTATCTGTTATCTGCTTTTAGTTAATATTTTGCCACTATTTTGAATTCAAACAAATTCAAACAATGCCAAAAACTCCTCTGAATATTTTTATTTTGCTAGATGGACTTTTCCAAAAGCTCATAAAATAATTCAGGGGTATTTGAAATTATATTCTAATATATGAATATAATCCAAATTCAAATAGCTAATGATTTAAATTCAAAGACCCAAAATATTCCTTACAAATGTTCATTATTTTTGGTTTGGTGCAAGAGCCTTGCCAAAAATATTAAACAGTTAATAAGATCATTTTGAGAAACATTGAATGCAATTTCCCAGGGTTCTTTGCCCTTCTTGAATTAAATCTTGAGGCTTCCAAATTTCCTCAATTCAGGTTTCAAAAATTTAAACATGATGCAAGCAAGATGCAAACACGGGCAGCACCAGAAGCTAGGGATGTGACACGTTTATTTAATCCTTCTGTTTGCCGGAGTTCTTCATGGGGGTTCTTCATGATTTAATTCATTCTTCAAGAGTTCATCAACATTTTGTTGGAGAAATTCAAGTACCTTTTCTTCTTGCATCTCGAAGTGCAATTAATTCTCTGTATCCTTTTGAAGTGGAGTTTTGCATTTCTTTGTTCTACTCAGCTCTTTAATCTTTTCCGTTTGTGGTCGGTTATCACCTCGTAATTCTGAGATGTTATCCATAAGTCCACAACAATCTTATTCTTTTATTGTTGAATTTCCAACAACTCTGTTCAATCTTTTCTTCTAAGGTTGCTTTCTAGTTCATTCGTGGTAGAAGATGTCATCTTCTTCTCCATTCTTTTCTTTCAACTTTTTTTCAATTCTTCTGGAGGCATTGTGTTGTTCCTCTCGTCAACTATCGTTCCATTTTGTCAATCTCAGTTCCAACTCTTTCCATGTTCAGCCGGAGTGCTGCCTAAATCCTTTCAGTCTTATTCGTTTCTATCTCGTTCTAACCGGAGTGGTTTCATAGTCTATCTGATTCCGTGAGTTTTAGATTCTCTTTATTCTCGTCGTTCCTCTCTTCTTCTCGAGTTTTCACAATTCTTTGCTGCTTCTCTCGAGTTCTTATTTCACCTCATCCCTTTTTCCCTTCCGTCTCGGTCCTAAGATCTCGGGACGAGATCTCTTGTTAGTGGAGGAGTGTTGTAACTCCCCGGATTCGTTGCGCCAGGTGTCCGCCAGTTATTCGCCGTCGTTGCCATGTCTTTTGGCTTGCGTGTTGCATTTTATCATGTCATCATGTGCATCTCATTTTGAATACGTGTTCGTCTCATGCATCCGAGCATTTTCCCCGTTGTCCGTTTTTCAATCTGGCACTCCTATGTCATCCGGCGTCCCCTTCTTGTCTCTTTTCGTGTGCGGGTGTTAAACATTCTCGGAATGGACGAGGCTTGTCGAGCGGCCTTGGTACCCCACCGGTAGACCGCCTGTCAAGTTTCGTGCCATTTGGAGTCCGTTTGATACTCCAACGATTAACCGTGTAACCCCGAAAGCCCCTTTTGTCTTGCAGCCCAACACCCCTTCAAAGTGGCCCAATAACCCATCCAAACCCCCTCCATGCTCTCGGTCGTTCGATCACGATCGTGTGGGCGAAAACTGCACCCCATTTGGACTCTCCTAGCTCCCAGAATCTATAAATAGGCCCTCTTCCCCGAAATTCGTGGATGAATCCCCCGAAACCCTAGCTTCTTCCTCCTCCCGCTGACGGACACGTCCACCCGCCGCCCGGACATGTCCGCCGCCCTCAGCCACCACCCCCGCGCCAATCCAGAGCCGCCACGTGGCAAGCCGCCGCCACCCTCCGCGCCGGCCCGCGCGGCCCATCCCCGGCCCCCGCGGCCCGCGCCCGCTCCGATCGCGCCACCTCCCGGCCCGCACCCCGCCTCCCCGATCCGGCTCGGCACCGGCGTCCTTCACCGCCGGCGCCCCGCTCCGGCCGTCGCCATGTCGCCGGCGCCGCTCGCCGCCACCGTCCGCCGGCGACCTCGCCTCCCGCCGCCGCCCGCCGGCTCCGCCCGCCCCGCCGCCCGGTGGCCGCCGCCGCCCGGCGACGCCTCTCCCCCGCGCCGCACGGCTTCCGCGCCGCCGCCGCGCCAACCGCCGCCTGCCGCGCCGGCTCCGCCCGCCGCGTCCCCGTTGACCGCGCCCCAGCGCCATACCTCGCCGGGATCCGGCCGGATCCGGCGAGATCCGGCTCGGATCCGTCCTCCCCGTGCCTCCCCGGCATTTCCTCTCGACGCCGGCCACCTCCCCTCCACTCCGGCGAGTTCTCCGGCGAGATCCGCCTCGCCTCGAAATCTGTGCAGATCTGCTGGTTGACCCGTTATTTCCCCAAGTCCCGGTTATTTTTAGCATAATTCTTCACGTCATAACTCAGCATCCGTGGCTCCGTTTTGGGCGTGTAGCATATCAATTTGTTCGCCTCAACGAGTACTTCATTTTGTTCCATTGCACGATGTTCATTTGAGCTCATCTTGGTGCCCTAATGCTGTTCCAAGAGTGCTATGTAATGTTAGTTTCAGATACTTATCAGGATTTGGACATTTGTTATTTTTTCCATGTTTAATGTGTGCCTCCAATGAACTTGAGCTCTACATGTGTTTTTAAGTATGCCATTCAATATTTACAGTGAGGGAATCGAGCTCGTGAAGTAGGGTACTTGCTGTTACTGTTTTGCTAGGCTGAATCTGCTATATCATGATGCTATGTAAACCTGCTGTTACAAGTCATTCTATGCATAATCTGGAGATGTTCACTAACTATGTTTTGTTATACATGTCATTCTCTATCTAATCATGCCCCTGGTTGCATTTATAGCCTGATGTAACTTGTTGGAAGCTTGCTCCAAAGTTGCTAAATAATGTTGCTGTCAGTCTGTTAAGATTAAGTTCAGTTTTGCCATGTGTTTTTCTAGTGATCCATGCACCCTATGAACTTGCTCTTGCCATGCCTAGCTTCATAAATATGTCTTATTACTGTTGGTCACCTTGCCATGCTATGTATTGCTCTGTGGTGAGTGGTACAAGCTCGTCAACATGCCTACTTATTGTTGTTCCTACCATGTATGAATCTGTCATATAACTTGCCATGTTTACATGGGTGCCATCATATATTCTGATACTTTTTGGCTCATGTTCAGTAAAGGAATTTTGTTCTATACATTTAGTAGTATCGTGCCATGCCTTAATTTTCTATGATAAGTTTCTGTAACATGTTGTTTGATAGCTCTAAACATTGCAACCTGATGTTATTTCTGCTAAGCCTGAAACTGTTATTATTTGCAATCTTGCCATGTCCTTTTGAGCATGTTCTAGTGATTTCTGGAGATAGCTCAGTGTTCATGTTATGTCACGCTTTAACTGTACATCATGCCCATGGTTTTTTTTTTCTTATGTTGAGATGTTGTAGCATATTCTTTTGATGCTCGCAAGTTGCCTAGTTGCTGTTTTGGGCAGCTTGTCCTTTAAACTTGTATAGAGTGTATGTGTTGAACCGTTGCTCCGTTTTGAGTGTGCTCTATATGAAACTTGCTTAGAATATTATTCAGCCCCCAACCGAATATTATTCTGGAGACCCACGTGGCTCCGGAATCGAAACAGCAGCCTTCTTTGAAGGAGGGGGCGCTCCGTCTCCACCGGCGTCCTCTATAAATCCGGAGGCGCCGGACATTCTGATGGAAGCACTTCAAAGTGCTTCAATCGTGGAGGAACAACGTACCCTTATGGGTACGGTGGTTGAAAGGTTCAGTCCGCTAAAAGCGGATTGAACCAAGCTTACACTAACCTTCTAACAGGCTTTGAGGTATGTTAAGTAATATATTTTTGTTTATTTACAAAAGGAATACCTGTATATAGATAGTAGCCCCTGAGACTCTGTTTGGCGTTTCACGAATAAGGGTCGAACAGAGGATCAAGTAAAACTTCATAGGACCTAACATATATTTCTACTTGGATGAGCAGGCTGTGAAGCTGACAGCAGATTCGCATGCGGCCGAAGTCTCTGAACTAAAGCGAAGGATAAAGGCAAAACAAGGTATGTTACACCGAAGCAAATATGACCTGATATGAGTTCCATTTTGTTATCTGACTGAGCTTTGCATTTATGCTCAAAGTTGACACATCTGAGGTTGAAGCCCTCAAGAGTGTGCTGGCCAAAGCCAAAAAGGAGTCGGACAAGGAACGAACTGCCTACCAAAAGCATGAGGCGAGGTTGGACGAAGTCCAACAAGAGCTCACAGATGCTATAAGAAAATGTGAGTCTTTGGAGCGCGAGGCATCAGATCGAGACTCCGGACTTGCTACAGCGCTCCAAAGTGCAAATGAGGCCCGGGTTGAAGCCCAAGGCGTGTGTCAAGAGATCCTAGAAGCCGAGCAGATCGCGGCGGGTAAGGTTTTTAATATGCAGAGCAAGTTCGTAAGGAGAAAGTACACCTTTCTGACATGCATTTGGAGTTCTCCTTGACCGTTTGCGGATCTGTCCCGAAGTGTTGTAGACGCTGTGGATTTCTTCCGAGCCGAAGAGGGGAGCTCAACGGAGAAACTGTTCTGGTCATAGTACCTTGAGCCAAAGCAGCCCTTACCCCTCAGCGATCAGCTAAAACAGCTGACCGAGCTACATAGGATTGCCGAACTGGCCATGAATGATGTCATAATCCATCTTTCGCAGCCGAACCAATACCTAATAGCTACTTTGGGCTTGTGAAGCGGCTGGTCGATGCCTGCCGACGTTAGATGCTATAAAGTAGTCGGTCTGCATCGAAGGTGCCTGGATGGCCTTCGCTCGTGTTAAGGTACAGTGGGCGAAGATGAATGCCACTAGTCTTGCAACCGAAGGACCGCCCGCAGGCAAGGAGCATCGTACGCCGGAGAAGTATTTCAGCGACGTCCTTGAAGGATCCCACATTATAGAGGGCCTATGTTCGAAGGACATCATTTTTGAATGAATGTATCTGCAATGCCCAAACTTTGTAATGAAAACATAGCCTTGGTATAATTTTAGTCTTGTTCCCTTAGAAATTATTTATCCTCTGTTGCGGCCGTTTATTAGATATGAGAGTTGTCCATTCGTCAGCTTCAGCCCCTCGTGTAGATACTACGGGGTTGTTCGGAACAGCACAAAAGCACACTTAACCCAACGACTTGGTCCTTGAATGAGGTGCTAGTGCGGCGAACCAGGCAATCAGAGTATGCGGCTTTATCACTCAGACTTAGCCATAGGAGTTTGACAATAAGATTGTAGGTGCAGCACCTGGTATCATTGGGCTATCCGAACTCGGGTGCTGTAAACACCTGACCAGGAAAAACCGGTCCTTCGTGTGACACGGAAAAAACCGCAAGAGATTTGTAATGAGTCACCGAATAGCTGACCAGCTCTCGCCGCATCATGACAGTCAGTTTTTGGCTTTCCCTACTGAGGTGTTTATCCGGCCAACCACAAACACAATCGTAGTAGTTCTCCCTTTATGTCCTTAGCCGAACAATCGGAATGTAAGGTACTAAGCACAAGAGATGGGCAACCCAACTATTAACCCAAGACATGATTCGGAGCCGATGCATATATTGCTAGATTCGGGACGCCGAATTGCACTTGTGGGAGTGTTCGGACTTATGGTAAATTTAATAAATGTATGCAGCTGAATGAAGCCCCTAGCGATTTAGGTCAAGCCGAGGTGTACATGACAATCAGATGATAAAGAAGAAAAAATACGGAAGAAGGAATAAGCCAATACAAAGTAAGTTGGGCGAAAAACTGTTTCCATTATAGTATGATTGGTACGTCGAAACATATTTGTACATATAATGCTATAAGCATTGAGGCTATTATACATGCCGAGCGAAACGGAAAGTTGTGTACAGGTATTTAAGAGCGAGGGGGGAGGTGATCTTGAAGGATCCTTTAAGTACTCCGCCGTACATCTGTGCTGATTTTCGCCTTTGTGTGTGATCCTTTGAGAGGATTAATGGATAAGTTTTTATAAGGGGCCGGGAAAAGGGCCCTTGACACCATAAAAAGGGTGATGTGGGTCGTAAAGAACCTAAAAAGAAAAAATGAAGTTCAGAAAAAGATAGATTGGGGCACATATGCTGCTGCTTGGTTGGGGCGAAGACAGAGGCCAGATTGCTAATATAGCTCCTGACGAGCTGGACTATCATTTTGTGGGGTAGTCGGACTCGTTTGACAGGGTTCGGTGGCTTGACTGCCTATGTGGAGTTCGGCTTGATAAGGCCGAACTGCACTTCTGATGCAAGGGTTGCGGTGTGTTCCTCAGTACGGAGGGAGCGATCCATGTTTCCATGAACTATTATAACACCGTGTGGTCCTGGCATTTTGTAGATAAGCATAATGCGGGACCGCGTTCAAGTGGGCAAACATAGTTCATTCGAGCAGTGCGTGATAGCCACTACGAAAAGGGACGATGTCGAAGATCAAGTCTTCGCTTTGGAAGTTGTCCAGCTAACCAAATATGACCTCCATTGTGATTGAGCCCGTGCAACAGGCCTCTACACCAGGTATTACTCCTTTGAAGGAAGTTTTGGTGGATTTGATTCTTGACGAGTCAATACCCATTTTCTAGACTGTGTCCTCATAGAGCAGATTAAGACTGCTGCCGCCGTCCATGAGGACTCTCGTGAGGTGGTATCCATCGATAATTGGGTCGAGGACTAATGCGGCTGAACCTCCATGACGGATACTGGTCGGATGGTCCTTGTGATTAAAGGTGATCGGGCATGCTGACCATGGGTTGAATTTTGGGGCGACTGGGTCTATTGCATAGACGTCCCTTAATGCGCGCTTGCACTCCCTTTTGGGGATGTGAGTAGCATATATCATATTCATCGTCTTGACCTCGGGGGGAAATTTCTTTTGTCCCCCTATGTTCGGTGGGCGATGCTCCTCATCGTTATCCTCGCTGGGTGACCCTTTCCCTGTGTGCGCGATGTTTAACTTGTCGGCCTGTTCGAAGACCCAACAACTTCTGTTGGTATGGTTAGCACGCTTGTCAAGGGTGCCGTGAATATGGCAAGGTCGAGCGAGTATTCATTCCAGGCTAGATGAGCCGTGCTTGTTTCTTTTGAATGGCCTCTTCCATTGACCGGGCTTGGAGCCACTGAATCCGGCGTTGACCGCCGTGTCTTCGGCATTTCCATCGTTGTTCCTACGCTTGTTTTTATTGTGTTGGGGCCTATCATTTATGTTCTTTACTTCGGAAGTGACATGATCACTGGTACTATTGCTGCTACGGGCCAGCCAGCTATCTTCGCCTGCGCAAAAGAGGGTCATGAGTGCTGTGAGGGCTGCCATGGACTTCTGCTTTTCTTAGCCGAGGCGTCAGGCAAGCCATTCGTTGTGGATGCTGCATTTGAAGGCTGCTAGAGCCTCAGCGTCCGGACAGTCGACAATTTGGTTCTTTTTGACTAGGAACCGGGTCCAGAATTTTCTGGCTGACTCTCCGGGCTGCTGGACTATGTGACTGAGGTCATCGGCGTCTGGAGGTCCGATATAAGTGCACTAGAAGTTTTCTCTAAAGGTGTCCTCCAGGTCTTCCGAGCTTCCAATAGAGGTTTCTGGGAGGCTGTTTAACCAGTGCCGAGCTGGCCCCTTAAGTTTGAGGGGGAGGTATTTGATGGCATGTAGATCATCACCGCGAGCCATGTGAATCTGGAGAAGGAAATCTTCAATCCATACTGCAGGATCTGGGGTGCCATCGTATGACTCGATGTTCATGGGTTTGAACCCTTCTGGGAACTGGTGCTCCATTACCTCATCGGTGAAGCATAGGGGGTGCGCGGCACCTCTATATCGGGCCACGTCACGACGCAGTTCGGATGGTGTCCGTATGCGGTTTTTGGCCTAGGTGAGGTTGTTTTTGTCGGCCAGGCTTGATGGCCATCTTCTTGCGCTGGGGCCCGCCCCCTTGATCCGTATATTAATCTAGTCTGGCTGGCTCTATTATACAGGTCCTGTCGTAGGTCGTAAGTGTATCCTGCAACTGCTATCTCTCTACCTTTACGGCCGGGTGGTGCAGTCGGGTGTTCGGCTTGAGTTATCGCTCTATCCTGGCCACGTGGTGGTCGGTCAGGTCCGTCAGTAGTGTTACACCTAGGCGGTATAAGCTCTGGGTGCTCGTCGTCGAATTGGGGTAGCAGTTTGCACTTCGGGTAACTCTTGGTTGGGCGTTCGAGGCCGTATTCCTCGGCTGCCAGGACATCAGTCCATCTGTCATTGAGCAGATCCTACTCATCTTGAAGCTGCAGCTTCATATTTTTCAGGCTTCTTGCTGTGGCTATTACCGACGCTTAAAGCGCTCTTGTTCGAAGGGTTCCTCTGGCACAATGAATTCTTCATCGCAGAGGCTCTCGTCTTCTTTGGAGATCGGCATGTAGTTACTATCCTCCGAGCCCTCGTCCTCAAGGGGGTATTTGGGGTTTCCTTGCCCCTCCTCCCAATCATCGTGTTCATATGTTGGTTCGATAGGGGATTCTTGGTCTTCAGCATTATCTGGAGTATTGTTGTCTCTGGTGCCGGCATTGCTGTCTTTTTCTCGGCGCGGTTTAGAGCGGCGCCGCTGACGACGACGCTTTGGTGGTGCGATAGGAGAATTATTCTTGACTGGGCCCTTCCCACCTTCACCGTCATCCTCCTTGGGTGTGTCCACCATATACACATCATATGTGGAAGTAGCCGTCCAACGTCCGGTAAGCGGCGGGTCTGGCTTTGCTCTTCTCCGGCATTGTCATCCATGTCGTCGATGTCCTCGGATGTGTAATCGAGCATGTCGGCTAAGTCTTTGACAGTGGCTATGAAGTGGGTGGTGGGCGGGATGTAAAATCCCCCGCTCTCAGCCCCAGGTGCGGGCTACGCATAGTTCGGCAGTGATGCTTCTGTAATGGCGAGAGACTGCATTAAGTCCAGAACCTCGTTTAAGAGTGGGGTCTGGACAGGGAAGCGAGAATCCGTGGAGCGGGGCGGGACAGGAGTTCCCTGGCCGAGCTCATATAACAAGGACCTTGAGAGTTTAGAGTTGGTGTATGGAGGTGAGTCCGGCTCAATGTGGATAGAGGGATCCTAGGGTAATTCCGGGACGACCGGTGAGTTGATCCCCTCCATACCTTCGGTGCTGAGCTCTATGGCTGCGGAGAGTCCGGCGGTCTCTAAAATCCCGTCTTCGGACTCGGCGAGGATTTTCAGATCTGAGGCCGGAGCTGTGGTTGAGGCCGTGAACCCTTGGAAGATCAAGTCTCCTCGGATATCAGCAACATAGTTTAGGTTTCCGAAACTGATTTGATGACCAGGGCGTAGCTGTCGATTTGCTCCAGATGGCCAATCGAATTGGCGCGCAGTGCGAAGCCGCCGAATACGAAGATTTGGCCGGGGAGAAAAGTCTCCCTCAAGGCGGTATTGATGTGGATGGTTGCTGGAGCCATCGAGCCTTCTAGTTACGACACAGTGGAACTCTCAATGAAAGCACCAATGTCGGTGTCAAAACCGGCAGATCTCGGGTAGGGGGTCCCAAATTTTGTGTCTGAGGATCGAAGTTAACGAGGAGGCAGGGAACACGATGTTTACCCAGGTTCGGGCCCTCTTGATGGAGGTAATATCCTACTTCCTTCTTGATTGACTTTGATGACTCTAGGGGTTACAAGAGTTGATCTACTTCGAGATCGTAATGGCTAAACCCTAGATGTCTAGCCTGTATGATTGTCTTCGCCCTATGGACTAAACCCTCCGGTTTATATAGACATTGGAGGGATCTAGGGTTGTATAGAGTCGGTTACAAAGAAAGGAAAGTACATGATGTGAACACCAAGCTTGCCATCCATGCAAAGGAGAATCCCTTCCGGACACGGGAGAGGTCCTTCTATCTTGTATCTTCATGGCCCATCAGTCTGGCCCATGTCACATAGGCCTGATGCCCGAGGACACCTTAGTCCAGGACTCCCTCAGGGTGGACCTGTGCTTGGGTACTTCACTTCCTTTGACAAGCATCCCACTTATGATTAACCCCTCTCGCAAGCATCCACAACTACGAAAGAAGAATTAAGGTAAAACTAACCATAGCATGAAACATATGGATCCAAATCAGCCCCTTACGAAGCAACGCATAAAGTAGGGTTTAAGATGTTGTCACTCTAGCAACCCATCATCTACTTATTACTTCCCAATGCCTTCCCCTAGGACCATATCATAGTGAAGTGTCATGTAGTCGACGTTCACATAAAACCACTAGAGGAAAGACAACATACATCTCATCAAAATATCGAACGAATACCACATTCACATGACTACTTATAACAAGACTTCTCCTATGTCATCAGGAACAAACGTAACTACTCACAATTCATATTCATGTTCATAATCATAGGGGTATTAATATGCATTAAGGATCTGAACATATGATCTTCCACCGAATAAACCAACAAGCATCAACTACAAGGAGTAATCAACACTACTAGCAACCCACAGGTACCAACCTGGGGTTTTGAGACAAAGATCGGATACAAGAGATGAACTAGGGTTTGAGAGGAGATGGTGCTGGTAAAGATGTTGATGGATATTGACCCCCTCTTGATGAGAGGATCGATGGTGATGACGATGGCGAAGATTTCCCCCTCCCAGAGGGATGTTTCCCCGGCAGAATATCTCCGTCGGAGCCCTAGATTGGTTCCATCCAGGTTCCACCTCGAGACGGCAGCGCTTCATCCAGAAAGCTTACTTTTGAATTTTTTTTCCAGGGCAAAAGACACCATATAGGAGAAGATGGGCATCGGGGGCCTGCCAGGTGGCCCACATGGCAGGGGGGTGCACCCAGGGGGTAGGGCGCGCCCTCCACCCTCGTGGCTGTTGGGTGCCCCTCCTCTAGTTCTTTCTTCACCCAATATTTTTAATATATTCCGAAACTGACTTTCGTGGAGTTTTAGGACTTTTAGAGTTGTGCAGAATAGGTCTCTAATATTTGCTCCTTTTCCAGCCCAGAATTCCAGCTGCCGGCAGTCTCCTTCTTCGTGTAAACCTTATAAAATAAGAGAGAAAAGGCATAAGTATTGTGACATAATGTGTAGTAACAGCCCATAATGCAATAAATATTGATATAAAATCATGATGCAAAATGGACGTATCAACTCCCCCAAGCTTGCAGACTAAGGCATAGCCTAGTGGTAGGAAGGGGCTGATGCCTTCCCACCCACCCAGGTTCAAGGCATGATACTTGCAATTTGGGTTTGTTGCACCAATTATACTGTAGGGGGTTCCCTTACAATCTTTCTATCAAACAAACTCCCCCAAGCTTAGACCACGTTTGTCCTCAAGCGAAAGCCGACATCGAAAAATATGTCCACATGTTTAGATATAGAGGTGTCAATAAAATAAAACACAGACATGAGGGCCTCATGATCATTCTTAGAATAGCAACATATATATTGTCATATGATTTCTTATGCTAAAGCAACAATCTATTCACAATGTAAAGTATGAATCAGAAACTTCATTGAAAACTAGCAAACTATAATCTCGGTCATTGAAGTAATTGCAATTTATCATAACATCGGAAAGAGTCAATATAAGAGTTTTTCAGCAAGTCCACATACTCAACTATCATTTAGTCTTTCACAATTGCTAACACTGACGCAATACTTATGGTTATGAAGTTTCAATCGGACATAGAGAAAGATAGGGGCTTATAATTTCGCCTCCCAACCTTTTACCTAAAGGGTAATGTTAAGGATAATAATTTATGAAAACCTACATCCAATTGGATATATATATCAGGATCTTTCCTATACATAGTGCTTGCCAAAGGATAATGTGTAAAAAGGAAAGGTGAAGATCACCATGACTCTTGTATAAGGGTAGAAGGTAAAAATAAAAGATAGGCCCTTCGTAGAGGGAGGTAGAGGTTGTCATGCTCTTTTATGGTTGGATGAAAAAAATCTTAATGCAAAATAATGTCACTTTATATTTCCACTTGTGATAAGGACCTTTATTATGCAGTCTGTCGCTTTTATTTGTTCCACATCACAAGCTCGTATAAGCTTATTTTCTTCACACTAAGGATTATACATATTTAGAGAGCAATTTTTATTGCTTGCACCAATGACAACTTACTTGAAGGACCTTACTCAATCCATTGGTAGGTATGGTGGACTCTCATGGCAAAACTGGTTTTAGGGATGTTTGGAAGCACAAGTAGTATCTCTACTTGGTGCAAAGAATTTGGCTAGTATGAGGGGGAAAGGCAAGCTCAACATGTTGGATGATCCATGATAATATAATTTATTCGGATATAAGGAAACATAACCCATTACGTTGTCTTCCTTGTCCAACATCAACTTTTTAGCATGTCATGTTTTAATGAGTGCTCACAATCATAAAAGATGTCCAAGATAGATATTTATATGTGAAAACCTCTCTTTCTTTATTACTTCCTATTAATTGCAATGATGACCAAAACTATGTTTCTCAACTCTCAACAACTTTTATTCATCATACTCTTTATATGTGAAGTCATTGCTTTCCATAAGATCAATATGATCTTTTTTTATTCTTTCTTTTGCTTTTATTCCCTCAAGATCATAGCAAGATAGCAAAGCCCTCAACTCAAAACTAATCTTTATTATATATAGCTCACAAACTCGATTACATAGATAGGGATCAAAACAAAACTCAAAGCTAGATCATACTAAAACTTTATTCTACTAGATCAAGATATAACCAAAAGGATCGAACTAAGAAAAACGGTAAAGACAGAAGTGTGATGGTGATACGATACCGGAGCACCTCCCCCAAGCTTGGCAGTTGCCAAGGGGAGTGCCCATACCCATGTATTTATGTATCTTTCTTCGGAGGTGGTGATGATGGGGTTGTTGATGATGTAGTGTTGCACATAGAGCATAGGAGATGCTCCAACTTGTAGATTATGCCCTTGAGTGTGGTGATATGCTCTTGTAACAAAATATTTCACGCGTGAGATACTTGTTTTGTATGCGAACTATTTCAATCATCTTGAAAGATTCAATTTTAGTAGAGGTGAGATGATTGTAGTAAGGTTGAAAGACACCTTCTTCTTCTACAGCCGGGACTTGCTCTTCTGTGGCTTCCTTGATCTTGTCACCTTCCTTGATATCCCCAAGTTCTTCTCGCTTCGTCTATATCTTCATTAGCCAAGCATCGTCGCCCACGTTGTTGGAGGAGGGAGACGACATGATGTCTGACCTTGAGAAACTCTAGCAGAAAAGAGCTTATAACGAAAACAGGAGATTCCGTCGTGGTACAGTGGTCAAAACATTCGGGAGATTATATAATGAATTTTTACTGACCAAAAGAAGTATCGTGCAAGAAAACAGAGTTCGGAGGGCACACAAGGTATCCACGAGGTAGGGGATCGTGCCTAGGGGGTAGGGCGTGCCCTCCACCTTCGTGGATGCCTCGTGTCTCCTTCAGACTGCTTCTTATTTTCCTAATTTTTTGAAATATTCCAAAACGGAGAAAAATTGCTATTTGAGCAGTTTTGGAGTTGGTTTACTTACCGTACCACATACCTATTCCTTTTCGGAGCCTGAAATGTACTCCTCCGGGGTTACGGTGTCAATAACATTGGTTTCAACATTTATGGGATTACCTGAGATATAATGTTTGATTCTTTGACCGTTCACCACCTTCAGATTTATGCCTTCGGTGTTATTGATTTTGATGGCACCGGAATGATAGACCTCCTCGATAATTTAAGGACCTTCCCATTTAGGGAGAAGTTTTCCTTCATAAAAATCTTAAATGAGAGTTGTATAGCAAAACATAATCACCTACATTAAACTCACGCTTTTGTATCCTTTGTCATGCCTTCTTTTAACTTTTTCTTTAAATAATTTGGCGTTCTCATAGGCCTGGATTCTCCATTCATCAAGTGAGCTAATGTCAAATAGCCTCTTCTCACCGGCAAGTTTGAAATCATAATTGAGCTCTTTAATGGCCCAGTATGCCATATGTTCTAGTTCGAGAGGTAAGTGACATGCTTTTCCATAAACCATTTTATACAGAGACATACCCATAGGATTTTTATATGCAGTTCTATAGGATCATAATGCATCATCAAGTTTCTTGGAACAATTCTTTCAAGATCTATTAACAGTCTTTTGCAAAATCAATTTAATCTATCCATTACTCAATTCTACTTGACCACTAGACTGAGGGTGGTATGGAGATGCAATTCTATGATTAACATCATACTTAGAAAGCATTTTACGAAAAGCACCATGAATAAAATGTGAACCACTATCAGCATTAAATATCTAGGGACTCCAAACCTCGGGGAAATAACTTCTTTAAGCATCTTAATAGAGGTGTTATGATCAGCACTACTAGTTGGGATAGCTTCTACCCACTTTGTAACGTAATCAAAAACAACTAAAATATGTGTATACCCATTAGAGGAAGGAAAATGTCCCATATAATCAAAGCCCCAAACATCAAATGGTCCAATAACAAGTGAATAGTTCATAGGCATTTCTTGACGTCTACTAATATTACCAATTCTTTGACATTCATCACAAGACAAGACAAACTTACGGGTATCTTTGTAGAGAGTAGGCCAATAAAAACCGGATTGCAATACCTTATGTGTAGGCTATCTCCAACATGGTGTCCTCCGTAAGCCTCGGAGTGACACTTGCGTAGGATCTGTTCCTGTTCATGCTCAGGTACAAAATGTCTAATAACACCATCTACTCCTTCTTTATAAAGGTGTGGGTCATCCCAAAAGTAATTTCTTAAATCATAGAAAAACTTTTTCTTTCGCTAGTATGTGAAACTAGGCGGTATAAATTTAGCAACAATGTAATTAGCATAATCAGCATACCATGGAGAAGTACGAGAAGCATTTATGACAGCTAATTGTTCATCAAGAAAGCTATCATCAATAGGTAGTGGGTCATCAAGAACATTTTCTAACCTAAACAAGTTGTCTGCAATGGGGTTCTCAGCTCCCTTTCTATCAATAATATGAAATCAAATTCTTTTAGCAAAAGAACCCATCTAATAAGTCTAGGTTTAGCATCTTTCTTTTCCATAAGGTATTTAATAGCAGCATGATCAGTCTGAACAGTTACTTTGGAATTAACAATATAAGGTATGAACTTATCACAAGCAAACACAACTTAAAAATTCTTTTTCTGTAGTAGCATAATTTCTTTGGGAACTGTCTAGAGTTTTACTAGCATATTGGGTAACATTTAGTTTCTTATCAACTCTTTGTCCTAGAACAGCACCCACAGCATAATCACTAGCATCACACATAATTTCAAAGGGTAAATTCCAATCACGTGGCTGAACAATAGGTGCAGAAATCAAGGCTTTCTTAAGTATTTCAAATGCTTCTACACAATCATCATCAAAAACAAAAGGAACATCTTTTTGCAAGAGATTAGTCAGAGGCCTAGAAATTTTAGAGAAGTCTTTAATAAACCTCCTATAATAACCAGCATGACCAAGAAAACTTCTTATACCTTTGTCGTCCTTAGGACATGGCATCTTTTCAATAGCATCTACTTTAGCTGTATCTACCTCAATACCTCTTTCAGAAATTTTATGCCCCAATACAATACCTTAACCATAAAGTGGCACTTCTCGCAATTCAAGACAAGATTAGCTTCTTCACATCTCTGCAAAACTCGATCCAGGTTGCTTAAGCAATCATCAAAAGAAGTTCCGTAAACGGAGAAATCATCCATGAAAACCTCAACAATCTTTTCACAAAAGTCAGAGAATATAGCTGTTATACATCTTTGAAAGGTAGCAGGTGCATTACATAAACCAAAAGGCATAAGTCTATAAGCAAACGTACCAAAAGGGCAAGTAAAAGTGGTATTTTCCTAATCCTCTTTTGACACAGGTATTTGAGAGAGACCAGAATAACCATCTACAAAGAATAAATGTGTATGTTTGGATAATCTTTCTAGCATTTGATCAATAAAAGATAAAGGGTAATGATCTTTTCTAGTAGCTTTATTTAATTTGTGGAAATCAATTACCAATCTATAACCTATAACAATTCTTTGTGGGAACAATTCATCTTTATCATTAGGAACAACAGTAATACCTCCCTTCTTAGGGACACAATGGATACGACTTACCCACTGACTATCAGCAACAGGATAAATTATACCTGCCTCCAGAAGCTTTAGTATTTCATTTCTTACCACTTCTTTCATCTTAGGATTTAACAGTCGTTGATGATCAACAACCGGTTTAGCATCTTTTTCTAGTTTTATTTTGTGCTGGCATAGAGTGGGACTAATGCCGTTAATATCATCAACAGTATATCCAATAGCAGCACGGTGCTTCTTCAGAGTTTTCAATAATTTCTCTTCTTCATGCTCTGAAAGGTTAGCAATAATAATAACATGATATATCTTCTTTTCATCAAGATAAGCATGTTTCAAAGTATCAGGTAATTGTTTAAGCTCAAACAAGGGATCACCCTTGGGTGGAGGAGGATCCCCAAGGATTTCAACAGGAAAGTTGTGTTTCAAAATAGGTTCGTGTTTAAATAATACTTCATCTATTTCCCTTCTTTCATTCATAAACATATTGTTTTCATGGTCTAGCAAATATTGTTCTAAAGGATCATTACGAGGCACGACGATAGAATCAAGACCAATAATTTCATCTTTACTAGGAAATTATTTATCATGGGGTTGTCTATGAAATTTAGCAAAATTAAAGTCATGAGACATATCCCCTAAACCAACAGTAACAATATCCTTTTCACAGACTATCCTAGCATTAACAGTATTTAAGAAGGTTCTACCAAATATGATGGGACAAAAGTCATGTTGTGGGAAACCAAGAACAATAAAATCAGTAGGGTATTTAATTTTCCCACACAAGACTTCAACATCTCTAACAATCCCAATTGGTGAAATAGTGTCTCTATTGGCAAGCTAAATAGTAACATCAATATCTTCTATCTCAGCAGGTGCAATATCATGCATAATTTCTTTGTATAATGAATGAGGTATTGCACTCGCTCTAGCACCCATATCACATAAACCATGATAACAATGATCTCCTATTTTAATAGAAACAATAGGCATGCCAACAACAGGTCTATGTTTATTTTTAGTATCGGTTCTACCAATTCTAGCGGCTTCATCATAGAAGTAAATAACATGCCCATCAATATTATCGACCAAGAGATCTTTAACCATAGCAATACTAGGTTCAACCTAATTTGCTCTGGGGGTGTAGGTGTTCTAGCATTACTCTTACGAACCACAGTTTAAGCTTTAGAATGATCGTTTATTCTAACAGGGAATGGTGGTTTCTCAATATAAGTAGTATGAACAATAGGATCAACATTATAAGTGATAGTATTTTCTTAAACTTTGATAGGTTCTACTACTTTTAATTCAATGGGAGGATGACATTTAAACCACTTCTCCTTAGGGATATCAACATGAGTAGCAAAATATTCACAGTAAGAAGCTACTATCTCATAGTCAAGTCCATATTTAGTGCTAAATTCACGAAAAGCATCAGTAGCCATAAAAGATTTAACACAATCAAACTTAGGTGTTATACCTGACTCCTTACCTTCGTTGAGTTCCCAATCTTCAGAGTTGCATTTAATTCTTTCCAATAAATCCCACCTGAATTCAATAGTCTTCATGATAAAAGAACTAGTACAAGAAGCATCGAGCATGGAGCGATTAGTAATAGAAAGCCGAGCATAAAATTTTTGAACAAAAATTTCTCTTAAGAGCTCATGATTGGGGCATGAATATAACATTGACTTAAGCCTTCCCCAAGATTGAGCGATACTTTCTCCTTTGCGAGGCCAAAAATTATATATGTAACTACGATCATGATGAACCAGATGCATAGGATAAAACATTTGATGAAATTCCAATTTCAATCGGTTGTAGTTCCATGATCCAATATCATCACATAGCCTAAGCCATCTCAATGCCTTTACCTTCAAAGATAAAGGGAAGACCTTCTTCTTGACAACATCCTAGGGCTTACCTGCAAGCTTAAATAATCCACAAACCTCATCCACATAGATGAGGTGCATATCGGGATGTAATGTTCCATCTCCTGTATAGGGATTAGCTAGCGGTTTCTCTATCATACTCGAAGGAATTTCAAAGTAAATTTTTTCAGTAGGTTCAGTAGGTTGAGGAGCAACTCTTTGCTCTTTTGGTCAGGGTGAAGATACCCCGAACAAACCCCTCAAAGGATTATTTTCCATAGCAACAAGTGACAGTAAATTTCAGCACACTATATAAATGTTTCCTTACCAAATTTCACCTACAAAAGGCGCTTCACTCCCCGGCAACGGCGCCAGAAAAGAATCTTGATGACCCAAAAGTATAGGGGATCTATCATAGTCCTTTCGATAAGTAAGAGTGTCGAACCCAACAAGGAGCAGAAGGAAATGACAAGCGGTTTTCAGTAAGGTATTCTTTGCAAGTAATGAAATTATCGGTAACAGATAGTTTTCTGATAAGATAATTCGTAACGGGTAACAAGTAAAAAAAGTAACTAAAGTGTAGCAAGGTGGCCCAATCCTTTTTGTACTAAAGCACAAGCCTTGATAAACTCTTATATAAAGCAAAGCGCTCCCGAGGACACATGGGAATTACTGTCAAGCTAGTTTTCATCATGCTCATATGATTCACGTTCCTTACTTTGATAATTTGATATGTGGTTGGACCGGTGCATGCTTGGGTACTGCCCTTCCTTGGACAAGCATCCCACTTATGATTAACCCCTCTCGCAAGCATCCGCAACTACGAAAAGAAGAATTAAGGTAAACCTAACCATAGCATGAAACATATGGATCCAAATCAGCCCCTTACGAAGCAACGCATAAACTAGTGTTTAAGCTTCTGTCACTCTAGCAACCCATCATCTACTTATTATTACCAATGCCTTCCCCTAGGCCCAAATCATGGTGAAGTGTCATGTAGTCGACGTTCACATAACACCACTGTAGGAAAGACAACATACACCTCATCAAAATATGGAACGAATACCAAATTCACATGACTACTTATAACAAGACTTCTCCCGTGTACTGAGGAACAAACGTAACTACTCACAAATCATATTCATGTTGATAACCAGAGGGGTATTAATATGCATTAAGGATCTGAACATATGATCTTCCACCGAATAAACCAACTAGCATCAACTACAAGGAGTAATCAACACTACTACCAACCCACAGGTACCAATCTGAGGTTTTTAGACAAAGATCGGATAGAAGAGATGAACTAGGGTTTTAGAGGAGATGGTGCTGGTGAAGATGTTGATGGAGATTGACCCCCTCTCGATGGTGATGACGATGGCGATGATTTCCCCTCCCGGAGGGATGTTTCCCCGGCAGAACAGCTCCGTCGGAGCCCTAGATTGGTTTCGGCCAGGTTCCGCCTCGAGACGGTAGCGCTTCGTCCTGAATGCTTACTTATGATTTTTTCCGGGGCAAAAGACACCATATAGCATAAGATGGGCATCGAGGGCCTGCCAGGTGGCCCACGAGGAAGGGGGCGCACCCAGGGGGTAGGGCACGCCCTCCACCCTCGTGACTGTTGAGTGGCCCCCCTCTAGTGCTTTCTTCTCCCACTATTTCATATATTCTAGAACTGAAGTTCGTGGAGTTTCATGACTTTTGGAGTTGTGTGGAATAGGTCTCTATTATTCTCTCCTTTTCCAGCCTAGAATTCCACTGCCGACATTCTCCCTCTTCGTGTAAACCTTATAAAATAAGAGAGAAAAGGCATAAGTATTGTGACATAATGTGTAGTAATAGCCCATAATGTAATAAATATTGATATAAAAGCATGATGGAAAATGGACGTATCAGCGATGGCCATGGTGGGATAGACAAGGTTGCTTCTTCGTGGACCCTTCGTGGGTGGAGCCCTCCATGGACATGCGCAGCCGTTACCCTTCGTGGGTTGAAGTCTCCATCAACGTGGATGTATGATAGCACCACCTATCAAAACCACGCCAAAAATCTCCGTGTCTACATTGCGTTTGCTCCCTCCAAACTCCTCCCCTTTACCTTCATATGCAATGATTTACATTCCGCTACTATAATCTTAGAATTTCATGTGTAGGTTGATTGCTTGACTAGTGCTAAGTTGATAAAATCTACCAAGACTTAAAATTGGGAAAAGGCTAGATTTTTATTTGGTCAGGTAGTCTAATCACCCCCCCCCCTCTAGACATACTTTCGATCCTACAGAGGGGCAACTAATTTTGCTTCCGGTTGAGGTGAATACCCCGAATAAACCCCTCAAAGATGGTTCTCCATAGTAACAAGTGACAATAAATTTCAGCACGTAGCAATAACTTTTCCTTACCAATTTCCACTTACCAAGACCGCTTCACTCCCAGGCAATGGCACCAGAAAATAGCCTTGATGACCCACAAGTATAGGGGATCAATCATAGTCCTTTCGATAAGTAAGAGTGTGGAACCCAACGAGGAGCAGAAGGAAATGACAAGTGGTTTTTAGCAAGGTGGTTTTCTGCAAGCACTGAAATAGTCGGTAATAGGTAGTTTGATAGGAACATACACTAAAAAAGACACATCCATGACATTTTTGGCCGAACGAAATTTTTTCTGTCATACTTATCACATTTTAATGTTTGTCCACTCAATTCAGTCTGTATATTTTGAAGTATCCAGATCATCTTTTCGTGAGGACGGTTTATAAATTATGGTTACACTCCAATATCTGTATGCATTGCAAGGTTTATCGCACCCACCAAGATTCCTAGTCACATGGATGTTTGGTCGATGATTTGTCACGAGCTTTGGACTGTCCTGCTTGTGGGAGTAGGCGGGGCCCCTGCATGCCACCCATAGTTGGACGATCAATCTTCTGTTTAGTACTTCAACATAGTGATTTCCTGGTAAGGATTCACTCGTATCACATCAAGTAAATCTTATTGATTTATTGTATAAATCTTATTGATTTAATGTCATGTTTTCTTTCTTTTCCTGCAATTTTATGGTGTAGGTTTTGCCATGTGACATTCATCACAGAATAAACCGTTTGGTTTGCTCTACGATGGCTATTTTTGCAGGTTTCACTTCTTATGTCATGTCAGTAATGAAGGCACTGTCCATCACTTATATTATTGGAAAAAAGGATCAGTTTGTTGTCTGAGTACAAGCTGAATCCCTATGATGAACTGCAGTTTGGTTTAACAAAAACGCCACAATTAGTCCTTCTCGCGTTTAAAGGAAATGAAGAAAAAAACTGGATCACGGTCACAGATCCTAATCAAGTTAGAAAGCTGATCATAGCAGACCAGACACGAGGATCAAGCACCGGCAGTTGCTCTAGCATTGACAACGGTAGCAGCTCAGTCTGATCCAGCTGAGGATTGGGCATCGACCGCGTCAGTGGATCAGGCTGATGTACCGGAGGATCGGGCATCGACACCGGCACCTGCTCTGACACCGGCACCAGCTCTACAAGGAGCACCATCTCCGGCAGTAGCAGCAGCTTCGGCACCTGCACCAACACATGCACTTGCATCTGCTCCGGCCTGTGCAGCGGCAACCGAATGAGCAGTTGCACCGGCAACAGACTGGGCTGTAGTTCGCACTTCATATGCCAAAGTCCTTACAAAAACCGACATGTCCACCTTCTTGGTAAGCATTAGCCGTCCAAGTGCTTCGTTCTTTTTTCTTTCCATGTTGTTTCACGTGATTCACTATGTTGATCTAACTGTTTGGGTATGTCTTCTTGTTTGCAAACAGAGAATTCCTTGAGCAACGAGGGAGTCGTTCAACAATCTAGGCGACCGTGGCCAAGTTTCTCTTACCATGCGTAGCCTTGGTGTGAATGAACCTGCTCAATATACCGTAAGTACAAAGGATGGTCGCATGATAATTGATGCTAAAGGATGTTCAAGGTTCAAATCTAAATCATATCTTGCGGTAGGGGATGATGTCAAAATCAAACTTTCTCGGCAAGGAGAGCTATTCCAAATCAACTTTGAAATTCTTCAGTAGCAGCACGCAACCGCCGAACTGATCTATCCTCCGAGAGATTTTGATGTAATAATTTGGCATGGTGAAACAAGTGTCCTGTGTGTATAAGTAGTACGAAAATATTATTTATCACATGGTATATCATTGATAGAATTGCAACTCTCATTGCTGGTTAGGAACTGTCGTTCGATTTCATTCCAACAGCTGTCGTGCTTTATTCAATTTTGTGTATTCGCCTTGCGACATCATCTAAAACCAGTGCCGTACCGATCGCTTGCAATATGAAAAGCGCTGAGGTAGAACACATGGGCCCCCAAACATGCAGGGAGGGCCTACGGCCCAAAGTCTAGAACCGTGAGCCTGTCTGAGTATTATATTCTCAGCTGAACCCCCATAATGCCCGTGCGTTGCACGTAACATCAAGATGCATTTGTCTGAGTATTTTATCTTGTGAGAGAAAAGGATGAACGAGGGAAGGCCTTATTTGCAAATGTGGAGACATGTGCAAAATTGCCATAGTTTCCTTCCTATCCGTTAGATATAAATCAGACGGTCTATATTGTAGGATGGCAGGCACACCATCATCACCAACTCTTCTATACTGTGTTAAAAACAACTCTATTTTTTATAATTATATATGTTATATATATTCCCATTGATTTTTCTTAGGTATAAAGTTGTGATTATAAAAGATTTGTATATTTCTTTATAGAGGGAGTATCTCTCTGTCAAAAATATATTTATGTGTAACTAGTTACTCCTGTCTTTCTACTTCCTTTCGCTGATATGTGGGACATCCGGCAATGGGGTCCACATGCCATATGCACAAATTAGAGTGCACAACTGCACGGTAGACACACCCCGTTCGTAGCGCCGCAGTAATGCCCAATGAGCCGTCAAATCACAAACCCCCCTTCCAGCTTTAGCAGTAAGCTGGACGGACGAAGCGGTAATATTTCACTGGGCCTGAATCCCCTTCTCCCACGTCTACTTGTTCAGAGAAAACCCCCTCTCGGCGATTGCATAGGGTTTTCTCATGGAGAACCAGGTACGAATTCTTCATCCATCCCCGATAAATCCAAGTCTCTTGGTCGTAGGTAATCCTAGGATGGCAGCCGCCGCCGTTGATGCATTTTTCTTCCTACTGAATCTAGTGTTTTTCATTTGCAGTGCCCAAAGTGCGAGGACCCTACAGGTTTCTGCGCCCTCGGCAAGACGCCACACTTGTTCCTTCTCATCCTAACACATGATTTTAAAACACGCATAGTATGTTCCTAGAATCCTCTTTTCTATCCGGGAGGGTGGGTTTTTTTTGAACATGTTGTCGACTAATTTGGAAATTTGGATTGCCATATTTGGATAAAAGGTACTACTAGTACGATGGTCAACACTGACGTGAAGGAGGAAGTTATTTCTAGATTTGGATAGGGAATACATTGTGTTCTCATATTATTTTTCCTGCAGTGCATTATTTGCTCTGCCAGAACACATATACTCAAGATGCTCGGCCTTGCCATAAATGAATACACCAGTTTAATGGTCACAGTGAAGACAAGCCATGGATATAAGTTCTGAGTTGGGTTCATGAACCAAGAAAACCGCTGCTTTTTTTATGGCCGAACTTGGATAAACTTTCTCAAGTGTTACGGACTGAAAGTTGGTGCATGAATGTTGACTGAAAGTTGGCGCACGAATGTTGATGGAAATAGCAGAACCTGGTCTCATCTTCACTGCGATCTTCCACCCCGATGTCGTTCCAATTGTTCATACATGTTAGTTTTGTACTGGTTCTTGCTTGTTGCCTTGATTACTTCTTAATCCACCTATTCTGTCTAACTAATCACAATTTAACTTTAGAAGTAGCAACGGATCTCTCACGAAGATGCTACTTCTAACTAATATTTTCTTATAATTGGTGGCACGTGTAGGTTTTTCCAGAGTAAAGTAGGCTGCTCGTTTTTTATTCTATAATAACTCGGCTGTTACTGATGACACTGAAGTTGACTGGCACAACATCCACAAGTTCCTACACTTTATTGATCGTCTTGAGGTCCTTGTGGGGCGTTTCAATGGTGGAAGGCCATGTGAGATATGTGTGCCACTGCTGCACTCATTGAACAGGTCCAACTGTGTCGAGAAACTTATGGTACGAGCTGTTTTTTGTTATATATGTTGTTCATAAACTATTGCTTATACACAGTTTTATAGCTGTGATCTTCTTGAGACAGAAACTGCTCAATTCTATTGTTCCTATACAGATGCCTGACCATGGTCGGGTCAGACTTGCGCTTGGTCACAACATGATGTTTATGTCGACCTACTCCATTCCCCTTGGAGGTGAAAAGATATTTATGCATGGGTGGTCTCAAATAATGAAGGCCCGTCCATCTTGGAGAATAGGACAGAAGATTATGTTCATGCTTTTCCATGGCTCTAAGCGAATATCCTGTTTATTGACCACATTGCGAGATGAAGCCGCTTTCAGAAGGTTGTGGATGCGCGGGGTGGCGCCTGGGCCTTGTCCTGGGGCTTGGCAGCCTCACCCTTGGATAACTGTAGGCAAAGTAGCACTGTTCGAGGCGTTCTTTGTACGGTTGAACCTATATAAGTACTCATACTGCTTTCAGCTATGGTTGTTAAGTGCCCCTGATGGTTTCAGTTAAGGTTGTTAAGTACTCCTGCTGCTTTTACAGTTTTTTGTGTTTCTTTAGTCCCGTCTTCCTCCAGCCACCAAACCAAACCAGCGCCGGCGGGGCCGCCTGCTTCCGCCTCCCACGGCTGGCTGCGCCTTAGCGCACGCATCTCCGCCCACCATCTCCTAAATTGTTAACGCCGACGTCCGAGGCCTCGCCGTCGTCCTCCACGCGCTTTGGTGCGCTTGCCGCGGCGCCGCCCTCTCGCGTTGTCAACATGGTCAATAAACAACAGGAATTCACAGAAGTACGTGGAGAGAATGACAGTAGGGGCCCACCATGTCAGCGTATGGGAAAATAAAATGCTTCCTCCTAGTGTTTTCCTGACATCTGGGACCCACGAGATTCTGAGTGTATATAGTCAATAGACAAGAGAACAACACAAGATCAGCTGACACATGGGACGTAGCTGCTCGAGCAGTATTCTTTTTGTTATTGTTGAGATGGAGTAGGGTTTGAACTAGGTTGTGGCCCGTCTAGCCCAGGCTTGTATTTTATGTTCACCATGTGACCGGCCCAGCTATTTTTTCTTTGTGAAAATGAGCCCAGTTTATTTTTTCTGAAGAATACCCAATCCAGGCCTACTTATTTTTCTACGCCCTAATGGGCTGCAACTCTTTCATGACGCCTGCAAATCTTGAAAGTAATATGAAATGGGTTGTAAATATAAAAACAGATAACAAATTGGCAATTACTTTATAATTTCTAAAAAATTTCACATTTTCAGATTCCTATTTGAAAGTGCGTTATATCGACTAGAGGGGGGGTGAATAGGCGATTTTTAAGAATTCTTCACTGAGGAATTTGCTGGTGAGGAAATTCCTTAGCGAAGAACTACTTGCAGCGGAATATGTACTCAGGAGTAAACATAACAGGATACACACATAGTCAGCATGATGAAATGAAGACTAAAACAGAGTACGGAAAGCGTAAACACAGGATAGCAAGATGAAGACAAACAGACTGAAGAAATTGAACTGAGGAATTTGTGAAAGTCTTCAGTCAAAGTCTTCAAGCACAGATATGAACAACATTCAACACAGTAATGAGGAAATGAAAGAGTTGAGGAAATAGAATCAGTCAGTTGGTGAAGACAATTGATTTGCTAAACCAGTTCCAACTGCTGTCTCAGTTATACTTCTGGTTGGAGCGGCTGAGTATTTAAACTCGAGGACACACAGTCCCGGACACCCAGTCTCTGAGCCGCAATTCAGGACACCGAGTCCTCACCGTATTCTCCTTGAACTAAGACCACGCAGGCCTCGTCCAATCACTCGTGGTAAGTCCTCAGGTGACTTCCAAACCTTCACAGACTTGGTCACTCGGCGATCCACAATTCCTCTTGGATGCTCTAGACCTTGACGCCTAACCGTCTGGAAGAAGCACAGTCTTCAAAGGTAACAAGCGTCGGATCCACGCAGGATCAATTTCTTCAGTGATGCTCAATCACTTTGGGATTGTGGGGGTTTGGTTTTGGGATTTTCCTCACTTGATGATTTTCGCTCAAAGTCCTCGGAGGATGGGTTGCTCTCAAATGACAAGTGTCAAGTTCTCTCGGAGCAGCCAACCAGCTAGTGGTTGTAGGGGGCGGCTATTTATAGCCTAGGGAGCAGCCCGACATGATAAGACATAAATGCCCTTCAATGATATGACCGTTAGGTGGATAAGATATTTTGGGACAGCCGGCGCGCAGCACAGCAACGGTCGGAAATTTGACTCTCAAATTCCTCAGGGCTATCATGTTCCTCACTGTGTAGGCAATTCGCACTGGCGAATTCCTAACTCCTCAGTCAGAGCAAAGTCCTCAGTGAACAGAAGAACTGCGTCTCTGTCACTGACGAATTTGACTGAACTGTATGAGATTTCCAATGGCTTCACTCGAAGGGATTGGTAGGTGTAGGATTTTGAGTTGAGCATCACATGGAAATTTTTTCCTTAGTATTTCCTCGACCCCCTTTAACAGTACGGTGTTTCCTATGACTCAAAAAGAGAAAATGAAACTACGAAAACAAAAGTCTTCACGCTTCATATTCCTCGAATGAATACCAAGTCTTCAAGGTCACACCAATTTCTTCACTTTCAAAGTCTTCAGAAAGTCTTCAGAATATCAAAGTCTTCAGTTGAAGAACTTCATTTTTAGGGGTCGACTTTCTCTGTAAATATCAAACTCCTCATAGACTTATAGACCTGTGTACACTCACAAATGCATCAGTTACTTAACCTATAAGTCTTCAATACACCAAAATCACTAAGGGGCACTAGATGCACTTACAATCTCCCCCTTTTTGGTGATTGATGACAACATAGGTTAAGTTTTCAACGGGGATAAACATATGAAGTGTAAATACTGATATTGAGGAATTTGATTGCAAGATATAGAAGAACTCCCCCTGAATATGTGCATAGTGAGGAATTTGCTTTTGAGGCATTGCACATTTGAAGAATCGAATCATGGAGATCTCCCCCTATATCTTGTAATTCATACACGCATTTGATATATAATATGAAGAATTTGAAATGCATGATGAAATATGGTGCCTGATGAGATTCAGCATGCGTGCAATAATATTAATAAGGAATAAGCATGCAGAATATCACATCAAAAGTTTCAGAGCTCAGTGCATCAAAAGCATCAGAGCACGACCAAAAGTATCAAGGCACCATCGGATTTAAGATTACAACTCATTCCAATAAAAGTTTCGGAAGAACGAGAGTTGTAACTTAATAAAAAAACGCCCATAATATAAACCCGCTTGAAGACTAACTCAGATTTCTCCCCCTTTGTCATCAAATGACCAAAAGGATCGAAACTGAGGACTAACGCCCCTAAAGATTTTCAAGTTGATGGAGGAGCGCCAGCGTTGTCGGGGTTGGTTGTTGAAGTAGGGCCTGCCACAGTGTCGTCCAAATCTTCATGTTCATCAGTTTCACGCGATGAAGAATAAGAACTGGCCACCAGATCAGGAACTTTGACTCTCTTGAATTTCTTCGGAGGTGGTGCAGACCAGTCAAATGCTTCCTGGAGACCCATAGTCTTCAATTCTTCCGCGGAATATACATGGTTGAGAACAGCCCAGGTACGGTTGAGGGTTTAATGAAGGTAGTACTGATTTTTCTTCACTGCATTATGTGTTGAGGTCATGTTGTGAAGAATTGCAGCAAATTGACGCTTCACCCATTTCTGATTGCGTTCAACCTTCTGATGAAGGCTGAGGAGTAACTCACGGTTAGTCATCACCCTGGGAGCTGTTGCTTGAGGCTTTTGCTTGGCTGAGGTATTTGCGGCAGTGTCATGTGTTGCAGAATCGTCATTGGTGGAGTAAGATGTAGCGAGATGGAATTGACCATCCAATGGACGAGTGCCTTCATCAATCACAGCTGCTGCCTTGCCCTTATCATCAGATGATGAAACTGGTCGCTTGAGGACTTCAATGGGCGGCAAGTAGCTGCCATGGTTCAGAGTGTCAGCCTTGTAATTCAGTGAAGATCTTGCCCTTATGAATCTCATAATCCAAGGCGCATAGGGCTCCAGCTCAAAAGGTGACATTGCAACATTAGCCAGAGTCCTCATGAAGAAATCATGAAAGTTGACGGGAACGCCATGAATGATGTTGAAAAGCATGTTCTTCATGATGCCAACGACATCTTCTTCATTTGAGTCGTGGCCTTTGATGGGACTCATTGTCTTCGTCGGGATTCGATAGACAGTCCGAGGCACATACAGTAATTCCTTGACGAGGAATTTTGTTCGAGGGGCCTGCCCTGGCTTCAAAGGCTTCATGAGCACTTGCATAAAATGATCAGTGAGCTCGCAGTCATTGTAGATGCAACGTGCACTTTCATGGGGAGGATCAAGGGGAAGGACACGAAGCAATTCAGTTGCTGGTGCCTTGTAGTGAGTGTTTTCTGTCATCCAATCCAGCACCCATGAATTGACATCTTCAGCATTTCCAGTGATATGCAAAGTGGCATAGAACTGAAGAATGAGTTCTTCATTCCAATCACAGATATCAGTGCAGAAATTTAGGAGTCCTGCATCATGAATAACTCGGAGTACTGGCTCGAAGCACGGCAGAGATTCCATATCCACATGTGGAATATGCTCATGATCGAAGATCTTGTCCTTGTCAAAGAGCACTGAGGAATAGTAGTTGGCTTGAGTAGCAGTCCAGAAGCGTCTTTTCCTTATGCGAGCAGAGTCATATGGATTGTAAGCAGTGAAGAACACATGATCAGAAAAGAAGTCTTCAGCCTTGAATTTTTGCTTGCTCGAGAACGGATTCTTCGGTTTGGGCAGAGGAATATCAGTGATTTGTAGCACAACCTCAGGACTCGCGATCTCAGGTGCTTCAGGCTGAGGAATTTCTGGTTCCTCTTCTTGTGCAATCTGGGGATCAACAGCAGGTTCTTCAGCACTAGCGGCTGGAATTTCCTCATGAACAGACGATGTGGGATGAGTTTCTTCAGAGCCCAATTGAACAGTTGTAGCTGGGGACTGAGGAATTTGTTGAATCGGAGTGAAGAGGGGAGTATTGGGATGCTGACTTTCCCAAAAGTCATCGTTCATCACTGGTGTAGTGCATCCAATATCCACGTCTTCATCTTCTTTTTCAATTTCCTCAACACCAGCCTCTTCAGCTGTGAACTGAGGCATGGGTGAGGAAACAACTGGTGATGAAGGGAATGTTTCCACTTCAATTTCTTCATCAAACTATTCTGAGGTAGCAACAGATTGATTTTCTTCATCAGATCCGCTTGGGATCTTGTAGTCTTCTCCATAAGGAACAAGTTCCTTAGACGACATGGAGGAAATGGGAACGGCATCAATAGGATTTTCAAGCGAGCTGGTCATCGGCTTCATTTTCTTTGCAGCCGAAGAATTTGACGCAGTAGATGCCTTCCTCTTCTTCACTGCAGCTCATTCTGCAGCCTTTGTCTTCTTCACTTCATAAGCAGAAGGAAGAATTGGAGTTGGTGTTGGCGCAGGAGGAGCTGAGGACTGTGGTTCAATTTCTTCAGGCGCAACTGGTGCAGTTGCCCTGATCTCTTCAGTTTCTTCAGGCGCACCACTAGTGGATGCCCTGGGAATTTCTTCAGCGGCTGGAATAGAGTCATCAGCCCTGGAACTTGTATGCTCATCAGCAGGCTGAAAGTCATCAGCAGTGCTGGCATGTTCTTCAGCAGGCTGAGCAGAGTCTTCAGCCTGAGAATTTTCTTGTTGCGATGGGGCTGCAACAGTTGTCATTTTCTTCGTCAAATTGACGAATCTCACCTTGGCTCCTTGCCAATCAGCATTGTAAGCATCGAAATCCTTGCTGAGGGCTTGGATTTCAGATTGAGCTTTGAGAAGTTCTTCAGGAGTCAGGTTGATGATGTTCTTCCTTAGAAGCTTCTCCTTTCTGGCTTGTGCTCTCTTAATCTCACGAGCCTTTTCAAATTTCCATTTCTCTTCAGCGATGAAATGGCTCAGCATATGACTTTGACCAGGAGTCAGAGGCAGATCAGGCATGGGAGTGTTTGGATCTTGATACCATAGGTCGATGAAGTCAAGGATCTTCTTCGGATCCAAAAGCAGAGGCATAGTTGTTCCTTTGGCTCTAGCGGCCTTGGTTAGTCTGTCTCTGATGATTTCTGCAAGTTCTTCATCAGAAGCTTCGTCATTAGAGGGCACGTTGAAGGCAACCTGTTTCTTTCTAGGACTTGGCCGAGGACCGCGTCCAGCAGTTGCTTTTGTCTTCAGCAGAGTGGGGCCTGATGATGACATTGGTGCAGCTGAGGAACTTGCTGAGACACCAGAAGCAATCGAGAAACCCTGAGTCCTTTGACAGGTAGCAAGATGCAAAGGTGTTGAGGACTTGGAGGGAGCTGCTAGGATTTTGAGGGAGCAGCAGCAGTCTGAGGTATTTGCCGTGAGGGCGCGGCTGAGGAACTGGGCCGTGAGGGCGCTGATGGTGAAGCACTTGGCTTGCGAGCAGGCTTCTTCGGCATTGATTTCCTCGGCTTGACCGAGGTCTCAGCGGCAGCAGCAGCAGCAAAATCCTCATTGAATTTCCTCACTGCCTCCTTGGCCTGTCTTGCCAATTTGGCTTGGCGCCTGGACCATTCTTCAGGAAAGTCTTCACCACCTTTGATGCTAGTGGGATCAGCGACTTGGCCAGGTGCCAGAGGAGCTCTTGGGCATGGAGGGTTTAAGGCGAATTTCTGCATGTACTTGGGAGTAACATAGCGATATTCCCTCCATTCTCGTGCCCATCTTCGTTCTATCCTCTGGATGTGCACTTTGCGCTGATTTTTGTTCTCCTTGCCAAATTTGGCTTCATCAGGTGTGCAGTAATCTTTGTAAATTTCATCAGGGATCTCAAAGGCAGTCATGACCTCCAGTTTCTTTCCTCCCTTCTGCGGTCTCTTGCCTTCTGCCATTTTCTTCAGATGAGGAATTTGAACTATAGAACACTCTGAAGAAGTATGCAGTTTTTCTTCGAGGAACGCTGCAAATGAGTTAAGTTGATGAGAACCTAGTGATTCAGCAGCGGACATGAGTACCTGTGAATAGAGTGTAGGTGCGAGGAATTTGGAGAGGTCATATGCGTTCTCAGAAGATTTTTTGAAAAAGACAAGTTTTGAGGAATTTGACCAGTTGAGCCTTGAGGAATTTCACTAAGCGTTTCGTCTTAGGTTCCAGAGTTGTACAGATTGAAAATCCGCACAATTGAGGAATCTTGAAGAAATGGATGCTTAGAGAGATAAATCAAGAGCATATAGTGTGTGAGGTGTTCATATGTGAAGATTTGAAGAACAAAAACACCTTTGAAGATTTTCAGAAAAGTTTGAGAATCAAAGTGAGTAATAAAAGTGACTTTTAATTACCCAAACTGAAGAACACGACGAACAGAGATGAACCGTGGTGTGTTCGTCACGTTAGATCTCCCACGCCCTAACTTGGCAGAGGGAGACAGCTACGGCGGCGGCGGAGTGAAGATTTCCGCAGCCGGCGCGAGTACGACGGCGACGAGGTCGAGGCAGTGAAGCTCTTCCTCACCGACGGCGATGGAGTAGCGGCGGCGCTAGGGTTTGAGGAGAGCTCGAGCGAGAGACAGCGACCGAGCGGAGTAAATGAAGTAAGAAAGGGAGAGGGGTATTTATAGCCACGGTAAAAACTGCTCGCCCGAAGATTTTGGGACGAACATGCGCCTGCCCTTTCTTCTTCACGCGACATGTGTCACCCACATACTGTGCAAATGAGATCGTGTAAGATCGTGGGTGAATAAACTAATGTATCGTGGGAAGCGGAACAGTTTGAGCGGTAAAACCGAAAATCTGGATAAGATTTGCTTAAAAATTTCGTTCGCAATTTCTTCAGCTGTCAAGGACACAGTGAAGACTTTGAACGAGTTTCAATCAGAACGCACATGAAGAATTTGTGAATAGATTGGGTTGAGTATAGCATAGAGGGAGAAGGGTCCGATCACATTCACTTAGCAGAAATCGCAACTTGAAGAAATAGCAATAAGTGAATGCTGTAGAGGACATAAACTCACATATATATGGCCAATGAAGAAAAACGACGGAAATATTGAAGATTTTGCAAAGTTGAAGAATTTGAAAAACTGAGGAATTTCAAAAATGAGGAAAAACTCAAATTGAAGATTTTCAACTTTTGTGGTGGCTTATCCCACCGTATAAGAGTGATGATTTCAGACACCGCGTACAATTGTCGTAGGGTTCTGAGAATCAGATTCTTCATTAATTTCTTCACACTTAGAGTGTTATTCTTCATTGATTGAAGAAAAACGTTTCTTCATGTGTTGCACATCTAAGTCATCAATTCTGCATAAGGGTTAGGATGTGTGTCCTTTTCAAAGAACATTCGAAGATTCTAAGATATTTAGCTCACACCGCAACTTGCTAAATCTCTTCTCATCCAAGGGCTTAGTGAAGATATCAGCTAGTTGTTCTTCAGTCTTCACATGCTCGATGGAGATGTCGCCCTTCAAGACATGATCACGAAGAAAATGATGACGAATTTGGATGTGCTTAGTCTTCGAGTGCTGAACTGGGTTGTGAGCAATCTTGATGGCACTCTCATTGTCGCAGCGGAGAGGCACATTCTTCACGTTGACGCCATAGTCCTTGAGGGTTTGCTTCATCCAAAGCAGTTGAGCACAGCATGAGCCAGCAGCAATGTATTCAGCTTCAGCAGTAGACAATGATACGCAGTTCTGTTTCTTCGAGGACCAACAGACCAAAGATCGTCCGAGGAAATGACAAGTGCCAGATGTTGACTTGCGGTCCACACGATCACCAGCATAGTCAGAGTCAGAATATCCAATGAGATCAAAAGCAAAGCCCTTGGGGTACCATAATCCTAGTGTTGGTGTGTGAGCTAGATATCGAAGAATATGCTTCACAGCCTTATGGTGTGATTCCTTCGGTGCAGCTTGAAATCGGGCACACATGCAAACACTAAGCATTATATCTGGCCTAGATGCACATAAGTGCAATAAAGAACCAATCATGGAGCAGTATACCTTGTGGTCGAAGTCAATACCATTTTCATCAGTGCATAGATGGCCATTTGTGGGCATAGGAATTTTGACGCCTTTGCAATCTTGCATGCCGAATTTCCTCAGTACATCTTTGAGGTATTTCTCCTGAGATATGAATATGCCATTGCACTGCTGACGAATTTGAAGACCTAAGAAGAATTTCAATTCTCCCATCATAGACATTTGATATTCTTCACTCATCATGTAGGCAAATTCATCACTATATCGTTGGTTAGTACAGCCAAAGATAATATCATCAACATATATTTGGCACACAAACAGTTCACCATCATATGATTTAGTAAAAAGAGTAGGGTCGAGTGAACCGGGTGTGAAGCCATTCTTCACGAAGAATTCCTTCACTGTGTCATACCACGCCCGAGGGGCTTGCTTGAGGCCATAGAGGGCCTTATTGAGTCTGAAGACTTTGTCAGGATTCTTGGGATCTTCAAAACCTGGGGGTTGAGCAACATATACTTCTTCCTCAAGCTTACCATTGAGGAATGCACTTTTCACATCCATTTGATATAAGATGATATCATGATGGTTAGCATAGGCAAGTAAAATGCGAATAGCCTCAAGTCTAGAAACAGGTGCAAAAGTTTCATCGAAATCAATTCCTTCAACCTGTGTGTAGCCTTGAGCTACTAGTCGTGCCTTATTCCTCACCACAAGGCCATTTTCATCTTGCTTGTTGCGGTAGATCCACTTTGTGCCAATGATATTATGCTTGCGAGGATCTGGGCGATTGACCAATTCCCAGACCTTGTTCAGCTCGAACTGATGTAATTCTTCTTGCATAGCCTGAATCCACTCCGGCTCCAGAAATGCTTCATCTACCTTAGTGGGCTCTGAGATAGAGACAAAAGCATAGTGCCCACAAAAGTTAGATAAGTGTGAGGCTTTTGAGCGTGTGAGAGGACCTGGTGCGCTAATGTCATCAATGATCTTCTCCACTTGCACTTCTTTTGCAACGCGTGGATGATTTGGTTGTCGCTGAGGATTTTGATCAGCGTTTTTTTCAGCACCATTTTCCTCATCATGTTCTTCAGGTGCATCATCTCGACGTTCTTCATGAACAGGAATGAATTCTTTAGGAGATTCCTCAGTAGGAATGACATCCTTAGTTGCCTTGAGCTTGATAGCATCCTCAGGTGCTGGTTCATCTAACACAGAAGGTAGGTGCTCTCTATGCGAGCCATTAGTTTCATCGAACCGCACATCTACAGTGTCAACAATCTTGTGAAGAACAATGTTGAAGACTCTGTAGGTGTGCGAGTCCTTTCCGTAACCAAGCATAAAACCTTCATGTGCTTTCGGTGCAAATTTAGAGTTGTGGTGAGGATCTCTAATCCAACATTTAGCACCGAAGACTTTGAAATAACTCACATTGGGTTTCTTGTCAGTGAGGAGTTCATAGGCAGTCTTCTTGAAGAATTTGTGAAGATATACTCTGTTGATGATGTGGCAGGCAGTATCAATTGCATCAATCCAAAAATGCTGAGGCGTTTTGTATTCATCAAGCATAGTGCGAGCCATATCAACAAGAGTTCTGTTCTTGCGCTCCACGACGCCATTCTGCTGAGGAGTATAAGGAGCAGATAACTCATGAGTAATACCAAGTTCATCAAGATAGGCATCAAGACCAGAATTCTTGACCTCAGTTCCATTGTCACTTCTGATGTGCTTGATCTTCACACCAAAGTTGGTTGAAGCCCTCGAGGAAAATCGTTTGAAGACTTCCTGCACTTCATGTTTGTAAGTAACAATGTGTACCCATGTATATCGAGAATAATCATCAACAATGACAAAACCATATAAAGATGCATCATTAGTGACTGCTGAATAATGATTAGGTCCGAAGAGGTCCATGTGAAGCAATTCGAATGGACGGGTAGTGTTCATGATAGTCTTTGTTGGATGCTTGGCCTTGGTCATTTTTCCGGCTTCACATGCTCCGCATAAGTGATCCTTGAGGAATTTGACATTCTCAATGCCAATGACATGCTTCTTCTTCGCAAGCGTGTTCAAATTCCTCATGCCTGCATGACCAAGTCATCGATGCCATAGCCAGCCTTCTGAAGCTTTTGCAAGTAGACACACGGCTGGTTGTGGTCCTGTAGAGAAATCAACAATATACAGATCTCCTCTCCTAAAGCCTTCGAAGACTTTGGAATTGTCAGCTTCCATAATCACAACACAGCGATATTTGCCGAAGACAACAACCATATCAAGATCACAAAGCATTGATACTGACATGAGATTGTATCCTAAGGACTCAACAAGCATGACTTTGTCCATGTACTTATCCTTAGAGATAGCAACCTTACCAAGACCCAATACCTGACTTTTGCCTTTGTCAGCAAAGATGATATGCTTCAGAGGTGAAGGTGATAAGGGAGCATCCATCAATAGATTCTTGTCACCAATCATGTGATTTGTACATCCACTATCGAGGACCCATTCAGTGGTTTTGGGTTGATCATCCTGCAGATGAATTAGTGTAGCTTACAATCTCATATGCTTCATCAGTGAAGAATATGATATCAAGTTCATCAGATGAATTTCATCAAGCAGTAAACAGATATAGCAGTATGAGGACGTGTGAAATGAAAGTACATTTCATCATGATTCGTCTGTGTCCTTTCAGGCATTTTTGTCAGGTCCCCAGCAAAATCTTCAGACATTAGAGCATGTTTGGAGACCTGACCCTGCAGAAGAAATTAGTTCTTTTTCTTCACCACCCACATCTGGAGGGGTGGCAAAGAGTTCATCATCCTGCGAGCACCATGTGAGAAAGGTGGCAAAGATGCCAAACCATTTCGCTTAGCATAGGAGGGGTTAGGGTATGCATATGAATAAGCAGAGTAATTCTTCGAGGACGTATGAACATAATGGTTTGAAGAATAATGCACATATTCCTAGCCCTTAGCTCTACCCTGCGAGACAGAGTTGTTAGCACGATGATAATCATATGAGGACTTTGATCCAGTTGAGGAATTTGATCCATGTGAAGAATTTGATCTGGGGTTCCTGTTCTTCATAGGTGGTGTCATGAGGACATTCACCTGAAGACTTTCAACACATCTTTTGGGAACCCAGATTTTCTTCATGGGGGAACCGTTCCTGCAGTTAGTGCCAACATATCTAGCAAATACTTCACCATTCTGATTTTTGAACAGTTTATAGTTGGAGTCAAATGACTCATCAGAGGAATGAGAAGATTCACACGTAAAGCCAGATAAGTTAGATGGATCAACTGGAGGTCCCTTTGCAGCAACCCATGAGGTTTTGGGATACTGCTCAGGCTTCCAATATGTTCCATCGGCATTGAGTTTCCTCTCAAAGGCAATACCCTCTTTCCTAGGGTTTCTGTTGAGGATCTGCTTTTTGAGCACATCACAAAGTGTCTGATGCCCTTTGAGGCTTTTGTACATGCCTGTCATGTACAATTCCTTCAGCCCTGCATTGTCAGTGATACTAGCAATGTCCTTAGATGAGGAATTAGCGATAGCAGTGGCAGATGAAGAATTTGTAACATCTGAAGCATTTGAACATTCAGGTGAAGAATTAGCAGATTCACGTTCAATGCACTTTAAGCATGGAGGAACAAATTCTTCCTGAGAAGCGCTGATTTGTTGAGCTAGTAATGAATCACGCTCCTTCTGAAGATCTTCATAACACACTCTTAGCTTTTCAAGATCTTCCTTTCTTTGAATAGCTTCAAGAGAAAGCTTCTCATGATCTGACAAGAGGGTATTATGTTGATCTTGAAGGACGTCAAACTTGGAGTGAATTTTCTGAAGACATTCACCCAATGCTTTTGACTGATCCATTTCTTTGTGCAACATATTATCACTTCTTTCTAGCATATCTTGAGTTTGTTCTAAAACGGTTTCTTGTTTAGTGGCAACGCAAATAAGTTTGGTATAGCAGGATTCAATATCATCATCAGATTAATCATTGTCAGATTCATCATTATCAGATTCATTATCACAAGACTCAGATGAGGAGCATTCGGTTACCTCAGTACCGTTTGCCATGAGAAAAGATGCAGAAGATGATGATTCTAGCTCGAAAGTCATCGTTTTGAGAGATTCCTTGAAGTCCTCAAACCAGGGATCATGACGAGTTCGATGACCTTCATACACATCAGAGATTCGGTCCCAGATAAGCTTCGAATTGCCAAGATGCATAATTCGCCCGAATTGATCTCTGGATAGGCAGGAGCAGATGATATCCTTCGCTATGATATCAAGTCGAGTGTACTTGCGAATATCATCAGCATCCGCCATCTTGCATAGATCAGTAAGCCAATCTCAGTGACGGTCCACAGCTCGCTGTTCTTTGCCATGAGGCGCTTCCTCATCATGGCCTTCCACTTGGGATAGTCATGACCGTCAAAGATAGGGCATGTCACTTTCTTCATACCTGCGGTCGACATAACTAAAACTCTAGGTGGTTAAACCAAAATCACACAGAACAAGGGAGTACCTTGCTCTGATACCAATTGAAAGTGCATTATATCAACTAGAGGGGAGGTGAATAGGCGATTTTTAAGAATTCTTCACTGAGGAATTTGCTGGTGAGGAAATTCCTTAGCGAAGAACTACTTGCAGCGGAATATGTACTCGGGAGTAAACATAACAGGATACACACATAGTCAGCATGATGAAATGAAGACTAAAACAGAGTACAGAAAGCGTAAACACAGGATAGCAAGATGAAGACAAACAGACTGAAGAAATTGAACTGAGGAATTTGTGAAAGTCTTCAGTCAAAGTCTTCAAGCACAGATATGAACAACATTCAACACAGTAATGAGGAAATGAAAGAGTTGAGGAAATAGAACCAGTCAGTTGGTGAAGACAATTGATTTGGTAAACCAGTTCCAACTGCTGTCTCAGTTGTACGTCTGGTTGGAGCGGCTGAGTATTTAAACTCGAGGAGACACAGTCCCGAACACCCAGTCTCTGAGCCGCAACTCAGGACACCCAGTCCTCACCGTATTCTCCTTGAACTAAGACCACGCAGGCCCCGTCCAACACTCGTGGTAAGTCTTCAGGTGACTTCCAAACCTTCACAGACTTGGTCACTCGGCGATCCACAATTCCTCTTGGATGCTCTAGACCTTGACGCCTAACCGTCTGGAAGAAGCACAGTCTTCAAAGGTAACAAGCGTCGGATCCACGCAGGATCAATTTCTTCAGTGATGCTCAATCACTTTGGGTTGTGGGGGTTTGGTTTTGGGATTTTCCTCACTTGATGATTTTCGCTCAAAGTCCTCGGAGGATGGGTTGCTCTCAAATGACAAGTGTCAAGTTCTCTCGGAGCAGCCAACCAGCTAGTGGTTGTAGGGGGCGGCTATTTATAGCCTAGGGAGCAGCCCGACATGATAAGACATAAATGCCCTTCAATGATATGACCGTTAGGTGGATAAGATATTTTGGGACAGCCGGCGCGCAGCACAGCAACGGTCGGAAATTTGACTCTCAAATTCCTCAGGGCTATCATGTTCCTCACTGTGTAGGCAATTCGCACTGGCGAATTCCTAACTCCTCAGTCAGAGCAAAGTCCTCAGTGAACAGAAGAACTGCGTCTCTGTCACTGACGAATTTGACTGAACTGTATGAGATTTCCAATGGCTTCACTCGAAGGGATTGGTAGGTGTAGGATTTTGAGTTGAGCATCACAATGAAATTTTTTCCTTAGTATTTCCTCGACCCCCTTTAACAGTACGGTGTTTCCTATGACTCAAGAAAGAGAAAATGAAACTACGAAAAAAAAGTCTTCACGCTTCATATTCCTCGAATGAATACCAAGTCTTCAAGGTCACACCAATTTCTTCACTTTCAAAGTCTTCAGAAAGTCTTCAGAATATCAAAGTCTTCAGTTGAAGAACTTCATTTTTAGGGGTCGACTTTCTCTGTAAATATCAAACTCCTCATAGACTTATAGACCTGTGTACACTCACAAACGCATCAGTTACTTAACCTATAAGTCTTCAATACACCAAAATCACTAAGGGGCACTAGATGCACTTACACTATTTCACTGGGCATTAACCTAATTTAAATATATCTTCAAAGTACTTTATATCTTCAAAGTACTTTAAATCTGGCTCGACATTTTGGTATTAAAAATAGTTTGGAACCCATAGAAATATGTGAAATTGGTCCTGGCCAACCAAAAAAAATGGACTGCAATAAATTGCATAAGAAGTTGCAATGAGCTATATATAAATTATTAAAAAAAAGAGGGAATGGTCTGACTTGTGGGCCTGTTAAGTTAACGCGTATGCAAGATTTTTTTTAGTTATTATATACGTGAACAAATGATTCTAGCAGACGTAACCGTTGGATATCAATCCAATGGCCATCGTGTTTCTTCAATCTCTGATCTTCTTGCTCGAGCCGCCAAAGTAGCGCCGGCGGGACCGCCTCCTCCCGCTTCCCGTGGTCGGCTGTGCTGCCGCGCAGGCCTCACCGCCCCCTACTACTCCCACCACTGGCCAGGGCATCCCTCTACTCACCCACACCCATTGTTATTCTGCGGTGGCGACAGCCTCACACCGCAGCCGAACGCGTGAACCCTCATACTATTCTCCGCGCGAGCTTCCACTGCCGCGTCTTCCCCGGCTCCGTGTCGTCCCCCGCCTAGGCCACACCGTCTTCCACCACCCTGGTGCTCTCGGTGCGACGTGGTCAATGTGGTCAACCACCGACTTCCATCGGAAGAGCACTGTACGTGGAGAGGGTGACAGCTGTGTCCATGGCAGTCGCAAGGAAGTGCCTCCTTATTATGCGGAAAATAATTATTCCTCCACCTGACAGTAGGGACCCACCGGACAGGCCACCGTATTTCATGAAAAAACATTTCCCCCTGACTACTAGGACCCACCAGGCGGGCCACCATATTTCGTGAAAAAAATGTTCCCCCCGCTGTCAGCTCGGACCCATCGGAAGTGCCTCCTTATTACGCACAAAAAAATGAGTACTCCCCCTGTGAGATGGGACCCACCTTGGTGGGAGGCTGACTTGTGGGCCTACTAAGTTGACTGGGATGGAGGCCCTTGTCAACTTAGTCAATATGAACGATTCTAGCTCCAGTGACCGTATGATGTCCATCCAACGACCGTATTGCTTCTTCAACCTCTGGTCTTCTTGCTCCACCCGCCCAAAGCAGTGCTGGTCGTGCCGCATGATCCCGCCTCCCCTGGCCGGCTGTGATGCCGCGGAGGCCTCACCGCCCCCTACTACTCCCACCGCTGGCCAGGCCATCCCTCTACTCACCCACACCCCCTGTTATTCTGTGGTGACAGCAGCCTCACACCGCAGCTGAACCAGTGAACCCTCATACTCCTCTACGCATGGGCATCCACTGCCGCGTCTTCTCCGGCTCCGTGTCGTCCCCTTCCGAGGCCTCGCCGTCGTCCACCGCCGTGGTGCTCTCGGCGCGGCATGGTCAACTTGGTCAACGAACGGCTTCCATCAGACGTGGACTGTATGTGGAGAGGCTGACACATGGGTCCACGGCCGCAGCAAGGAAGTGCCTCCTTATTATGCGGAAAATAATGATTCCTCCACCTGACTGCAGGGACCCACCGGACGGGCCACGTATTTCGTGAAAAAAAGTTTCCCCCCTTACTGCTGGGACCCACCAGCTACATCTTCGCATGCAAGGAAGTGCATCCATATTACGGGCAAAAAATTGATTCGCCCCCTGACTGTTGGGACCCACCAGCTACATCTTCGCACGCCAGGAAGTGCGTCCGGGCAAAAAAAACGATTCGCCCCCCTGACTGCTGGGACCCACCAGCTACATCTTCGCACGCAAGGAAGTGCCTGGCAGCCGGGACCCACCTGGTCGAAGCATACGTAGCATTGTCATTCTGGTCGCGAATGTGTACGTACATACTGGTCGATGTAGAGGCGCGCACGTGTCATAGTAGAGGCGCGCACATAGCATATACACATACGTACAACGGCCGTGTGCAAGAAAGTAAATACGGCCACATACGTACATACGGGCGGGGTCTCGAACACCTACTCGCGCATACGTACGGCCAGGGCTCGTGTACATGGCTGGGTCGGAACGGAGAAACAACGTCGTCGTCATCTTCATGGGGAGCCAACCGGCTGGGTCAGAACGGAATGCATCGTCGTGTTCATCAGGAGGGCTTGGACGGAACAGCCGATGGAAATGAGGCCTAGCGTACCGCGGAACGGAGGAAACGGCCTTGTGTTCCACCAGCCACGTTTGAAACAGGATCGTGTTCATTGGGAGGAGTCTGGCATACCGCAAAACGGAGGAAATGGACTTGTGTTGGACCTCCTACGGTCGAAACGGGGTCCTATTGATCGGGAGGGGTGTGGCGTACCGCAAAATGGAGGAAACCGACTTGTGTTGGAGCCATACGGTCAAAACGGTGGTACTGTTCATCGGGAGGGGTGTGGCGTACCGCAAAACGGGACTCCACGGGATACTTTGCATCTCCACCGTCGACCTTCTCCAGCCTCCACGAGCTACTATTCATCCACCGTCGACCTCCTCCAGCCTCCACCTGTGACTGTTCATCCACGGGCTCCTGTTAATCCAGCCTCCATCGCACGCTACCCCCACCGGCTACTGTTCAACCACCCCTCTCCACGGGCTCATGTTCAACCACCCCTCCACGGGCTACAGTTCATCCACCCCTCCACCATCTACTATTCATCCAGCTCTCCACGGGGTCATCCTATTCATCCAGCCCTCCACGGGGTCCTATTCATCCAGCCTCAACCGACTCGATCGATCGGGGTCCTGTTCATCGAGAGGCAACACCAGGTGTCCTGTTCATCCACCCCCACCGCTCACTGTTCATCCACCCCCCTCCCCCCTCCCCCCCTCCCCCCCCCCCCCCCGCAACGCTCACTGTTCATCCAGAGGCAGCATCGATCGGCTTCAGTTAGCAGCAGTAGCGAAGGAATCGCTCGATCAGGTTTAGTTAATAGCCATCAATCGATCGCTCGGGTTCAGTAACGCGTAGCCTGCAGTGCAATTGCTCGGGTTCAGTTAGAGCCCAATGCCTCGCTCGGGTTCAGTTAGAGCCCAACGCCTCGCACACATGCGCGTACATGTATGACAAAAACACGCATCGCTCGGCCGCCGACCACCCACCATAACCGGGAACTCGCTGAAATTTTCCTCGCCCTCGCTTCTACCACGATTTTTTCCGTCATGGACGACCCAAAGAATGTCATGCAGCTGCATCTCCGGCCCGCCCAGGACGAAAAGCCCATTTTATGTCATGATTTTTTGCCATAGAAGTAGGAGCCCACCACATCTACGATGATACCGGGTTTTGTCACAATTATTGTCATAACATAGACCATTCTCAGGACTGACCACACACCAAAAGTGGTCGTACTAATAAACAATACAGGGTTCACAAACACAAATCAAGTACTGAACAATAGTACTTACGACAGACAAGCAAAGTTGCACTAATTAAACTCCACAGACTATTTCTGGCCACTGACCTACGGGATGAACCCCGCATAACCGACTAGGCCATGGTCTTCGTGAGAGATGTCTACATGCACCATCACCATATTGTCAACCTTGGAGAACCTAACCGAGTGGCCTTTACACTCATAAACATGATGATGAAGACATGCCGCATCACATTTGTTGGGAAGCTTTACAAGAACCACACCCTTCATAATCAAAGGCACAACAAGGAAATTGTTGTGGTCAAGTACAGCCTCGAGAATACGCGTGACAACAATGCTACAGGAAAACACTAGGTTCAGGACACGTGGCGACAAGGACACAGTAGCTGGATAGTTTAGCAGTAGAACTCATCCTCAGGTCTTCCAGTTCACATGGCATGACTTTGGGAACTTCATCTCCACCGTGGACCTGGTTCTAATTCGAACATAAACCATATTTTATTACTACCTCCGTTCGGAAATATAAGATGATTTTCGATATTATACTCCATATGTGACTACATATACGCATAGAAATGATTGAACAAAGACACTAGAACATGTCTTCAAAGGCATGAGAGCAGAGGGATTACTTGCAATATCCATAACACAAGTTACTGAGGCAAATATACCCTCTTCAAAGGTAGCATTGATGTTCATAAAGTACTCCCTCCATCCCAAAATTCTTGTCTTAGATTTGTCTAGATACGGATGTATCAAGTCACATTTTAGTATTAGATACATCCGTATCTAGACAAATCTAAGACAAGAATTTGGGACGGAGGGAGTAGTTGAAAGTAATCTATAAGAAATCAGTGTCAACCTCTCGCATGTTTTGGTCAAAAGAGGAATTTAGAACAGTCATTTGGCACATAAAAATCACATGCAAGATCACCCAGAAAGTTGTACTACTAGTACTAGTACTGCGTGTTAGATGAAAAAACACGATCAAGATCGAGAAAAACATTGTCAATAAGAGATATTACCTGGACTTGCTTAATGTGGGATCCCGGAGAGGGGGGCTTGGATAGGGCGATGGCTTTGAGCTTGTCTGCGGTAGTCTTGGTGGGGTGCTTGCGCTTCTTCGTACCATGAGCCTCAATGGTTTTGGCCAGAGCCTTAGACATCACGTCGGCCGGTGCTCCAACGTCCATCGAAGAGAGGAAGCTAAGAGAGAAGAGTGAAATGAGGAACGAGATGAGGGAGAAGCGAAGCGAGTGGGGGTTTTCTTCAAGAGAGGAAGCTGAGATAGAAGAGTGAAATGATGGTTGCTTCGTCTGTCCAACTTACTGCTGGATAGGAGGGGGTTTTGTGATTTTATGGCTCATTGGGCATCACTGCGGTGCTTCGATCGGGGTAGTCTACCGTCACTCTATTACAGAGTAATTTATTGCATGGCTGGTGGACCCAGATGCTGGCTGTCCCACATGCTGGCAAAAGTGAGAAATTTATTGCATGGCTGGAGGAGGATCCGCACGGTAGAGTGTGTCCACTGCTTTTCTGAAGAAAAAAATGATTACAGCAAGTGTTTCCACTTTTACGACGGAGGAGTGCGAAGCACGGCAGCCACTTGAACATACACAGTGCTCCTACTACTAGGCATGTGCAGTGGTTCATACATCAGTACTACATTATCTTGTTGCTAGTGTAGTAAGATATGACGATAACAAATGATGTTGTGCGCATGTCAACTATATGAACAGTAATGTAGTAACATAGAACCGCTTTTTCGACTGTCCGGTCGAGAATGAACGGTGAGATCAATGTTAACAGAACTAGGTCTACAGCGCACAGAGAGTATGGTTCTACAGTACTCCACGAAACATGAACCATATGAAGCACGAATAGTGTTAGGCAGGGTGTATGAAGGGTGCACATGATGGGAGCAAAAGTTCCCTTCTCGGCCCACTTTTGGGTACTTGGCAGAGTGCATGAAGGGTGCATGAGTCCACACTAGTAGGTTAACACAAATACATGAAGAGGAAACAACTATATTGAGATGAGAATGCAACCAAACACACCCACACGCTTTGTGCCACACTGACTGATCTGCACCGTCTGAGTTTGATCCAACGGTCATGTTGCACCGAGACATGGACATGCCCATGCAAAGGGTGTATAAACACCACCGAAGTCCCTCTGCTTCTTGAGGCACACAATGTTGGTGATGCAGGGTGCAACCGCCCGCAGAGCCCGCTCCCTGTCCAATGTCATGAATGGATTCCGGTGATGGAGCCCTGAAAGGATTCGCCTGGCAACGACGATGGCAGCCCGCAACTCCTCCTTGTCCAGCTCCGCCCCCGCCATCACGCGGAGATGGCTCAGCTCCTCGGATATATAGGTGAAGAAGGAGACCAGGTCAGGAAGCCGCAGCTCATTGAAGTTGACCGGGTGGTCGAACGGGTTTAGCCCGACGGCCGGCATGGTCGCGCTGGCATGATGGTAGGCATAGCGTAGCTACAACACGTGTGTGGTAACTTGGTTCACCAAGTGGCTGAGGCGATCCTGGACCTCGTCGCGATCGGCCCGCTCGCACTCCAGCCGGCTCCCCTAACGGCCTATCATATCTCCCGCTTTCTACAGCAACGCTGCCGATGCCTCGAGCATCTTTGTGGTGGACGCCTGCCGCTTTTGAAGCTCTATGAACTCCCGCACATAACGGAGGAGCATGGCACTCCTCTCCTCCTCGAGCTCAGGGAGCTCCACGTCCTTGGCCCTAAGCTCTGCATCCTTGGCATGGACCTCCTATGTCAGGCGCCTCACCTCGGACTCCGTGATCTACTGTGGTACCATGGCACTAGGTAGAAGCAATGGGGAGATGAAGCAAGGGGGGTGAAACGGCTGAAAGGCAATGCAATCTACGGGCAGGCGGAGGGAGCCACCAAAGGAGCGGGGAATGTTTTGGTTTTCACCATGGTAAAACACCACTCGACGACTTCTCACATCAGGGAGCAGTGGGTTTTACAGGCGTAGTCCTCGTGAATAATTGTTGTCGTGCCTGCTCCCGTCAATAAAAAAATGAAAAATCCTGCCGCGCCTGCGACCGTCAATCAAAAAATTAAAATCCTGCCATGCCCAAACACGAGAGCAACGCCGCGGTTGATATTTAAATTTACCTGCCGACAAGTAGATAAAAAAGGGGTGAAAAAACAAATGTGGCGGCAGCCTAGCTAATTTGTCGAACTAGCCCAACTAGCTAACCACCGTGCTTCACTGATGTACTCGGCGGGAAAGGTGGTCATTCGTGATTTGACGACTCATTTTCTTGCCTCGGTGCTACGACCGAGGAGGACCCAGAAAACACACGGTAGGGCGTCCCACATCAGGAAGAATATATGTGTGCACCACCCGGGAGGACCCCGAAACCGCGTGGTAGGGTGTGCCACGTCTCGGCACGGAGGAAAAATCTCTGTGTAAAAATATACTGTATCAGATGTAGTACCTATGGTTCGACCTCAGGACCCAGCCAGCTGGTCGAACACACCCCACTATCCACACAGCTTCATCATGCTAACGTGGCATAGAGGATAGGTGTGGTTAGCTCCGTCTCGACCAGCCACAACATCTCTTGTTCTAGGCGATTCTTCTATTTTCCAAGCTTTTTTTAGTTATAATAACACCACGGCAAGCTAGCGCCGCTCTTCGTGTGTGCCCGTGCAAAGGTTAGAAGATGGAGAGAAGAGAGAGATCACAGACCTGGGACCCACCAGTAAGTGAGTCAACGGTCATGCACGTGTTGACGAGGCACTCCATCTACTCTACTCAACGTAATACTGTATAAATTCAAGTTATGGGACAAAGCCAACAACCGTTGTTGTTTCAGGCTATCGACTTACGCTTTGTAGTCTAGGTTGCCAGTTCGAATCTCGTCTTTCAGATTTGTTAGTTTTAGGTCCAAATTTGATTAATGAAAAGTGGGACCCCCATGTGTTGTTCCGATATTTTAGTGTAGGATGGTTTTTTTGAACAAACACTTTGTGCGGTTAGACAAGTAACGGCACGATTTACACGTATTTTGCAAGTTTACGAACAAAAATGACAGTGACATAGAATATCACATCCACCGCGCAGCTTAGATGTTATGGTGATACGAGTTTTTACACCGTTGGAAGTGAGATCCAATGGCTTGGGAGTAGTCTTTGTAATTATGCGCAATTTCCAAACTCTCCAAAGATTTTTTTGCAAATAAAACATTCAGGCCTCGTGTGTGCCGCTGCATCTTGGATCCAACGGCTCCCCATTGCTCATATTAGGTGCTCACCGTAGCTTAATTACCTGCTACGCTGATTTGAGCATCTAGGTCGTATGATTAGTGATCAGATGGCACATGCGTAGTACTTGTACTTTCTGCGCAATTCCCAAACTCTATCAGCCGTATATTGCAAAAACATTCAAACCTCCTACTGTGGGCCATTAGATCTCCGAGAACTCGTATCACCATAGAATCTACGGTGCGGGAGCACCTCATATTCTCCCATGCGAGAAAACATAAGGTGCTTTCGCAGCTTGGATGCTACGGTGATATGAGCTTCGAGGTCGTTTGATCTGAGATCCAATGGCATCTGAGTAGTCTTTGTGCTTGTAAGCAGTGGCCGAACTCTTTGGGGGCTTTTCTACAAAAAAACATTCGAACCACCGAGGAGGTGTTGGGTCACAAATCCAACGGCTCTGAAGAGCTTGTATCACCAAAGCATCTAAGGTGTGGTAGCACATGATATTCTTACATACAGGAGAATATGATGTCCTCCTTCATCTTAGATGCTACGATGATACGAGCTTCAAGGTCGTTGGATATGGGATCCAAGGGCATCTGAGTAGTTTTTGTACAAATTGTGTGCAATTCTCAAACTCGTCAAGGTTTTCTATAAAAATATTAAGACATCATGTGAGCTGCTATATCTCAGATCTACAAGCTCCAAGCAACTTGTATCAGGATATAGCATCTAAGGTATGGGGGCACATGATATTCTCCCAGGGTGGGGGGTGCATAACAATTTGGTGGTTGGGAGGGTGGGGACAAATATAATCTAAACAACCCTAAACAGAGCTTCACAATTTTATCTAAGGTCGAGGGGTTGACCCCCGACAATCATAGCTCCGCCTAAACACAACATTTGCATGTACTATAGTACTAGACTTAATATTCATGTTTCAGTTTCATGTTCATTTTAAATATTGAACTGAGGACCATGCATGCCTTACATTTTACTCCCTTCGTTCCGAAATATTAGTCTTTTTAGAGATTTCAAATGGACTGGCACATACGGATGTATATAGACATATTTGGAGTGTAGATTCACTCATTTTGCTCTGTATGTAGTCACTTGTTGAAATCTCTAAAAGACTAATATTTAGGGATAGAAGGAGTATTTTTGAATTCGTGTCATACATGCATGGTTTGGAAAATAGATGCACTATACTTATTGGATTGTTGTTGTGTTCGTGTGTGTGTCTCTGTTTGTGTGTGTGGTCATATGCTTGATACATACAAAGTTTTCTCACCTCCATATTGTTCATCTTTTAAATTTTAATTTGCATTGAAAAACTTACTAGGGATACCATGAAATGTGAAATCCACGTTGAGATCACTATATCACAAGCTCACTCTAATTCAACAACTCGTCATAAATCAATTACCACGTTGAGATTAGTATTTGCAAGGAAAATATGGGCATTGTAATACACATAGATTCATTCGCAATTTAAAAGGTTCCTTTCGTATTATCGATTGGTAGGAGCCAACGGCGTACCAGCCAAACCTTGGCTCATGCCGATCCTCAAAAAATAAAAAAATAAAAAAACCCGGGCTCGTGTCCTTCTGGTGGCGTGCGTGGTACGCACATTAGGCAACCCCAACCAGTTGAGCCTCAGCATTTTGAGTCGAAATATCTGGCGGCCAGAATTCCAGCCTAGGAAATTCCCCTCATGTCCACGGTCCATAATGACTATCGATGAAGAACAGAGGGATGCTTTAGTAACTAGACAACGTTACCTACCGTGCCGAGCACGGTTCAATTCCCTCGGTCGCTGCTCGCCAAGGTCACCCATCAACTGCATTGCCTAGTACTACTAGGACTACACCAGGATGAGCACAGAATTGAGCCCGTTTGTTCGTGCCTAGTACTTGAGTTAATATATCAGGCAATGCACTGGTACGGAGGGATTATCCTTTTACTCTGCATATATAACTTGTCTAAAGTTTAACTAAGCAAAATGTTTGACCAAATCCTTTCTTAAGAAATACAACAGGACAGATGTATGGCTTGAAAATTTGTTGCATGATGCAGGTTATGATATTGTTTCGAATCCTGGATCAACTGACAGGGAGGCGTACGAGCAAACCGCTGTGCAAGCTCACCGGGAGGCGAGCCCTTTGACCAGGCTCCGCCGCCCACCTTCATCCCAACTGCTCCCACTTTTAATGTCGCTGGCGCCGCAGTTTAAAATCAACCCCGCACTACCCAGTATCGCTACAATCTTCTCTCTTCCTCTCCGATTCTCCTGTCATCTACCTCCAACTAGCCTGACCTAAATGTATGCCATGCCGCATCACGATGGTCTGCCCTTAGTCATCCAGTTTCCTGAGGAAGACACCCATCCGGAGTCTCAAGAACAAAAGGCGCTTTGGGACGAGCTTGAACTGGCCTTGGAGGAAGATGCCGCGCCTGTCCCCGGTCTCATTCCGGCTCCCATCGCCCCAACTGCACCAGCACCCATACCCGTGGCATTGATGGGCTGGGAGCCGCACATTCTCGCCGAGCTTGATGCCACGGGGTTCCACGAGGTCCCCGCCGACTTTCGCGCACTCGTGCACCTGCCAGCGCATGCGCTTGCGCATGCACTGATGCGCACGCCCGTGCCGGTGCCCGTGCACCTGCTAGCGCATGCGCCTGCGCATGCACTGACGTGTGCACCCGTGTCGATGCCCGTGCACACGAATGTCTCCGCCGCACCGTTGACAACGCCTGTCCCCGCGCGGGTGCTAGTGCCCCCTTCAGCGGCATGGATGGCCGCCGTCGACCACTTCCTTCCACCAACTCCAGTCGCTTCCTTCCGCTAGTTGACTCGCTCCAAAGTCCAGAACATTTTGGCCTTCCTTCAAGCTAGGCCAACATCCAGGAGTATGCCAACAACGGTGCAAGACGCCACCGTCGCCATCGGTCTGCGGCCCGACGACACACAGAGGACGGCAGAGGAGCAGCTTCCCACCGCAAGACGCCCCCGCTGCCACCGCGTAATCTAGATTTGCTATGAAAAATGTTCAGATTGCCATGCTTAAAATCCGAACGTTTATCATTTCCGTTTATTTTATATCGATCGTCGTATAATTTAAAGTCGGATTTAAACTGAACGAAATCTATGGTTTGATCGATTGAATGATCTGCTAGAGCCATATCAAATTAAGTATAAAACGTCATCAAGCCACATGTATTCCTTGTCATCCAACGACCTAGACTGCTTCAATGCGAGCGCTCAACACATTTAGCGTGCAGTTAATTTCATGCCAAAAATAGTGCTAATCACATAATACTCCCTCCGTCCAAAAATAATTGTCACCAAAATGGATAAAAGAGGATGTATCTAGACATGTTTTAGTCCGAAATACATCTCTTTTTGTCCATTTTGATGACAAGTATTTCCGGACGGAGGGAGTAAAACGCAAATAATATCCTACTCAATATCCGCATGCACTTAATATACTCCCTCCATTCCTAAATATAAGTCTTTCTAGATATTTCAACTAGTGACCACATACAGAGTAAAATGAGTGAACCTACACTTTAAAATATGTCTATGTACATCCGTATGTGGAAGTCCATTTGAAATCTCTAAATAGACTTACATTTAGGAACGGAGGGAGTACTTCCAAATTAACGTGCATTGTACGTACACACTGACTAGTGCTGCTAGTACATGAACTGGTGCCGTAACTTGTGAACACGTCTAGATATGGTCAACGGCAACATCGCCCGCGAGTTCTTCGTGTTTGCCCGTGCGTCTAAACGCAGAAGGGGAGGAGAGAGAGAGATCACACATGGAACCCACCAGTAAGTGAAGGCGAATAGTACTAAAAATAATATTACATGTTATCCATTAAATAGGCTGTGGTAATATAAAAACATTATGTGAACAAAGGGGGGTACAACAAACATTGCTGTTCTACGTATGTTGCCTATTGACGTGCGGCTTGAAGGCCCTGGTCGCATGTTCGATCCTCGTCCTTTATTCTTTTAATTTGTATATGGGTCCAAATTTGTTTCATGACATGTGGTCCCCTCGGTGTGTAGTTTGTAGCACTTTAATTTGTGGGTCGAAATTTGTTCCATTCCAAGTGGACTATCGGTGTGTAGTTTTGTAGATTATTTATAATAATTAAAGAGAACAACAAAGTTTTTTGCAATAATACCATGGTGCGACGTTGAAGGCGAGAAAGGATGTGCGATAGAGCGATGACCGAGCCAGAGGGAAATCAACTAGGGGAGTTGCGGGGGTTGCAACGGTGTTTGGAGTAGTTGTGGGCCGAATGCTACGAAAATATATTCTAAACCGACCGGAATAAATGCCTATACAAATTAATCCAAGGTTGGAGTGCCCCTCGCAATGTAAATAGCTCCGGCTTTGCGAGGGATGGAGAGGTAGCTTCAATGCGTGGAAGATACTGAAGGAAATATGCCCTAGAGGCAATAATAAAGTTATTATTTATTTCCTCATATCATGATAAATGTTTATTATTCATGCTAGAATTGTATTAGCCGGAAACATGATACATGTGTGAATACATAGACAAACATAACGTCACTAGTATGCCTCTACTTGACTAGCTCGTTAATCAAAGATGGTTATGTTTCCTAACCATAGACATGTGTTGTCATTTGATTAATGGGATCACATCATTAGGAGAATTATGTGATTGACATGACCCATTCCATTATCCTAGCACTTGATCGTTTAGTATATTGCTATTGCTTTCTTCATGACTTATACATGTTCCTGTAACTATGAGATTATGCAACTCCCGTTACCGGAGGAACACTTTGGGTGCTACCAAACGTCACAACGTAACTGGGTGATTATAAAGGAGTACTACAGGTGTCTCCAAAGGTACATGTTGGGTTGGCGTATTTCGATATTAGGTTTTGTCACTCCGATTGTCGGAGAGGTATCTCTGGGCCCTCTCGGTAATGCACATCACTATAAGCCTTGCAAGCAATGTGACTAATGAGTTAGTTGCGGGATGATGCATTACATAACGAGTAAAGAGACTTGCCGGTAACGAGATTGAACTAGGTATTGGATACCGACGATCGAATCTCGGGCAAGTAACATACCGATGACAAAGGGAACAACGTATGTTGTTATGCGGTTTGACCGATAAAGATCTTCGTAGAATATGTAGGAGCCAATATGAGCATCCAGGTTCCGCTATTGGTTATTCACCGAGAATAGTTCTAGGTCATGTCTACATAGTTCTCGAACCCGTAGGGTCCGCACGCTTAAGGTTTCGATGATAGTTATATTATGAGTTTATGAGTTTTGATGTACCGAAGGAGTTCGGAGTCCCGGATGAGATCGGGGACATGATGAGGAGTCTTTAAATGGTCGATACATAAAGATCGATATATTGGACGACTATATTCGGACTTCGGAAAGGTTCCGAGTGATTCGGGTATTTTCGGGGGTACCGGGGAGTTACGGGAATACGAGGAAGAAGTAATGGGCCTCATGGGCCAAGTGGTGGAAGAGAGGAGGCAGGGCGCACGGCCCCCCTAGCCCAAACCGAATTGGACTAGGGGGCCGGCCCCCCTTTCCTCCTTTTCCTCCCTCTCCTTCCTTCTCCTTCTCCTTCCCTTCCTTCCCCTCTCCTAGTTGGACTAGGAAAGGAGGGAGTCCTACTCCGGTGGGAGTAGGACTCCTCCCTGGCGCGCCCTCCCTTGGCCGGCCGGCCCCTCCCCCTTGCTCCTTTATATACGGGGGCAGGGGCACCCCATGACACACAAGTTGATCTACGGATCGTTCCTTAGCCGTGTGTGGTGCCCCCTCCACCATATTCCACCTCGGTCATATCGTCGCGGAGTGTAGGCGAAGCCCTACGCCGGTAGAACATCATCATCATCACCACGCCGTCGTGCTGACGGAACTCATCTCCGGAGCTTTGCTGGATCGGAGCCCGGAGATCGTCATCGAGCTGAACGTGTGCTGAACTCGGAGGTGCCGTATGTTTTGTGCTTGGATCGGTCGGATCGTGAAGACGTACGACTACATCAACCGCGTTGTGATAACGCTTCCGCTTACGGTCTACGAGGGTACATGGACAACACTCTCCCCTCTCGTTGCTATGACATCACCATGATCTTGCATGTGCGTAGGAATTTTTTTGAAATTACTACGTTTCCCAACAGTGGCATCCGAGCCTAGGTTTTATGCGTTGATGTTATATGCACGAGTAAAACACAAGTGAGTTGTGGACGATACAAGTCATACTGCTTACCAGCATGTCATACTTTCGTTCAGCAGTATTGTTGGATGAAGCGGCCCGGACCGACATTACGCGTACGCTTACGCGAGACTGGTTTTACCGTCGTGCTTTGCACACAGGTGACTAGCGGGTGTCTGTTTCTCCAACTTTAGTTGAACCGAGTGTGGCTACGCCCGGTCCTTGGAGTTCAGGTTATGGATTCAGAGATAGCCTAAATATCCATGTTCAGGTGTCTGACCACAATGGCTCTCTTCGTGTTACTACAGAACATCAACTCTCTGGAGAGAATGCTGATGCTGTTACCACTACACAGTGCTGGACAATCTCTGCTGCTATCAACTTGGATGTCACACCTACCCTGATGCCGGCCAGCTCCTCTGCCCCTTCTGCTGATGATAGCTCTCTGGTGGCTCTCACTGACAGCAATGCAAATTCTAGCTACCGTGGAAAAATCCCAGTCCCTGAATCTGCTGTTAGCCTTCGACGCAGTGCGCGCTCAAATAAGTATGATGGTTTTCGGGTTCATGCTATCTCTAACACTAAGAGGAAAGTTTCTAAGGTCAAACCAAGGCACACCCCGGCGGCTCCTTCTTCAGTGGTCATCACGGAAATTGAAGATGATGCGGTGCCTCCCCCCACCCCCATCCAGACGCTTCAGCAAGTGGGAGCGCAATGTGCTATTCCTGCAGAGGAGCTGACTGAAGCTGCGCTCATGGCCTCTTCTGCTGTGGGGTCCTCCTCCTCTGCTTAATTTCTTTGCTTCTCGCTTTTCATGGGTCTTTTGGTTAATTGGAATGTGTTATGTTGGAACATTCATGGGTTGAACTCTGGTGACAAACAATTAGCTCTGTCTAATGCTATCGCTGCTAGTGGCTGTTCGGTCGTATGCCTGCAAGAAACTAAGAAACCTGTTATTGATCATGCGTTCATTAAATCTTGTTGCCCTCGTCGTTTTGATCAGTTTTCTTTTATTCCATCTAATGGGGCTTCGGGTGGGATTGCCACCATCTGGAATAGTGTTGTTTTTACTGGTACGGTAATTGCTTCTGAGGATTTTGCCCTGGTCATCAAGTTTCAATCCACACAATCTTCACAATCATGGACACTGGTAAATATCTATGGGCCATGCCAGGGTGACACACGTATCACTTATACCAATTGGTTGTTCTCCCTAAATATTCCGGCTAATGAAGATTGGCTTCTTGTGGGAGATTTCAACTATATCCGCAGTCCAGACAACCGAAACAAACCGGGAGGGAACGTTAATGATATGATCACATTTAATGATTTCATACGATCACAATGTTTGGTAGAACTACCACTCAAAGGCCACACTTTCACTTGGAGTAACATGCAGCAAGATCCCCTCTTGGAACAGCTTGATTGGTTCTTCACTTCTTGCAATTGGACACATGCTTACCCCAACACCATTGTTAAACCTCTAGGTAAACCCGTGTCCGATCACATCCCATGTGTTATCACAATCGAAACCACAATACCTAGGAGCAAACTTTTTCGCTTCGAACCTTACTGGATTGAACATCCTGGTTTCATGGAAACTGTTCAAGCTGCTTGGGATAAGGAAATCAGATCGACCAACAGTGCAACTATACTATGCAGAAAGTTCAAGCACTTGCGTCAGTGTCTGAAGCGTTGGAGCAAAAACATCTCCTGATTATCCAATGCCATTAACAACTCCAATAAGGCATTGTCAGATCTGGATGCAATTGAAAATAAACGGAGATTAACCATTCCTGATAGCAATTTTCGATCTATCCTCAAAACCCACATCCTGAGACTTCTATCATACCAGAAACAATATTGGAAGAAAAGGTGCACAATTCGCTGGGTTCGTTTTGGGGATGAGAACTCCAAGTTTTTCCAGGCCATGGCGTCAGAAAGATACAGAAGGAATAATATTGCATCTCTCACTCTTCAAGATGGCACGGTAGCTGAAGATCATACGAGCAAGGAGTTTGTTCTCTTTCATTCCTTTAAAGAACGACTGGGTACCTCATCCAAGCATGAAATGAAGTTTAATCTGGCTAACATTATTAAGAGGATTGATGGTCTGGATGTTCTAACTGTTCCATTCACAAGACAAGAGGTCGACCTTGTTATCAAAGAAATGCCGGCTGACCGGGCCCCTGGGCCGGATGGATTCAATGGCTCATTCCTCAAATCGTGTTGGCACATAATAAAAGAAGACTTCTACGCGTTATGCGATCAGTTCTTTGAGGGAGGGCTCAATCTTGAGAGCATTAATGATGGCTACATTACTCTCATTCCCAAAGTTGCTACACCGCAAACAGTTAATGACTTCCGACCCATAACTCTTCTTAACTGCTGTCTTAAAGTCATCACTAAACTCCTGGCTAATCGGCTGCAAAAAGTTATTTTGAAGATCATACACCGCAACCAGTACGGCTTTCTGAAAAAAAGGTCAATACAAGACTGCCTTGCGTGGGCTTTTGAATACATATATCAGTGCCAAAATTCTAAGCAACCAATTGTCTTGCTTAAGTTGGACTTTGCCAAAGCTTTCGATACCATAGAGCATGAGGCCATGATTGAAATTATGAGGAACATGGGATTCAATGATAAGTGGTTGGGATGGATAAAGGACATTTTTTCTTCGGGCAAATCCTCTGTTTTACTTAATGGAGTGCCAGGACGACAATTCCATTGCAAATGTGGCGTTCGTCAGGGGGATCCCCTATCCCCCCTCATATTTGTCCTGGCGGCGGATCTTCTTCAAGCAGCCATAAATGATTCTTATAGGAGAAATGATCTGCAACTGCCTTTCAATAGACCCAACCAATCAGACTATCTGGTCATCTAGTATGCGGACGATACAATCATGCTACTACCGGCCTGTGCTGATCAAGCCTAGTTAGTCAAGCAAATATTAACGGATTATGCAACCTCCATTGGGCTAAAAATCAACTTCCACAAGTCAACCCTTGTTCCTCTCAACTGTGATGTGATCACCGCTGAACATATTGCTGAAATTTTTGGGTGTGTGATAGGCAAACTACCTTTCACTTACCTCGGCCTACCCATGGGCACATCAAAACCAACGGTGCACGATCTAATGCCTCTGGTCTGTGGAATTGAAAGACGACTCTCCTCCACCTTGTCAATGATATCTTATGGAGGCAAGTTGTCATTGTTGAATTTTGTTATCACGTCCCTTAGAATCTTTGTGATGTGCACTCTGAAATTACCACCAAAGATCATTGACCTCATCGACAAAATCAGACGGAAAGCCCTTTGGACAAAGAAAACAGATGATGGAGACAAATGTAACTCGCTGGCTTCATGGCAAATGGTGTGCCGACCTAAAGATTGTGGTGGCCTGGGGGTCCTGGACATTAAAACCCAAAGTGATGCGTTACTCATGAAACACCTTCATAAGTTCTACAATCATTGGGATGTGCCGTGGGTAGACTTGATTTGGTCTACTTACTATGTGGATAAAATCCCACATGCCTCGGAACCCTGTGGATCCTTCTGGTGGAAAGACATTCTTAAGCTTACTCCCATTTATCGAGGCATCTCCCATGTGGTTGTTCACTCGGGAGACACGGTACTGATGTGGAAAGATCTCTGGCTCGATGAAGTTTTGACTGACTCACACCCACGTGCTTTTTCTTTTGCCAAACTTGAAGATATCTCTGTTAGAAATTTCTTTGGGTGCCAAAACCTCAATGAAACCTTTCACCTGCCCCTGTCCATGCAAGCCCATGATGAACTGCGACATATCCAGCAAATCACAGCCCACGTAGGCAACCAGATGGATGAAGTTGAGAAAGACCAGTGGTGTTATGCCTGGGGATCGGATGTCTACACGGCCAAAAAATACTACAGATTCTATTTTAGAGATGCATCAGCTCATAAAGCTTTTAAATGGCTTTGGAAATCTTCTGCGACAATGAAAATCAAAGTTTTTGGATGGCTGCTTCTTTCTGATAGACTTAACACAAGGAATATGCTCAAGAGAAGAAGCTACAACATTAGCAACAACTATGGATGTATCCTCTGCGGTACTGATGATGAGGAAACGCTTGAGCATATGATCTTTCACTGCCCTTTCAGCAAGTCCTGTTGGGACACTTTGCACATCCACTGGACTGCACGAGAGGATAGGTTATTCTGGATTCAAGAAGCCAAAAACGCTTGGAACAACCCAATGTTCATGGAGATATTCCTTTATGCCTCTTGGAGCCTGTGGAAAGAAAGGAATAATAAACACTTTCGAGGTGTTACTCCCTCTATCAGCTCGTGGGCAGCAAGGTTGAGTGAAGACTTCTCTCTCCTTATTTATAGGGCCAAGGAGAAACACAAAGGGTTTATCACATCCTTTCTAGAGTCTTTTGTACATCCGTAGCGTAGTCTTATACCTTACTCACATTTCATACATACTCTGTTCTTTTGAATCATGGCCATGGATGTAAGGTTATGATCTTGTAAAAACCTTTTGATACTTTAATTAATATACACAGTAGGAGCCTCTCCTACTATTTCAAGTGTCAAAAAAAAACACTAACTTGACGAACTATCGTTGTGGTTTTGATGCGTAGGTAAGAACGGTTCTTGCTCAGCCCGTAGCAGCCACGTAAACTTGCAACAACAAAGTAGAGGATGTCTAACTTGTTTTTGCAGGGCATGTTGTGATGTGATATGGTCAAGACGTGATGAGATATAAGTTGTTGTATGAGTTGGTCATGTTTTGTTGAAGTTATCAGCAACTGGCAGAAGTCCTATGGTTGTCTCTTTGTTGCATAAGATGCAAGTGCCAAATAATTGCTTTACTTTATCGCTCTGCGATAGCAATAGTTGCAGGAGCAATAGTTGGCGAGACAACCATGTGACGACACATTGATATAGATCAAGATGATGAAGATCATGGTGTCGTGCCGGTGACGATAGAGATCATGACAGTACTTTGGAGATGGAGATCAAAGGCACAAGATGATCATGGCCATATAATGTCACATATTATGATTGCATATGATGTTTATCTGTTATACATCTTATTCTGTTTTGTTTGATGGTAGCATTTTAAGACGATCTCTCACTAATTATCAAGAAGTGTTCTCCCTGAGTATACACCGTTGCGAAAGTTCTTCGTGCTGAGACACCACGTGATGATCGGGTGTGATAGGCTCTACGTTCAAATACAACGGGTGCAAAATAGTTGCACACGCGGAATACTCAGGTTAAACTTGACGAGCCTAGCATATACAGATATGGCCTCGGAACACGGAGACCGAAAGGTCGAACGTGAATCATATAGTAGATATGATCAACATAGTGATGTTCACCGTTGAAACTACTCCATCTCACGTGACGATCGGACATGGTGTAGTTGATATGGATCACGTAATCACTTAGAGGATTAGAGGGATGTCTATCTAAGTGGGAGTTCTTAAGTAATATGATTAATTGAACTTAAATTTATCATGAACTTAGTCCTGGTAGTATTTTTCAAATTATGTTGTAGATCAATAGCTCACGTTGTTGCTTTCATATGTTTATTTTGATATGTTCCTAGACAAAATTGTGTTGAAAATGTTAGTAGCAATGATGCGGATTGGATCCGTGATCTGAGGCTTATCCTCATTGCTGCACAGAAGAATTATGTCCTTAATGCACCGCTAGGTGACAGACCTATTGCAGGAGCAGATGCAGACGTTATGAACATTTGGCTAGCTCAGTATGACGACTACTTGATAGTTTAGTGCACCATGCTTAACGGCTTAGAATCGGGACTTCAAAGACGTTTTGAACGTCATGGACCATATGAGATGTTCCAGGAGTTGAAGTTAATATTTCAAGCAAATACCCGAGTTGAGAGATATGAAGTCTCCAACAAGTTCTATAGCTAAAAGATGGAGGAGAATCGCTCAACTAGTGAGCAAGTGCTTAGATTGTCTGAGTACTACAATCGCTTGAATCAAGTGGGAGTTAATCTTCCAGAAAAGATAGTGATTGGCAGAGTTCTCTAGTCACCATCACCAAGTTAGTGGAACTTTGTGATGAACTATAATGCAAGGGATGACGAAAACGATTCCCAAGCTCTTCGTGATGTTGAAATCGACGAAGGTAGAAATCAAGAAAGAGCATCAAGTGTTGATGATTGACAAGACCACTAATTTCAAGAAAAGGGCAAAAGGAAAGAAAGGGAACTTCAAGTGGAAAGACAAGCAAGTTGTCACTCCTGCGAAGAAACCCAAAGCTGGACCATAGCCTGAAACTGAGTGCTTACACTGCAAAGGAAATAGTCACTGGAAGCGGAACTACCCTGAACATTTGGTGGATAAGAAGGATGGCAAAGTGAACAAGGGTATATTTGATATAGAGATTATTGATGTGTGTCTTACTAGTGTTTATAGTAGCCCCTGAGTATTTGATACTTGTTCGGTTGCTAAGATTAGTAACTTGAAACAGGAGTTACAGAATAAACAGAGACTAGTTAAAGGGGAAGTGACGATGAGTGTTGGAATTAGTTCCAAGATTGATATGATCATCATCGCACACTCCCTATACTTTCGGGATTAGTGTTAAACCTAAATAAATGTTATTTGGCGTTTGCGTTGAGCATGAATGTGATTTGATCATGTTTATTGTGATACGGTTATTCATTTAAAGTTAGAGAATAAATTGTTATTCTGTTTACATGAATAAGACCTTTGATGGTCATACACCCAATGAACATAGTTTGTTGGATCTCGATCGTAGTGATACACATATTCAAAATATTGATGCCAAAAGATGAAATGTTAATAATGATAGTGCAACTTATTTGTGGCACTGCCGTTTGGGTCATATCGGTGTAAAGCGCATGAAGAAACTCCATAAAGATGGATTTTCGGAATCACTTGGTTATGAATCATTTGATGCTTGCGAACCGTGCCTTTTGGGCAAGATGACTAAAACTCCGTTCCCCGGAACAACGGAACGAGCTACTGACTTATTGGAAATAATACATGCCGATGTATGCGATCCAATGAGTGTTGATGCTCGTGGCAAGTATCGTTATTTTCTGACCTTCACAAGATGATTTGAGCAGATATGGGTATATCTACTTGATAAAACATAAGTCTGAAATAGTTGAAAGGTTCAAAGAATTTCAGAGTGAAGTGGAAAAATCATCGTAACAAGAAAATAAAATTTCTGTGATCTGATCGTGGAGACGAATATTTGAGTTATGAGTTGGTCTTCAATTAAAACAACGTGAAATAGTTTCACAACTCACACCACCTAGAACACCACAACGTTATGGTGTGTCTGAACGTCGTAACCGCACTTTATTGGATATGGTGCGATCTATGATGTCTCTTATTGATTTACCATTATCGTTTTGAGGTTATGCATTAGAGACACCTGCATTCACGTTAAAAGGGCACCATCTAAATCCGTTGAGACGACACCGTATGAACTATGGTTTAGCAGTAAACCTAAGATGTCGTTTCTTAAAGTTTGGAGTTGTGATGCTTATATGAAAAAGGTTTTTAACCTGATAAGCTCGAACCCAAATCGGAGAAGTGCATCTTCATAGAATACCCAAAGGAAACTGTTGGGTACACCTTCTATCAAAGATCCGAAGGCAAGTTATTCGTTGCTAAAAATGGATCCTTTCTAGAGAAGGAGTTTCTCTCGAAAGAAGTGAGTGGGAGGAAAGTAGAACTTGATGAGGTAATTGTACCTTCTCCCTTATTGGAAGGTAGTTCATCACAGAAATCAGTTCCAGTGATTCCTACACCAATTAGTGAGGAAGTTAATGATGATGATCATGAAACTTCAGATCAAGTTGCTACCAAACCTCATAGGTCTTCCAGAGTAAGATCTGCACCAGAGTGGTACGGTAATCATGTTCTGGAAGTCATGTTACTAGACCATGATGAACCTACGAACTATGAGGAAGCGATGATGAGCCCAGATTCCATGAAATGGCTTGAGGCCATAAAATCTGAGATATGATCCATGTATGAGAACAAAGTATGGACTTTGATTGACTTGCTCGATGATAAGCAAGCCATGTTAAATAAATGGATCTTCAAGAAGAAGACGGACACTGATAGTAGTGTTACTATCTACTAAGCTCGACTTGTTGTGAAAGGTTTTCAACAAGTTTAAGGTGTTGAATACGATGAGATTTTCTCACTCGTATCGAAGCTTAAGTCTGTCTGAATCATGTTCGAAATTGCTAGATTTTATAAATCTGGCAAATGGATGTCAAAACTGCATTCCTTAATGGATTTATTAAAGAAGAGTTGTATATGATGCAACCAGAAGGTTTTGTCAATCCTAAAGGTGCTAACAAAATGCGCAAGCTCCAGCGATCCATCTATGGACTGGTGCAATCATCTCAGAGTTGGAATATATGTTTTGATAAGTTGATCAAAGCATATAGTTTTGTACAGACTTACGGTGAAGCCTGTATTTACAAGAAAGTGAGTGGGAGCACTACAACATTTCTGATAAGTATATGTGAATGACATATTGTTGATCGGAAATAATGTAGAATTATTCTGCAAAGCATAAAGGAGTGTTTGAAAGGAGTTCTTTAAGAAGAAATACCTCAGTAAAGCTACTTACATATTGAGCATCAAGATCTATTGGGATAGATCAAGACGCTTGATAAGATTTTCAATGAGTACATACCTTAATAAATTTTTGAAATAGTTCAAAATGGAACAGTCAAAGAAGGAGTTCTTGCCTTTGATGCAAAGGTGTGAAGTTGAGTAAGACTCAAGATCCGACCATGGTAGAAAATAGAAAGAGAATGAAAAGTCATTCCCTATGCCTCAGTCATAGGTTATATAAAGTATGCTATGCTGTGAACCAGACCTATTGTATACCTTGCTCTGAGTTTGACAAAGGAATACAATTTTGATCTAAGAGTAGATCACGGGACCGCGGTCAAGAATATCCTTAGTGAGGACTAAGGACATGTTTCTCGATTATGGAGGTGATAAAAGAGCCCGTCGTAAAAAGTTACAACGATGCAAGCTTTTACACCAATCCAGATGACTCTAAGTCTCAATCTGGATACATATTGAAAGTGGGAGCAATTAGCCAGAGTAGCTCCGCGCAGAGCATTGTGGACATAGAATATTTGCAAAATACATACGGTTCTGAATGTGACAGACCCATTGACTAAGCTTCTCTCACGAGCAAAACATGATCACACCTTAGTACTCTTTGGGTGTTAATCACATAGCGATGTGAACTAGATTATTGACTCTAGTAAAACCCTTTGGGTGTTGGTCACATGACAATGTGAACTATGGGTGTTAATCATATACAGATATGAATATTGGTGTTAAATCACATGGCGATGTGAACTAGATTATTGAATCTAGTGCAAGTGGGAGACTGAAAGAAATATGCCCTAGAGGCAATAATAAAGTTATTATTTATTTCCTCATATCATGATAAATGTTTATTATTCATGCTAGAATTGCATTATCCGGAAACATGATACATGTGTGAATACATAGACAAACATAACGTTACTAGTATGCCTCTACTTGACTAGCTCGTTAGTCAAAGATGGTTATGTTTCCTAACCATAGACATGTGTTGTCATTTGATTAATGGGATCACATCATTAGGAGAATGATGTGATTGACATGACCCATTCCGTTAGCCTAGCACTTGATCGTTTAGTATATTGCTATTGCTTTCTTCATGACTTATACATGTTCCTGTAACTATGAGATTATGCAACTCCCGTTTACCGGAGGAACACTTTGGGTGCTACCAAACGTCACAACATAACTGGGTGATTATAAAGGAGTACTACAGGTGTCTCCAAAGGTACATGTTGGGTTGGCGTATTTCGAGATTAGGTTTTGTCACTCCGATTGTCGAAGAGGTATCTCTGGGCCCTCTCGGTAATGCACATCACTATAAGCCTTGCAAGCAATGTGACTAATGAGTTAGTTGCGGGATGATGCATTACGTAACAAGTAAAGAGACTTGCCGGTAACGAGATTGAACTAGGTATTGGATATCGACGATCGAATCTCGGGCAAGTAACATACCGATGACAAAGGGAACAACGTATGTTGTTATGCGGTTTGACCGATAAAGATCTTCGTAGAATATGTAGGAGCCAATATGAGCATCCATGTTACGCTATTGGTTATTGACCGAGAATAGTTCTAGGTCATGTCTACATAGTTCTCGAACCCATAGGGTCCGCACGCTTAAGGTTTCGATGACAGTTATATTATGAGTTTATGAGTTTTGATGTACCGAAGGAGTTCGGAGTCCCGGATGAGATCGGGGACATGACGAGGAGTCTTGAAATGGTCGATACATAAAGATCGATATATTGGACGACTATATTCGGACTTCAGAAAGGTTCCGAGTGATTCGGGTATTTTCGGGGGTACCGGGGAGTTATGGGAATACGAGGAAGAAGTAATGGGCCTCATGGGCCAAGTGGTGGAATAGAGGAGGCAGGGCGCGCGGCCCCCCTAGCCCAAACCGAATTGGACTAGGGGGCCGGCCCCCCTTTCATCCTTTTCCTCCCTCTCCTTCCTTCTCCTTCTCCTTCCCTTCCTTCCCCTCTCCTAGTTGGACTAGGAAAGGAGGGAGTCCTACTCCCGGTGGGAGTAGGACTCCTCCCTGGCGCGCCCTCCCTTGGTCGGCGGGCCCCTCCCCCTTGCTCCTTTATATACTGGGGCAGGGGGGCACCCCATGACACACAAGTTGATCGACGGGTCGTTCCTTAGCCGTGTGCGGTGCCCCCCTCCACCATATTCCACCTCGGTCATATCGTCGCGGAGTTTAGGCGAAGCCCTGCGCTGGTAGAACATCATCATCATCACCACGCCGTCGTGCTGACGGAACTCATCTCCGGAGCTTTGTTGGATCGGAGCCCGGAGATCGTCATCGAGCTGAACGTGTGCTGAACTCAGAGGTGTCGTACGTTCGGTGCTTGGATCGGTCGGATCGTGAAGACGTATGACTACATCAACCGCGTTGTGATAATGCTTCCGCTTACGGTCTACGAGGGTACGTGGACAACACCCTTCCCTCTCGTTGCTATGCCATCACCATGATCTTGCGTGTGCGTAGGAAATTTTTTGAAATTACTACGTTTCTCAACAGATATGACGTAAGCAAGGTCAATCGAGAGACATATAGATAGAGAGAGACAAAGTGAGTGTGGTCTGACATTCATTGAACAGATATATATGCTCTAGAGAGATATTGTCCGATTGAGCTATTCGCAAGGGTGAGGGCTGTAAGATAGAGCTTGAGAGATGATCCAGTCACAGACGTGTAGATATATTTTGTGCATGGGAGGACGCAAGGTCAATCGATGACATAGGGTCGTCGTGCGATCGAAAGAGTGAGATGGGTTGGAGAGAGTGACCTAGATAGACAATGTGCGTGAGAGAGTATACAATGTGAATAGGTTGAATTAGGCTCAAACATGGTGATATATCGTTTTTGTCCGAGAAAGAGCGAGGTCAATCGAGACATACAAAGAGAGAGAGAGGGATATATATATATATATATATATATATATATATATATATATATATATATATATACAGGGTGCAGAATAAGTTATTCTTCATCCGAGGTAATCTTACGATCGCTTCCCAAATAAATTACGTTTAGAATATAAATAGTTACATGCATATTGATTCAATATGTAAAATTTGATATAAAAAACAAAAATATAGTTTATATGACCAGAAAATCACATTTTATGTATGTTTTACACTATGTTTTTACATTCGTAATTTTACGTAACATAATTTTTTTATGGCGAGTGCATACTTTCTTACGTTCTCCTTTTATGTATGAAATAAGATAAAATTTATGTAACGTAAAAATACGGTGCATTGATGTCAAAATAGAGAGGGGTGAAGAATAACTATTCCTCATCCAGGGTGACGAATAGCGCGACCCTATAACGCGCCTGACCTTCCCCGAGTACTAGGTTGAACTTCAGCTAAAATGTTTCCAAATGGGGCTTGCGATATACCCTTGGAAAGCTATAGACACCAATATCATGACCCAAGTTAAATTTTTGGCAAAATGTAAGCAGTTTAAGAGCAGTTTTGAAAACCGTTTTTTCTTCATACAAAAAACATGAATCGTATTTTCGATCGCATTTCTAAACCGTTTATCGGAATGAGGTAAATAATATGGCGTTGGAAAGCTACTGCAAAACCACTCCTTCGACATGTTGAAAGTTTTCTCTAATTCCCTATGGATAAAGAGTAATTTAGAAAATCATAAAATTTCACAAATCGAACAGCCAAGTTTATATTTTCAATGTAAATTCTAAATGGCTAATCCAATTTAGGCAAGTGATATGGCATTGGAAAGCTTGTGAAAATTCCCTACTTTTTCATGTTAAAAGTTTTTTCTAATTTGTAACGGTTTAAAAGTAATTCAGAAAATGATACAAGTTCCACAGAGTTCATATTTTTGAGCTAATTTTTTAATCGTGCATTTGAATGCAACAAATGATACGGAGTTGGAAAGCTTGAGGAAATGCGAAACTTTTTTGTATATATTGTTTCTCCCAATTCCTTACGGTTTTAAGTCAAATTTGAAAATGGCTAAAAATGTATTTTTGGCATAATTTCTACAAGCTTTATCGGAATGGGGCAAATAATATACCCCTGAAAAGCTACGGAAAATGCGAAACTTTTTCATGTTGATGGTTTTCTCTGATTCCTAGCCGCTTTCGAGTAATTGCGAAAATGGCGAGATCATTCGTTCTGCCTTTATCGCGAAACTGATTCTTCGAAAATGCACCGCGTGAAGAACCTGAACTTCTCGGCACGTGTATTTGAACTTCACTCTATTTTCACGTGCTTTTTTGGCTCGCAGCTCTCCACCCACTCACCGGAATTGAGCAAGTGATATACCGATGGAAAGCTGCTGTAAACACGCAACTTTTCCGTGTTGATAATTTTTTCATATTCGCAACGGTTTTAAAAGTTTTTAAACCGAGATTCATTCAGTGTAGTAATTGAACTTCCTGCTATTTTCACGTTGAACTTCTTGATGTTTTCGCTCTGACTTATTTTTAGTAATGAGGAAAATCTTAGTTTTCTATAATTATCAAAGTTCTTCATCTTTTTAATATGGCCTTCTTGGTTTCATTTCTTAATCATTTTTTATGAATAAAAATATTTTAAGACACCAAAACAACAGTTTTGTGTGTGTTTTTGCATTGGTTTGCACATCAAACCGCTTCATCTTTAGAAATTGAACTTCTCCTTTTCTTTTTATTTTTTTTCAACATTGTTTAGCACGTCGAACCACGTCATCTTTAGAAATTGAACTTCTCCTTTCTTTTTGCTTTCTTTCAAATTGGGTTGCACGTCGAACCACTTCATCTTTAGAAGTTGAACTTCTCATTTTGTTTTTTTTCTTTCAACATTGGTTTACACGTTGAACCGCGTCATCTTTAGAAATTGAACTTCTCCCTTTTTGTTTTCTTGCATGTTTATATTTATTTTGAGCTTGCTAATATAACACACTTGACCTTCTCAAACACAACATTTCGACCTTCGCAAAACATAAATTAAAGCCAAACTTTTGACCTACAGAGCATGTATAATTTTCTCCACTTTTGCAAGAGTAAGCGCTGAATCGCCCCGTTAGTTTGACGCAACTTTCCTGCTCCGTTATTTAAATTTGAACCTCTAGTTTTTTAAGAAACAGGATTTTTTAAAAACTTATTTACTTGTTCCTTTTATTCTAATTTGAACTTCTAGTTTTTTATAATGGGGATTTTTTTCATAAATTCTTATGAAATGTTCCTCTTTTTAATTTGGACTTCTCCATTTTTTTACAAACGATAAAAATCCATTTTTATAATGTTTTTTGAAGAACTTTTTTATTTGAACTTCTGGCTCAATTTTTTGAACTTATTGCACTGACCGGTCTCCATTTTCCTCGTACTAATGCTCATGTGCAAAGCATGCGCGCGCACATAGAAGAATTATAGGCAACCACACACTGATGCTGATGTGTATATAACACATCGATGTGTATGTATATAACACTGATGCCATGCACTCTACGTGTTCCTTCCTTCCTTGCAAACCTGTGGATTGTTTCTACTAGTACTTTACATTTTCTGTGAGTAAACTGTAGCTGTGCATGCATGGCTTCTGATGACCTCTTCCATTTAGAAATTATTGACACTTAACAGGGTGTTTATTTTACTCGCTGCCGAACAGAACAAGGGGACGGAGCTTTGCTTTCTTTCACACGCATTTTCAGTGAGCATTAATACACCAGGGGCCGGGTGGGCGACTGTTTGCCTGCCTAGCTTGCCCCACATTTCCGTACGCTAAAAGATTCACTTTCGCAATGACTTGTGTCACGTAGACACACATATACAGTGCACACAAGAGGTTCACCCTCTTTCGTAATGACTTTTTTCTATTTTTTGAAATTGATAGTTGATTCTTTAACAACGATGGATATGTCAGTTTTTTAATGGTAAAATCCTAGATTTTTTCATAAACATCAAACCACTTTGTTATTTTAGTTTGAACTTCTAGTTTTTTGAAAAACAGAAAATTTCTTTTTAAAAACCTTTTTTTTAGTTTTTCCTTTTTTTAAATTTGAACTTCCTCATTTTATCCTTCAGTAACAAGAAAAAATATGAGGTTTTTATATACTACGAACTTCTTTATTATTTTAAATTGAACTTCTTTAGTCCCATCTTAAAAAATATATTTTTAAATAAGCATCAAACTTTTTTTAAAATAGAACTTCATACTATTCTTAAAATACGTATACATCCAACTACTCCTTTATGTTAATTTGAACTTCTTCATTTTATTCTTTGGTAACAAAGAAAACTTGATTTTTTTCTAAATATTGAACTTCTCTATTTTTCTAATTTTCGACTTCTTGTTTTATTTCTATTAGTAACAGAAATACCCTTGTTTTTGTAGCAAACATTTGAACCATTTGTTAGGAAGGTCAAGTCTGCCATCGCTAGAAGGTCACAAGTTGCTGTTGATCCATAGGAGCACTAAGTCGTCGCTAGAAGGAAGATTTGTGTGATGTCATCGTCACTGTAGTGGGTTACTAATTGAAACACCCTAACTTTTCCTTTTCTGTTCTGCAAAATGCAAGTGTGAATAACTTGACAACATGATGTATAAAGTGTGCCAGTGTTCCAGAAAATATACTTAACATACTTTTGACCTTCACAAATAAATCATTTTGACCTTCAGCCCTTTTTTGTTCCAACAACTGCTAAACTAGGTAAAAACATATAATTATTTTTTATTGCAGCTGAACTGATACACGAGGCAAAGCCAACCTATAATAGTGGCTAATTTTTCTACACTAAAAAAGTAAGTAAAATTTTCCAACCACAAGTTTGGTCTTATCTCTCTAAAAAAGGTTATGTTCTTATCCTATCCATTGACCACCACACATGGTCTCTGTTCTCAATTCCTTCTTTTTCTCTTCAACTACTAGAGCAGACTCATCCACAAAAATTGAGCATGGCTTGAGCAACTTCAAACAATCAGCTACCTGCATGAGCTGCTGGAGGAAGGTCACTACGCTGGAGTGGAGAAGTTCACCTTTGGGCATGCGAGCAGCAGGGTGGTCGCCATGCCCAAGGAAGAATGTTGCACCACAAAGGGGAAAGAGGATGGCAGGAGATGTGCGAGGTCAGCAGGCCTTCTGAGCCGGTGCGCGTTGGTCACAGGTGGTGGCGCACGGCATAGAGGGGAGGTCCACCGCCGGAGTTGGGGACGAGGCATAGTTCGGACAGAGTTGGCACAAAAGATCAGAGAGAATTGGCAGGGAAGGTCGCTCGCCTTGGCTGGCTTCCAATGATGCACGACGCAAAGAGCTTGGGGAGGAGCATGGAAATATTAGATGGGGACATGTGGTGAACCTGAATCCTAGTGCGGCGGCTGTGGGAGATGCAGACATGGTCGAGGAAGACAACCGCTGCCGTTTTTCAGAAGGCCAGAGATGCACCGGCAGATGGCCGTGGCCGGTGGCACGTTGTTGAACCTGGCCGTGGCATGCCCGGGAACCGAGAGGTGGCGCGCAGGTTATCGGGGCCGGGACGCGCAAGGAGCCGCCGGCGGGCGAAGGTGGCCGGGTGCGGCGGCGCGCGGGGCGTCTGGCGGCGGCACAAATGTGGCCGGGGGCGTCGGGTGGCGGCGCGCAGGTGGTCGGGGGCGGCGACCCGCAGGGCGTCGGGCGTCGGCGCGCAGGTGGTCGGGGGCGGCGGCGCGCAGGGCGTCGGGAAGGCCACCATGAGTCGGAGGTTGGGGATGAGTTGTGTTTCTGGGCTTCGTGGCATGTCCTCTGCTTTCCAGAGTTCGGGAACAACTGCTCGGCCCCTATATAGCTATATAGGCGGGCTGTGATTAGAATAGTGTTATTCTATATATAGGCGGGCCCCTATATATATATATATATATATATATATATATATATATATATATATATATATACACACACACTAGCAAATAGACCATGCGTTGCAACGGGAGAGAAAACATAACACACGCTCTAACCCAACAACCATCACTCAAGACCACAATAGGTCCATCTTCTTTATTTTTGCGAGGCATCATATTTGTGTTGCCATTTATCCTCCTTTTCACCCTCGCCGGCGATGGTCTCGGTGTTCACACAAAACAAAACAAAAACGTGTTTGAATATGGTTAATCCTAAGGCGTCTCTCTCTCTCGCTATTTCTCACTCCCGCGATGAGAAATCTATTGTTTTTCCCTGTGACATTTTTCAGAGGTATGCATGTGTAGTTAGTGATGTTTTCTTTTTCCTATATGGTTATAGTGGGGTGTTTATTTGCAATCCGGATCACCGTCGGTATGGAAAAAAAATGGATCTTGTGCTATAAATTATAAGTTTGCTTCCAAAACAATATTTTAAAGGTAAAATTAACAACATATTTAGATTCCACATATTTTTCGAATAAAAATTTTCATATATAGTATGTTAAAATCGAAGCTACGGTTTAAAAGATACGGATAATTTAGAAAATCATTTGTTTGACTTAAAGTTATTCCAAAATAATATTTAAAATACTTAACAGGTAAAAATAATCTCATATTCATATTCTACATATTTTTCTAATCAAATTTCATATATAACATGTTTAAATCGGAGTTACGGTTTAAAAGATATGGATGATTTAAAAAAGCATTTGTTTGACTTAGATATGATCTGCGGATGCATTACCTAAAACATCAGGGGGGGTTTTGAAAAATGTAAAATAACGGTTCGGGTGTGACTTAAATCTAGACCGCGGGTTGATTTCATCAAAACACAGGGACTTTTTTAAAAAATGCCATGACGGACGACCGAAATCCAATTTGCTTTATTATTACGTAAAGATAAATTCCTGCCGGCAGGAGTTTTACAACAGATCCGCACGACATGGATTCCGTTTATTTTGGATCGAACGGTAGCTGATAGTTTGCAAGCGAACTGCCCGTTTTTTCTTATCCTCGCGTCTTTCTCTCGCCGATATTTTCTCTCGATCCCGTATTTCTCTCGCAGTTCTCTTCCCCGTCCCGTTTTTCTCTTGCACAACCGTTCTCTTTCAAAGAAGAAGAAAAAAAATGCATTCCTAGGATTGAACCCAAGCCCTCATCAAAGATAAGCCATTGCCCTTCTACCAACTGAGCTAGGCCAGCTTCTACGTAAATAATAAGAAAGAAAGTTTTTTAAGATGGAGTTTCTGCTCCTAGGCGCCAAAACAAACAGTAGAATCAAATTCAGACACGTTTTTTGCCAACCAAGTGATTCGAACCGTGCATGACGTAGTAGTTAATTTAACTAAGCAACCATCTCACTGATGTCTTTTTTTCCTGAAGAACTAAAAGGCAATGTGCTTTTCATATCTACATGAAATTTGACTCAGATTTCTTTTTACTAAAACGTGGTAATTTCTTTGTAAATAGTATGATTATTTAAGCACCATATACCTGATAACTTACGTATAAGCACGGTAGCTTTGACTACATGAAAAAAATATTTAAAACATATACCCCATAACTTATGTGTAAATATCACGATAATATACACATTCAAATCTCATAATTTAAATGCAAACACCGTGGTAACCTCGACCAAATAATTTTTTGTTGTTAAAACATACCCCCGATAAATCCTGTGTAAATAACATGATCATTCAAGCACCGTAGACCTGATACCTTAGGTACAAACACCGCGATAACTTTGACTAGGTAAAAAATATTGAAAACATACACCCGATAACTTATGTGAAAATATCATGATAATATATGCATCCACACATGATAACTTAAATACAAACACCGTGCTAACCTTACCCGCCATTTTTTTGTTATTGAAACCATCCCGATAACTTCTGTGTAAATAACATGATTATTTAAGCACTGTAGACCTAATAACAGGTACAAATACCAAGGTAACTTTGAACCAGGCGAAAAAATTATTGAAAACATACACCGATAATTTTTATGTAAATAGCATGATAATATACACATCCACATATCATAACTTACATACAAACACCCTGTTAACCTTGACCAGGCGCTTTTTGTTGTTGATAATATACCTCGGTAATTTCTGTGTAGATAACATGATCATTTAAGCACTATAGATCTGATAACTTAGGTACGAACACCACAATAAATTTTGAACCAGGTGAAAAAGTTGTTGAAAACATAAGCCCGATAATTTCTGTGTAAATAACATGATAATATAAGCGTCCACACCTGATAATTTACATACAAACACCGCGGTAACCTCGACCAGACGATTTTTCGTTGTTGAAAATATACCTCGGTAACCAAAATGCATAACTTGTGTGCAAAAACAGTGGTATTTTTCGTCGCTAATAACGTAGACTCAAGCACCATAGTAAATTTTCACCGGGGGAAAAGTTGTTGAAATATATCCCGATAATCTTCGTGTAAAGTTTGCATGTTGCCCATGCTAAACTTAGCATGCTTCTCACGCTTATCAGCATTATAATGATAGAGTTGTCAACCTTTGTCATGTTATTTGTTATCGATGCGTTATGTTGAAGTTACCATGATGGCCATGTCATAGTTATCACGCTGCTTATTCCAAGTTATCAAGACTCGTTTTTTGCTAATATGATAGAAAGAAGAAGGGTTCAAATACCCCTGTTTATGTATTGTGGACAATAAAAAAGGACGGGTGAGTTGGTTAGTGGCTGTAGTAGCTAGTTGGGAGACCAAAGTTCAAGTCCCCCTTTAAGCACTTTATTTCTTTTTCTCCGCTATTGTAGACTAATCGATATAAAACCGAACGAGTGAAAAAAGTCTGTAAACCGAGGTAAAAAAGTCTGTGAACCGAGGTGAGATAAAAATCGGTGGGAAGAAAATCTAGAAGAAAAAAAATCGGGGAAGCCGGAGGATCGAAGAAACGACGCAGCGGGACGAGCGGGAGGATCGATCGAAGGTCGTCCGGATCTGTCGCTAACGACCAGTCGACTGTGCTAAATCTCTCTCTCTGTATATATATATGGACGAATCTCGACGCTCACTCAATCTCTCTCTCTCTCTCTCTCTCTCTCTCTGTATAAGACCTTCAAGACATTTCAGACAATGTGCAAAATAGTTCATTTTAAGTTGTCTGAAACGACTTACAAAAGTGTACGGAGGGAGTATCTCATTTCGAATGACTAATTATTGCAAGGAAAACACGGGCATGGTAATACATACAGATTCGTTTGCATTCTCAAATATAGGCGCACCAGGCAGACTAGGGTCGTGTCGTGGTGGTCGCGTGTGTCGGACGGACGCGTAGCACCCAGCCACCCACCCCCCTCCCCCCCTAAAAAAGGACGATGACAAAATAAGTTTGTGCTTCCACGTTTCGGATTGAAATATCTGGCGGCCCCAATTCCAGCCCTGCAAAATCTCCCTTCTCCACCATCCCCTTTCGCGCCTAGATTGCTCAAATCCCTAATTTGCCGCCAACCCAAGCATAGTTCGAATCGCCCCTCGTCTCGTCTCTTTCCCCACCTCTGTGCCGGACGACGACAACGAAGACGACGGTCGCGCTTCACCACCGCACCGGACCTACCTCATCTACACCCTCGTCCACTACACCGGGTGGTCCACCGACAACGTCCGCCACCGCAACCGACGTGCCTCATAGATACCTACTTCCACCGCATCAGGTGCGCTTCACTGACACCGTCTCCCAGCTCACTGGGGCTACTTTACCAAGCACATCATCGCACCTCCGCCCCCCGAGGCCGTTGGGACTTCACCAACGGTCTCGTCCACCGCATCGTAGCATTCCGCTGCCACTCAAGATCTGCATCCATGCGCGGCCAACCAATGTTAGCGCATCACCCTCAACGGCTCTGAAGGGACCCGCACTCTAGCTAGGCGAGCATGCCCAAAAGCTTGCCCGAACTAGGTATCACCACATCACTCCCTTGTGCACTGTTCCGGCGATGTTTGGATATCCTTTCACTGCTCCCTTAGCTTAAACGCCTATGCAACTCTGACTTTAACTCTTATTTCTTATGGAGCTATCATCTGAAACAACGAAATCCATTTCTTAGCGAAGCATGACGGCGCTACGGGATCTGGTACACATCCTGCACACTTGTATAACCTTGTAAGTATCTGTCCTCCGTTACAACATCAAGGTTGATTCCTCCTATTTGATCAACCGTTCGCCGTGTCAAAAATGCAGAGGGGGATGCAACGAGCACAAGGCCTGCACATCCAAGCAAGTGGTAACATGGACTTGTACATGGAACATCCCAAGCGCAAGCAGAGCTGCAGTGAGCCCGTACAACGAGCTAGCGTAAGTCCTGCATTTCATTTAATTTGTACTGGCATTCATGTATGATTTGTGTGCAGTGGCGGATCCACGAATTCAATTTACCAGGGGAGAACATTTAACTTAAAAAATACGAAGGCACTTGCACTCCGGAAATCAACATAACTTGAGAAATGTGAAGCTACATGCACTTTGAAAACCAGCTAATGATCCAAAGTAGTTCAGATTATAAACAATAAATGATGCAAGCACCAAAAAACACAAAATGCAACATGGTGTACAAGGACTACAAACATGGTCTGTACCTGCTTGAATTATTTGTTCTCTGGCTGAAAATATCGAAGTGTAATTGCACCTATAACCAGTGCGCAAACTGCATATCAATATATCTATCTTGCACAAGTATAGAAAAGTATTTATGCTATGTTGTCAAGATACGGGGACTTTCTGGTAGATGGCCTCGACGTTTCCTCAAGCTATGAAAATGCACTATAATTTGCTTGTCATCAATGCCTGCAAATGTCTATGTCTCTATCAACATAGCCGATCATCTTTAGACACTAAATCCTTCAATGGGAGCTTGCAAAATGCTTGCATTAGCTCCCTCATTAGACACTATATGTTCATCACCAGGAGCATGTAAAATTTTGCATCAAATCCTTCATTAGCAGTATGTTCATTAGACACTTCAGGCTCAAGAACAACATGAGCTTGTATGTTTGCACCGGAAACTTGATTAGATACATCAGATTCAGTCAGTTCACTATTGATTGGGGGAGTTATAAAATAAGTAGAAATTGGTTTCATTTTCTCATAGATTCCCTACATACAAGCAGTTTTACGTCAGGGTTAACTATTGGCCAGAAATTGAAGAGTTGAATTAGATATAATCAGGGATTTGATGTACCTACTCATTGTGCATGCTACTCGCGCAAGCTGCGACTGTCTGTTTGCGCAAGCTCCATGCCATGCCCGTGTTGCCGCCGCTGCCTCCCACGCAGGCTACACCCAGGATTGGATCTTCATCTTCTTGTCCTTCCATTCGCTTGAAGCCCGGTGACCACCCTCTAACGAGGGCACGAGGTAGTGCTGTGTCGGTCTGTCCAGCGGCGGCTAGGTTAGGAGTGAACCAGATTGGAGGCTGGAGCGAATGAATTGGGATTTTTCCTGTTGTTGATCGATATGGGAGGCGCTCGTTTGGGCCGCGAGCCTGCTATAGGGCCTGCCTTGCACTTATGTTATTGGCCCATCCAAATTGAAACATTTTTCTTCATTTTTTAGATTGCCTGCTCGTGCGTTGGGATGAACAAAACTAGCCTGGGCCAACCTGGACGACTCAAACTAGGTACACACTTTCCAGCCACCCGAGGCGGCTGCCCATACTAGCCCCTATGGTGGCGTCACCCCTTTTTGCGTGTATGATTGGGGTAGTGAAAAATATTCCAGTGGCGCCTTTGATTTACCCGCAGAATTGTTGAATTGCTTGTTTCAATGGACTGAGTTCGCCAATAATGTGAAGGATGCTAGTGTAACATCTCAAATTTTCAATTTGGAATGTTATACAATAGATCATCATTGCATATCATATTTTATTGCTTTTGGTTTGATCCTAGAAATTCTACGCAACTTCGGAAAGAGTTGGTGATTTCGTTATTTTCATAATTGAGTTTTCTCAAATTTTAAAAATAGGATCATTTGATTTTATTTATTTTATCTTCAATTATTTCTACTAAAAAATATGAGACAGGGAATAAAATGACTTTCCCAAAATAAAGAAATATTGAGGATTTAATAAAAAAATCAAATAAGATTTATTTTGGAGTTTTCTCTATTTTATTTGAATTTAGGAAAAATTGCACGGTTTTCAAAACTGCATTTTAGGCCAAGAAAATGTTCATCTCATTATAAATATTTTATTTAGATGGTGAAAATTTGTGTTGGCATTTTCAGAATTTTATTTTATTTTCTAGGATTTTTCTTAGTTTCGGCGGAATTGTTTTTAAAAAAAAAATCCGCGCGCCCGACTGGGCCGAAGGCCCAGCCGAGCCAGGCCAGGCCCGCGCCGCCGCCGCCTTCCGCGCCGCCGCCGAGTCCGACCGGGGCATGCCTCCCGAGGCCGACCCCGACCCGGCGCCCCCCTCCCCCTTCCCCAAGCAGGAGCCGCCCCCCTATTTATAGCCACCGCCGCCGCCCCACACCACCACCCCGACCGCCCCGCCGCCTCCCGAACAGAGCCGCCGCCGCCGGAGCCCCACGTCACCTCCCCTCGCCCCGCCGGAGCCGCCCCGCCCCGCCGGAGCACCTCGCCGGAGGTATACGCCACCCGCCGCCGTGGTCCGGTTTAAAAAAAAGATCCTTTTTTTAGAAACCCTAGTTTTCGATTTTTATTAGATCGGTTTATTTTACCGGTTTATTTATTTAGCGAGCGTTCGCTCGTTCGTCCGTTTTAACGGACGAATTCACCGTTTAGTTTCAGTTAACGAACATTCGTTCGTTAATCCGTTCGTCAGTTTTTCTTTATCTCGGATTTTCCGCGATTATTTTTGATCGCGATTTCTGATCCGATTTTCGTTCTAGTATAACTTTTCGCTCGTTTATCGGAATCAGGCGATTCAAGCGCCTAGAGTTTTGTAACGCCCTCGATGCGGCTATATCTCCCACGTGTCGAAGCATGACTTAGAGGCATAACCGCATTGAAAGCAATGTCGCAAGTGAGGTAATCTTCACACAACCCATGTAATACATAAGGGGAAAGAGATACATAGTTGGCTTACAATCGCCACTTCACACAATTACATGAATAAAGCATTACATCATACAGATACAATCAAGGTCCGACTACGGAACCAAAATAAAAGAAGAACCCCAAATGCGACAAAGGTCCCCGATCGACCCCAACTGGGCTCCACTACTGATCAACTAGAACGGAACAACACAAAGGGCAAGATCTTCATCGAGCTCCTCCTTGAGCTTGGTTGCGTCATCTGCTCGGTACATAGGCACCTGCAAACTAGTTTTGGAAGTATCTGGTGAGCCATGAGGACTCAGCAATCCCATTACCATGGGTATCAAGACTAGAAAAGCTTAATGGGAAAGGAAGGGGTAAAGTGGTGAGGTTGCAGCAGCGGCTAAGCAATGATATGGTGGCTAACATACGCAAAGAAGAGCGAGAAGAGAACAAGTGGAACGGTCGTCAACTAGCAATGGTCAAGAGGTGATCCTGAACACCTACTTACGTCAAACATAACACAGAAACCGTGTTCACTTCCCGGACTCCGCCGAGAAGAGACCATCACGGCTACACACTCGGTTGATGCGTTTTAATTCGGATCTGGTGTCAAGTTATCTACAACCGGACATTAACAAATTCCCATCTGCCACATAACCGCGGGCACGGCTCTCGAAAGTTTAAACCCTGCAGGGGTGTCCCAACTTAGCCCATGACAAGGTCTCGCGATCAACGAAGGAATAGACGTTCACCCGAGACACTCCGATCAGGCTCGGTATCCCGGTACATCAAGACATTTCGACAATGGTAAAACAAGACCAGCAAGACCTCCCGGCGTGCCGACATCCTGATAGTAGCCGCGTGTATCTCGTCTCAGGCCACAACCGGATGAGCAATCCGTACAACTAAAACCAGACCTCAAGTTTCCCTGAGGGGGCGCTGCAAAGGGCTCTAGTTCGGACCAACACTTAGACAAGCATTGGCCCGGGGGGGCTAAAATAAAGATGACCCTTGGGTTAATTACTCCCAAGGGAAATATGGGTGGTGGTGAGGCAAATGGTAAAACCAATGTTGGGCCTTGCTGGACAAGTTTTATTCAAAGCGAACTGTCAAGGGGGTCCCATAAATCACCCGACCGCGTAAGGAACGCAAAATCCGGGAACATAACACCGGTATGACGGAAACTAGGGCAGCAAGAGTGGAACAAAACACCAGGCATAAGGCCGGACCTTCCACCCTTTACCAAGTATATAGATGCATTAATAATATAAGAGATATTGTGATATCCCAACATAAACCCTGTCCACCATGGAGAAATCTTCAACTTCACCTGCAGCTAGCAACGCTATAAGAGGGGCTGAGCAAAGCGGTAACATAGCCAAACAACGGTTTGCTAGGAATGGTGTCAAAGGTTAGAGGTTCATGGCAATATGGGATGGCTTGATAAACAGGTAATAGGTAGCGCAGCATAGCGATAGAACGAAGCAACTAGCATAGCAATGATAGTAGTGAGATCCAGGGTAGCGGTCATCTTGCCTGAAATCCCGCAAGGAAGAAGAACGAGTCCATTAAGAAGAAGAACGGATGAAACCGAACCAACCGTAGACGAACGAATCCTCACGATCGCAACGAAACAGGAACTAACAAGAAGAAGCACACAACATAGGTAAACACACCACACATGAACAAGACATGATGCACAACAAGCATGATGCATGACAAAGCTACATGAAGCTACTCATGACAAGAGATGATGCATACAAGACCAACACATCAAAGCAAGTTTAAATGAGGCCGGAAACAACATATAACAATTCCGGTAAGTCCTCACATGCAAATTTCGAAATTGGTCCAGAACTGAATAAACATTATGTTCAAGTTGTTAAACAGCAAGTTAAGATGCACCAAGATGATCTACACGAAATTCTAGTCAAGTTACATATAAAGTTCATTAGATTCGGAGCTACGACCTAGAAGATATGAGCAAAACAAGTTAAACATGGCATTGATGCAAGATGCATACAAACATCAAGCAAGCACACCAAAACAAGGATGCAACATGATAATATGAAGCTACATGCAAAAACGAGCAAGTTTCATATAGAGCACACTCAAAACGGAGCAACGGTGCAACACACACACTATACAAGTCATAGCAACAATCTGTCCATAACAGCAACTAGGCATCTTGCAAGCATCAAAACAACATGCTACGACACCCCAACATAATAACAAAAGGCATGGGAATGAAGTACAGGTAAAGCATAACGAAACATGAACACTGAGCTATCTCCATAAGCAACTAGAACATGCTCAAAATGACATGGAGATATTGCAAATAATAACAGTTTCAGACTTTAGCAGAAATAACATCAGGTTGCAATGTTGAGAGCTATCAAACAACATGTTACAGGAACATATCATGGCAAAAAAAGGCATGGCATGAATCTACTAATTGCATAGACCAAAAGACACTTACTGACCATGAGCCAAAAAGGCATAGAAAATATGATGGCACCCAAGTAAACATGGCAAGTTATATTACAGATTCATAACATGGCAGGAACAACAATAAGTAGGCATGTTCGTGAGCTTGAACCACTCACCACAGAGCAATACATGGCATGGCAAGGCAACCAACAGCAAGAAGGCATGTTTATGAAGCTAAGCATGGCAAGAGAAAGTTCATAGGGTGCATGGATCACTAGGAAAACACATGGAAACAAGTGAACTTAATGTTAACAGGCTGACAGCAAGATTTTCAAGCAACTTTGGAGCAAGATATGAACAATCTACAGCAAGCTATAATTGCAACCAAGGGCATTAATGGATAGAGCATGACATGTAGATCAAAACATGTTTATAGGGCATCTCCAGATTATGCATAGAATGATTAGTAGAAGCATGTTAACATGGCATCACAAAATTACAGAACCTGTTAGGAAAACAGCAACAGCAACTACCCTACTTAGCAAGCTTGATACACTCAGCACACAACTCACAAAAATACAAGGTTAACACACCTGGAAAGATGGCATGGCATAGATCAACATTCATGTAGATCTCAACCTCATAGGATGCACACATCAATCATGGCAAAAATGATAAAACAGCAAGTTATAACAGTTTCAGCAGATTAACATCAACATGCACTCTTCCAACAACATTTCGGGCATCAAGATGAGCTCAAATGAAAATGATGCAATGGAATGAAATGATCTACTCGTCGAGGCGAACAATTTGACGTATCACATGCACGAAACGGAGCTACAGATGCAGAGATGTGATGGCATGAACATGGCATGATTATTTACACAGAAACGGGGACTTAGACGTTTTACAGAGGGGGGGAAGTCAACCTTCGTGCACGGGGCTCGAGGTTGGCCGGAATATCGCCGGGGCAGGGAGCCGGAGTGGCAGGAGAAGCCGGCCGGAGGTCGAGGAGGGGCCGGGGCGGCCGGATCTGGCCGGATCCGGCGCCGGCGGCGTCGGGCGGAGGCGGGGCCGGGCAGCGGGGCGACGGGCTCCGGCGAGGGGCCGGTGGCGCGCGGCGGCGGCCCGAGGGCGGAGCGTGGGAGGCGGCGCTGGGCTCCTCCTGCGGGGGGGGGGGGGGGGGGGCGAGGACGGCGGCCTTCGGCGGCGAGGTCGGGCGCTACGGGCGCGGCGGCGGCGGCGGAGGCGAGGGGCGCCGCGGCGGTGACGTGGCGGCGCGGGAGTGGCTGAGGCGGTGGAGGAGGCGACGCGGCGGCGTCCTATTGGCCGGAGCGACGTGTCCGGCGGACATGTTCGGCGCGGATGGACATGTCCGTCGGTGGGAGGAGGAAGAAGGCTAGGGTTGCACCGCGAATTTCGGGGAGGTGGACATATTTATAGGTAGAGGGAGCTAGGAGAGTCCAAATGAGGAGCGGTTTTCGGCCACGCGATCGTGATCGAACGACCGAGAGCATGGAGGGGAGTTAGATGGGTTTTGGGCCACTTTGAAAGGGGTGTTGGGCTGCAACAAAAGAGGCCTTTATGTTTACCCGGTTAACCGTTGGAGTACCAAACGACCTCCAAATGGCACGAAACTTGACAGGCGGTCTACCGGTGCTATACCAAGGCCGCTTGGCAAACCTCGAGCCATTCCGAGAACGTTTAACACCCGCACAAGAGAAGAGGCAAAAGGGGGACGCCGGAGGACATAGGAGTGCCGGATTGCAAAACGGACAACGGGGAAAAGGCTCAGATGCATGAGACGAACACGTATGCGAATGCAAGGCACATGATGACATGATAAAATGCAGATGATGACATGGCAAAGTGCAACACGCAAGCAAATGACATGGCAATGACGGCGAATAACTGGCGGACACCTGGCGCATCGAATCCGGGGCGTTACAACACTCCACCACTATGAGAGGATCTCGTCCCGAGATCTAGGATGGCACCGGAGGGAAAAGGAAGAGGAAGATAAGAGGTAAAACTAAGTTGCTTCTTTGACGAACGAGTGAAAACCATGAACCGTGAGAGGTTGAGCAAAATGAAAGGAAGAAAATAACGAAGATGAGCAAAGTTGAAAACACTCCGTTAGAAAAAAGGAACAAGGGATACAATGAGAACCAAGAGGTTTAGTGATAAGATAGATATTTAAACCACTCTGGTTAAAACTAGATAGAGAATGGATAAGATTGGTATAATTTGGGCAGCACTCTGACTGAAAGAAGAAGAAACACTTGATAAGATGAAAAGAACTTGAAGAGATGACACAACACTCCGGTTAAATGGATAAGCACGAAAAACATGATCCTCACAATTCGAGATGATGAGTGAAAAGAGCAACATCACAATGCCTCCGGAAGAAATAATAGAAGATAGATCATTGGAATAACAGAATGGAGAAGAAAATGACATCTTCTGCCACAATTGAATTTGGAAAGCATCCTTGCAAAGAAGAATCGAACGGAGTTGTTGGAAAAATCAACAACGAGAAGCACAAGCTTGTTGTGGGCTTATGGAAAACATCTCGAGACTATGAGGTGACAACCGGCCACAAATGGAAACCATTGATTTGATTGAGAGCACCAAAGAGATGAACAACTTCTTCACCGAGAGGATAGGAGAAAACTCGGATCATTGATATGCACCACAAATAGCAACATTCCTTAGGGAAGGCTTTAGGTGAAATATGACACAAGATAACTCCAACGAAGAAGTTGATTGGTCGAAAAGATCTCTTGAACGAAGAGAAAAAGATGGATTTAGAATACCTCATTCTTGACAACATATGAATCATTAAACGTGAAGGAAATTGTCAAGAGTGACATAACACCACCTCAAAAGATAAGGTAGAAAGAATTGCACTTCAAAATGCAAGAAGAAGAATACTTGAACTCCTCAGAACAAGACATGTGTTGAGCACCATGTTTATTTTAGAGTATAGCTTGGTGGGTCATAACTTTGAGAGAAACCTTGAAGAACAATTGAAGAATGAAGAGAATCCTTGATGAACCACCATGTAGAGCCTCCATGAAGAACTCCGGTAATAAAAGGATGATGAAAAGAAAGAGAAGTTGAAAACACAAGGTGAAGCCTTGCAAGGTGATTTAGATGGAGCTTCGCGACGAGATAATGCGGAAAACTTGGGACTCCGGAAAAGAAAAGATGAAGCATCTCGAACCGAGAAATGTGACATGATGAATAACTCTGGAAATAAGAAACTAGATCACTTGGATGAAAAAAAATAAGAATTACGTTATGCGTATCCTTCATCAATTTAAATTGATGACAAGCAACGGATTTGGCATGCCACTTATTCTCGTAGAAAGGATTAAGATAGATATAGCTCAAAACTTGAGAAGGTATTCAACGAACCACCGGTAGGATTGGAAAGCACAAATGAATTAAATGATAACGAAAGAGGTGAAATCTTGAACGAACCACCGGTAAGATTTGGAGAGTGATAGCTACACGCTGAGAATGAAGAATTATGACATGATGACCTTCGGAGAAAAGAAATGAAACAACTCATGAAATGCTCCGGATGGTAAGAAAAGAATTCTCACAATCAAAAACAATTATGAGAGGATGGCATCAAGCTAGAACCATGAATCTTGAAGAGAATGGAGCAAGATTTAAGAGAAATCCTTCTTCGGTCTTCAAATGATGAGAATGACAACGAGCAACACCACCAAGAATTATTGAGGCACACCGGAAGAATCAAAAGCGAAGAGGTTGAGCCAACTATGAAAAGAATTTGAAAGATCTTGGAGAAAAGCATTTGACTGATGATAACTCATTCTTACGTCAAACTTGGAGAAGAATTTAGGATAGCTCTGGGAAAATAGAAGAGTCAGGTAAGATCCTGGGAAAAGACCTGTGGGTTAGGGCCCACTCAAAAGAACACCGTTGAAAAGATTTAAAAGAGATGTTGCACCGGTTGAATTAAATGACTTGAATGAGATACCAATCTTGAAAGAGCTTGAACGAATGCAGAGTGGAAACATGAATCTTCGAGATATCTTGAGCACTCCGGAATAACAAATAGCGAGAAGTAGAATGATAATGAGGTGCACCGGTATGAGAAGACATTGAAATGAGGAAAAAAAGGTATGATCAACAAAACTTGACTTGAATCCACCGGAGAAGAGAAAGGAATGAGGAATGACGAACTAGTAGAACATCTTCTTGAGAACCACCGGGTAAGAACATTGATGGAAAAGAATGGAGAAACTTCACAAAAATAAAAGGATACTTGGTAAAGAAATCTGTGTCCTTGAAGAAAAAGGGTGGGTGGGCGGGAAAAACAAAGGCAACTTGGAGACAGATGAAACAAACACCGTTGAGAAGAAATGATAATTGGTCTTGCTGATGTTGAAGTGATCGGATCCACTTGAAGAGAAACACGCCGGTTGAAAAGGATTGACATGACAATCTCGATGATCAAAAAGGAATAGTATTCACATAGCAATATGAGAACACCATTTAGGAAAGGTATGGATTCAACATTTGACTTCGAAGCAACTCGAATACCACAAATAAAACAAAACAAAGGATTGGCTTGCAGAATAAGCCGGAACAAACATATGATAGAGATTTCGTCCGAAGTTTTCGTGGTGGGGCCTACACGGGCTCGATCGTACAGCACCATCATGTACAAGGCAGTGCACATGACATACGAAGCGTCCCCGAGTCGGCATAGCCAAGGACTCTTTAAGACACAACGAGACCACTGTAAAACCAACCGTGAATAGGCGGACCACTAGACGTCGAACCCCAATTTCATATCATACATCCGTCGGAAAGATATCCTAAGAGCTACTTGAATTCCCACCTATGAAACTCCCGAAATTTTCCGGTTATGCAATCAGGTGTTGGGGATACAGGGGAAGCATAATATCTCACCCAAAACTAACAAATCCTACATCCAGCTGTATCCATCCTTCAACACATAACCAAGAAACCTTCAGAAATCGTCTACCTCAACCTTCGAAAAGCATCCGTTATACGAGTCATGGCAATACTCCCGTACTCACCTCAGTACTGGGTTATCGGGGTTATCTCACCAACAACTGCATAAAAGAGATTTTCGATGTCGGCGTACTAAACTCAGGTATTCCAGAACTGCAACGATAAAATTATGATGACAACACCTCAGAGCTCAACTCCCCGGGACACTTCCACTAAACCCCTGACATGAGGCACCAAGACAATGTTCTCATCATAAAACCATCGGAACGATTCCAACATACCCGCGTGATCCAAAATTTTTTTTAGTGAAATTTGAGGAGAGGAAAGTCAAAACTTCTACGTCAGGAGACCTCACCAGAGCGACGAAGGGACTGAGGAGTAAAAAGAATTCCTAACTCTCCGATATATATAATCCTAAATGACTCAAAACATTTTCTAGACACAACTCGACCGCTAAAAATGATCAAGCAGTGGGGCTCCTAAGGTCGGGGATGGCTCTGATACCAACTTGTAACGCCCTCGATGCGGCTATATCTCCCACGTGTCGAAGCACGACTTAGAGGCATAACCGCATTGAAAGCAATGTCGCAAGTGAGGTAATCTTCACACAACCCATGTAATACATAAGGGGAAAGAGATACATAGTTGGCTTACAATCGCCACTTCACGCAATTACATGAATAAAGCATTACATCATACAGATACAATCAAGGTCCGACTACGGAACCAAAATAAAAGAAGAACCCCAAATGCGACAAAGGTCCCCGATCGACCCCAACTGGGCTCCACTACTGATCAACTAGAACGAAACAACACAAAGGGCAAGATCTTCATCGAGCTCCTCGAGCTTGGTTGCGTCATATGCTCGGTACATAGGCACCTGCAAACTGGTTTTGGAAGTATCTGGTGAGCCACGAGGACTCAGCAATCCCATTACCATGGGTATCAAGACTAGCAAAGCTTAATGGGAAAGGAAGGGGTAAAGTGGTGAGGTTGCAGCAGCGGCTAAGCAATGATATGGTGGCTAACATACGCAAAGAAGAGCGAGAAGAGAACAAGTGAACGGTCGTCAACTAGCAATGATCAAGAGGTGATCCTGAACACCTACTTACGTCAAACATAACCCAGAAACCGTGTTCACTTCCTGGACTCCGCCGAGAAGAGACCATCACAGCTACACACTCGGTTGATGCGTTTTAATTCGGATCTGGTGTCAAGTTATCTACAAGCGGACATTAACAAATTCCCATCTGCCACATAACCGCGGGCACGGCTCTCGAAAGTTTAAACCCTGCAGGGGTGTCCCAACTTAGCCCATGACAAGCTGTCACGATCAACGAAGGAATAGACCTTCACCCGAGACACTCCGATCAGGCTCGGTATCCCGGTACATCAAGACATTTCGACAATGGTAAAACAAGACCAGCAAGACCTCCCGGCGTGCCGACATCCTGATAGTAGCCGCGCGTATCTCGTCTCAGGCCACGACCGGATGAGCAATCCGTACAACTAAAACCAGACCTCAAGTTTCCCTGAGGGGGCGCTGCAAAGGGCTCTAGTTCGGACCAACACTTAGACAAGCATTGGCCCAGGGGGGCTAAAATAAAGATGACCCTTGGGTTAATTACTCCCAAGGGAAATATGGGTGATGGTGAGGCAAATGGTAAAACCAATGTTAGGCCTTGCTGGACAAGTTTTATTCAAAGCGAACTGTCAAGGGGGTCCCATAAATCACCCGACCGCGTAAGGAACGCAAAATCCGGGAACTTAACACCGGTATGACGGAAACTAGGGCGGCAAGAGTGGAACAAAACACCAGGCATAAGGCCGGGCCTTCCACCCTTTACCAAGTATATAGATGCATTAATAATATAAGAGATATTGTGATATCCCAACATAAACCCTGTCCACCATGGAGAAATCTTCAACTTCACCTACAGCTAGCAACGCTATAAGAGGGGCTGAGCAAAGCGGTAACATAGCCAAACAACGGTTTGCTAGGAATGGTGTCAAAGGTTAGAGGTTCATGGCAATATGGGATGGCTTGATAAACAGGTAATAGGTAGCGCAGCATAGCGATAGAACGAAGCAACTAGCATAGCAATGATAGTAGTGAGATCCAGGGTAGCGGTCATCTTGCCTGAAATCCTGCAAGGAAGAAGAACGAGTCCATGAAGAAGACGAACGGATGAAACCGAACCAACCGTAGACGAACGAATCCTCACGATCGCAACGAAACAGGAACTAACAAGAAGAAGCACACAACATAGGTAAACACACCACACATGAACAAGACATGATGCACAACAAGCATGATGCATGACAAAGCTACATGAAGCTACTCATGGCAAGAGATGATGCATACAAGACCAACACATCAAAGCAAGTTTAAATGAGGCCGGAAACAACATATAACAATTCCGGTAAGTCCTCATATGCAAATTTCGAAATTGGTCCAGAACTGAATAAACATTATGTTCAAGTTGTTAAACAGCAAGTTAAGATGCACCAAGATGATCTACATGAAATTCTAGTCAAGTTACATATAAAGTTCATTAGATTCGGAGCTACGACCTAGAAGATATGAGCAAAACAAGTTAAACATGGCATTGATGCAACATGCATACAAACATTAAGCAAACACACCAAAACAAGGATGCAACATGATAATATGAAGCTACATGCAAAAACGAGCAAGTTTCATATAGAGCACACTCAAAACGGAGCAACGGTGCAACACACACACACTATACAAGTCATAGCAACAATCTGTCCATAACAGCAACTAGGCATCTTGCAAGCATCAAAACAACATGCTACAGCACCCCAACAAAATAACAAAAGGCATGGGCATGAAGTAAAGGTAAAGCATAACAAAACATGAACACTGAGCTATCTCCATAAGCAACTAGAACATGCTCAAAATGACATGGAGATATTGCAAATAATAACAGTTTCAGACTTTAGCAGAAATAACATCAGGTTGCAATGTTGAGAGCTATCAAACAACATGTTACAGGAACATATCATGGCAAAAAAAGGCATGGCATGAATCTACTAATTGCATAGATCAAAAGACACTTACTGACCATGAGCCAAAAAGGCATAGAAAATATGATGGCACCCAAGTAAACATGGCAAGTTATATTACAGATTCATAACATGGCAGGAACAACAATAAGTAGGCATGTTCGTGAGCTTGAACCACTCACCACAGAGCAATACATGGCATGGCAAGGCAACCAACAGCAAGAAGGCATGTTTATGAAGCTAAGCATGGCAAGAGAAAGTTCATAGGGTGCATGGATCACTAGGAAAACACATGGAAACAAGTGAACTTAATGTTAACAGGCTGACAACAACATTTTCAAGCAACTTTGGAGCAAGATATGAACAATCTACAGCAAGCTATAATTGCAACCAAGGGCATTAATGGATAGAGCATGACATGTAGATCAAAACATGTTTATAGGGCATCTCCAGATTATGCATAGAATGATTAGTAGAAGCATGTTAACATGGCATCACAAAATTACAGAATCTGTCAGGAAAACAGCAACAGCAACTACCCTACTTAGCAACCTTGATACACTCAGCACATAACTCACAAAAATACATGGTTAACACCCCTGGAAAGATGGCATGGCATAGATCAACATTCATGTAGAGCTCAACCTCATAGGATGCACACATCAATCATGGCAAAAATGATAAAACAGCAAGTTATAACAGTTTCAGCAGATTAACATCAACATGCACTCTTCCAACAGCATTTCGGGCATCAAGATGAGCTCAAATGAAAATGATGCAATGGAATGAAATGATCTACTCGTCTAGGCGAACAATTTGACATATTACACGCACGAAACGGAGTTAGGGATGCAGAGATATGATGGCATGAACATGGCATGATTATTTACACAGAAACGGGGACTTAGACGTTTTACAGAGGGGAGGAAGTCAACCTTCGTGCACGGGGCTCGAGGTTGGCCGGAATCTCGCCGGGGCAGGGTGCCGGAGTGGCAGGAGAAGCCGGCCGGAGGTCGAGGAGGGGCCGGGGCGGCCGGATCTGGCCGGATCCGGCGCCGGCGGCGTCGGGCGGAGGCGGGGCCGGGCAGCGGGGCGACGGGCTCCGGCGAGGGGCCGGTGGCGCGCGGCGGCGGAGCGTGGGAGGCGGCGCCAGGCTCCTCCTGCGGGGGGGGGGGGGGGGGGGCGAGGACGGCGGCCTTCGGCGGCGAGGTCGGGCGCTACGGGCGCGGCGACGGCGGAGGCGAGGGGCGCCGCGGCGGTGACGTGGCGGCGCGGGAGTGGCTGAGGCGGCGGAGGAGGCGACGTGGCGGCGTCCTATTGGCCGGAGCGACGTGTCCGGCGGACATGTCCGGCGTGGATGGACATGTCCGTCGGCGGGAGGAGGAAGAAGGCTAGGGTTGCACCGCGAATTTCGGGGAGGTGGACATATTTATAGGTAGAGGGAGCTAGGAGAGTCCAAATGAGGAGCGGTTTTCGGCCACGCGATCGTGATCGAACGACCGAGAGCATGGAGGGGAGTTAGATGGGTTTTGGGCCACTTTGGAAGGGGTGTTGGGCTGCAACAAAAGAGGCCTTTACGGTTACCCGGTTAACCGTTGGAGTACCAAACGACCTCCAAATGGCACGAAACTTGACAGGCGGTCTACCGGTGCTATACCAAGGCCGCTTGGCAAACCTCGGGCCATTTAGAGAACGTTTAACACCCGCACAAGAGAAGAGGCAAAAGGGGGACGCCGGAGGACATAGGAGTGCCGGATTGCAAAACGGACAACGGGGAAAAGGCTCAGATGCATGAGACGAACACGTATGCGAATGCAAGGCACATGATGACATGATAAAATGCAGATGATGACATGGCAAAGTGCAACACGCAAGCAAATGACATGACAATGACGGCGAATAACTGGCGGACACCTGGTGCATCAAATCCGGGGCGTTACAAGTTTAGTCTCGAAACCCTCTTTCCATTTAACCAACTCAAACAAGTTTTTGCTTCTGTAAAATTTGACTTTGATCCAGATTAGTAAACGAAGCTTGTTTCTTTCGCCGTTTGTGTTTCGTTGCTTCGTTTGATTTGATTCTTTTTGCAAACCGAAGTTCTTAAGTTGAACTTTCTGGTTAGACCTCTTATTTGAGTTTTACCAATGCATTAGATGAGTACTTATTGTATGCTTGTTTGTTTGCGATAGATTACCCGGAGTGCGCCGCTTGCTACTTCGGATCTCTAGGTTTCACGGATCATCAGCAAGGCAAGTAACACTTTGATCATACCTCTTTACTACCCAGTTTTATTGCATTAGATCAACCTCAAACAATTGCATGATTAGGATCTGCTTAATATGTGGGTTTTGGGTAGTAGATGAGGTAGTACCTATTACCTGTTTTATTATCAAACCCTTGGGAGTTACTTCTATGTTTGTTTTTAATGCCATGCTATGCTAGTAGACGTGGATTGGGTGAGTGTATCCATGACAGATGTGAGATATTTATATAATGGTTTATTTATGGTGGCAACTTAAACACACATCTGGGTGGATTGAGGCACCTGGGTATTCCAGCGATTGCCTGTTTTCTTTATGGACCGCCACCCAGGCTCAAAGGGATCATGAGATTATTCATGCTATAAACTTCCATGTGCAGCCACAAGCTACTATGGGCTCTAGCATAGTTCATTAAGTCGTGCGAACTCTTATAGTGGTAGACTAGCAGACGTAGGGGAAAGTAGGTTTAACTGTCTACCCAATCGTAAGGTGCTAGCGCTTCTGAAAGACTATGTCTCGGTCATCTATTTCTCAAACACCATGTAGTGCGAGAATCCCAACGGAGGAGATCGAGTCTTGTGGGGAAAAGTGCGCAAACCTCTGCAGAGGGTATAAACTAATGATGGTTAGCCCTGTCCCCGGTTATGGACATTTTGAGTATCTAGTATCTGGATTATCATGTGAATCTCATCATGTTACTTTAATTTAATTTTGTTGGGTTTAATGATGATGTTTAATTGGGATTGAGAGGATGTCTATCTTCTCAATGTTTAACAACCACCATGATAGTTAAATAAAATTTATTCCTTTGCAGTAGGGAAAAATTGGCTTTATGCAAAAACTGTAACCATAGAGCTTTCCACCAGTCATATATGCATGTAGTATAGCATATTTCTGTTCATTACTCTCTGTGTGTTACATTTCCAGCATATTCCATGTGCTGACCCGTTTTTGGGCTGCAACGTTCATGTTGCAGAATTTTCAGACGACGAGTAAGGTGCTTTTGGTCGTGGTTCTATACTCAGTGATGCCGTTGGAGTTGATGGACTCACTTATCTTCCAAGCCTTCCGCTGTTATCGTTATTAGATGGCCTTAAGCCATATTTATTTTAATATGTTCTCTTTTGAGACATCTGATATAATAAGTGTGTGATTGCTACTCTGCTATAAATCTTTCAAGTACTGTGCATGTCAGCATTACTGATACAGGGATGACACTAAAGCATAGAGATCAGACTGTTTGAGGTCTGGTCGCTACAAGATGGTATCAGAGCACACGCTGACTGTAGGACACGACCACTAAGCTAAAAGCCCTAGATCACTACTCACTCTTCTCATTTCTGACTCCTCATCTTTTCGACTCTTTTAGGATGGCGGATGCAAGGAACAAGTTCACGCAACCAGATGAAGATACACCCTTTGGACACCACTTGAAGGAAGTCACTAGATATCTGAACATTGGAGTACCAAGCTTCACCAGGACCTATAACGCCACTTTACCTGAAGAGGAGCGTTGGATGATTTAAGTTCAAGTTCCGGGAAGGACGTTCATGCCCGTCACTGAGCCCATAGAGTTTTCCTTCGGTGCACCAACCTGGAGTCTAGGAAAGAGCATGGCATCCCACATCACCATGGGATGCATTGGAGAAGTTTACCACAAGGATCTCAAGGATACTATTTACCAGATTTGTGGGCGCTGAGATGAGCAATGGAGATGATCAGCACCAGGAAGGATAGATCAATTGCAGCTTTCATCCAGGAGTTAAACCAGCACATTCGACGCTAGGAGAACCAGATGTGCGCAGGCATGATAGATTTGAAGAAGGCCATGACCAAGATCACGGAGTTGGAGGAAGAACTCAAGTCTACACGCAATGGATATGAGGAGGAAATAGAAACACTCGTGGAGAAGAACGATGATCTGAAGAAGAAGCTGAAGGTATTCATGGGATTCCCCGCGACTGGAGGAGAAGACGATGATGACACTTGCCCGGAGAACTATATCATCATCGATGAAACCGACTCGGACCCAGACACTAGCGATGATGACTATGTTGATGAAGCTGGAGCAGATATCATGGAGTCTTGATCAGAGCAGTTTTTCTAGTCGACCACCAAAACAGTAGTAGTATTCCCCCATGTATCAAGTATAGTCCGAGCACCTTTATAACGATAGTTAGGCCGTTGTATGCCCTTGTTTTGAATTGAATGAAATGATTTTGTTTGCATTTGTCTCATGTGCATATGGGTAGTGTTTTCTCTCTAGGCCTCATACTATTCTATATTCTCATCTTTTTCTAAACCCTCAGATGCCTCCGAGACGTGACAATGGATTTGCTTTCCCACCGGAGCTCACTCAGTTGATCCAGCAGTAGAACGCATTGATGCAGTTGCTAGTCTAGAATCAGAATCAGGGGAACAACAACAACAACAACAACTCACCACCTCCACCACCTGTTGATCACTTAACCCGATTCCTTAGATTGAATCCGCCGGTGTTCTCAAGTAGCACCAAGCCGATAGTTGCAGATGATTGGCTCCGCAAGACAGGAAGGGAGTTGACCACTGCAGGATGCACAGATGCGGAGAAGGTGCATTTTGCCGCACATCAGCTTGAAGGACCCGCAGCATCATGGTGGGAGAATTTCACAGCCACTTATCCTATCGACACTGTCACATGGGATCAGTTTCAGAGCTTTCCGTACTGCCCATGTTTCAGCAGGAGCTATGGCCATGAAGAAGCGTGAGTTTCGCAACTTGTGGCAAGGAGGATGGACAGTTGGCTAGTATGTGGATGATTTTAGTAAGTAGCACGTTATGCCCCAGATGACGTTGCTACAGATGCAGCTAAGCAGGAGAAGTTTCTGGAAGGACTGAATGATGAGCTGAGCATGCAGTTGATGGTAGCAAGTTTCAACAATTACCAGGAGTTGGTAGATTGTGCTCTTATGATTGAAGGGAAGCAGCATCAGATTGAAAACCGCAAGAGGAAGTATGGACAAGGGAAGTACAATTCTGGAGCTCAGCAGAAGCCACGTTTTACCCCGAAATTGGGAGGACATTTTCAGCATACCCATGGAGGAGGTAGCTCGCATAATCATAATGGCCCCAAGAATGGTAACGGGAATGGAGGAAGGAACGGTCAGAACCGTACCAACCCATCAACCCCAGCCAAGAGAGACCTGAGTCAAGTCACTTGCTATAAGTGCCAGAAGACTGGACATTATGCCAATGAATGTCCTGAAGCCCATAATGGAAATGGCAATGGAAGCTCTGGGAAGAAGCCGAACCCTTTCAACAGGGGACAGGTGAACCACGTTAACGTGGAGGAGGTTGAAGCCCAGCCAGATGCAGTAATAGGTAAGTTTTTGGTTAAGTCATTTACTGCAATCGTTCTTTTTGATACTAGTGCATCGCATTCATACATATCAAGGGGATTTGTGGATAAGTATAAACTGCCCACCAAGGTTCTTAGAACACCTATGTTAGTAAGCTCACCAGGAGCGGAGTATATGGCCAGTCAAGGATGTTTTCAAGTGCCATTGAGTATAGGTAGGCATGTTTTCCCCTCGGATTTAATCATTTTGGAATTGCAAGGTTTGGATGTGATTCTGGGTATGGATTGGCTATCGATGTATGGAGGAAACATCGATTGCGCCAGTAAGTCGATTTTGCTTACCACCCCAGAAGGTAGAAGGATCAAGTATGTATCACGACATGAGCCGAAGAGGACACAAGTAAATTCTTTATCAGGAGTTGTGCAGGAGGAAGTACCAGTGGTGAAGAATTTCCCTGATGTATTTCCAGAGGAGTTACCAGGCATGCCGCCGGATAGAGACATTGAGTTTTTGATTGAGCTTTTGCCAGGCACAGGGCCAATATCTAAGAGACCGTACCGGATGCCCACACAAGATTTGGAGGAAATTAAGAAGCAAATTAAGGAGTTACTGGATAAAGGCTATATTCGCCCAAGTTCTTCACCTTGGGGATCGCCAGTACTTCTAGTGGAGAAGAAGGATGGATCTTTGAGAATGGTTGTTGATTATCAAGGATTGAATGAAGTAACAATCAAGAACAAGTACCCGTTGCCGATGATCAATGATTTGTTTGACCAATTGCAAGGAGATAAGGTATTTTCCAAGATCAATTTGCGATCGGGATACCATCAATTGAAGATCAGAGAGAAGGATATACCTAAGACATCTTTTACCACCAGGTATGGGCTGTACGAGTATACTGTTATGTCATTTGGTCTGACTAACGCACCTGCATATTTCATGAACATGATGAACAAGGTGTTTATGGAGTTTATGGATAAGTTCGTCGTGGTGTTCATTGATGATATTTTGGTCTATTCAAAGAATGAAGAGGAGCATAAGGAGCATTTGCGTTTGGTACTGGAGAAGCTCAGAGAACATCAGTTATATGCCAAATCCAGCAAGTGTGAGTTTTGTTGGGGAATGTAGCAGAAATTCAAAATTTTCCTACGTGTCACCAAGATCTATCTATGGAGAAACTAGCAACGAGGGAAGGAGAGTGCATCTACATACCCTTGTAGATCGCTAAGCGGAAGCGTTCAAGAGAACGGGGTTGAAGGAGTCGTACTCGTCGTGATCCAAATCATCGGAGATCCTAGTGCCGAACGGACGGCACCTCCGCGTTCAACACACGTACAGCCCGGTGACGTCTCCCATGCCTTGATCCAGCAAGGAGAGAGGGAGAGGTTGAGGAAGACTCCATCCAGCAGCAGCACGACGGCGTGGTGGTGGTGGAGGAGCGTGGCAATCCTGCAGGGCTTCGCCAAGCACCGCGGGAGAGGAGGAGTACTTGGGAGAGGGGGAGGGCTGCGCCAGAACTTCGTGTGTAGCTCCCATGCGCCTCCCCACTATATATAGGGGTGGAGGGGCTGGTTTGTTGCCCTCCAAGTCCATTGGGGCGTTGGCCAAGGTGGGAGGAAAGAAATCCCATCATTTCCTTCCCCACCGATTGTTATCCCCCCTTTTTAGGGATCTTGATCTTATCCCTTCGGGATATGATCTTATTCCTTCTAAGGGGGGATCTTGGTGCGCCTTGACCAGGGGTGTGGGGCCTTTCCCCCACTACCCACGTTCATGTGGGCCCCCCCATGCAGATGGGCCCCACTCTGGAACCTTCTAGAACCTTCCCGGTACAATACCGAAAAATCCCGAACATTTTCCGGTGGCCAAAATAGGACTTCCCATATATAAATCTTTACCTCCGGACCATTCCGGAACTCCTCGTGACGTCCGGGATCTCATCCGGGACTCCGAACAACATTCGGTAACCACATACAAACTTCCTTTATAACCCTAGCGTCATCGAACCTTAAGTGTGTAGACCCTACGGGTTCGGGAGACATGTAGACATGACCGAGACGTTCTCCGGTCAATAACCAACAGCGGGATCTGGATACCCATGTTGGCTCCCACATGTTCCACGGTGATCTCATCAGATGAACCACGATGTCAAGGACTCAGTCGATCCCGTATACAATTCCCTTTGTCTAGCGGTATTTTACTTGCCCGAGATTCGATCGTCGGTATACCGATACCATGTTCAATCTCGTTACCGGCAAGTCTCTTTACTCGTTCTGCAACACATCATCCCGTGATCAACCCCCTTGGTCACACTGTGCACATTATGATGATGTCCTACCGAGTGGGCCCAGAGATACCTCTCCGTTTACACGGAGTGACAAATCCCAGTCTCGATCCATGTCAACCCAACAGACACTTTCGGAGATACCTGTAGTGCACCTTTATAGTCACCCAGTTACGTTGTGACGTTTGATACACCCAAAGCGCTCCTATGGTATCCGGGAGTTACACGATCTCATGGTCTAAGGAAGAGATACTTGACATTGGAAAAGCTCTAGCAAACGAACTACACGATCTTTGTGCTATGCTTAGGATTGGGTCTTGTCCATCACATCATTCTCCTAATGATGTGATCCCGTTATCAACGACATCCAATGTCCATAGCCAGGAAACCATGACTATCCGTTGATCACAACGAGCTAGTCAACTAGAGGCTTACTAGGGACATATTGTGGTCTATGTATTCACACGTGTATTACGATTTCCGGATAATACAGCTATAGCATGAATAAAAGACAATTATCATGAACAAGGAAATATAATAATACTTTTATTATTGCCTCTATGGCATATTTCCAACAGTCTCCCACTTGCACTAGAGTCAATAATCTAGTTCACATCGCCATGTGATTAACACTCACAGGTCACATCGCCATGTGACCAACATCATCAAATGAGTTCTGGGGTTTGATCATGTTTTTGCTTGTGAGAGAGGTTTTAGTCAACGGGTCTGAACCTCTCAGATCCGTGTGTGCTTTGCAAATTTCTAGGTCATATTGTAATGCTTCTTCCAGGCTCCACTTGGAGCTATTCCAAATGGTCGCTCCACTATACGTATCCGGTTTGCTCCTCAGAGTCACTCGGATAGGTGTTAAAGCTTGCATCGACGTAACCCTTTACGCCGAACTCTTTATCACCTCCATAATAGAGAAATATGTCCTTATTTACTCCAAGGACAATTTTTGACCGCTGTCCAATGATCCATTCCTGGATCATTCTTGTACCCCTTGACTAACTCATGGCAAGGCACACTTCCGGTGCGGTACACAACATAGCATACTATAGAGCCTACGTCTGAAGCATAGGGGACGACATTCGTCCTTTCTCTCTCTTCTGCCGTGGTCGAGCTTTAACTCTTAACTTCATACCTTACAACTCAGGCAAGAACTCCTTCTTTGACTGATCTATCTTGAACACCTTCAAGATCATGTCAAGGTATGTGCTCATTTTAAAAGTACCATTTAGCATTTTGATCTATCTTATAGGTCTTGATGCTTATTGTTCAAGTAGCCTAATCCAGGTTTTCCATTGAAAAACACTTTTCAAATAACCCTTTATGCTCATCAGAAATTCTATAGTGCTCCCACTCACTTCTTTGGAAATACAAGTTTCTCAGAAACTTTGTATAAATCCAAAATCTTTGATCATCTCATCAAAGCATACATTCCAACTCCGAGATGCTTGCTCCAGTCCTTAGAAGGATTGCAGGAGCTAGCATACTTTTTAGCATCCTTAGGATCAACAAAAACTTCCTGATTGTATCGCATACAACCTTTCCTTACGAAGACCGGTAAGGAAACTCGTTTTGACATCCATCTGCTAGATTTCATAAATGTAGCTAATGCTAACATGATTCCGATGGACTTAAGCATCGCTATGGACGAGAAAATCTCATCGTAGTCAACTCCTTGAACTTGTGAAAAACTCTTCGCCACAAGTCGAGTTTCATAGACGGTGACATTACCGTCCATGTCCGTCTTCTTCTTAAAGATCCATTTATCTCAATGGCTTGCTGATCATCGGGCAAGTCCACCAAAGTCCATGCTTTGTTCTGATACATGGATCCTATCTCGGATTTCATGGCTTCTAACCATTTGTCAGAATTTGGGCCCACCATTGCTTCTCCATAGCTCGTAGGTTCATTGTTGTCTAGCAACATGACCTTCAAGACAAGATTACTGTACCACTCTGAAGCAGTACGCATCCTTGTCACCCTATGAGGTACGGTAGTGACTTGATCCGAAGTTTCATGATCACTATCATAAGCTTCTACTTCAATTGGTGTAGGTGCCACAGGAACAACTTCCTGTGCCCTACTACACACTAGTTGTAGTGACGGTTCAATAACCATATCAAGTCTCCACCATCCTCCCACTCAACTTTTCGAGACAAAATTTTCCTCAAGAAAGGACCCGATTCAAGAAACAATCCCTATTGCTTTCGGATCTGAATTAGGAGGTATACCCAACTGTTTTGGGTGTCCTATGAAGATGCATTTTATCCGCTTTGGGTTCGAGCTTATCAACCTGAAATTTTTTTCACATAAGCGTCGCAGCCCCAAACCTTTAAGAAATGACAACTTAGGTTTCTCTAAACCATAGTTCATACGGTGTCATATCAACGGAATTACGTGGTGCCCTATTTAAAGTGAATGTGGTTGTCTCTAATGCCTAACCCATAAACAATAGTGGTAATTCAATAAGAGACATCATGGTACGCACCATATCCAATAGGGTGCAACTATGATGTTCGGACACACCATCAAACTATGGTGTTCCAGGCGGTATTAATTGTGAAACAATTTCCACAATGTCTTAATTGCGGCCCAAAGCTCGTAACTCAGATATTTATCTCTATGATCATATCATAGACATTTCATCCTCTTGTCACGATGATCTTCAACTTCACTCTGAAATTACTTGAACCATTCAATAATTCAGACTTGTGTTTCATCAAGTAAATATACTCTACATCTACTCGAATCATCTGTGAAGTAAGAACATAACGATATTCACTGCATGCCTCAGCACTCATTGGACTGCACACATCAAAATGTGTTACTTCCAACAAGTTGCTATCTTGTTCCATTTTACTGAAAACGAGGCTTTTAAGTCATCTTGCCCATGTGGTATGATTTGCATATCTCAAGTGATTCAAAATCAAGTGAGTCCAAACGATCCATCTGCATGGAGTTTCTTCATGCGTATACACCAATAGACATGGTTCGCATGTCTCAAACTTTTCAAAACGAGTGAGTCCAAAGATCCATCAACATGGAGCTTCTTCATGCGTTTTATACCAATATGACTTACATGGCAGTGCCACAAGTAAGTGGTACTATCATTACTATCTTATACCTTTTGGCATGAAAATGTGCATCACTACAATCGAGATTCAATAAACCATTCCTTTAAGTGCAAGACCATTGAAGGTATTATTCAAATAAATAGAGTAACCATTATTCTCCTTAAATGAATAACCGTATTGCGATAGACATAATCCAATCATGTCTATGCTCAACGCAAACACCAAATCTCGATGGTAGAGGGAGCGTGCGATGCTTGATCACATCAACCTTGGAAACACTTCCAACACATATCGTCAGCTCACCTTTAGCTAGTCTCCGTTTATTCCGTAGCTTTTAGTTTGAGTTACTAACACTTAGCAACCGAACCGGTATCTAATACCCTGGTGCTACTAGGAGTACTAGTAAAGTACACATTAACATAATGTATATCCAATATACTTCTATCGACCTTGCCAGCCTTCTCATCTATCAAGTATCTAGGGTAATTCCGCTCTAGTGACTATTCCCCTTATCACAGAAGCACTTAGTCTCGGGTTTGGGTTCAACCTTGGGTTTCTTCACTGGAGCAGCAACTGATTTGCCGTTTCATGAAGTATCCCTTCTTGCCCTTGCCCTTCTTGAAACTAGTGGTTTCACCAACCATCAACAATTGATGCTCCTTCTTGATTTCTACTTTTGTGGTGTCAAACATCGTGAATACCTCAAGGATCATCATATCTATCCCTGATATGTTATAGTTCATCACGAAGCTCTAGCAGCTTGGTGGCAATGACTTTGGAGAAACATCACTATCTCATCTGGAAGATCAACTCCCACTCGATTCAAGTGATTGTTGCACTCAGACAATCTGAGCACAGGCTCAACGATTTGAGCTTTTCTCCCTTAGTTTGCAGGCTAAGAAAATCATCGGAGGTCTCATACCTCTTGACGAGGACACGAGCCTGAAATCCCAATTTCAGCCCTCGAAACATCTCATATGTTCCGCGACGTTTTGAAAACGTCTTTGGTGCCTCAACTCTAAACCGTTTAACTGAACTATCACGTAGTTATCAAAACGTGTATGTCCGATGTTCGCAACATCCACAGACGACGTTTGGGGTTCAGCACACTGAGCGGTGCATTAAGGACATAAGCTTTCTATTGTCCGCATAATCGCTACTATCAACTTTCAACTATATTTTCTCTAGGAACATATCTAAACAGTGGAACTAAAGCGCGAGCTTACGACATAATTTGCAAAGAAATTTTGACTATGTTCAGGATAATTAAGTTCATCTTATGAACTCCCACTCAGATAGACATCCCTCTGGTCATCTAAGTGATTACATGATCCAAGTCAACTAGGCCGTGTCCGATCATCATGTGAGACGGACTAGTCATCATCGGTGAACATCTTCATGTTGATCGTATCTACTATACGACTCATGCTCGACCTTTCGGTCTCCGTGTTCCGAGGCCATGTCTGTACATGCTAGGCTCGTCAAGTTAACCCTAAGTGTTTTCGCTGTGTAAAACTGTCTTACACCCGTTGTATGTGAACGTAAGAATCCATCACACCCGATCATCACGTGGTGCTTAGAAGCGACGAACTGTAGAAACGGTGCACAGTTAGGGGAGAACACTTCTTGAAATTTTGTAAGGAATCATCTTATTTACTACCGTCGTCCTAAGTAAACAAGATGCATAAACATGATAAACATCACATGCAATCAAATAGTGACATGATATGGCCAATATCATTTTGCTCCTTTTGACCTCCATCTTCGGGGCTCCATGGTCATCATCGTCACCGGCATGACACCATGATCTCCATCATCATGATCTCTATCATCGTGTCTTCATGAAGTTGTCTCGCCAACTATTACTTCTACTACTATGGCTACCGGTTAGCAATAAAGTAAAGTAATTACATGGCGTTGTTCAATGACACGCAGGTCATACAATAAATCAAGACAACTCCTATGGCTCCTGCCGGTTGTCATACTCATCGACATGCAAGTCGTGATTCCTATTACAAGAACATGATCAATCTCATACATCACATATCATTCATCACATTCTTCTTGGCCATATCACATCACATAGCATACCCTGCAAAAACAAGTTAGACGTCCTCTAATTGTTGTTTGCATGTTTTACGTGGCTGCTATGGGTTTCTAGCAAGAACGTTTCTTACCTACGCAAAACCACAACGTGATATGCCAATTGCTATTTACCCTTCATAAGGACCCTTTTCATCGAATCCGTTCCGACTAAAGTGGGAGAGACTGGCACCCGCTAGCCACCTTATGCACGAAGTGCATGTCAATCGGTGGAACCTGTCTCTCGTAAGAGTACGTGTAAGGTCGGTCCGGGCCGCTTCATCCCACAATACTGTCGAAACAAGATTGGACTAGTAACGGTAAGCATATTGAACAACATCAACGCCCACAACTACTTTGTGTTCTACTCGTGCAAAGAATCTACGCAATAGACCTAGCTCATGATGCCACTGTTGGGGAACGTAGCAGAAATTCAAAATTTTCCTACGTGTCACCAAGATCTATCTATGGAGAAACTAGCAACGAGGGGAGGAGAGTGCATCTACATACCCTTGTAGATCGCTAAGCGGAAGCGTTCAAGAGAACGGGGTTGAAGGAGTCGTACTCGTCGTGATCCAAATCATTGGAGATCCTAGTGCCGAACGGACGGCACCTCCGCGTTCAACACACGTACAGCCCGGTGACGTCTCCCATGCCTTGATCCAGCAAGGAGAGAGGGAGAGGTTGAGGAAGACTCCATCCAGCAGCAGCACAACGGCGTGGTGGTGGTGGAGGAGCGTGGCAATCCTGCAGGGCTTCGCCAAGCACCGCGGGAGAGGAGGAGTACTTGGGAGAGGGGGAGGGCTGCGCCAGAACTTCGTGTGTAGCTCCCATGCGCCTCCCCACTATATATAGGTGTGGAGGGGCTGGTTTCTTGCCCTCCAAGTCCATTGGGGCGTTGGCCAAGGTGGAAGGAAAGAAATCCCATCATTTCCTTCCCCACCGATTGTTATCCCCCCTTTTTAGGGATCTTGATCTTATCCCTTCGGGATATGATCTTATTCCTTCTAAGGGGGGATCTTGGTGCGCCTTGACCAGGGGTGTGGGGCCTTGCCCCCACTACCCACGTTCATGTGGGCCCCCCATGCAGGTGGGCCCCACTCTGGAACCTTCTAGAACCTTCCCGGTACAATACCGAAAAATCCAGAACATTTTCCGGTGGCCAAAATAGGACTTCCCATATATAAATCTTTACCTCCGGACCATTCCGGAACTCCTCGTGACGTCTGGGATCTCATCCGGGACTCCGAACAACATTCGGTAACCACATACAAACTTCCTTTACAACCCTAGCATCATCGAACCTTAAGTGTGTAGACCCTACGGGTTCGGGAGACATGTAGACATGACCGAGACGTTCTCCGGTCAATAACCAACAGCGGGATCTGGATACCCATGTTGGCTCCCACATGTTCCACGATGATCTCATCGAATGAACCACGATGTCAAGGACTCAGTCGATCCCATATACAATTCCCTTTGTCTAGCGGTATTTTACTTGCCCGAGATTCGATCGTCGGTATACCGATACTGTCGGGGGTTGGATGCGACATATGCCAACGGGTGGATTATCATGGTGGGGGTGAGTAGAACGTCGCCGGTGCCTGGAAACGGGATGAGGCGAAGACATGCACGCCGGCGAATCTTACCCAGCTTCGGGGCTCTCCGAGGAGATAACACCCCTACTGCTGCTCTGCGGGGTCTCCGCATGATCACTATGGTGTGATAGTACAAAGGTGCTCCTTGAGCTGTTTGGAGGCAGGGAGGAGCAAGGCTAGCTCTTTCCCCTCTTGCTATGTGTCTAAACCTGTCTAGGCCGAACCCTTTGCATGGGTGCCCCGGGGGGTTTATATAGGCCTACCCCCCGGGGGTACAACGGTAATCTAGCTGGGCGTGGTCCCCAGCCGTCAGTCTCTCTTGCTGCCGTCTTCCCCGCCGACTTCTGGGGCCCGCCGACTGGCGGGCCCCGCGGACAGGCAGAATACTGTGCGGCACTCCTGATGACGTAGGCTCGGTCATGGGGTCGTGGGAACAGTGCCGCCGTCTGTCAGGCGATCACTGTCGCCACTCCCCGTCCAATCTGGTTTATGGCTCGTGGGGCCCTGGCCAGGAGGCGGCCGACTCTGGGGAGGCGGACTCCCGCAGGGCCGTCTTCGAGCTCTCCGGCTGCCTTCTTCTATCTCACTGACAGGGGGCCCGGCGATCTCTGGGCCGTACGCGCCGCCGTCGTGGGCACAGTGCCTTGTGCACTGTGGCTGAGGTCAGGGGAGGCATGGCAACAGTGCCGCGCCTCACCGGAGATCTCCTGGCGACGCGGCTCACTGTAGCCATGCCTTCCTCCCGTGGATCCTGAGGGGACGGCCACGTCAGGGCGGTACCTCGCGTCGGTCTTCGCGAAAGGTCGCGGGCCGACTCTCAGAGTCAGCCCCTTGAGAGGTCGCAAGCCCGGAGTCGGCTTGTTTCAGAGTCGCCATCTGAAGACTCTGCTTCTTCGAAGGTCGCCAGCTGGGACTCGGCCTTCTCGAAGGTCGCCAGCTGGGACTCGGCTGAGGGGCGCGGCCTGCCCCGATGTCTTGAAAGATCTTGGGTCCTGGGTCAGCCTACCCATGGCCCATTACTCCGACAGTAGTCCCCGAAGCTGGCGAAGCCCGGCGGGCGCCGCCTCGTGGGGCTTCGGCAGTTTCAGTTGTTGCGGTGCCGACTCTGAGATTCGGCTGCCGCGCCTTTGGGCCGCCTTGCCGGAGTCGGCCTGGCCTCGTAGAGGGGCCGCCATTTGCAAGTCGTGGCGGGAAACCGGCGGCGTATCGGTTACGCCTCCCTGCCATTTATGAGACGGCCCCGTCGCGTGGCGCCACGTGGAGGCGATAGCCTGTCTGCCCACGCGCGTGACGGGACGGGCCGCCAGGTGGGGCCCGCCATTACCGCGCCTCGGCTCCCGAGCGGATCCGCTGCGGCCGAGGGCGGTTGGCATCCCCACGTTGTTACTGCGCGCAGTAACTTCGTGTGGATTTGATCGTGGGGCGCCGTGGGGTCGTGGGCGCAGTTAATCCCCACGTCGCCCCCTCGGCTTCTCAGCCCGTAGGGCTATAAGTAGGCAGAGGGGGAGCGGCGGCTCAGCACGCGCACTCCCTCCCCCGCTCCCTTGCCTTTCTTCTTCCTTCGCCCCGTCGCTTTCTTCCTCGCGGTGAGCGCAGGTGCTCCTCCTCGCCGACGATGAGCTCTTCTTCCGCCGCGCCCCCTTCCTCGCGCTCCGGCGAGTGGGATGGCTCGGACGTGGATGCGGAAGACATCGAGTTCCTTCGCAAAACCCGCCGCCTCCCGAGCGCGGACTTGGTGCAGGCCCGTCCCGCGCCGGCGGGAGAGATCCGGCCCGCGCCGGCGGAGGGCGAGCGGGTCATCTTCCGCTCGCATCTCACGCGCGGGCCGGGGCTCCCAGCGAGCGGGTTCTTCCGTTCCTTTCTTGAGTTCCATAGCTTGCAGCCGCACCATCTCACCCCCAATGCGGTGGTACTTCTTTCCGCCTTCACCACCCTGTGCGAAGGCTACATCGGCGTTCTCCCCACCCTCGAGCTGTGGGGGGAGTTCTTCTCCTCGAAGCTCGGCACTCAGGCTGCCGGCACACCGGCACAGTGCGGCACCTACATCGCGGTGCGGCGCACGACGGCCGACAACCCCTTTCCGCCCATCCCGCTGGTGAAATCGGTGAAGATGTGGCAGAAAACGTACTTCTACGTGAAGAACGTCTCCACCGACGGCGACTGGGTCAACTTGCCGCCCTTCGACCCCGAGCCGCTGATTGGCCGGCCGCCCAGCTGGTCCCATCGGTCGAAGTCGCTTTCGGCCTCCGGAGTCGGCGCCGTGGCGCGCCTCCGAGTCATGACGCAGTCGGAGGGGCTCGTCGCCTCCGATCTCCTGGCCGCCTTCGTGGCGCGCCGGGTGCTTCCGCTCCAAGGCCGGCCCCACCTCATCTGTCAGATGAGCAGCCGACACGATCCAAGCCGGCTGTGCACCAAGGACATGCCGCGTGGAGAAGTGGCGAACATGGTGAACCTCATCGCCCACTGCGGGTTCACGGACGAGTGGCAGTTCGGCAAGGAGCCGTACTCGCGTGACAACCCTCCGCCAGTGGTAAGTTGTTTCCGTCTGTATTTCGATCTCGCTTGCATCCGACTTCAAGCTCTGATCTTGTTGGCATCTTTGAGCAGAACCCTCTCACGGCGCCCGCAGCCGGCGCCACGAGAGAGCCGCGTGACTATGTCCCCGACCGCGAGGTCAGCGACGTCGATGACCCCGACTTGGGGGCCGCGGCGCTGGAGGCCGACGCCGAAGGCGGCGGCGAGGAGGAAGACGGTGGCCTCAGGCCGTCGACGACCTTCGCCGACTGGCCCGAGGGCGACGTTGACGCGGAAGTCGTCCCGCGCCGCCAGCCGAGAGCCGGCCCCTCCAGCCAAGCCGGCGCGAAGAGACGTCTCGCCGGGCTGAGTGCGCCCGGCGGCAGGTCGAAGAAGCCCAAGGGAGCCGCCGCCGCGACCAAGCGGGAGGAGGCGGCCGCGAAGGCCAACCGCTTCCGGAAAGAAGTGAGAAGGCCACCACTAGTTTCTTCGTAAGGCTCTTACCCCTGATTTCTTTTTTGGATTTTGCTTGAATCTTTCTGTCTTCCCCCCCCTCTTCTCCAGCGCCCCCTTTCCCTTGAGAGAGCCACCGTTCCCTCCGTCATGGGGTCGGGGGCGACGTTCGCCAATACGCGGCGGATTGACCCTGCCGCCAACCTCCAGGAGGCGACGGCACGGAACGCGCGGGAGAAGCGCAAGGAGGAGGAGGCCGACCGCCTGGCGAAGGCGGAGGCCGAGAAGGCGGCCGCCAACGCCCAGCGGCACCTGGAGGAGGCCGTGGCCGCGGCCGTGGCGAAGCGGGATGCTGAGGAGGCCGTTCGTCGCCGAGCGGCGATGCTCGTCCCTCCGTTGTCGTCAGCGCCGCCGCCCCCCGAGTTCACGGGGCAGACCGGGGAGATCGGCACCGCAAACCCTCTTGCGGAGGACGGTGGCGACGCCTCGGGCTCGGATACTCACGCGCCGCCTCCGCCGCCTCCGCCACCTCCGTCTTCGAGGCCGCACGGTAAGCAGCCGGTGGACCCGCAGGATCCGCCGACTGCGGACGATGCCGACGCGCGGCTGCTTCTCCAGGTCGCCGTGCCAACGTGCCGCCGGATTGAGAGGACGAGCTCGGCGCCACGAGCTTGGGAGACTGACGTCGCCAGCATGGCGAACCTGGATGCTGAGGCCTCCAGTGCCGCACCCACCGGCTGGGTGCGCGAAGGCGGCACCGGCCCGCTGAACCAGGCCCTTCTGGACGTTCAGTCCAAGTTGCGCAAAGAAGGCGAGGCCCTCCAACTTTACACCAAGACGCATCTGGCCCTGCGGACCTCCGTCCGGGTATGCTTCGTTTTTCCTTTTTGGTCTCTTGTCTTTTTCTGTGGGGGCGCGCCAGCGCACCCACTGGGTGTAGTCCCCGAGTTGGGAGTCGGCTGTTGAACAGGCGGCTCGGAACTCCTTCTAGCGAGCTCCGAAGACTGACTTTACTTTGTCGGCCTTGCAGGAGTACCACAACCTCCGCGCTACTGCCTTCAACCGCAATGTTGAGGAGCTGAGGAAGCGGACCGCCGATCTGGCGGAAAGTCGAGGTGAGCCAATTCTTCCTTCTCCGCGGGGGCGCGCTGGCGCACCCGCGGGCTGTAGTCCCCGAGATTCGGGCCGACTGCTGAGCAGTCGGGCCGGATCTCCCCGGCGACCTTCCTTCTTTCTTCTCCGCGGGGGCGCGCTAGCGCGCCCGCGGGCTGTAGTCCCCGAGATTCGGGCCGACTGCTGAGCAGTCGGGCCGGATCTCCCCGGCGACCTTCCTTGTTGACGATGCTTTGTCTTTCTTCGAGCTTCAGGCGCCAACGCCGCCCTTCAAGAGCAGCTGGACGAGGCCAATACCGCCCGTCGCACTAAGGAGGAGGAGTGCGACAAGCTCGTTCGAGAGCGCGACCTGCTGGCGACGCAGCTGGCCGAGCAGAAGGACCTGCTTCGGAAAGCGCAGGAGGACGCCAAGTCGCGGGAGGATGCCCTCCTAGCTGAGTTCGAGATGGAGCGGTCCGCCTGGACCGACCGGGAAGCAATGCTGACCTCCGGCTATCACATGCTCGAGGACATCGTCGACGGTAACTCTTGGTTTCTCTTCTTTGGTGTTCTGACTCTGTGTCGAACTGTCTTCTGGTTTTTCTGACTGTCCCCTTTTTCTGTCTTTGGCAGACTTCTTTCCCGGCCACTCGCAGGCCGTCCCTCTGGCCATCGAGGCGGATCGGGAGGAGCGGAGGGCAAAAGGTGAAGTGATTGCCGCCAACGCCCCCCGAACCATCGACGAGCAGCTCTTGAGCATCGGGGCTCGCCTTTGCCCTGCTCACCGTCTGCTGCGTCGTCTTCAACGCGCCGGCGCCCAAGTCGTTGCCGCCCTGTGGCCGGAGGTGTCGGCTCTTCGCACCGCCAGTCGGACGGCCGACTGGCTGGAGGTCGCCGTCGGTCGCTTCGAAGCTTGGAGGGGCTCCTCGGCCCGTGCCGAAGCACGCCGGGCCTTGGAGTTCGTCAAGGGGTGGTACCCTAGGCTGGACCTGGACCGCCTGGCCGCGTTCCGGTCAGAGGCCCAGGCCGAGCTGGGGGCCATGGAAGGCGCCCTCGTCGAGCGCGCGGCGGCCATCGCCGAGTACACGGACACCAGTGTCTTTGTGCCCGAGCGGACTGACGGCGGCGAGGAGGTTCCGCCGGAGTGGTTCGGGATGCACCCGGGGTATGAGGAGGACTCGGCGGAGGTAATCGGCTCCAGCACCGAAGAGGAGGGCGAGTCGGAGGACGGAGGCGAGGAGGAGGCGCTAGAGAACGAAGCAGGCGGCCAGCCTCAGCCTGATCGTGCCTCCAGCAACGAGCCTCAGAGGGACAAGGCGACCGTCGCTGGAGGCGACCAAGCCGAGACCGCCCAGCCGACTGCCCCGACGTCCGACACCGCTGCCACCTCCGGCCCTCCGGCTCCGGAGGCCGCCCCCTAGAGTGCTTCGGCTGTATCTTTTGTTCCTTGAAAACTTGTCAGTTTCAAACAATTCCACCTGCGGGGTGTATTCGGCCAAGGGCCTTATGTAAATATTTATCAAATATCTGCCCTTCCTTGCTTCGGTTCTTTAGACTGTTTTTCCTTTGCCGCCTTCCTTCGGTTGCCGCCTTGCCAACTGGGCAGCCGCTCTGCGGACTGCCGCCGGGTCAAGTGCTCAGCTACTTTAGGGAGGCAAGTACTTAGTCGTTTAGAACACCGTAGCAAGTTTGGCTGAAAGTCGACAGGTCGACTCTCGAAAGTCGGCCGTCCTTGATAAAGGTTGAGACTATGAGCCGACTGCTCGCGAGTCGGCTCAATAGGGGGAAGCTGGGAGCCGGCTTGGGCTATGCGTAGCTCTTAAGTCCTTAGCCGTTTTTCATGTGTACGCTCGCTCTTTCCGTCCCCCCGCTTACCGACAGTCGCTCTGCGAGCTGCGGCTTTCCGTAGGAGACGGCTTTGAGCGTAGCACATTACTTGTCTGACCTCAGGGAGCATTTCATAGCACAAGGCGGCGAGTCCCCAGGCCGACTAGTCGGACCCGGTGCCAGACAATATGATAAAAAGGGGAAAGCATTTCGGAAGCAAGATCCATATCATACAGATAATCAAAAAGGCAGTCCCCGAGATCGTCCCGGGGGGCCCAAGGTCTTTGGTACTTTAATACAAAAGGGGGGGGGGGTAGCGTGATACATACTGCATCAACTGTAAAATCTTCGAAGAAGATTTGCGTTCCACGGGCGCTCTGTTTCTTTGCCGGAGTCGTCCCTCTTGCGTGCTCGAGGCTTCTGAGCGTCGATCAAATAGTAGGCGTCGTTCCCTAGCACCTTGCTGATGATGAAGGGACCTTCCCAAGGCACCGACAACTTGTGCTGGCCGGCTGTTCTCTGAATCAGCCGGAGCACAAGGTCGCCCTCTTGGAATGATCTTGGCCTGACCTTGCGGTTGTAGTATCGGCGCAGACTCTGCTGGTAGATGCCGGACCGACTGAGTGCCAACAGTCGGCCCTCTTCCAGCAGATCGACACCATCTTGGCGTGCTTCTTCGGCCTCCTCTTCGGTGTACATGGAGACTCGCGGAGAGTCGAATTGTATATCCGTTGGGATGACGGCTTCGGCACCGTAGACGAGGAAGAACGGCGTGAAGCCGGTTGACCTGTTCGGGGTTGTGCGCAGACTCCAGAGGACGGCAGGCAGCTCTTCCACCCAACAGTCGGCCGAGTGCTCGAGTGGTTCGACCAATCGAGGCTTGATGCCACACAGGATGAGGCCGTTGGCTCGTTCCACCTGGCCGTTTGACTGCGGATGGGCAACGGATGCTAGGTCCAGTCGGATGCCCTGCGTCGCGCAGAAACGAGCCAAGGCGCCTTTGGCGAAGTTGGTACCGTTATCTGTGATGATGCTGTGCGGTATGCCATACCGCACTGTGATGTCGGCAATGAAGGTCACTGCTGTGGGCCCGTTTAATTTCTTGATGGGCTTTGCTTCTAGCCACTTGGTGAACTTGTCCACTGCGACAAGCAAATGAGTTAGGCCGCCTCGGGCTGTCTTGAAAGGTCCCACCATGTCCAGGCCCCAAACTGCGAAGGGCCAGGCGATGGGGATTGTCTTCAGTGCAGAAGCCGGCTGAAGGGGCTTGGAGCGGAACACCTGGCAACCCCTGCACTTCTTGACTAGTTCTTTAGCTTCTTCCAGGGCAGTCGGCCAAAAGAAACCGTGCCGAAAGGCTTTGGCCACGAGCGCTCTTGAAGCCGCATGGTGGCCGCACTCGCCCTGATGGATGTCTCTGAGGATCGCTTGGCCTTGTTCCGATTCTACGCAGCGCTGGTGGACACCAGTAACGCTGCGCCTAACTAGCTCTCTGTTGACTATGGTGTAGGCTGCCGCTCGGCGTTGTACTTGCCGAGCCAGAGTCTCGTCTGCTGGTAACTCCTGATTTACTAGGAACTTGAGGATGGGCTGCGCCCATGAGGGTGCTGCTATCTCTTCAACTGCCACCACAGCGACTTGGATAAGGGCGGCTGGGCTGGGAGGCGGCGGGTTGGATTCTGCTGCCGCTTGCTGGATTGAGGGAGTCTCTGGGCCAACTGGGGCAGCTCCCGGGCCGACTGACGCAGTCCCTGGGTCGGGCTCTGAAGTCCCCGGGCCGACTGTCGCAGTCCCCGGGCCGACTGGCGCAGTCCCCGGGCCGACTGGCGCAGTCCCCGGGCCGACTGGCGCAGTCCCCGGGCCGATTGTGGCTTTCTTGAGGTCGCTTGCTGGGGTCTTGGAGTCGGATCCGACTATCTCTGGCGGAGCCGGCACGAAAATGGAGTCGGATTCTGGTGAAGGCTTGATAGACGGCTTGAGGAGGCGCTGAAGGGCGACGCCAGAAGGTATCGCCTGGCGAGTGGAGCCGACTCGCGCCAATGCGTCTGCTTGATCGTTGTCGTTTCTTGGCACGTGGAGGAATTCGCATCCTTCAAAATATCCGCTGAGTTGCTGCACCAAGAAGCGGTAGCTTGCCATGTTTGCGTCTTTGGCGTCCCAGTCGCCGGATGATTGCTGAACCACCAAGTCGGAGTCGCCATAGCACAGGATCCGGCGAATGCCGAGCTCTTTGGCAAGCCGGAGCCCGTGGATGAGCGCTTCATATTCGGCGACGTTGTTGGAGGCGGCGAAGTGGATTTGCAGCACGTATTTGAGCTTGTCGCCCTTGGGGGAGGTGAGGACGACGCCGGCTCCGAGGTCGGAGCGCATCTTGGAGCCGTCGAAATGCAGTCGCCAGTGAGTAGAGTCGGGCGCAGGCGGCAAGTATTGAGTCTCGGCCCAGTCGACGAGGAAGTCGGCTAGCGCCTGCGACTTGATGGCGGTGCGAGGTTGGTAGTAGATGGCGTAAGGAGCTAGATCGATAGCCCACTTGGCCACTCGGCCGGAAGCATCTCGACTTCCGATGATCTCGGCGAGTGGGGCGGTGCAGACCACAGTGATAGGATGCTCTTGAAAGTAGGGCTTCAGCTTCTTGGCGGCAAAATGCACCCCGTAGCACATCTTCTGGTAGTGAGGGTAGTTCTGCTTGGAGGTCGACAGTACCTCGCTCAGGTAATACACTGGTCTCTGGACCGGGAGCGCCTTGCCTTCCTCCTTGCGTTCGACTACAATAACTGTGCTGACTACCCGGCTGGTGGCGGCGATGTACAAGAGCATGGGCTCTTTGGGAGTCGGAGCCGCCAACACAGGGGGAGTCGTCAGCATCTTCTTCAGTTGGAGAAATGCCTCATCTGCCTTGTGCTTCCACTCGAAAAAGGTGGTCTTCTTCATCAATTGATACAATGGCAAGCCTTTCTCACCCAGCCGACTGATGAATCGGCTGATTGAAGCCAAGCAGCCGGTGAACTTTTGCACATCCAACAGTCGGCTGGGGACCTCCATTCTCTCAATGGCCTTGATCTTCACAGGGTTGCACTCTATGCCGCGTTCAGAGACCAGAAAACCGAGGAGCTGGCTGGCTGGGACTCCGAACACGCACTTCTCTGGATTGAGCTTGATCTGGAATCAGCGCAGATTTTCAAAGGTCTCTTTGAGGTCTTCTAGCAGCGTCCCACATTTCTCCGTCTTTACTACCACATCATCCACGTAAACGTGGGCATTTCTGCCGAGTTGCTTGAGGAGGCACTTCTGCATGCAACGCTGAAAGGTGGCGCCGGCATTCCTCAAGCCGAACGTCATCGTCAGGTAGCAGAAGGCTCCAAACGGCGTGATGAATGCGGTCTTCAGTCTGTCTGCTGGATTCAGCTTGATCTGATGATATCCTGAGTATGCATCCAAGAAGCTCAACAGCTCGCATCCGGCTGTGGAGTCTATCACCTGATCGATCCTTGGCAGAGCAAACGGGTCCTTCGGGCAGGCTTTACTGAGGCTGGTGTAGTCGATGCACATCCGCCACTGCTTGTTCTTCTTCAATACCAGCATAGGGTTGGCCAACCACTCTGGAAAAAACACTTCCATGATGAATCCGGCTGCCAAAAGCCGGGCTATCTCTTCTCCGACGACTCTTCTCTTCTCTTCTGATAGGCGGCGCAAGGGCTGCCTGACAGGCTTCACATCCGGCCTGACGTGTAGCTTGTGCTCGGCGAATTCCGTCGGTACACCTGGCATGTCCTTGGGGGGTCACTTTGCCAGCCGCGTTGACTTGGATCTCCGTCTTCATAGAGGAGTCGGCCGTGGCGTACTTGTCTGCTATGATTAGCAGTTCGTCGAGGGTTTCGGGCTCGTCGCAGAGGAGCTTGTGCTTGAGGAGGGTGCCCTCTCGGCACCCTGCCGTAAAGTACTCAATGGCCTGCACCTCGTGCACGCCCTCGCAGGAGTTTCGGAGCTCGTCCCAGCGCGTGAGGTAGTCGCGCGTCGACTCTTCGGGGCCTTGCACGCACAAGGAGAGCTGGCGCGGCTTGGGAGGTCGCTTGTACGTGCTGGTGAAGTTGCGAATGAAGGCTTCAGTGAAGTCGACCCAGCTGTTGATGCTGCGGGGCTTCAGGCTGTTCAGCCATGTCCGGGCCGTGCCCTGGAGCATGAGGGGAACATATTTTACAGCAACCCGCTTGTTGCCGTTGGCGATGTTGACGGCTGTGGAGTAGTCTATCAAGCAATCCTCCGGCTTCACGGAGCCGGTGTACTTGGGCGTATCTCGAGGGAGCGTGAACCCTTTGGGGAAGGGCTCGTCTCTGATGCGGGGCCCGAAGCAAGGCGGACCCAGCTCATCTTCTTCTTCTAACGCCAGGGATCTGTGGAGTCGGTCGATCCGGTGGCGGGCGTCGTTCTCTCCGACTCCCTCTCGGCGGCCAAGGCGACCTCCGAGAGTCGGATGCTCAACAGGCGGCGGGGAGACTCGCCGCTCCTTCCGGGGCGGGGGAGGCAGGTAATCATCTCGCCGCTCCACTGCTCTGGGGCGGCCGTCTTGGTCGCGCTCGATGGTGATGCGAGTCCGGCTGTGGCTCGCAGCCGGCTCCTTCTCTTTCCTCCTGCAGACTCCGCCTGTCGGCGTCCGGGAGGTCGCGCCTTGGTCTCGGCGAGGGGGTAGGTCGTCATTCTGCTGCTGCTGCTGCGCGTCGGTGCGGCCACCTACCGCGTTCTGCGCGGCAACCGCATCGAGGAGCTGCTGGACTCGCTCCGTTATTACACGGCGCTCTTCGCCTTCGAGGTTCCTCAGCTCTTCGGTCGCCGCTTGGGCGGCGCGGATGTTCTCCGCAGGGGTGGCGTACACGGGGCGCTTCGCCCCGAACAGATCGGCGATGGCTGCGCCGCGATCCCGGACCGCACCGAGACGGCTCGGCCCAGTCGGAGCCGGCGAGCCGCCCACAGCACGATCCATCTCGCGCTGATACGCTTCGGACAAGCGTCTCATGCTTGTCAACTTCTTGGCGCCTTTAATGATCTGAAGGCGGCGTTCTTCCAGCATCTCTGCGTCCGCGTCCTCTGGGATGGGCGCGGACAGGTCCTGCAGGGCCGCAGGCAGCGGGACCTGGGCGTTTTCACCGGAGTGCTCGCCGTGGCCGATGACGAGCACCTCCGTGACGGCGCTTCCGTCGCTCTCCTCGTACGGAAGCGGCTCGTCGTAGACCACCACGTTGGTGGGGAAGATATCAAGCGATATGGCGTCGGAGTCGACCAGCATCGGGTCGGAGGAGCCTACGGACTCCAAGTCTACAGCGGGCTCGCCGGCGACTTGAAGTTGGTCAAGGAGGCCCGAGAGAAGGCTCTCGGGGCCACCTACGCCTGCGCTCGGCGCAGGCTCGTCGAAGAGGCGCACCTCGCCGATGAGTTCGGCGAGGCCGCTCGCGGCGCAGGCGGCTTCGGCGCCACGCAGTGTGTCGATGCAGACTCCGTCTGGCGAGCCGGGTTGGCTGCGCTCGCCAGGGAGGAAGAGGGTTCCCGTCCAGAACAGATCTCCGGACGACGGTGCACCTCGCCCCACGGTGGGCGCCAAATGTCGGGGGTTGGATGCGACATATGCCAACGGGTGGCTTATCATGGTGGGGGCGAGTAGAACGTCGCCGGTGCCTGGAAACGGGATGAGGCGAAGACATGCACGCCGGCGAATCTTACCCAGCTTCGGGGCTCTCCGAGGAGATAACACCCCTACTGCTGCTCTGCGGGGTCTCCGCATGATCACTATGGTGTGATAGTACAAAGGTGCTCCTTGAGCTGTTTGGAGGCAGGCAGGAGCAAGGCTAGCTCTTTCCCCTCTTGCTATGTGTCTAAACCTGTCTAGGCCGAACCCTTTGCATGGGTGCCCCGGGGGGTTTATATAGGCCTACCCCCCGGGGGTACAACGGTAATCTGGCTGGGCGTGGTCCCAAGCCGTCAGTCTCTCTTGCTGCCGTCTTCCCCGCCGACTTCTGGGGCCCGCTGACTGGCGGGCCCCGCGGACAGGCAGAATACTGTGCGGCACTCCTGATGACGTAGGCTCGGTCATGGGGTCGTGGGAACAGTGCCGCCGTCTGTCAGGCGATCACTGTCGCCACTCCCCGTACAATCTGGTTTATGGCTCGTGGGGCCCTGGCCAGGAGGCGGCCGACTCTGGGGAGGCCGACTCCCGCAGGGCCGTCTTCGAGCTCTCCGGCTGCCTTCTTCTATCTCACTGACAGGGGGCCCGGCGATCTCTGGGCCGTACGCGCCGCCGCCGTGGGCACAGTGCCTTGTGCACTGTGGCTGAGGTCAGGGGAGGCATGGCAACAGTGCCGCGCCTCACCGGAGATCTCCTGGCGACGCGGCTCACTGTAGCCATGCCTTCCTCCCGTGGATCCTGAGGGGACGGCCACGTCGGGGCGGTACCTCGCGTCGGTCTTCGCGAAAGGTCGCGGGCCGACTCTCAGAGTCGGCCCCTTGAGAGGTCGCAAGCCCGGAGTCGGCTTGTTTCAGAGTCGCCATCTGAAGACTCTGCTTCTTCGAAGGTCGCCAGCTGGGACTCGGCCTTCTCGAAGGTCGCCAGCTGGGACTCGGCTGAGGGGCGCGGCCTGCCCCGATGTCTTGAAAGATCTTGGGTCCTGGGTCAGCCTACCCATGGCCCATTACTCCGACAGATACCTTGTTCAATCTCGTTACCGGCAAGTCTCTTTACTCGTTCTGCAACACATCATCCCGTGATCAACCCCTTGGTCACACTGTGCACATTATGATGATGTCCTACCGAGTGGGCCCAGAGATACCTCTCCGTTTACACGGAGTGACAAATCCCAGTCTGGATCCATGTCAACCCAACAGACACTTTCGGAGATACCTGTAGTGCACCTTTATAGTCACCCAGTTACGTTGTGACGTTTGATACACCCAAAGCGCTCCTACGGTATCCGGGAGTTACACGATCTCATGGTCTAAGGAAGAGATACTTGACATTGGAAAAGCTCTAGCAAACGAACTACACGATCTTTGTGCTATGCTTAGGATTGGGTCTTGTCCATCACATCATTCTCCTAATGATGTGATCCCGTTATCAACGACATCCAATGTCCATAGCCAGGAAACCATGACTATCCGTTGATCACAACGAGCTAGTCAACTAGAGGCTTACTAGGGACATATTGTGGTCTATGTATTCACACGTGTATTACGATTTCCGGATAATACAGTTATAGCATGAATAAAAGACAATTATCATGAACAAGGAAATATAATAATACTTTTATTATTGCCTCTAGGGCATATTTCCAACAAGTTTTGGTTGAAGGAAGTTGGATTCCTCGGACATGTTATATCCGGAGAAGGAATAGCAGTAGATCCCACCAAGGTTGTCACTGTGACAAATTGGGTAGCACCAACGACAGTTGGAGAGATCCGGAGTTTTATTGGACTTGTAGGATACTATCGGAGGTTCATTGAGAATTTCTCGAAGATTGCAAAACCTATGATGGAGTTGTTGAAGAAAGATACCAAGTTCAAACGGACTGAAGAATGTGAGGCCAGTTTCCAGGAGTTGAAGAAACATTTGGTTACATCGCCAGTTTTGATTCTGCCAGATAAGCGCAAGGATTATGAGGTGTATTGCGACGTTTCTCGTCGAGGACTTGGAGCAGTGCTTATGCAGGAGGGAAGAGTTGTTTCATATGCCTCACGACAACTTAAGCCTCATGAGTTGAATTATGCTACACATGATTTGGAGTTAGCAGTCGTAGTGCATGCATTGAAGACATGGAGACATTTCCTCATTGGAAACCACTATGAGGTGTACATGGATCACAAGAGTTTGAAGTACATCTTCACGCAGAAGGAGTTGAGTCTCGGGCAAAGGAGATGGTTGGAGCTCATCAAGGATTATGGTATGAGATTACATTATCACCCCGGAAAGGCTAACATAGTAGCCGATGCGTTGAGCCACAAGAGCCGTGTCAACATACTCATGACCGGAGAGTTACCGAAGGAGTTAGCCGAGGACCTTCGTGAGATATGTTTGGAGATAGTTCCGAGAGGCTATGTTGCAGCATTGGAGATTCAGTCTACTTTGATGGATAAGATCAGAGAAGCTCAGAAGACTGACAAGGAGATTGCCTCTATAAAGGAGAAGATGAGCAAAGGAAAAGCTAAAGGATTTCGTGAGGATGAGCACGACACCTTATGGTTTGAGGACCGCGTTTATGTGCCTAATGATCCGGAGATCAGGAAGTTGATTTTACAAGAGGCCCATGATTCACCATATTTGATTCACCAAGGAAACACCAAGATGTATTTGGATTTGAAAGACACTTTCTGTTGGACCGGAATGAAGAAGGATATTGCGGAATATGTAGCAGTTTGTGATGTATGTCAGAGAGTGAAGGAAGAGCATCAAAAGCTAGCAGGATTGTTACAGCCATTGCCAATACCCGAATGGAAGTGGGATAAACTAGGCATGGATTTTATCACGGGATTACCCAGGACTCATTCAGGCTATGACTCGATATGGGTTGTAGTCGATCGTTTGACGAAGGTAGCTCATTTCATCCCAGTGAAGACCACTTACACCAGTGCTAAGTTGGCAAAGATATACATCACCAGGATCGTAGGGCTGCATGGAGTTCTGAGGAGCATTGTATAAGATAGAGGAACCCAGTTTACCTCAAAGTTCTGGAATCAGTTGCACAAAACTTTGGGTACCAGGCTAGAGTTCAGTACAGCCTTTCATCCGCAGACAGATGGACAGACCGAGAGAGTCAATCAGATTTTAGAGGATATGCTGAGAGCTTGTGCGCTAGATTATGGATCTAGTTGGGATGACAATTTGCCATATGTGGAGTTCTCTTACAACAATAGTTATCAATCCAGTTTGAAGATGGCCCCTTTCGAAGCCTTGAACGGAAGGAGGTGCAGAACCCCGTTGTTGTGGGATGAAGTTGGAGACCGCCAGTTGTTTGGACCAGATTTAATTAAGGAATCTGAACGGAAGGTGAAGTTGATTCGCGATAGGCTCAAGGTAGCCCAGTCCAGGTAGAAGAGCTATGCAGATTCTAAATGCAAGGAGATAGTTTACGAAGTCAGAGACAGAGTTTATCTCCGTGTATCTCCACTTCGAGGAGTTAAGCGCTTTGGAGTTAAGGGAAAGTTAGCGCCACGTTTTGTAGGACCATACCAAGTTTTGGAACGCATGGGAGAAGTTGCTTAGAAATTGGAATTGCCCCGAAGGATTGTCAGGAGTTAACGCTGTTTTCCACGTTTCCCAGTTGAAGAAGTGCCATGCAGAGATGGCTGATATACCGCTGAGGGATACAGTGCCGCTGGAAGCGATTCAGTTGGATACTGATTTAACTTACGAGGAGAAACCAGTCAAAATTCTCGAATATGCCAGCCGAGTCACCCGCAGCAAGGTTATCAAGTTCTGTAAAGTTCAGTGGAGCCACCACACCGAGGATGAAGCCACCTGGGAGCGAGAGGAAGATCTGCTGAAGGACCACCCTCACCTATTTTCTAGCCAACCCGAATCTCGAGGGCGAGATTCATCTTAAGGGGGGTAGGTTTGTAACATCCCAATTTTCAATTTGGAATGTTATACAATAGATCATCATTGCATATCATATTTTAATTCTTTTGGTTTCATCCTAGAAATTCTACGCAACTCAAGGACCCTCAGAGAGAGTTGGGGATTGCGTTATTTTCATATTTGAGTTTTCTCAAACTTTGAAAATAGGATCATTTGATTTTATTTATTTTATCTGCAATTATTTCTACTAAAAAATATGAGAGAGGGAATAAAATGACTTTCCCAAAATAAAGAAATATTGAGGATTTAATTAAAAAAATCAAATAAGATTTATTTTGGAGTTTTTGCTATTTTATTTGAATTTAGGAAAAATTGCACGGTTTTCAAAACTGCATTTTAGGGCCAAGAAAATGTTCATCTCGTTCTAAATATTTTATTTAGACGGTGAAAATCTATTTTGCCATTTTTAGAATTTTATTTTATTTTCTAGGATTTTTCTTAGTTTCAGTGAAATTGTTTTAAAAAAAATCCGCGCACCCGACTGGGCCGAAGGCCCAGCCGAGCCAGGCCAGGCCCGCGCCGTCGCCGCCTTCCGCGCCACCGCCGAGTCCAGCCGGGGCACGCCTCCCGAGGCCGACCCCGACCCGACGCCCCCCTGCCCCCTTCCCCAAGCAGGAGCCGCCCCCCCATTTATAGTCGCTGTCGCCGCCCCACACCGCAACCCCGACCGCCCCGCCACCTCCCAATCCGAGCCACCGCCGCCGACGCCGGCCGCCGACGCCGGCCGCCGACACCGGAGCCCCACGCCGCCTCCCCTCGTCCCACCGGAGCCGCCCCGCCCCGCCGGAGCACCTCGCCGGAGGTATACACCTTCCGCCGCCGTGGTCCGGTTTTTTTGTTAAAAAACCGATCCGGTTTTTTAGAAACCCTAGTTTTCATTTTTTTATTAGATTGGTTTATTTATTTAGCGAGCATTCGCTCGTTCATTCGTTTTAACGGACAAATTCACCATTTAGTTTCAGTTAACGAATGTTTGTTCGTTAATCCGTTCGTCAATTTTTGTTTTTCTGGGATTTTCCGCTATTATTTCTGATCGAGATTTCTGATCCGATTTTCGTTCTAGTACAACTTTTCGCTCGTTTATCGGAATTAGGCGATTCAAGCGCCTAGAGTTTCATCTCAAAACCCTCTTTCCGTTTAACCAACTCAAACAAGTTTTTGCTTCTGTAAAATTTGACTTACATCCAGATTAGTAAACGAAGCTTGTTTCTTTCGCCGTTTGTGTTTCGTTGCTTCGTTTGATTTGATTCTTATTGCAAACCGAAGTTCTTAAGTTGAAATTTCTGGTTAGACCTCTTATTTGAGTTTTACCTGTGCATTAGATGAGTACTTATTTTATGCTTGTTTGTTTGCGATAGAGTACCCGGAGTGCGCCGCTTGCTACTTCGAATCTCTAGGTTTCACGGATCATCAGCAAGGCAAGTAACACTTTGATCATACCTCTTTACTACCCAGTTTTATTGCATTAGATCAATCCTCAAACAATTGCATGATTAGGATCTGCTTAATATGTAGGTTTTGGGAAGTAGATGAGGTAGTACCTATTACCTGTTTTATTATCAAACCCTTGGGAGTTACTTCTACGTTTGTTTTTAATGCCATGCTATGCTATTAGATGTGGATTGGGTGAGTGTATTCATGACAGATGTGAGATTGTTATTTAATGGTTTATTTACGATGACAACTTAAACACACATCTGGGTGGATTGAGGCACCTGGGTATTCCAGCGATTGCATGTTTTCTTTATGGACCGCCACCCAGGCTCATAGGGATCATGAGATTATTCATGCTAGAAACTTCCGTGTGCAGCCATAATACGTCTCCAACATATCTATAATTTTTGATTGCTCCATGTTACTTTATCTACTGTTTTAGGCAACATTGGGCTTTATTATCCACTTTTATATTATTTTTGGGACTAACCTATTAACCGGAGGCCCAGCCCAGATTTGCTGTTTTATGCCTATTTCAGTGTTTTGAGGAAAAGGAATATCAGACGGAGTCAAAACGGAATGAAATCAACTAGAGAAGTTATTTTTGGAAGGAAAGCAACACGGGAGACTTGGAGTCCACTTCAAAGAAGAAACGAGGAAGGCACGGGAGACACGGGAGACTCTCTCTCTCTCGTGTTCTTTCTCGTGTTCCATCTATGGCACGATCTTGATGTATCCCGAGCTTTGCTATTGTAGTTGGATCTTATGATGTTTCTCCCCCTCTACTCTCTTGTGATGAATTGAGTTTCCCCTTTTGAAGTTATCTTATTGGATTGAGTCTTTTATGAACACTTGATGTATGTCTTGCATGGGATAACCGTGGTGACAATGGGTTATTCTATTGATCCACTTGATGTATGTTTTGGTGATCAACTTGCGGGTTTCGTGACACTTGGGAACCTATGCATAGGGGTTGGCACACGTTCTTGACTCTCCGGTAGAAACTTTGGGGCACTCTTTGAAGTACTTTTATGTCGGTTGGATGAATCTGAGATTGTGTGATGCATATCGTATAATCATGCCCACGGATACTTGAGGTGACAATGGAGTATCTAGGTGACATTAGGGTTTTGGTTGATTTGTATGTTAAGGTGTTATTCTAGTACGAACTCTTTTATAGATCGATCCGAAAGAATAACTTTGTGGTGGTTTCGTACCCGACCATAATCTCTACGTTTGTTCTCCGCTATTAGTGGCTTTGGAGTGACTCTTTGTTGCATGTTGAGGGCTTGTCATATGTTCTATCTATGTTATTATTGTTGAGATAACTTGCACTAGTGAAAGTATGAACCCTAGGCCTTGTTTCCTATCATTGCAATACCGTTTACGCTCACGTTTATCACTTGTTACCTTGCTGTTTTTATTATTTCAGATTACAAAAACCTATATCTACCATCTATTTTGCACTTGTATCACCATCTCTTGTGGGGAAAAGTGCGCAAACCTCTGCAGAGTGTATAAACTAATCATGGTTATCCATGTCCCCAGTTATGGACATTTTGAGTATCTAGTATCTGGATTATCATGTGAATCTCATCATGTTACTTTAATTTAATTTTGTTGGGTTTAATGATGATGTTTAATTGGGATTGAGAGGATGTCTATCTTCTCAATGTTTAACAACCACCATGATAGTTAAATAAAATTTATTCCTTTGCAGTAGGGAAAAATTGGCTTTATGCAAAAACTGTAACCATAGAGCTTTCCACCAGCCATATATGCATGTAGTATAGCATATTTCTGTTCATTACTCTCTATGTGTTACATTGCCAGCATATTCCATGTGCTGACCCGTTTTCGGGCTGCAACGTTCATGTTGCAAACTTTTCAGACGATGAGTAAGGTGCTTTAGGTCGTGGTTCTATACTCAGTGATGCCGTTGGAATTGATGGACTCACTTATCTTCCAAGCCTTCCGCTGTTATCGTTATTGGATGGCCTTAAGCCATATTTATTGTAATAAGTTCTCTTTTGAGACATTCAATGTAATAAGTGTGTGATTGCTACTCTGCTATAAATCCTTCAAGTACTGTGCGTGTCAGCATTACTGATCTAGGGATGACACTAAAGCACAGAGATCAGACTGTTTGAGATCTGGTCGCTACAGCCAGTCTTTTCATCCTATTGTAGATTGCTTAGATCTCGATATGCCAAAAGTAATCGCGTAAAATATACAGTAAAAGCCAGTGTGATGTGTGTGGCGACAACTAGTTTGACTACACGTCCTCATATGACATATCAAGGACGCACCGTCTTACCAGATTAACCATTCGACTTACCAATGCAATGTGGGAAGAAAGAAGTATTGGGACTACACATCCAAGAAATTGATGCCATGGAATCCTTCGTACAACCTTGTAAGCGAAAAAGAAGATGTAGTGTGGCTGTACAAAGAACTAGCGTAAGTTCAGTTACCTGCTTCTCAGAACTTTAGTTAGCCACTTATTGCAAAATTGTTCAATTACGTTGCTTGGTTTAATTTAGTTTGCTACTGATTACATAATGCCACAGCAAGTTAATCCTATTATAGACTGCGCCTATCTATGTGTTTGATACTTACTATTAAGAATTACCTATTTGCCTGAACTTAAATAGCTACTTGTTTGTTTAACTGCTTTGTTGCTGCAACAATGGGTTACAATGATGTTAATAACTACTTTTCAGCATCTCATTGAAACTCTTTAATTCCTTGTTTGTTTAACTTGTTTGCTGTTATAACTCCCAGTTGAGATGTTTTGCTAACATCAACTTTTCTAAATCCAATCAGAATTTAATGGCAAAACAGGTTAGCCCAAGATCAAAGAGCGAGGTCCCCATGTACGTTGTATCATCCCACAGCAGTGGCACCGGCCCAATCGTGCATTATGAATTGCCAACTGCTGATGCTCTAGAGGCTAAACTAGTGGTAGAAAGAGATTCTTCTTCTGCACTTAGAGATAAAGTTGACATGTTGAGGAAGCAAACAGCACAATCACAAGCAGTACTGAAGACAACCATTAAATATTTGGTGGATTTCAAAACGAAGCAAGCTGATACTGACCACATTGTTAAGGTCCTGAAGGAAAAAGGGAAATTAAATTCCCACTTGGTAAATCATAGGTGAAATGTTCTTTCCATCGTTGAATAACCTTTGTGTTGTGTGTTCATGTAATCAATCAAACCATTTGTTTTAGAGATCATGTAATAATTGTTTTTTGTTTTTTGGTTTGTAATTTTATTTGAGCACAAGTCTGTATTAATTGATAAGACTCGGAGACAATTCATTTTGATTGTTGTGCCAGACCTACAAATATGCCAATCGGGCCGAATGTGCATTCAACAATAATAGTAGTATAGATGGACCATAAGTGGCACGCATCGGAAAGGGCCAAGATGTTGTAGTAGCTTGGCTAAAAAAAGGATGATGTTGTAGCAAAAAAAGTACAGCAGCCTGGCTTATGTATGTTAGTTGATGTTATTGATCTATATACTCTATAAGTGTTTATATGTCTGTTAGTTCTGTACATTCTTGGTTGATTGACTCGGTATTTGAAGCTTGATACATTGTGTACATATCTAAACGGGAGTACACATTATGCTGCGTGTGACATTTGAGTTGGACATGAAGTGTTCCAAATATTCGAATTCACCTTAAATTGGATTCTAGCTTCTGAATTTGAGTATCGGCATTTGTAAACCATATTCATATATGATAGTAGAATACATCTTTGTTGTCCTTTTGAAGATATATAAAAACACATAGAATAATTAATAAAGATTTGTATAGGAATACAAAATGGATTCGAATTTAGTTGCCAGGGTAAACGTGGGTGCTTATTGTCCCAACATTTGAAAGAAGCGGCAAAATGTCCACTCCCATGTTGGGTGCCCGAAGCCAAGTGTTTGGGAGATGGAAATTAATGTCTACCCATTACACGAACAATCCATTGGCCCGATTTCCACTGCTCTAAATAGGGGTAGGTTAGTAACTTCAATTAGACGTGACACGACCGCCTCTGAGCCCACGCCGATACGGTGGGCGCCAAACATGGGTGGCAAACACATTTGATTCAAGCTCCTCTAAAAGACCTCTGCTTCTCCCTCCATTTCCCTATTCATACACGGTGGGAAGCAAAACAAACTCGACTCGGCCGAAATCGATGTAGGCAAATATTTTCAATAGGGGCAGGTTTGTATCTTCACTCAGACGTGACACAACTGTCCTACCTGTCAGCCCCGTTCATACACCGCAGGCCCCAACACCCTCTCCTCGCCCGAAATCATTCTGGGCAAATATTGGCAAGATGCGAGATTACCGTCCTATCCCCAACCGACGAGACATCCAAATTTTAAACAGGGGCTAAGTTCGTAACATTCCCATAATTTAGACAGGCGCATCCCAAAAACATGGTTCTTCATACCTTTCCCTCCATTTTTCCATTCATACACCGTCCGTGCTAGAACACCACCCCCACACCAGCCTCCGTCCGCCAACCCATCCATCGCCGTCGTCCTCCACCCCATCCATCGCAGCCGTCCTCCACCACATCCATCGCCACCGTCCTCCACCATGCCGGAGCACCTACCAAGACCGTGTCCTCCACTTCTAGAGATGGACGTTTCTCATCCACAGCGTCGGACCAATAGCCATGCATCGCGTCCTCTCGCTTCATCGACGCTGTCGTCCTCATTGCCGGGGCCGCTCACACGACCTTCCCTACCACCGCAACGAGACTTATCCCCCAATGCACTTGTCTACCATCGCAGATCTGCTTCAATGCCACCGACAGCCATTGCACCCCCGATGCCTACATGGCGCCGCAAGAGAGGTGGTACTTCATATCTCCTCAACTTTTTTATCTCAACCAGAAAATAGATCTTAACTTGGTTACTCTACTTTCTTTACAGCTCTTAGAATTTAGTTCTTAGTTCGAAGCAAACAATGGATGCTAAATATCATTTCTCCGGTTTGCAGCTTCAAATCTGCCATGGCACAGTCATAATATGGTTTAATTGATCATGCTTAGGGTTTAATTGATCATGTTGGTTCCGTGGTGGTTTCTTTAATAGAAATTGGAGGGGAAACCCTCTTTTGCTAAAAAAATATGCTTAGATTTCCCCCCTTTTATGATCACTATATGATCAGAATACGTGCTTCGTGTCATAATAGCACTTCTCCACCCATCAAACTAAACAAGCTTAGTTGTTCAAATACGAATCTGAATTATCAAAACAGAGTCGTTTAATTGGTCAGCTAAATGTTCCTAAATTAGTTTCGAAAATGCATGTTCACCGCTCGGGTGTGTATCTCTACAGGGTGCCCACGGTGGGCCGGCCCACCCTAGGATTTTGGGTCGTCCCAGACCCTGATTCCCCACTGTTCTGCTGCGTGCTTCCGATCTCTACTCTCCCCCAGCCGCCTGCCTCGCCGGTGACTTGCCGTCCCCAGACAGCATGACTCTAGGAGGAGACGTCGAACTAACAGGAGGTCAGGAGCCGCTCGCCCAACAGCGTCACCGCTGCCCGCGCACGCCACCGTGCCTACCTTCCCAGTCCTTTCCGGGTTCAGGCGTGCAACACCCACTAAGCCAACCCGATTTATCCTGAGATACGTCCTCAACACTCAGCAGCCACTTCTCATCACCCATTTTCTAATTGATTCATTACTCATTAGGCAGGATTGTCATTCGGTTTGTTGTGCGCTCAGTGCTACCTACACTTAATGGTTCAGATGTATTTCAGTAATCTTTAGTACTTGTAAAGTTCACAGGGTTTTCGAAATTCCAGCCCACGGAACAGACACTAGTCATTTTGGATTGCTTGTCGTAGTGACATTGACCCAGATTACTACTGCAAGCCAGGTTTGTTGACAATTTTACTTGTCTTTCTTACTCATTCGATATAATATCCAATTATTCACGTCGATTAGTTGCAAACAATAAGTGCTAGACAAACTTCTTGATTCAGATTTTGGACGATCTCTTACTGAAGTTACAATTCTGCATACTTTTCCTAGTAAGCTCACAAGTAAATGATTGATTTAGTACATCTATGCTTGCCTTGTCGTATTTGTTGTCAATATTCTTTTAGGGTGGACCACCCTGTTTCTAAATACTGGAACCGTAGACATGAGTGAATAGTATTTCTCTATGTGATCTCTTCCATCATGTGTGGGCAACAAACACTGCATTGTATAGAAAGAAAGTGTCATTTCTAGCTTTTACATAGGCTTCGATCTTTTACATGGAATACAATCTGCCTACTTGCTTTGTGTCGCACTACCAACACTCCACCCTTGAAGATAAACATTATGCCACTCATAATTCCTTAGTTTATTTGTTCAAACACGAATTTCATATGATTCTAATGTTTCTACTTCAGTTTTGAAATGTGTGTCTACCTGTTATAGAGACATAAGGGGTTTGTATTTCTCTGTGTGGTCTAGTCAGCACGGTTGGGGGTGAACTTTGCAAATGCAGGGGTTTATAGGGATACACTCTTCGAGTTGAATCCCCAATGCATTCCATAGATAATCTGACTACTTCTATGTTTTCATGAATCTCAGATTCTGAACAGCATCATAATGATTATGACCTTGCGCGCATGAAAAGAATAAAGCAAAACAATGCCATGGCTGTCAAACTTGGCATTAATGGACTGAAATCAAGTCTGGATGCAATGCAATGCAAACGCTCTCCACCTATAGATTCATGCTCAGAATATGATCCTAACAGTGATTCTGAGCTAGAGGGAGACCTAAGTCAATGTAGCTCCCTAGTGGAGGAGTCAGAGGAAGATGCCCTATCTTATTCACCCATCAAGGTGCTTGCTCTAACTTTCCAAGGTTACATTGGTCGCACATATCTTGCAACTAATGCTTTGCATTGCTTCTACTTTGTTGAACTGCCATTAGCTTAGTTTACCCATCATGTATGTGAATACGCCCTACCTATCCATTTTCAGTACATATTCCATATGTCATCATACCATATTTATCCATTCAAATGTTTTTCTTGTGTATCAGACGTTCACAAGGAAGAGGGCGATTGCTGATCATGGAGGAGCACAAGCAAAGTATTTGAAAAAAGTTAGTGGCACCTGATAAATCAAATAGCCCATTAGGTGTAGTTGCAATATCACCTGACCCACAAAACACCCCAACTCTAGCAGACTCTAGCCCTACTACACTGGTCATTTCTGATGCCCCAACTAAGCAGACCCCAACTGCAGCAAATAGTATGATTATGCCAGTTGACATGGCACCAGCTCTATGACGCAAAACCCCCATTCCAGCAAAGAGTACACCAAATACAGTTGCCAAATCCCTTTTCGAACCAGAGAGAGCCCCAGTTGCAGCAAATAGGACCCCTATTCTATTTCTTCCCAGTTTAGAAGACGAAACTTATATTGTTGTCAGGAACTTTGTGCGTTTCTTTCCTTCATGGAAAGATTATACCGCAGACACAAAACAATTTCCAATCTTCCTCCGCAACTTACGCGCAAGTAATGTACTAATGTTATTCATGGTCATTACTACATATGTTTCTGCTGACAGAAGACACAAGATTTGATTCTTTTAAATAGGCGAGGAGCAAACTGGATTGTGAAGATGCGCAAGGGTTGGTTGCGCTTTTCAAGCAATCATTGATAAAGTATCGTTCCTACCTGAGGCAAGCGCACTTCGATGGAAAGCCTCTAAACGAAATTTCTGTAAAGTCTCCGGTGCTACATTTATCCGACGGTGACTGGAATAATATTGTTACACATTGGTCTCGGCTGCAATGTAAGGTAGTTTCTATGATATCACATCACAATTTGAACTACATTTCTGCATTTGTCTTAATGTCTCACTTGTACGAAAACTGTTAGCAGAATAACATTCATTCTCAAGGGACCACAGAATCTTGCAACTGTACTGCACACTGCATTGCTCTTATGAGTACCTCTTGCCCTGTATGACCATACTTACTTTCATAGCTGTTTGATTATGTAGCATCACTGCAGATGTTAGCCTTGTTATTGTCCATTTGGTGGACATTATAAGATCCGTATGGACTCTTACATAAATTTAGAATGAACCCAATGCTTTTGAAGAGGTTTAGCTTTGTAGTCCTCTTGTAAGGACTGAACGTCGTCTATCATTGTACTTACATTAACAGTTAATCCCTCCATCCCATAATATAAGAACGTTTTGTACAATACACCAGTGTTCAAAACACTCTTGTACTATGGGAAGAGGGATTGGTCCATTGTGTACCATTCGCATCTTATCTCCCTCGCCCACCATTTACTAAAAAAGATCAGATCTATATTTCATCTTACCAACAAGTAGAAAACACAGACAATGCCAGTGCAGAAGTGTAGTCCATTGCTCTTGTCAGTACATTTTGTCCTGTAATGCTTGTACTTCCAGGGATTGGTAGTTGATTATGTAGCATCAATCTGCTTCTTATCTTCATTATCCTCTATCCCTTCCAGTATTATCATATCTACAATTACTGTCTACAAAATGTAGAGTACATGCAATGCTTATGAAGAAGATTTTGTGCTGAAATTATTGAGTTATCCTTCCCTTGACATCGATAAGGGCATTATAAAGCCAGTGTTAACGGTTAATGTAAGTCAGTCCTTCTAAAGCCTTTATCCTCATTTGCTGTTTAATCTGCTCATACTCCCTATCATTTACTGTTGTTTAGTTTGCTGTTGATACCAAAATGCATGTTCGCAAGAACCGTAAGTTCTAAGTTTTACTTGTAAAACCAAATTCCTTGTTCATACCATGCACATTACTCAATACTCCCTATATGTATGCTTGTTTTTGTGGATCTATAATCCAGTGTGTGGTGAAGGGGCCCACGTTTGCACCTTGTCATCTCCTATTTTATCTTACTGATGTGGCTGATGATATGAACAACATGCCATGCACACTAACCAAAATAGATACAATGATTTTCTTTGCCCTTCATCTATGCTTGTTATGTTGACATGGTAATCCAGTAGTGTGGTGAAGCTCCCCGCATTATGAACAATGCCAAATTATGCTATTGATATTTTGAACTTACTCTTTATTTCCTAATTTGAAATTGGATGGAATTGATAGCACAGTTATCATCTTTGTTTATACACGTGCAAAACCTATCATCTCTTTGCTTTGTTTCAGGGTGATATGCATGATGGCATGCACAAGTCTGCTGAAGGCTATGAGACAAACCCAACATATATTGCAGCAAAGAAGGCAAAACATCTTGAAGATAGCGAGACAACCCCAAAGTCTTGTCTTGATGCAGTGTTCAAGTTACTTGAGGCTAGCAGTCAGACAAGCTCACAGAATTCGTTGTCTGAATCAGTTCGACTTCTTCAGTCCCAAGTTCTAGCAGAAAGGCATTCTGCAACTCATCTTCGACTTGAAGTCCTATCTCTAAGAAAGATTGCGAAGAACACCAATGAGAACCTCATCGCTAAATAGCTACACTTGGAAGCTATGACCAACATGCTAGGCCAGTCTCACAGCCTTGCTCAGCAGCTTGCGCAGCAGTTCCCCCACAAGTCTAACCTTTCTTGAACTGTCTTGGAAGTGGTCTCGGTTCAGTATTATTTTGCTACACTGCAATGGTGCCCGGTTTTTGTAATCCTCTTCTTCATCGCGCTTTATGATCACTGGTGGCGAACTTCGATGCCCAGTGGATGAAACATACCTTAAATCCTTTATTGTATAGTGTAGGTTTATTCTTAGTTACTATGTTGTAATTTCTTTATTGTATAGAGTAGGTTTGTTCTTAATTCCTACTAGTTACTGCCATCATTCGCTATCTGAAAAAAAATCAAACGTAGTCGACCGGGCCGAAACATTCAACTCTAACGGGTCTGGTTTTTAGCGGGCCACAATTGGGCCGGCCTGCGTCTTTCTTGGGCCCGAATGATTAGCGCCTTCACACTTTGCGCTAGGCCCACAACTTACACTGGCCTATATTTTAGTTGGGCCTTTTGTGGACCCAATGCTTAGTTTGGCCCAGGTAGCATTGGGCCATTAATAGGCTGAATATTGTACTGGCCTGTAACAGCCCAGATGAAACCATGGGCCTTTAGTAGGCCGAAATGCATGTTGGGCCTCAATTTTCACTAGTCGTCGACGGGCCTTCAGCAGGCTGAAATGTAGACCGGGCCTTTTTGGGCCCAGTTAGGTCACGGGCCATTACCAGGCCGACACATATCTCGGGCCTTAGTTGGCCCACTGATATCATGGGCCTTTAAGAGGCCGAAAGCTTAGTATAGGCATCAACGGGACGAATTATGCGACAGGCCATTAACATGCCCAAAGTCACATTGGGCTTAACTGTTGCCACCTTTATCACGGGCCGTTAGTGGGCCCGATGTCCCGTCGGACCATATATGGCCCATGGGCAGCACGGGCCATTCCCAGGCCGAAAGTCACATCGGGCTGAAATGGGCCCATGTCTACATCGGGCTTCTAACAGGCCGAAAGTCACTCGGCTATAATTGGGCCTAAATATTCGGCAAACAATTAACGCGCCAGATAAGGCTTCGGGCCGTAAATGGGCTCAAATATTCGGCGAACAATTAACGGGCCAGATCTAGCTTCGGGCCCTAAATGGGCCTTTATTAAGGACGTCGTTATTTGGCTGGCCCACTAGTACCTGAGTAAGAAGTACGGGCCTTTGACCAGGCCGGCCTTTTTAACCTATATGGGCCTCTGTTGGGCCAGCCATGTGTCGACGTATCATAGGCATGTCTCCTCCAATGGAAGGGTGACATCTGGCCCACTAATGAGCTGACAGGTGTTCCCTCCGGCCAATCAGAATTTTACACGTGGAAATTTCCCACTGGTCCCGGCTGTCAAAAGTTTTTCGCTTTGAAAATTATTGGATTGATTTGGTTTTATTGATTGTGTTTCTGAGGTTTGGAATAGGCCAGTGGACAAATCCTCTATTGCCTTAACCATTTCTGCTAAGTTCAAATCCCTTCGTTATGCTCTTAAGAAATGGCACCTCAACCTGTCCACAGTCAAGGCTCTCATTGCTGATTGCAATAAAGTGATCATTTTTTTGGATAATATTGAAGAATTTAGGCCCTTGAGTTGGCTGGAGTTCAATTTTCATAGGATTGTTAAATTGCACCTTGAAGATATTTTGCACTGGTAGTTTATTTATTGGAAACAACGTTGCATGATCAGAAACATCAAAGTTGGCGAGGAGAATTCAAAATTCTACCACGCTATGGCAACTGAAAGGTTTCGAAGGAACACTGAGGGAGTCTCGGACTAGGGGATGTCCGGATAGCCGAACTATCATCTTCGGCCGGACTCCTAGACTATGAAGATACAAGGTTGAAGACTTCATCCCGTGCCGGATGGGACTTTCCTTGGCGTGGTAGGCAAGCTTGGCGATACGGATATGTAGATCTCCTACCATTGTAACCGACTCTGTGTAACCCTAACCCTCTTCGGTGCCTATATAAACCGGAGGGTTTTAGTCCGTAGGACGAACAACAATCATACCATAGGCTAGCTTCTAGGGTTTAGCCTCTCTGATCTCGTGGTAGATCTACTCTTGTACTACCCATATCATCAATATCAATCAAGCAGGAATAGGGTTTTACCTCCATCGAGTGGGCCCGAACCTGGGTAAAAACATCGTCTCCCTTGTCTCCTGTTACCATCCACCTAGATGCAAGTTCGGGACCCCTACCCGAGATCCGCCAGTTTTGACACCGACATTGGTGCTTTCATTGAGAGTTCCTCTGTGTCGTCATCTTTAGGCCCGATGGCTCCTCCGATCACCAACAACGATGCGGTCCAGGGTGAGACTTTTCTCCCCGGACAGATCTTCGTATTCGGCGGCTTTGCACTGCGGGCCAATTGGCTTGGCCATCTGGAGCAGATTGAAAGCTACGCCCCTGGCCATCAGGTCAGATTTGAAATTTTGAACTACACGGCTGACGTCCGCGGAGACTTGATCTTCGACGGGTTCGAGCCACAGCCAAGCGCGCCGCACTGTCACGATGGGCATGATCTAGCTCTGCCGCCGAACAGTGCCCTGGAGGCCGCACCAGTGTCCGCTCCGACCCTTAGCTCGGAGCTGACTGCGCCGATCAAGGACTAGTGGCTGGACACCGCCTCGGGGGCTGCTATCTCTACGGCGATTGAGCCGAACACTAACCTTGTCCTTTGCGAAGCTTGTGACTCCAAGGTGCCGGACTCCTCTCCGGACTCCGAACCTTCCGCACTCCTGCCAATCGAATCCAACTGGGCGCCGATCATGGAGTTCACCGCCGCGGACATCTTTCAGCACCCGCCCTTTGGCGACGTCCTAAATTTACTAAAGTCTCTCTCTTTATCAGGAGAGCCCTGGCCGGATTATGGTCAGCAAGGTTGGGATGCGGACGACGAAGAAATTTGAAACCCACCCACCACCCACTTCATAGCCAGTGTCAAAAGTTTAAACGACGTGCTCGACTTCGATCCCGAAGACATCGATGGTATGGACGACGATGTAGAAGACAAACATGAACCAGCACCTATAGGGCACTGGACAGCCACCTCATCTCACGACGTATACACGGTGGACACTCCTAAAGGAAGCGACAACGAGGAGCAACGGGACGACATGAGGGATCAACCCCTCGAAAAGCAGTCAAAACGGTGACGTAAGCGCCGCTCAAAGTCCCGCCTCGACAAAAACAGCAGTCATTCAGACCCAGCCTTAGAGCAGGGTGAACTGGTGGACGAAGAACATGCTATCATGCAACCGTCCGAACAGGACGACCTCCGTCCACAGCGAAGATAACAGTCTGGATGATCTCACGCCAGACAAGTTGCCGGAGCAGAAGAACCTCCACAAAAGGCTCGTCACTACTGCGCGTAGCCTGAAAAAGCAGAAGCGGAAGCTCAAAACAACGGAAGATGCGCTCAGAATCAGATGGAGCAAAGTACTCAACACCACAGACAAATACGGCGACAGTCGCCGAACAAAGAGCTACCCGAAGCGAAAACTACTGCCAAAATTTGATGAGGAGGCCGTAGAGCCCCCGCAATCAAAAAACAAGGAGACCACTCGGTCGAATAGATGACCCCATGGCAAATATAAAGCGGCAAATGGCTCCGCACACAAGCCGGCCCGCGATCCGCACACGGATTTGCATCAAAAAGATGGCCCAGTTAGATCTATCTACAGGCCAAGAAAGCAAGCTCTAGTAAGCAATGCAACACATCAAGTATACGAATACTACGGTACACCTAAATACAGGGGTGCCGTGCACCCCCTATGTTTCACCAATGAGGTTCTGGATTATGAATTTCCAGCGGGATTTAAGCCCGTAAACATAGAGGCATACGACGGAACAACATACCCTGGAGTCTGGATCGAGGATTACATCCTCCACATACACATGGCTAGAGGAGATGACCTCCACGCCATAAAATACTTACCCCTCAAGCTCAAAGGGCCAGCCCGGCATTGGCTCAAAAGCCTCCCCGAAAACACCATTGGAAGTTGGGAAGAGCTCGAGGATGCTTTTTGGGAAAATTTTCAAAGGACCTATGTCCGACCTCCGGATGCAGACAATTTAAGTCACATAACCCAACAACCCGGAGAGTCAACCCGAAAATTCTGCAACAGATTCCTTACTAAAAAGAACCAAATAGTTGATTGTCCGGACGCCGAAGCCTTAGCAGCTTTCAAACACAACGTCCGAGACGAATGGCTCGCCAGACACATCGGCCAAGAAAAGCCAAGAACAATGGCCGCATTAACAAGCCTCATGACCCGCTTTTGCGCAGGAGAGGATAGCTGGCTGGCAAGATGTAGTACCAGCGACCCAAGTACATCCGAAGTCAGGGATGGAAACGGAAAACCGCGACGCAGCAAGGACCAGCGCCAGACCAAGGGCAACAGCCCGAAGAGCACGACAGTCAACGCCGGATTCAAAAGCTCTCGGCAGAATCGTAAAAAACTCCCCCCTAAGGATAATAGGGATGAGCTATATAACTTAAACAAAATCTTGGACAAGGTATGCCAAATCCACAGTACCCCCAGGAAGCCTGCAAATCATACCCACAGAGATTGTTGGGTCTTCAAGCAGTCCGGCAAACTCAACGCCGAACACAAGGGGCTCGACACACAAAGCTAAGACGATGACGAACCCCACAAGCAGAGCACCGAAAAACAAAAGAATTTCCCACAAGAAGTCAAAACAGTAAACTCACTTTACGTGACAAAAGGGAAAAACAGAACGGCGCCCATAGAGATACACACCGTATGGCCTATCCCAGAGGAGTCCCGCCACTGGTTGTCAAAACCAATCAGCTTCGACCATCAGGATTACTCTAGAAGTATCCGGAATGCAGGATCGACTGCCTTGATATTAGATCCGACAATCGACGGACTCCAATTTACACAAGTCCTAATGGACGGCGGCAGTGATCTAAACCTGTTATATCAGGACACAATCCGCAAAATGGGGATAGAACCAACCAAAATTTTCCATAGCAACACTTACTTTCAGGGGGTAATGCCAGGCCGATATGCCCATTGTACGGGCTCTCTATTGCTCGAAGTTGTGTTCGGCTCACCCGACAACTTCCGCCGCAAAAAGTTAACGTTCCACATCACCCCATTTACAAGTAGCTATCAAGCACTACTGGGGCACGAAGCTTTCGCCCGCTTTAACGCAATACCGCATTATGCATACCTCACACTTAAAATGCCCGGTCCACGAGGCATCATCTCCTTAAAGGGAAATATCGAGTGTTCCTCAAGCGCGGAAGATTGTGTGGCTACCTCGACGGCCACACACTAAACCGACCTCACTAATCCAAGCACCTAAACAGGTCGTTCAGACACCGGACATGGTTAGACGAGTCTGGCGCAAACATACGGGGGCTTATCAGCGCATACCCCCACATTAGGGGCTCCGCGCATATACAACAAGAGACAATAAAGCTCAAGTTTACTCATTTTTTGAAACGTACTTTGTTTATTTAATATAACGTACATTTTCACACGATCTTTTTCAACTAAGTTCCTCTCTTTTATAGATGAACACTGTGTGACACCCATCCAGGATACGGCACAACGGAGACACAGGCGCAGACGTGCAGCAGGGACCCGTTGCAAGGATTCTTTTTAGATTAAGACCCTGCGTAAACCTTTTTTACTATCTCTTGTTGATACACATCCCCTGGTTCCTTACTATAACCGAGGAGGAGGCTAGCATTTTGGCATAGGCCACGTCAGAATTTTGTGCGTACCTGGACACCAGGGGCTTATTACCAAGGGCGTTGTTCAGCCCGTTTTCATAAAGACCGAATACCTTAGGGACCCGTTACCAAGGGAGTGTTCGGCGTCTCGAGTTAGGCCTTATATGCATCAGCTTCGAATCATGTCTTTGGTCAAATGTTGGGTTTGCCCGGCTCCTATGTTTTGCTGCCTTACGTTCCGCTCTATCGGCTAACGCGGCACCAGGAGAACTACTGCGATTGTGCCCCGGTTCGGCCAGGCGAGAACCTTAGTAGAGAAAGCCGAAATTTGACTGTCATGATACAGTGTGAGACTTGTCAACCACTCGATGACCCGCCGGAATCTATAGGATTCCTCCGCATGGATGAAGGGCTGTTTCCTGGTTAGGCACATACGCGCCCCGAATTCGGGTGGGCGCGGTGCCCCTAGGGGCTATATAGTAGCCCCACTGTCAAACTCCTATGGGTAAGTGAATGTGATAAAGCATTATAGTCCGGTTTCCTAGTTTGCTACGCTACCACCTCCTTTATAGGACCAAGACGTTGGATTAAGTGTGAAAATGCGCCTTTTGCAAACACCCCCGCATTATATGCGTGGGGGCTGAAGCCGAAGACTGCCATCTTTCAGGTTATATACACATATACATTAACGACCGCACAGGAGGTATTTTAATTCTTGAAAGCACAAGTATAAAAAGCTTTTATATTTCATCGAAACATTGTTTCACAATAAATACATGTTATTCGAACATAATATCCTTCGAGCACTGCGTCTCTATTAAACGAGCGCCCTGCAGAACTTCCTGAAAATAGTGCTCGACAGGTACTCGGCTTCCGTACGAATCTTGGGATGCAACATCAGTGGCCTTCATCTCTGCCCAATATGTCTTGACACGGGCAAGAGCCATCCGTGCACCCTCTATGCATGCCGACCTCCTCATTGCATTGATATGCGGCACCGCACCAAGGAACTGCTGCACCAAGCCAAAATAACTTTTCGGCTCGGGCCTCTTCGGCCACAAAAGACTCACGACATCCTTCATCACGAGTCCGGATAACCTATTCAGCTCCGCCCATTCGACCAAGCGATCGGTTAATGGAAGAGGGCGCTCTGGACTATGGAACTACGACCAAAAAACCTTTCCCATTCCGTGATCCTTTTGATCTCGGAAGTGTTCGGCCGCGTCCGCGGCACTTGCCGCCAAGTCCAGATAAGCATCCTCCGAACTCCACAGACGGTCCAACTGAGCTTATTCAGGATCCGTGAACTTCCTCCGCAGCAGGAAGGGCTTTCCAGCCGTGATATCTCCGGCCTGACGCAGCTCCTCCATCATAGCTCTCATCGCAGAGCGAGCATCCTTGGCCTTGGTAGTGGCCTTCTTCAGTTCCTCTTGTACCACTCGATCTTCTTTTTCAAGAAGCTCGCAGCGGTCGGTAGCTTTCTTCAACTCCACGGCCATCTCGGCCATTTCCTTCTTGCTTCGGCAGTGAGCATCCTGTTCGGCTTTTAGCTCTTCGGCCGCCTTTAAGGCAGCCGCGTCACTCTTTCTGGCCTGCTCCTTGGCTTGGGCGAGCTCTGCCCGCAGCTTCTCCATGGCAGCGGAACCATCTGCGTCAAGCATACTTGTTGTAAGGCACGGGCGTCAAGCTCCCTTACCAGGTGTTCACGGGAAATTGCATACCTTGTGACATGTCAAGACGCTTATCGACAAGCGCGATGTCGGCATCCGCCACGTCAACTTGCCGCTTTAGTTCGGCAAATCCATCAGTCCGGCTAGCCACCAGACACTTCGCACCTACATAGGGAGGGCGACATATTATACCTGGGATTATGGTCCTCGGCGCGCTGTCATTTTTGACAACACACCGAGTCTCAGGGGCTACCATCTACACAGGGCGCATTTTATATGCGGAACTGTCAAAAGGTACATCGTTTCGCGTACCTCAAAACCTGTCAATAAACTTCTGATGGCTTCGTGCAATCCGCTCTCAGCGGATGAAATCCTTTCAATCACCGTACCCATTAACACACAGTGATCTTCCGAGATAGACGCTCGCCCGAGCAGATCCTTCAGCTCCTCCGACCGTACACCAGATGGTGCCGGACTCGTCCGATGGCCTTTTTCAAAGGTCGGACGTGGAGGGCTTTGAGGGGAAATATAACTACCTTCCGGCCCCGCCGGACTCAGAGAAACCCTCCGCGACGACACCTCAGGGTCGCCTGCCTCGCACGACGATACGGCAGGGGGAGGCGTTTCGCTCTCTATCATCTCCGGACGAAGGTCCCCCGAAGATGAGCTTCGCTAAGAAGGGCTGAGATCCAAACTACAAGGTAAAACTTCGGTCATCTTCATCAGAAATAGGGCAGGGATATCCTTTATTTTAATAAAAACTCCCGTTTTTACTTACGGCTTGGTGGAGGGCTGATCCCCTTGGGGGCATAATGCGGCCGAGGCATCTCTCGGCGCCGGACCCTCTGACGAAAATTTCTTCCCCCGCTTTGAGACCATGGTCTCCGGGTCTTCAGAGGCGGTCCTCTTCTTCCCTTGGATGGAGCATTTCTTGATCCCTCCTTTCCTGGCAGCCTCCTTCGTGGAGGCAGTAGCTTCCTTGTTCCCCCCTTCACCTTCTTCCTAAGTCGCAACCTCCAGCATCCTGGTTAACACGGGATCCGGCGTGGTCTCAGGGAGGGGGGCCGGACACCTGATTAACTTTGCTTTCGCTATCCACTCCTGTTCAGGGGACAGCTCTTTTAAAGGGCAAGTTTGTAATAAATATAGGATGGCGTGTCCGGGTACAGGGCTACTTACTTGAGTATCCGGGCAATTGCAGCTCAGACATGCGTCCTCGGTCAAGTCCGGACACATCTCTTGTGATACGAAGAAAAGCTTGTACATCTCCACGGGCGTCGCGCCCATAAAATGTTGGAGAGCTCATGGTCCCTCCGGGTTAAATTTCCACAGGCGGAGGGGGCGACGTCTGCAGGGCAGGATGCGACGAATCAGCATGACCTACGCTACTACGACCAAAGTGACCTCTCTCTCTAGGAGGTCTCGAATGCGGCCCTGTAGCATGGGCACGTCCTTGGACGGCCCCCAGTCAAGCCCCTTATTGACCCATGACGCCAGTCGCGGTGGAGGACCCGAGCGAAAGGCAGGTGGCGCCACCCATTTGGTGCCCCTGGGAGCTGTGATATAAAACCACTCTTGTTGCCATAAACCGGGCTCCCCTTGAAAAGAGCCCTCGGGCCACGGAGCATCAGCGTTCTTGCTTATAACACCCCCTCCGCACTCTGCATGTTGCCCGTTGATCATCTTCGGCTCCACTTTGAAGGTCTTGAGCCACAATCCGAAGTGAGGGGTAATGCGGAGGAAGGCTTCCCACACAACAATGAACGATGAGATATGGAGGATGGACTCCGGATCCAAATCGTGAAATTCCAAAGCATAATAAAACATGAGCCCCCTCACGAAGGGGTCTGTCGGGAAGCTTAACCCCCAAAGGAAGTGAGACGTGAACACCATGCTTTCACCAGGCTTGGGGTGGGAATAACCTGCCCTTGGGCAAGCAGCCTATGTGAAATTTTGCCGGTTAGATACCTGGCCTCTCTTAGCTTTAACACATCTTCTTCCGTAACGGAGGAAGGCATTCACCGGCCTCGCAGGTCGGAGCCGGACATCATCAAAGGTTGGAAGCGCCTGAATCTGGAGCTTTGGGTGTTGGAACTCTAGGCGAGGGGCGGATTCGATTGAGATTGAAAGAAGGGAGTGGAGCCTTGGTCCCTTTATAAAGAGGTTGAATACCAAGAGCCTTCCCCGTGACCGTTCGGGACTCGCCTTCGATAGAGGAGACGTACAACGGGCCCGGTTGGGTTACCCACGCCCGAATTGATGGGAATCCCGAAATAAGGGGACACGATCTCTGCTTTGACAAGACGTGCCAAGGAAACCGCCTCACTAAACGTGCTGAGGTGGAACAGTAAAAACGATTCGAATAAAGGCTTGGCCGTGGTGTGATGTCACGCCACCAAATACGTCAGCAGATTGAATTTGTGTAAATATTATTATTCTCTCTACGGTGGAATGTGGAACTTATTTTGCAGAGTTGGACACTATCCTTGTGTTCAAAATCTTCTATGAAGTATTTGGAGGAGGAACCCGCCTTGCAATGCTGAAGACAATATGCGCACCGGACTCGTCATCATTGAAGCCTGGTTCAGGGGCTACTGAGGGAGTCTCGGACTAGGGGGTGTCCGGATAGCCGAACTATCATCTTCGGCCGGACTCCTGGACTATGAAGATACAAGCTTAAAGACTTCGTCCCGTGTCCGGATTGGACTTTCCTTGGCGTGGAAGGCAAGCTTGGCGATACGGATATGTAGATCTCCTACCATTGTAACCGACTTTGTGTAACCCTAACCCTCTTCGGTGCCTATATAAACCGGAGGGTTTTAGTCCGTAGGACGAACAAAAATCATACCATAGGCTAGCTTCTAGGGTTTAGCCTCTCTGATCTCGTGGTAGATCTACTCTTGTACTACCCATATCATCAATATCAATCAAGTAGGAGTAGGGTTTTACCTCCATCGAGAGGGCCCGGACTTGGGTAAAAACATCGTGTCCCTTGTCTCCTGTTACCATCCGCCTAGACGCACAGTTCGGGACCCCCTACCCGAGATCCGCCGGTTTTGACACCGACAAACACCATTTCCTCGATCAAGTCTGTGGATGGGGAGGTGGTAACTGATCATCAGCAGCTAGCGGGGATGTTTTGGTCTGATTTTAATCAAAGAATGGGCCAGGCCAAAGGTGTTCAAATGGTTTTTGACCTCAACACATTAATTACTCGGATTGATGGTCTTGAGGAGTTATCCTTGCCTTTAACGGAATCCGAGGTGGATACGGTAATTAAGAACATGCCCACTGATCGCGCTCCGGGCCCGGACGGGTTTACTGGTCTTTTTTTAAAGAAATGTTGGAATATTTTGAAGGAGGATTTTATGAAGCTAGTCCAAGATTTTTATGAAGGAAAGTGCGATCTGGAGTGTCTAAATACATCTCTGATTACCCTCATTCCAAAGAAGTGGAGCCCGGAATATGTTGGTGATTTTAGGCCCATATCATTGACCAATACTTGCTTAAAGTTTTTAACTAAACTTTTGGCTAATCGCTTACATGGTGTGATCTTAAAGTGTATTCACCGCAATCAATACGGGTTTCTTCGCTGTCGATCCATACATGACTGTCTGGCGTGGTGTTTTGAATACATCCATCAATGCAAGGCATCCAAAAGGCCAATAATCCTTCTTAAGCTTGACTTCACGAAGGCATTTGATACCATTGAGCATGAGCTAATTCTCAGGATCTTGAAATGTAAGGGTTTTGATAACCGTTGGACAAGTTGGATTATAGCATATTGTCCGCTGGGTCCTCTTCGGTTCTTCTAAATGGAGTGCCTGGTAATCACTTTGTCTTTCGTTCGGGTGTGCGTCAAGGAGATCCATTATCTCCTTTATTATTTGTGATTGTTGTTGATTTATAACAATCGGTGGTAAATGAGATGTGCTCAAGGAACATTCTCATACTTCCCATACCAACCTCTTCCATGGATTATCCGATTGTGCAATACGCTGATGACACATTAATTGTTCTTCCTACTATTGACAGCCAGCTCATTGCTTTCAAGGAAATGCTTGAAATCTTTGCTAAGTCTATGGGTCTGCGGGTCAACTTTAGTAAATCTTCGTTGATACCAATCAATATGTCCGATGATGAGGGCAAGCATGTAGTTGCTTTGCTTGGGTGTGATGTTGGTTCCATGCCATTTACGTATCTTGGATTGCCAATGGGTACCTCTCGACCCACAATTTATGACTTGTTGCCCTTAATGGATCGCATCGAGAGGATATTATCTGCTTCATCTTGTCTGTTGAACCAAGGGAGCCGGCTACAACTTTTGAAATCTGTTCTTTGTTCTATGCCAATATATTTTTTGTGCACTCTCTCGTTGCCTCAAGGAATTTTGAAGCAGATTGAATGTATCATGCGGCAATGTTTGTGGAGGGGGAACACGGATACACCACGACAATCATTGGCGGCTTGGGATTTGGTCTGTCGGCCTAAGAATCGGGGTGGCCTTGCAGTGTTTGACCTTCGCATACAAAACGATGCCTTGTTGATCAACCATCTCTTCAAGTTCTTTAATAAGTTGGACGTGCCTTGGGTATCACTCATTTGGGACACATATTGTGCTGCCGCACCACCCCAAGTCACTCAAAGTTGTGGTTCTTTCTTGTGGCGAGACGTGTTGAAGCTGTATGACAACTTTTGCAAGTTGGATATCCGTCACGTGCGGTCGGGGGATACGGTGGTGTTTTGGTTGGATCGTTGGCAACTTAATAACAATGTGGTTATCATGCAACAACGATTCCCGAGGCTTCATTCTTTTGTGATTGATGACACGCTTACCATCAAGGATATGATGGAGATATCTGACCCGACTGACAATTTTCACCTGCCTTTATCGGTTGAAGCCTTCGAGGAATTCAATCAGCTCCAGGCTTTAATGCCTTTGATCAATCTTCATGAGGGGGAATGTCTGGAAATGGCCTTCAAAATCTAGTGATTATCAGTCAAGGATTTATTACTTGTCTTGTTTTTCAGACATTGTGGTTGACCCCATATTCGGGTGGATCTGGAAATGTTCTTGCACTCTCAAGCTCAAGGTGTTTGGCTGGCTCCTCTTGATGGATCGTCTAAACACTAGGGACATGATGCAGCGACGGCATTGGATTATCTAGGATGACACGTGTGTTATGTGTCTCTCAGCTTTGCATGAGGATAGAGCTCATCTATTCTTTGTTTGCAACTTTAGCCAACGTGTCTGGAATTACTTGGGCATCTCATGGAGTGTTCATACTAACCAGACTACTTTTGAGATGGCTTGCACTGCAAGGAAGGACTTTGGCTACCCATTTTTTTTCTGAGGTAGTCTTCACGTGTACTTGGAATATTTGGACACAAAGGAATGGGAAGATTTTCAGAAATGCGTTGCCTACTTTCAGATCCTGGAGGAGGAATTTTATTCATGACATTTCTCTTTTAGCTCATAGAATCAAGTGTAAATATAGGAATAGTCTAACTTCTTGGATAGCTGCCCTACATTAAACACTCTTTGTAAGTAACCTCTCCTCACTAACCATGGTTCTTTGTTTGTAACTTTGTATCTCTTTTTGCTACTTGGCTTTAATAAAGGACTGTGAGGCTGTTGCCTTGTAGTATATAGTAAAAAAAAGGGTTATCAGATCCAAAACCGGACCGGATAGCTTCACGGCGTTCCGTTACGGTGGATGCCACGTGTCGGTCACCCTTGACGAAAGCACTTCTGCGACGCGCGATTTATCGTCACGGAAGTGGACACTTCCGTGATGATAATTTTGGTAATGTCATGGAACACTTCTACGACAGCACAGGTACGACTATCTTGATTCTGTCATAAAATCGTCATGGATGTACATACATGACAGAAAACGCGACCTACTGTGACAAACACGTATCATCACAGAAGTGTATTTCTTTTGTAGTGATAATTTTTAACGAGCAAGTAATGGTAACGGTAAATAAAGTGCAGCAAGGTATCCCAATCCTTTTGTGGCAAAGGATAGGCCAAAACGGTCTGTTATGATAAGCAAAGCGTTCTTGAGGGTACACGGGAATTTCCCTTACGAAGTAGCGCATAAACTAGGGTTTAAGCTTCTGTCACTCTAGCAACCCATCATCTAATAACTACTCCACAATGCATTCCCTTAGGCCTAAATATGGTGAAGTGCCATGTAGTCGATGTTGAGATGACTCCACTAAGGGAATCACAACATACATATCATCAAAATATCGAACACATATCAAGTTCACATGATTACTTGCAACATGATTTCGCCCATGACCTCAAGAACAAAAGTAACTACTCACAAATAATAATCATGCGCAAGATCAGAGGGGTATTAAATAGCATAATGGATCTGAACTTATAATTTTCCACCAAATAAACCATATAGTAATCAACAAGATGTAATCAACACATCTGGTCACCCACAAGTACCAATCTAAGGTTCTGGTACAAAGATTGAACACAAGAGATGAACTAGGGTTTGAGAGGGAGATGGTGTTGTTGAAGATGTTGATGGAGATTGCCCTCCCAAAGATGGGAGAGTTGTTGGTGATGACGATGGCGATGATTTTCCCCCTCCGAGATTGAAGTTCCCCCGGCAAAATCGCTCCACCGAAGGGCAGAAGTGCTCCTGCCCAAGTTCTGCCTCAAGACGGTGACGCTTCATCCTGAAAGTCCCCCTTAGATTTTTTTTCTAGGTCAAAATGACCTATATACCAGAAGATGGGCACCAGGGGTGGGTTGAGGAGGGCACAACCCACCAGGACACGCTTGGACTCCCTGGCGCTCCCAGTTGGGTTATGCCCACCTAATGGGCCCCTCTGGTAGTTATTTGCTCCAATATTTTTCATATATTGCAAAAAAAATCTTCGTAAATTTTCTGCTCATTTGGAGATGTGCAAAATAGGTAACTCTAACGTAGCTTTTCAGGTCTAGATTTCCAGCTACCGGTATTCTCCCCCTTTGTGTACACCTTGCATATTATGAGAGAAAAGGCAATAGAATTACTCCCAGAAGCATTATTATGCATAAAAACACTATAAATTACAATAAGAAAACATGATGCAAAATGGACGTATCAAGGGACTTATGTTTAGTTTGCTAGCTACGCCGGTTAAGCATGCTCGGTTTACCCATTGCATGTGTTGCTCCTGCCTTTCCTTAACAAATTCTAGTGAATTGTCCTATCTACTTTTACCATGCAATCTGTTGCTCTAGTGTATATGTTTTATATGTTGTGCAATGTGGTGCTCACTTATTAAGTGTTTGGTTAATTAATTGTAGTGTTCAGTTAATTGTTTGGTTCAATTCTGCAAATGTGATGTTCAATCCTTCAGGCTGCAATTTTTTATTGTCTTCCATGTGGGAAATAAATCCAATTTATCTATACAAAATACATGAGAAACAAATAAAATTGCCATATTTCCAAGTTGTCAAGCATGCTTGGTTTGGTTAACTGTCTGATCTTCTAGTATGTTATATATTGTGCAATGTGGTGCTCAGTTAACGTTTGGTTCATTCGTTGTGGTGTTTAGTTAACTGTTTGGTTCAATTCTGCAATGCAATTTCAATTCTTGTGTGTGCATTTTGTTATTGTATACCATGTGAGAAATCAATCAAATTTGGTTGTACTAAATACATGAGAAACAAATACAGTTGCTATATTTCCAAGTTGTTAAGCATGCTTGGTTTGGTTAACTATCTGATCTTCTATTAGGAGTATATTATATTGTGCAATGTGGTGCTCAGTTAATGTTTGGCTCATTTGTTGTGGTGTTTAGTTAACTACTTGGTTCAATTCTGTAATGTGATGTCCAATTGTCGTGGGTAGAATTTTTTATTGTTGTGCATGTGAGGAATAAATCGAATTTGGCTGCACTTAATACATGAGAAACATATACAATTGCTATATTTCCTAGTTCTTAACCATGCTTGGTTTGGATAAATGGGTTTTCCACGTGGCTCAAATTATTCTGATGAATCTACAATGTGCTTATTTTTCATCAACATATTTTACTGATAGCATGCGAACCTTCACTTAACCTCATCACAAACTACCTTATATGTGTTGTAGGGAAACAATGGGAAGCACTAAGGTTTACAATCGAGGTTCGCACATGCATGGTCCTTTGTCTAATAGCACATTGTTGTGCAATTGCAGGAACATTCTAATATTTTGGTTTTTAACAATTTGGTCTTGCACATGTAGGTCCTGTTGTGAGAGGTTTTGACCCACTGTTCAACCCTTTTTACTTATGGGGAAACACTAGTGCATGATGCTGCTAATGCGACACTACGATCAGAGACCCTTCGAGAAACTGTGTGCGATGCAATAATCGCAAACAGTGGTGTCAGAGAAACGTCAAAAATGTCCAAAACGTTTGCGATGACGGATGCATCAAAGACGGTTCATATTTTAGTTGCGTGTGTGAAGCAGGGCATACGGTTCAGTTCAATTAACTGTTAGCGATGAGGAGTAACAAACGAAACGGGCAACCATATGAAGGCGTGTGCGATAAACAGCATACGGTTCACTAGGATGAACTGTTTGTGATTATGCAACACAAAAGAAATGGTCAGCCAGAACCTGGTGTGTGCGATATACAGCATGCGGTTCACTCAGATGAACTGTTTGTGTTGAGACAAGCAAACATAAATGGTTCAATATAACAAGATGTGTGTGATACGCGGCAAACAGGTCTGTAATCAGAAATGTGTGCGAAGACCGATAATAACACAGACAATTACTTCTAATAAGACGTATGTGATATGCTCTATCTACACAACATGTATTGGCCATTGTGGAACGGGCGGTCATCCGGATACGCCATAAGGATGCGAAGAGGCATCCTTCATCAACAAGGACTAGCTGTTCCACCAGTAGCTCATCTAAGAGAACTCTCAAGTTAAGTGTGCTCAGGCTGGACCAGCCATAGGATGGGTGACTGGATAGGAAGTTGTGTTGATGTTAAATTAGCTGATAGGATGCACTACTACTAACCCTACTAACCCTACGGCCGACCCTCTCTCTCACTCACTCTCCCTCTCAGTCACTCTCGCCCGCGCCGATAACCGTCATCGTCCGTCGCCGCCGCCGTCGTCCGTCTGCCATCGAGGTACTCCCTCCTTCCGTCCCTCCTCCTCCCATCGCACCCTCCTCCCTTCTCCTCCCACAACACCCTCCTCCCTCCGCCTGCGACTGCCCCCTCCTCCCCTCCTCCGCCGGCAGCCCTCCTACCACCGCCCCTTCCTCCTCCTCCCATCGCCCCTCCCTCCTCCTCCTCCCACCGCCCCTCCCTCCTCCTCCTCCAGCCGGCCCCTCCCCCTCCTCCTTCGGCCGGCCCCTCCCCCTCCTCCTTCGGCCGCCCCTCCCCCTTCTCTCTCCCCCCTTCCTCCCTTGTCTCTGTCCTTGCAAATCGTAGGTAATTTAAATGTAGATTTTAGAATGTAGACATCGTAGACTATAGGTTTTTTAATAGAATATATATTTTTTACTATTTTAGGTGTTTTGAATAAAAAAGAAGTATGAAAATTTAGGGTAGAACTAGGGTAGTAGAATTTTTAGCAAGTGTTTAATAGAAATAGTTTATTTAGTAAGTGATTAATATAACTAGTTTATTCATATTAAGTGCTTAATAGAACTAGTTTATTCAGTAAGTGCTTAATAGAACTAGTTTATTTATAGTAAGTGCTTAATAGAACTAGTTTATTTAGTAAGTAGTTAATAAAACTAGCTTATTTGGTGTTAGGATTATATATAAGATATTTTCAAATGTTTTTTTTCATATTTTCAACCATTGAAATGCAATGACCATCGGTAAGTGGCCTATGTTTTGCCGCAGTGTTGATTAATTTCCGTTCTGGCAAATTTCAGGCGCTCGATATGTCCTTCTTTAGCAAAGGTCATGCCAGATTTTTTGGGTTTTGTCGTCGAGTTATAATCTTTGAATTTTGAACACAGGAGATGTCTGATGACGATGGGATCCCGGAGTGCGAGTACTGCTAAGATGACTAGGGGGTGTGTGACAGGTTTCCTCACCTGCAAAATGATACGTTTTTCACCGTGAAGCTGGAAGAGACCTTTGATGTTCGTACGGTATGCAACGACAGGCATTTCACCGTAATTAATATCATCACTTGTGCTTCTTTTGTTCAACGTGTAATTTATGGATTTTTACAATTCGATTAGTACATCCCATGCCATGCTAGACCATATGTATTGGAGAAGCTTGGTTTTGGTTTAGATGACTTTGAGAATGTGGAGACGAGGAGGGCTCACTTAAGAACTAAACATGGTTATGAGTTTCTGGTTAAGTTCTACAATGCGGTCGATCGCTCCCATTTCGGTTGCTCTAATTGGGCAGCTCTCTGCAAGGCATATGGATTTGAGGAGGGAATGCGAATAAGATTTGATATCCGTCCCGAAGATTATGATGATGATGATAATATCAAGTGGATGTGGATATGCCTCCAGTTTTACATAGATGTGAGTTTGTCAAACTAATTTGTTAAGTTCAGTAATTTATGTTGTTAATTTAAAAATATTTGGTGATCATCCGTACTAAATTTATTTATTTATAATTGTCAGCTTATTTCTTATCTTCAAGAAATACTCAGAAGATAGTAGACAACAAATACTACAGATATGACTCCAAGCTTAATTTTGAGGTGAAAGGTTATCTTGTCTCATTCATAGAAGATGTTGAGGCCTTCAAAAACCAGTCACTCTATCAGCCCAAATTACACCAGATACGTGCCACTAGTCCATAAATTGCTTGATGGTAACTTCATTGCCAAAAACTTGGTAAGATTTTCTTAATGATGGTAACTTCATTGCATACATTATTCTTAAGTAAACTACATTGCTAACTATATATGTTACTATTTCGTTTTTGAACACAGGCTCCCGAAGCAGGTTGTGCCTGACATGCTATTTACCGAAGGTGATATGCATATGGTTAGCTTACGACCAACTCCTTTGGAGGCTTACCATACTGCATACTCGATTTCTTCAAATGATGGAAGGCTCAAAATCAACGAATGGAGCAAAGTGATGGATGCGCACACGCAAATAATTGGAGACAAAATGAATGTGTGCAAGCCACAAGTTGGAGATAGGTTTATGTCCATTCTCAATTATGGTGAAGGACCAGTTTATCTGTTTTATGGTATTTTAGCTTGAAGAGAGGAGTAGGTCCTAAGTATTTAAAACAATTAGTTAGTGTTGATTATATATGACTACAATGTCTTAGACTTGATGGTGATAATGAGTAGGAGTAGTGATTATGAGTACTATGATGATGATGATGAGGAGTTGTTATTATAACTAGTGACGAAGTTGTTATATGATGTCTCATCATGGACGAAAATGATGATTATGAGGAGTTATATGACAATGATATATTATGATGATAAGCTGTTAATGATATTATGATGATGATGATAAGTTATTATGTCATTGGGTTAAAGAACCACGGATTAGTTTCAAATGGATGGATCCAAAGTGACCATTGGTTACTTTGGGTCCATGCACTTGAAACTAATCCAAGGTTCTTTCACATAGTGATTTAATAACTCATTACTGCTAGGCTTTTCCCTAGTAGTGATGGGTCATTTCGGTCATCAAAATGACCGAAATTCCCCATTCCCTCAGCTAATTTAACCTCGATGTCCTTGTTTTTTATTTTTATTTTATTTTTTAAAATATGTTAAAGAAGGTCTACTGCATTACATTTTGACAATGTGTGTACGTGGCATACAGTTGATTCACCCGACCTGTTTGTGATGGAATAAGCCGTGTGTGTTGTGGGCAAACGCTTGCTAGTGTACAACTGTTTGTGATTGATGAATTCATCACCGACGGGTTCCCTAGTGTGGTTCGTGTTCATCTATCATGTGTGTGTGTCCTTTCGTCCTTATCTCGCACTTCTTGTCACCCCGCTGCCACAGACGTTCAAGCGCAAGCTTGACAGCACGCGGGGGCGTTCTTTTGGCCAAGCGGTGCTGAGCCCATTCCCGCACAACCGCGCAGGTTGCCGCGCCCGCCCGACTCGGTGAAATCCCCCAAAATCCCAATGCGTATCAGCCTACTATATAAACCCTCACGGCTGGCGAGTCCTGCATCGCATTTTCCCCTCCTTCCCTGTAGCTTATCTCGTCTGCTTCTCCGACAATTGGCAATGGCACCGGACCGTCATCGTCGCTCAGCCACTCCGCCATCATCAGAGCACAGCTCCAGCTAGTGGGCTACACCGCGGTGGTGGTGCAGTCCCCTATGTAGTATAGTGCACGCGGCGTCCAAGTTGGGTGTGCATGGAACACAAGCCACACGTTCGGCCGCCAGTGACCGTTGGTAGCTATTGCCGGCCGCCGTTGCCGCCACACCTCCGTCGAAAGCCAGGGCCATCTCCCGGTCCGCCGCCGTGGCCATCACCCGCTCCGCTGCTGTGGCCATCACCTCGCTGCCGGCCACCATGGCCATCACTCGCCCTGCCATCGCGGCCAGAAGGCAGGAGGTGGTGGTCGTGGCCGGCACCCCATCATCATTCTCCGTGGCCGCTAGCCCACCGTCGACCGCCGGGATCATCACCCGCTCCTCCACCACCGCCCGCAGGAGGGAGGCGGAGGTGGAGGCCCGCACGTGCGGCAGCGACCTTGCACGCTACATCGAGTTCCTGGGGAAGGAGGAGGAGCGCCTCGTCAAGCATGCAAAGAGCCTTACCGCCACCATGGTCGCGGCACACGCCAACGCAGAGGCGAGGAATCAGGAGATCTACGAGGAGAACCACCGCTTCGAGAGGGGTCGTCTGCAGTGGCATAGGGCGTTTGAGGTGAGCGTCGCTGAAGGTGCAGCAGCGGAAGGCACCGTATTGCAGTTGTCCAATTCATCGGTAGCCTCCTCCTTCTCTTCCTCTTACTAAGCGTGCTCGACAGAGGAGAGGCTGCCGGAAGTAGTACAAAGCCCCTCCGTAGTAGTATTTAGGGGCTATTTTGTTCAGTTCATCTCACTATAGATGTGGTGAAACTGTACAACGTACTTAAAATTGGCTAGTATATATAGTTGAACTAGCTATTTCAATACGTGGTTGGCAACAACTAGGGAAAAGTTGGGTCGGTTTAGCTGTAAAGTTGAACTGTTTGTATAAATTAAGCACAACTGCTTAATCTATGAATGAAATCTATGCTTAATTTCTGAATTTTAGTTGCAAAAATTATATTGTTCACGTGATTTTTAGCTGCATATTTTGACAAATCGCAGTGTTACAAGGATTGACAAATGGCAATGTTACTAGATCAACAAATGTCAATCTTTTTAGTTTGACAAATGGCAATATACCCAATATGACAGATGCAAATCTTACCAAATTGTTTGTACGTGGTTGCACACGGGTCATCCCAAAATTCCGTTTGCATTGAAGGGAGGTAGAAATCCTACGTGCCAAAGTTCTCTTGGCTTAGCGCCGAAGTCTCGCTTTGCATACCTTATTCAATCTGAACCGTTTGCGTTAAAGAGATGCACAAATCCTGCGCAGCGAATTTTCCCTTGGCTTACTTCGGAAGACCATAGCTCTCACTTTGCATACAAGGGCAGGGTGTTTGACATTCATTCCCATTCCTTGCATGGGACCTAAGCATGCAACCAAGGACACATATTTGAATTTTCAACCAATTTATATGCATTAGAGCATGTACATGTAGTTCAAATTTGAATTATGCACATAAATGCATTGAAAACTCAATTAATGCATAAGAAATGTGCTAACGAACTCCAGAAATTCCAAAATTTAACACAACACTCATGTGTTTCTATGTTGACACTAGAGAAAAAATTTAAATCAAGAAGAGTCAACGGCTATCGTTTTGTCCAGAAAGGTGAAACGTTCCCTACCGAAACCATCAGGCTTCTTGTGAGAAGCTCTGGTTTGTGAGAAGCTTATACCAAAACCTGCCCCAAATGGGACAAAAAATTTACGACGGCATGTTGATGCCGCTCCATGATAGCATGCCATGTTTCATGAATTACAGATGAGTTTTGGATTTAGTAGAATTTAAAAATCAGGTATCTCAATGTTTGTGGCCGAGTGACGGTGGCAAGGTGTTTGACATTCATTCCCATTTCTTGCATGGGACCTAAGCTTGCAACCAAGGAGACAGATTTGAATTTTCAACCAATTTATATCCATTAGAGCATGTGCATGTAGTTCAAATTTCAATTATGCACATAAATGCATTGAAAGGTCAATTAATGCATAAAAATGTCCTAACGAACCCCCAAAAAATTCAAAATTTAACACAACACTCCTGTTGTTCTATATGTTGACACTAGAGCAAAAATTGAAATCAAGAAGAGGCAACGGATATCATTTCATCCAGAAAGGTGAAATGTTCCCTACCGTAACCATGAGGCTTGTTGCGAGAAGCTCTGGTTTGCGAGAAGCTTATACCCCAACCTGCCCCAAATGGGACAATATTTTCACTACTGCATATTCCTGCCATTGCGTGATAGCATTTCAAGTTTCATGAATTTCAGACGAGTTTTTGATTTACTTGAATTTTAGCGGCCGAGCGACAATGGCAAAAGTGTTTGACATTCATTCCCATTTCTTACATGGGACCTAAGGTTGCAACCAAGGACACTCATTTGATTTTTCAACCCGTTTATATGCATTGGAGCATGTGCGCGTAGTTCAAATTTGAATTATGCATATGAATGCATAGAAAACTCAGTTAATGTATAAAAATGTCCACGCGAACTCCAAAATATCCCAAAAAATTGCAAACACTCATGTTGTTCTATGTTGACACGAGAAAAACATTGAAAGTAAGAAGATGCAACAAATATCGTGGCATGTTCCCTACTGAAACCATCATGCTTGTTGTGAGAGAAGCTCTGGTTTGCGAGAAGATTATACCATAACCTGGCCAAAATGGGACAGCATTTTTTCACCCCAGCATCTTGATGCCGTTCCATGATAGCATGCCAAGGTTCATGAATTTCAGACGAGTTTTGTATTTACTATAATTACAAAAGCAAGCACCTCCACGTTTGCCGGAGAGCCACGATGCTGTGGTGTTTGGAATTCATCCCCATTTCTTGAATGGGACGTAAGCATCAACCCATGGACACATATATCATTTTACAACACATTTTGGTGCACTGGAGCATGTGCATGTGGTTTAATTTTTAATTGTGCACCTGAAATGCCTAGAAAACCAAGTCACCGTATAAAAATGTCCAAATGAACCCTGAATAATTCCAAATTTTTGAACGACCCACCTATAGTTGCATGTTCACTACAGATAGAAGTTCTAGCAACTCAAACACCATCCTTTGTAGCTATGACCCCATTATGTAATTCAAATCAAGATTAAAAAACAAAGTGATCCCACACAGTTTATTATCACCAACCGTGTGAGATGTAGTACAAAATATCCCGGAGCACTGTCGGTGTATAGTATGCCTATGGCTTACGCGAGAAGGTTCGTCGGTGAAAGTGCAACTATCCCTGGGTGGTTTTGGTAATTCCTAACAACATATATCTCATTGAGCTAAACCTATTTCAAGATAAATATTTCAGGAAAGCTCAATGATTGGCATGGCATGGATGAGAAAAGTGGATCCCTCAAAATGCTAAGGACAAAAGGATTGGCTCAAGCTCAAAGCACAAGACTCTACATTTTCTATTTTAGTAACCCAAGATCACATTGAGTCTATAGGAAAAGCCAATACTATCAAGGAGGGATGATGTGTTGCTTAATGGCTTTCTTGCTCAAATGCTTAGTGATATGCTCCAAAGCCCTCAACTACTTTCTCATATCCACATATGACCCAAACCAAAAGTCTAACTCGGCCCCACCAATTCTTTCTATCCGGCGCCACCGAGTTCAGATGTCATAGCCACTGCCACAAACGCTAGTCAAATCGGTATCACAGATAGGGATCTCAGTCTCACCGAGATGGGATTGTAAACTCTCTGTTTCCCTTCGTAACGTTTCGGTCCAACCGAGATGAGCGATCGATCCCACCGAGATTGCAATGCAAACTCTCTGTTTCCCTTTCGAAACGTTTCGGTCTCACCGCGATGAGCGAATCGGTCCCACTGAGTTTGCCTGACCAACTCTCTGGTTAGCTTATTACCAAAATCGGTCCCTCCGAATTTGAGTAATTGGTCTCACCAAGATTATGATATGCCCTAACCCTAACCATATCTGTCCCACCGAGTCGATATGTCGGTCCCATCAAAAATCCTAACGGTCACATTATTTGCTAAATCAGTCTGACCTAGTTTCAGGATTCGGTCCCACCGAGATTGGTAAGTTGTGTGTAACTGTTAGATTTTGTGTGGAGGCTATATATACCCCTCCACCCACTATTCATTCGTGGAGAGAGCCATCAGAACATGCCTACACTTCCAAAATACATTTTCTGAGAGAGAACCGCGTACACTTTTGTTGAGGTCAAGATATTCCATTCCTACCTGTAACAGCCTAGATTTTGGCCCTTTTATTTTTCTTCTGATTTATTTGGTTTTTGCTCTGTTTTTCTTTTTGGAGTGGTTTAGTGGCCTTGCCACCTGGGGAATCATCCTCATTTCCTCCTCCCAGTGGCTCATCATTCTCAAAACCTTGCCAAGATCATGTCACTTCACTTCTTGACCAAACCCTAAAATTCTTTTCTAGGGAATATTCCTTTTTCATTAAAGGAATAACCCTATCTGCCCAAGGTTGTGAAGCAACCTATATTTCTATCCATCCAAAAATCCCCAAATAATTCTCATAATTTCTTTGGGTCATATATATCTCAAATATGCCCAAACATTGCCTTGGCCAGTTCAAAAATAATTCTGTAATGTTCCTTTTTCTATTCTGCCCTGAATGGCACTTTGTGAAGGAAGTGTCATTTATATTTCTCCTAGTGCCTCCAAACCTTTTTGGGCATGATTATATGTCCAAATAATTGCCCCATGAACAAGTTCAAATTTATTTTCCTAGCCAATCTTCCTCAGTGAAGTTTCAAAGTTTCTGTCAGACAGAAGGCTTTGTGAAGGAAGTACTAGCTAGGAGTACCCAAATAAGTTGAACTTTGGCACACTCCTTAATGCTCTCATATTAAACCCCTTCACCCATTTGCAGCCCTATCCAATCATCTATGTGAGCACAGGAGCAAATCTTTGATTCTGGCATTATTTTCAGATTGTGAAGCAAGAATATTTTATATTGCTTCCAAAATCCTGATAAATTACCAGATCATTCTTCTACACATAAAACATCTCTCCACCCAATTTGGCATCATTTCATCAAGCCATTTGATCACCATAATTATTCCAAGTTTCTGGTCAGCAGAGATTTTTGTGAAGCAAGTGCCATTTTGGTTTGGCCATTTGGCATGAGCTTTTTACAGCATCTCATATGACCTAATGACGAAGCCTTGCCCAATTTGGGCTCAAGAGGATACTCCATGTGAGTGCTTCTTCCTGTTTTTGTTTCTGGACCAGTTTATGTGGTTGTAAAGCAACTACTTTAAATCTTGATCCAAATCTCCTCCAACTTACCAGGATGAAAGTCCTTCTTTACCTCAACCTAGCAGACAAACTCTTTGGCTCCAAACCCTTTCCTGTTGACCACCAGTTCTCACCCAAGTTTACTGCAGTAAACTTCAGAGGGTGATAACTATTTAACTAGAGCATGTTTAACCAAGTTACCACCACAGATCAAACCACTCTTCGAAGGACTAACCAGTAGATATCAATTGCCAGCTGTTTGCCTCCCCAAAAAGCCAGCGCTGGTGGTGACCACCGTTTTGGAATGCCATGAGTGTGTCCAGTGGGTGTTTGTGCTGGACCACCTCCCCCTCTCGTCGGCTTCGCGCCCATGATGATGCCTAGTAGATAGCCCTCGTGGACGCCGTCCTCCTGGACCCCTCTCCCTCTCCGTCCTCTTCCTCACTGATGCAAACCGCCGTGCGCCCACGAGAGCACAGTGGAGTTTGGATCTGTTCGTCATCGTCGCCTTCTTCCCCGTGCTCCTTTGGCCTCCTCCTCCCCGCGAAGCTCTGCCCTGTGCCTTGCTGTCGTCTTCCCCAAGCTCATGCGTGAGCACACACGTCTGTGGCGCCGGCCACGCGTCCACGGCGACGCCAGCTCGTCTCTCTCTCGCCCGGCTATATATAGCCATTTCCCGAGCCTCTCGAGCTCATCAGCCTCCTACCCTCACTCTCAGCTCCCTCCCCGACCTCTCATTCGAGCCCAGGGAGCTCTCCTGTCCCGCCATGACCACCACGGCCATCGCCGGCCGCCGCCTAAATGAGCTCGATCCCGAGCTCCTTTCCCCTCCATTCTTCCACCAGTAGCTCCACACCACTCCGGCGAGCCTCCCTGCCCTCTCAGCCCGTCGCCGGAGCCCCTGCTGCCGTTGTCTTCAAGCTCAACAGCCACCGCTTCCTCTGTTCTCGGCAGTCACGCAAGCCCCATCGCTCCACTCCTCCCCGACGCCCATTCTACCTCAGAACGGACGCGGCGCACCTCTCTGATCCCGCCGGTGCCCTTCCCTCCTCCGGAGCTGGCCGGAGCCGCAATCCACATCGCCGGCGCCCGCCTCTGCTCGCCTCCGTTCCCCGTCTCCATGGTCGTTCCCCGCCGCTCCTGTTAGGCCTCCCAGACGCGGCGCCCCTTCCGGCAACCGCCGGTGTCCGGGCCCTCGCCTGAGGTGGTCCGTGCTGCCGAAGCTCGTCGCCGGAGCCGCGCCGCCTCGCCCCTGCCTCTGTCCGTCGGGAGGAGGAAGAAGGGACGAGGAGGGGAGAGTCAATGCCCGCGGGCCCCGCGTGTCAGCCTCACGGCGTTGACCGGTCAGCGCCAGCGTGGATAAGTGACGGGCCCCACCCGTGGGACACGCACGCGTCTGCCCCGCCACTGTTCCAATGGATAAGGTGAAGACGTATTCCTCAGATTACGTTTTCACTTTTTCTGTTCAGGCCCCTGGTTGAAAATATTTTCATTACAGATGGGTCCTTGGTAGAAAAACATCCATATCTTTTTAACCATAACTCCAAATGAGGTGAAACCAACGCTCACTTCTTCCTTTCGTCGAGCCCTTTCTGTTGGTATCACTTTCATTATGTTTTGGCATACTGAAAATGACCATTTTGCCCCTGCACTTAATCACCCCCCTCCGAAAGAGAACGATTTCCGGTGATTCTTTCCGCGAGCTTCTCGCACTTTCTCCCGGTGATTTCTTCCACCCCAGGCAAGCCACACCCTCCATTTGCATGATTTCAATGCAGTGACATGGTTTAATTCATTTTGAACTTGTTTAAAATATTGCTTTAGCAACATGACTCGGTGCATGGCATTTTCCCGGAGTATTGTTTTGATCTTGTTGTTGCCATGCTATTGTTTGGATTCTAGGAGTTATGTTTGTAGTTGATGAGTATCATGCTGCCTTTGGAGTATTAATGGATGATATTATGATTATTTCCATGATGATATCTGTGATTATGTTTGGAATATTACTTTGGATATCATGCTACCTTTGGATTATTAGTGGTTAGTATGAATATTTTCATGATGCTAGTTGATGTTATGTGCTTGGAGTTTTATTTTCGGAGATGATGGTTACATGTGGATCTTAGCTGGATAGGTATATTCTTGTTATTGGTGTAGTAGAGTTAATGTTCTTCATGATAGTAGTGTTGTGCTACCCTTGGAGTATTCTGAGATGATGATATTATGCTTGGATTATTTGTTGGATATTGCTATGACTTGGATTATAGTTGGATGGTTGACATCGGAGTATAAGTTATCATGGTTATAGTTTTGTGGATAAATTTCGTTAGTAAGTTGGTCAGGTGCCGCCGAATCGAACTTTTCCAGTGCAACCACATTTGTCGGTATGGGACGGCCCTAATGCGCTCTATTGTCGTGCCTCTCACCGGTGCCTCTAATGACGGAAGGTTATGGGCGCGCGCTACCCTGATCAGGTAGGCGGACATAAGCTTTGTTTGCACGTAGTTGTTATAGCCGGCGGATCCCCGTGTGGGATCATTTATGTTTTGGCCACGACGGTGGTCGTTGTGTCTGGAGGTAGACACAGGGCCACCCATGACTAGCCCTGTGGGGAGTGAGTCGGGGTGGCTGGGAGAGTGTCATGGCAGTAGATCGGTTTTGTCGGATCGCCGTTGGTCCACCCAAGTGGGAGTGCAAGGCCATGGGTTCTATGGTGTGGGTACAGTGCGCTACCTCTGCAGAGTGTGTGTTTAACCTATCGATAGCCGCGTCCTCGGTCATGGGCATGGGTTCGTACTAGGGTACACCGTTCGATCAACACTCACCTAACGGAATGACGTATAGTTGATGGATATGTGGATATTTGGAGAAGTACAGATTGGCCATGTATTGGTCGGGTTGTGGTCGCCGTAAGGATCACGGGCCATGTATTGGTCGGGTTGTGATCGCCGTAAGGATCACAGGCCATGTATTGGTCGGGTTGTGATCGCCGTAAGGATCACGGGCCATGTATTGGTCGGGTTTGTGATCACCATAAGGATCACAGTTACAGTTTGGTTTTGATCACGAGTTGATCGAGATGGTATATTGCTTAGCCGGTTAGCCAAGAGAGATATGGTTATGAAGATCGGAGATGGTGATTTATCAGTATTGTCGTAGTTTCATATTATGCTTAGGAGTTGTTGTTGTATCATGGTAGCTATTATCTTAATTAACCTACTTAACGCTATGTTGTTGTCTTGCCTTGATGTTTTGGTTGTTGTGAGCTTGCAAGTACATTCAATGTACTGACCTGGCGTGTCATGCCAGATTGCAGGTGATGCCATGATTGCTTGATTGCTTGTCGTGGTTTCCGTTCATGCGAGCTAGATCGTGTCCCAGCCAGAGTCCCTGCGGAGTGGAGTTCACCACCTTCGTCGTTGTTCTGCTGCTAGAAGATTTCTGCTGCTACGAGTTGTTCTACTGCTAGCATAGGGAAAGTGTAGTATCGAAGGCGTAGTGTCGCCGTGCTGATGTACTTCTTTGTAACATCAGACCTTTGTAATTATTCTTGTAATAAAAGCTGGTTTGTTCTATGCTAAGCAGTGTCATATTCCAGAAGACTTCTCCTCAATCTCTGGGCTGGAATACGGGGCGTTCCGGTTTCTCTGAGCCGGGGTGCCACAGGCTTGGTATCAGATCAGGTCTGGCTATAGGACGCCCTAGTCAGCGCAAGCGGTAGAAACCGGTAGAAATCGGTAGTATAGAGTCTGGCTTGTTAGTTGCATTTGGTTGCTGCATTTGTTTGTCGCATAGCATGCATATAGCCTTAGTATTTGTGATAACGATTTATCTGGTGAGTGTAGCTGGCATCGGTTCGGATCCACTACAGCTCAACCTTTGCATTTCTCCAGTTCCTTCCTCTTTTGGTGTTTGGTGTCATTTCTGTCCCAGCAGAGTGATGCCAAGTGATTCCGACACTCTTTGCAAAAAAGGTGGTCAGGTATCGCGCCAATGTCTTTCCTCCAGTCCCGCCTATCGTTTCGGTGATGGACATGCTTCTATCCCGGATCGTTCTTTTATTTTTGTTGTGTTGGCAACCCTTAATGATCTTAGTTATCAAGAAAGGGCAATGTCAGCAGCCTTAGTTTTCCCCGCTATCCTATTTCTTGGACGAGTACGAATCTTTTTCTGTCCGCTTGATAATAATGTGGTTGCGACCTTCGTGTCCCACTACATGATTACCGAGTACGTCCTCGCCTCCGATCTAGTTCAGGTTGCCACCTGGCTAAGCTAGCACTTGGTATAGCGCTGTTTACACCAATCCTTCCACACATTTATTCATCCTCGTGCACATCGTCACATCATGCTAGATCGTAGAACCGGAGATCCCGCAAAATTTGTGTGACTAGTAGTAATATGTGACATTGGTTGTGTGTGAATTGTTTGTTGTTGTGTGCTTGAGTTTTCTATTTCTTCTTTATTTTGGGCCCCGGAGTTACATTTTTTCCCTATAAAGAATTGCTCATCCACCGACACCGGACTCAAAGAAGCAATAAGGATTTGAAATATTTGGAAGAAGCTCAGCTAAATATTTTGGCCTACCCAGTCAACTGTATTATAGAATGAATCTCTGCTCAGAATACCAATGGTGTATTGGATTGACTATCAGCATCGAGTCTGTAGCAGTTATGATCCAACCAGCAACAAGGCAAGTCAGGTACAATACCAATGATATATTTTCAGACAGAGGTATGGATCATATACAAAGTTTTGGCTCAGCAATGCATGATGCTTGAAATATGTTATCATCCGAAATAAAGTCAGAATGTGATATGCTCAAGGAAGATGGTCAAACTATTTTTCTCTTGCAAATAATCAGCCTCAGAATATTATGGGCGTGCGTATGAATTTCAGTCTGCATAACAGTATGAAGTTTTGGATATAAGAAACTCAGTCTTCTTCCACCCACTCTTGGAAGAAATTTATGTTGCAAGGCTCCTCAAATTTTCCTCAGCATGATATGTGAACAATTTCTGGCCCACGATACCCAGTCTTTCTCAGCAAGACACCTCAGTAAAAGTTTCTGACAGACGAAAATGAAATTTTCTCAACAAGCAAACCTGAGGAGAAGCTTCTCACGTACGGAACTCAGGCTTCTCCAGCGCAAAAATAAGAGCAAGCTTCATGTGTAAGCTATAGAGCCTTTTTCTGCACGGTGCCCAGACAAAATATTTGAGCAGAAGTTAACAAGTCTTCCTCAGCAAGCTACTCGGATGGCTTCTATCATAAGCCATTCAGGCTGCGTCAGTATCATACTATTGCACCATCCTCAGAGATTATATGCTGAGTTGCCAATATATGGCAGCACCGCTCAAGAATCAGATCAACAATAATTTTGTCAGAGATATACCTAAGAAAAGTAAGGATCCCACAACCTCCCCAGTCAGGTAAAGGAAAATAAGCAAAAAAATACATCTCATGTGATGCAAGGAGCGATAATATTTGGAGGTGACATCACAAAATCCATAGTCTTCACAATGGTCATCAAGATCATTATTCCCGCAACTGACAAGGAGATATTATAAAACCTTGTCACCTTCTTGTATGGTTGGCCTCAGCAATGAGCTCTGTATAGCTACAAACCCCGGATATATGTCATACCTGTGCGGACTCAGGTCAGAAAACAAGAAGGACTAATGTCAGAAATATTGCATTAATCGCATCCATGGTCATACGAAGAATCAAGGACATGTGTGGCCAAGTTATTTCAGTAAGGTATATTGACAGAGAAAACCATGACCGTAAAAAGGATGAGACTGACAGCAAAGGTATGATGATTTTTTGCACGACCATCAGGGTCTGGATACCCAAGACAATTGGAAGCTATTATTCCATATGGATCCACAAAGGCATACTCTCAGCAGCCTACTCTATTTACAAGGATTTTCATATCCTGCCGACCCGCTTGACATGGTTAGTGTGGGATATCCAAGTCTATTCTGTCAGATCCGAGATTCCTTGGCAACCTCAGCAGTTTAACTTCAGCGGCAGTGTTAAAGCATATCACAGTCTATTACCACAGATGGGTATATCAATCACATGAGAAACATCAAAAGCCGAACAATCAGCTCAGACACGGCATACTCACCGACGGAATCAAGTACATGGTCAGTCTGTTAGGAAAAGCGTTTGTCCATTAGCCCTTGTCGGGCCAGTCTCAAGATGTAAATAATTGAGGTTTGACACAGTTATAACTCCATGCACCGTTATAGTGCTCACGACAGAAGGCTGTCAAATCTTTGGTACATATCTCATGCTCGAGCCAAATGCATAAATCAAGATAAATCAGTGCCACCTGTGAGCAGTCAGATTCTATCAGGAGATGGCCATGATAATTCTCAACATTTATGGAAACCAGAAGGCCTGCATTTATTTGAAGCAACCACATGATAGATGCAAAAAGGTTTTCCTGACCAAAGGAAACATTTATGCTCAGATCCATTGGATACCACCGCAGATATGAGAAAATTCACGTCAACAAAAAGATTCGGTATGTGCGCAAAAATCCGTCAGAATTTGTGGAAAGGTGAAGCAAACCACCCCAGATCAAGGTAAGTTGATCATATGAAATTCTTGGGGGAACAATAAATAAAGGAAAAAGGATACCCAAGTTGGAGAGGTGTCCTCAAGTCATACTTGTTCCCTGAGCAACCAAATCTCGAGGACGAGATTTCTTTAAGGGGGGAAGGTTTGTAACAGCCTGGACTTTGGCCCTTTTCTTTTTCTTCTGATTTATTTGGTTTTTGCTCTGTTTTTCTTTTTGGAGTGGTTCAGTGGCCTTTCCACCTGGGAAATCATCCTCATTTCCTCCTCCTAGTGGCTCATCATTCTCAAAACCATGCCAAGATCATGTCACTTCACTTCTTGAGCAAACCCTAAAATTCTTTTCTAGGGAATATTCCTTTTTCATTAAAGGAATAACCGTATCTGCCCTAGGTTGTGAAGCAACCTATATTTCTGTCCATCCAAAATCCCCAAATAATTCTCATAATTCCTTTGGGTCATATATAGCTCAAATATGCCCAAACATTGCCTTGGCCAGTTCAAAAATAATTCTCCAATGTTCCTTTTTCTATTCAGCCCTGAATGGCACTTTGTGAAGGAAGTGTCATTTATATTTCTCCTAGTGCCTCCAAACCTTTTTGGGCATGATTGTATGTCCAAATAATTGCCCCATGCACAAGTTCAAATTTATTTGCCTTGCCAATCTTCCTCAGTGAACTTTCAAATTTTCTCTTAGACAGAAGGCTTTGTGAAGGAAGTACTAGCTAGGAGTACCCAAATAAGTTGAACTTTTGCACACTCCTTAATGTGCTCATATTAAACCCCTTCACCCATTTGCAGCCCTATCCAATCATCTATGTGAGCACAGGAGCAAATCTTTGATTCTGGCATTATTTTCAGGTTGTGAAGCAAGAATATTTTATATTGCTTGAAAAATCTTGATAAATTACCAGATCATTCTTCTACCCATAAAACATCTCTCCACCAAATTTGGCATCATTTCATCAAGCCATTTGATCACCATAATTATTCCAAGTTTCTTGTCAGCAGAGATGTTTGTGAAGCAAGTGCCATTTTGGCTTGGCCATTTGGCATGAGCTTTTTTACAGCATCTTCATATGATTTAATGACTAAGCCTTGCCCAATTTGAGCTCAAGAGGATACTCCATGTGAGTGCTTCTTCCTGTTTTTCTTTCTGGGCGAGTTTATGTGGTTGTAAAGCAACTACTTTAAATCTTGATCCAAATCTCCTCCAACTTACCAGGATGAAAGTCCTTCTTTACCTCAACCTAGCAGACAAACTCTTTGGCTCCAAACACTTTCCTATTGACCACCAGTTCTCACCCAAGTTTACTGCAATAAACTTCAGAGGGTGATAACTATTTAACCAGAGCAGGTTTAGCCAAGTTACCACGACAGATCAAACCACCCTTCGAAGGACTTACCACTAGACATCAATTGACCGCTGTTTGCCTCCCCCAAATGCCGGGATGTTGGCGGCGGCAGGTCCGATCTGCGCATAATACGACAGGGAGGAAGAAGGGTCGGAGGACCTCCCGAGCCGGCGCTGTGTCGGAGAGAACAGCACGGGCAGTGGATCGGGCCTCGCCGGCAGCTGTGGGTTTCCTCCCTCGGCAGCAATGACCGCGAGAATGATGCACCTTTTAGTCCTCTACACGCACCGGCCGAAGGGATTCGACCGGATCTGTGACCAGTAGTGAGGAGAGAGAAAATGTCGCTACCGTTGTCTTGTTTAGATCTGGAGAGGATGAGAGAATGAAGAGAGCAACCCTAGTAAAGCAAGCGCTCAGGCCCCTACGTACATATATAGTGGAGTGATTATCTTTTCTCTCCACAACAAGCGTTTCAATTTGTGTACGTGGCATTAAAGAAAAGAATCTCTCTATTTAAGGTGACTAATTGTACGAATCCTACTTACTACTAGTAGTAGTACTAATATTGTTCACTTGTGCTCCTCGACCCACCATTCATTGAACAACCCCACGGGTGAATAAACATACACTACAAGTATTTATATAGAACTAACAAGTGTGAACTATTTTTGCGTAGTTAAAAGTTGAGGGCGGGGCTTTTCCCGGGCAGTACCCGCGGCAGTTTTCGGGTAGGCGGTTTGACAGAGAGGCGAGGAGGGTGAGGGAGTGGCGAATTCAAACTTACTGCTGGAAAGGTCGGGCTATGCAATTTGACGGTGCGTTACTGCTGGAATGACTTGTGATATGACTACTCACTATAGTCATGAATTACTGGCGCTACGACCAGGGTGATGCCCCCCTTCGTTCTGCACTCTAATCTGGTGCATGACACATTGACCCGGATGCTGGCTCTCCCTCATGTCGGCGAAGTACGTAGTAAGAAGGAGCAAAGAATGATGCGGTATATACTACTACTTCTACTACTACTCACGTTGGAGTACTGAGAACCACGGCAGCCCAGTGAACCAGCAGTGCGAACCACGGTAGCCCAGTGAACCAGCAGTGCGAACCACGGTAGGCCAGTGAACCAGCAGTAGAAAAAAATGTGGTTATATGGCCACAAAAAACAATGTGCTACGGTCCAGACAGCATGTACAGTACTACTCCTCTTAGTTTTTATCCCTGATTTAGAGCTAGTTTGGGTTGAAATAGCCTCAAATTATCGAAACAGGAGGGGTTAGTTTGAGCTAGTTTTCTCTAACCCAGCTAAAAAAACTAGCCCAGTGAAGAGGTTCTAATTGGTTAGTTGTCCTCGGGCCCATTAAAAGAGAACTAAAAAAATCTCCCCTGCCCGCACCAGATCGTTCCCCATCGGGCCGCCCGCCCAAGCGCCGCTCTGCTGCTCGCCCTCTCTCTCCTTAGGCCGCCCTCTCCCTCCGGCCACCGCCGCCCTACTCCGGGCTTCGAAGGTCGCCCCGCTCCCCCTTCACCAGTTGTTTTTCTCCCTCTGTCGTGCGCGGGGGCGGCGCATCTACCAGGGAGGTCGCGAGAGGGGTGAGTTTGTTTGATCCTTCTTTGTCTCACAACCATATCATTGATCTTGCTCGCTCTAGCACTAATTCTGATTTGGAAAAGTAGATCCTGATCAAACTTGGTATAGATTTGTGGTGCACGCATGGAATTGTTTGATGCTGCTTGAGGAGGTAATAAATCTTTCTAGAGGCCCAAAGATCTAGTTCACCTTTCTAGGTATTTTAGTTTCAGGCTTGCATTATTTCTAGAGGCCCAAAGATTCAGTCCACCTTTCTAGGTATTTCAGTTTTAGGCTTTGCATTATTTCTAGAGGCTATTTTAGCTTCAAGCTTGCATTATTTCTAGAGGCCCAAAGATTAAGTTCGCAGTCGGAGGCAAGCGGCCCTGCTACCCATGCGGGTGTCGACCTCAACTCACAAGCGCCAGCATCGGAGGTGTTCCCGGGGCTTGGGCTCTACAGAGCCTTCCTCCAAAGCGACGAAGACGAGCTCCTTCCTGGGTGCGTGAGGGGCTCCGGGCTCCCTCCATATCGTGAAAGACTTCCGTGATGAGTTAGCTCATGCTTTGTTTCATGGAGTGTATTTTTTTTTAAAGCTTGATTGACGACTTGTATGTTTAAGTGGGATATCTCATTCGTATGGACAAAGTAAAATTTATCATGTTTGCATGCTTGATTTGTAAATATGGTTTGTTTATGTCAATTGTGAGCGGGAGGAGGCCACACAAGAGCCGGCCACACCAAATCCGGCAGGAAATAGGGTCCAAAGTAGTCAAACGATTGAGAAAGAGCATTTATTGTCAATCTAACCCTGCCATCCGTACACCTCTTTGGTTTAGAGTTAGTTTAGGGTTAGAATCTAACTCTAACCTCTAACTGAGTTAGAGTTCTCCTCGTCTTGGTTCATCGCCATCATACTTTCCCCATTCCTGTGTTTTCAGTATCCTACGAATCAAAGAGGCACCTTTTTTGCAGGAAAAATCAAAGAGGCCCTTAGATTGGTTTAGGTCCGGTCATTTTTTATAAACGTGTTATGTCCAAAATTTAATGAACGAGCTCCGGTTTCTATGAAAATAATCCGGTTTCATGTAGTAATTCATTTATTTATTTTTTCTTCTACGGGGGATTTGCATGTAATTCTTGAGGTCTGAAATGTAAAGTACCCCGGCATAAGCTCCGAGTCGTACATGCACTATGACCCATATGCTCTATGTCTCACATGTCGGCGAAAGGGAGCACGTGGAAATAGCCTAGGAGTACATATAGGAGGATAAATGCGTGAAAAAATATGTATTGTGAAGTGTAGCTGCGGTTCAAAAAGGAGACCTAAAGTGATGATAGCTATAGGTCGCACGCACCCAACTAGTGGTACTAGACATACGACTTTTTTTCCTCAAAAAAAGAGGTATGAGTGCTCAGTACTCCTAGTCTATCAACACGAGTCCCATCTAACAACAGCGTCCATGCTACAGCTAGCTCTCTCCCTCGTTTCTCTCTTCTAATTCTAAACTCGGCCGACGCCCGGTGGGCGGGGTGAGTTTGCTCAACTGCGGCCCCACCTCACAGTGAAAACGTTACGATTGGAATAAAAATGTCATATACTCCCTCCGTTCCTAAATATAAGCCTCTTTAGATACTATTTCAAATGGAATACAACATACGGATGTATGTAGACATATTTTAGAGTGTAGATTCACTCATTTTGCTCCATATGTAGTCACTTGCTGGAATCTTTAGAAAGACTTATATTTGGGAATGGAGGGAGTACTATACTAATAAAACATTAAGGCCACGAGGCGATGCAGTGCTGGTTACAGGAGGCAATAAGAAGAGATGCATCCATCGACAATGTCCACCTCCTTGACTCAGGGTGCTGACGCACCGAACGGCGACTAAGTAGCAACGACTTTCATGGCCAGGTCGATGTGCTTCTAAACAATGGCACCCAAAGATTCCAGCCGCTGGAAGAAGGCCAACATATTTCTGTCCTCGCTTGCCTTGTAGTGGCCTATCTAGACGATTTCCTTGTAGACATGGATGTGCAAGTCGGCGGTTTCTTGCACGGCGAGGCGCTGCGCGGCGAGCGCGGCCTCAAGGTGCACATTCTTCGTCGCGACCTCCGTCACCTGCAGGGCCACCAGGGCTTTAAAGAGTTTGTCACCATGGAGGTTGATGAGAGTGGTAAGCAATGAGAAGCCTGGGCGCGCGGGCTGGAGCAGTACGGCAAGGTCGTTCGCGCACGGGGCCGCAGGAGCGCCTTGGATGATTTGGCACAGCTGACTGGCGCTCGCGTCCATCGCTTCCATAGGTGCTTGTGGCTTCTGGTCACTTGGTCTTGGATTGGAGTGAGCAGTGTTGTGCAGAGACTAGGAGTAGATGGATTGGAGTGGTGGGGCGCCTTTATATGAGAGTCCAAACTCTGTTGCATTCACATCGTGCTGGCTCTATTCTGCTTCTCCAATTAATTCCCTCTGCATGTAATTGAGGATGCATCATTAACCGTTCAATTTCTCGGGAACCGCTACCCTCTCCCTCCTTGACATTGAAGCACCTATGGAGGTGACTACCGCTCGCGTCTATCGCGTGTCAAGAGACGTTCCCGTCGACGACGAGGTGCCTATCACTACTAGGGAAAAGCCTATACACAGAATCTTAATTACCAGCAACGCTCCTCAAAATACCACGCTACTGCTATTTAGCAGCAGCGCATGTTATCAAAACACGCTGCTGACAGGAAAATAGCAGTAGCGCGTCCACCACAAACCGTGCTACTTCTATAATTGCCATGACCTCGCCCCCCCCCCCCCCGCGCTAGTTATAGCAGTAGCGCACTATACTGAACAGCACTACTGCTATAGAAGTTAGCAGCAGCGCGCTTCTAGGAAAACCGCTATTGCTAAGATCAGCCCACAAGTTTAGTCCCACCTCGCTCTGTGAACAGGGTGTTTACCACCTTAAATATGTTATTTCTGAAACTACCACAACCAGTTGGTCTTCACTGAACTCTATGTGTAAAATTTGTGGCCGCAATATGAGTCCTCTCTGGTTCCTACCGGAGAGGACTCATATTGAAAATTCAGATTGTACACAAAAAGACCATTGATGGCCAATGTATTTTTGCATTGACGTATTTTTTGTATAGTCACACTTAGAGTAGCGGTTTGTATGCAAAGCGCTACTGCTATTCAGATTAGCTGTAGCGTGTTTTGGCAAACGCGCTACAATTATCCCTACCTTGTCCCCACGTGCACGACCGGCCCTCACTCACACTCTCACTCTCGCCCGCGTGCCGATAACCGTCGTCGTGCATCGCCGCTGCCGCCGCCTTCGTCCGTCCGCCGCCTAGGTACTCCCCTCCTTCCGTCCCTCCTCCCTCCTCCTCGCATATCCTCCCTCCGCCCGTGGCCGCCCCTCCCTCCTCCGCCGCTGCCCTCCTCCCTCCGCCTGCGGCCGCCCCTCCTCCCTCCTCCGCTGGTAGCCCTCCTCCCACCGCCCTCGACCTCGCCGCCCCTAGCTACCTCTTCGTCGCGCCCACCCCCTGCCACTAGTTAGTACTAGGTTTAGTAGTAGTAGATGTTAATTTAGGGTTCATAGCTAGTACTAGATGTTGCATAGTTAGTACTAGATTTTTAGTAGTAGTAGATGTTAATTACTAGTAGTGATGGTACTAGTTAACTAGGGCAGTATGATTAATAGTAGTTGTAGTTGAACTACTTTAGTTGTAGTTGAACTAGTTTAGTAAGTAAATTAATAAACTAGTTGAACTAGTTGAATTAATAGAACTAATGTATTTTTAGTAAGATAATTAATATAACTAGTTGAACTACTTTATTTTTAGAAAGAACTAGTTTTTTTCTATTTATAGTAAGTTTATATTTAGTAAGAACTAGTTGAACTAATAAAACTAGTTGACATGTCATATTTGTTGTTATTTTTTAGTTTAAGCAATTATTCGGGATGTATTAGTGATAACTTATATGGTTTCAGGTGACCACCATCGTCCCCGTCACCGACCCCCTCCGACATCCCCGCCGTCGTCCCAGTCACCGACCCCCTCCAACATCGAGGTGAGACCACCCAAATATCCTTGTATATCTTGTGTTGTTGCTCAAATAGGATATGTGGTTGCCCAAGTGGCCGTTCATGTTCAGTTTACATCTCCGAGTGGCCTATGTTTTGCTGGAGTGTTGATTAATTTCCGTTCTGGCAAATTTTAGGCGCTCGATATGTCCTTTTTTAGCAAAGGTCATGCCGGATTTTTTCGTGAATTCTGGCATGACTTGTGCTAGAATATGTACAAGTTTAATCTTTGAATTATGAACGTAGGAAATGTTGTACTCGGACAACGACAGTCTCCCGGGGGAGTGTAGCTGGTGCCACGACGATCGAGGTATGTGCGACAGGTTCGTTCAGCTGGACGAAGATCGGCGCTTCAGCATTAAGCTCGAGGAGACCTTCGATTTTGAAACGGTATGCAACAACGACAAGTGTTTTTTCGTAATTAAGCATGACTTCAACTATTTCAACGTCTAATTTTCATATTTTACAATTCGACTAGCTTATCCCATGCCATGCAAGACGCTATGTCTTGGAGAGGATGGGTTTTGAAGACCATGAAAATTTCAAAACAAAGAAAATACACCTAAGGACCCATCATGATATGGATTTTGAAGTAAATCTGTGCAATGCTCAGAGCATAACCCATTTTGGTTGCCAAAATTGGGAAGCACTTTGCAAAATGTATGGTTTTTATGATGGTATGATTGTCACCATGGATCTTGGTGATCCTGACATCGAGCAAGACAATATGGACATTTGGGTCCTTGTTGATACGCTTCCGATTGTATCGCTATGTGAGTTTCTCAAACATAGTTATTAACTAATTTATATTGTTTATTTCAAAATAGTTGATAGCTTATTTTCATTGACAGCTTATTTTGATTCTTCAAAGACTGTGCGGAAGATGGTAGATAAAACCCAATACACCGATGGCACCGAATTAACGTACAAGGAGAAAAATCATCTGATCGCATTTTGTACTCTTCTTGAGAATTACAATAACTATTATCGAACTCCTCCAAATTATGGTGAATACGTGCCACTAGTGCATGTGTTGAACCACGGTAACTTCTCTGGAGATACCCTGGTAAGATTTTTTACTATTACGACATCCGTGCATCTTTTGCATACTTCTAAAACTAGTACATCATTGCTAACTATGAAGTTATTATTAGGTTTTTCAACAGAAACTCCCGATGGATTGTGTGCCTCATTTGATGTCTCCGCATGGTCGCCTCTCAGTTCTGAACATACTGCCAGGTAAATCTAGGGAGCTCACCTGTGCATATCCGATTTCTAAAACCCGTGAACACATGTTCATCAAAGAATGGAAGAAATGTATGGACATTCGCAACGAGGTTCTTGGAAGTAACATTCAGCGAAAGGCAAGAATTGGAGACAGGCTAATCTCCATTCTCCATAATGAAGAGTCAGGGGCTATCTTGTTTTTTGCTATTTTACCTTAGAAAATGTAGTAGGTCTTAATCGAATGTAATAGGTCCTATGAGGTACAATATGTTTATTATGTGGTAATGTGTTAGAGTTGATAATGAGGAGTACTTGTGATTACGACTAGTGACCAATTTGCTATGTGATGTCATTGATGAAAACGATGATCTTGAGGAGGTGTTATATGACAATGATGTATTATGATGATAAGTTGATAATGATATGATGATGATGATGATATTATTATATCATTGGGTGAAAGAACCGCGGATTAGTTTCAAGTGGATGGACATCCACTTGAAACTAGTCCACGGTTCTTTCACCCCGTGATGTAATAACTCATTATGATGTAAAAACAATCTCTAAATTCCTGTTGTATGAAAACTTGTGTAAAGGTGTATGAATACAACATGAAATAAAAAAGAAATAAAATACTAAATAATAGTAGTAGCGCGGGAAAGGAGAAGCGCTACTACTAATTACCAGTAGCACTGTTCTGAAGAAGCGCTACTACTAAGTCAATTTTTCAGTAGCGAGGATCTAGGCGCGCTATTGCTAAGCATTAGCTGTAGTGCCTTATCAGTAGCGCTCCAGCCCGCGCTACTGATAGGCCTAAAACCCGCGTTGCTGCTAGGCTTTTCCCTAGTAGTGTATGGTGACTTCGTAAACTTCAAGATGATAGTGACGGCTCAGTCTTTTGAAGGTGCTCAGGCCCCTCCCAATGCTCCACCTTGTACAGGTGCTAAGTCTGCCATGTAAGCAAAAAGTCTGATGTGGCAAGGTAATTAAGAGGAGAGAGATGAGTGTGGTGACCCCAGGAAGAAACAATCTAAGCACAAGAACCTAGGCAAAATGCTTAAATTGGAAGGATCCCGCCAATGCATGAAGAACTTTAGTTGCACCATCATTAAATGAAGGATGCTTAGCACCAACAAGTTAAGCATCTATGCATTGGGGACTTTAGTTGCTAAAGTTTTTAATGTGCTTATTAGCACCTCATGTAAGCACCAATACATTGGAACTAGCCTCCTAGGGGTAGGGTGTGCGTGTGTGCGTTCATAGGAGTGAGTGTATGCGCGTGTATATGAGCGCTTGCGTCTGTACTGTGTTTAAAAAATGTAAATGTGTGTCAAAAAGAGACTAGTCAGTATACTCAATATTGTGCACCGCAGAGAGGAAAACGAGAGAACTACGTATTTATTTACGGTGCAAATTCACTCATTTTGCTCCATATGTACTCCATCTCGGTGTAGTCTAGTCACTTGATGAAATCTCTAGAAAGGCAAATACTCCTTTCTGGTTTACAGGGCTATACTAGGAAGTATGTACTACAATAGTGGGCTCACATAGAAATTTTGTCTCATGCAAGAGACTGGCTATATGAATGCTCCAAGGATCGCAACTGCCACATCCGGGTTGCGCTTGGATCTTCACCTCTTCGAGAAGACGAACAATGATGTTACTACTACTGCTTCTATAGTATACAATCCGCTGCTGCATGTCCGTCCACCGCGAGCGGGAGGGAAAGAGTGTCCTCATCTGCGAGCAACCGCGCGCATGGGCGAGGGAGAAGGCGTGTAGTAGTAAAATCGAGCTTCTCCTCGTTGTACGAGTTGATGCGACACATCATAGCACTGGCCCCACATGCTTGCCTCTAAACTTGGTTGAAAGACTCACAGTGTACAATATATTTGCTGCAAGCTCTAACATTTACCCACCACAAATTAAAATATATATTCTTGTCTTGACCAGATGAGCGTGCAAACTACAATCACCAAGATGACAGGTACGGCCAGAAGACTATTTTAATTAAAAAAACTTTGAGACGGCCACATAGCATGGAGCTGACCCCAACGATTTTAAGCTTACATGCTATCCTAGACTACTCTACACATGAAACTACCACACGAGCATCCGGGCTACGCTTGGCTCTTCGCCTCTTCGGGAAGTCGAACAATGATGGAGTACTGCTGCATTGGAGGAGTACTACAATACGCTTCTGGCCATCTGACACCGATTGAACTGCTGCATGTCCACCGCGTGTGGGAGGGAGAGCGTGCAGCGAAAGCTTCTCCTAGTCCTGCCAGCCACCACGCTCATGGGCGAGGGAGGGACGCAGCTTCATTGACTTAGTGCTCCCGCCTTTGTGTGTATGACAGGTGGGCCCAATAGGTGGGTGGCCAACCTGTCATACAGCTAAAGGCAGGTGCAGTCCATGAGGGAGAGGATAATCAAACTTATCGTTGTTATACTAGTTGACGGAACACATGAAAACACTGCACTTGATATATTTCAATAATTTTCGTTTACCGATGCATTAATTACAACGCATGCATGCATGTCGTGACTCTCCTTTTGATACTACCATGTGTTAATTTAATGCACCTTGAAGTAGTATGAATATGTGACGGTAAAGCTTTGTAATGCCCCGGCCCAAAAGCGAGAGATGGTTGTGCACGAGGAGGGCGAGATCATGTAGACGGAACAGGACCCGACGATGGAGCTCTCTATGGTCTCGATGGACCTCACCTTGCCCCACTACCCCTTGTGCCTCCGCCCCTTGAAGCCTCCAGTGTATGAGGTTCGAATACACCTCGTCTGTTCGGCTGATCGAGCAAGGTGCAGGTTTCTTGATTGATGTGTTGTTCGATTGATTTGTGCAGTGCAAGGGAGGGCACCTCGCCTGCGCGGACTGCCGCGCCGAGCACCCCGGGAACCAGCGGCAGTACCAGAAGTGCAAGCGCGGCGGTGGCTTCGACGTGTAGAACACGGCGGTGGATGATGTCCTTTCATCGATGAGGGTGGAGTGCCTGCACGAAGCCTGTGGGCTCTAGGTCACTTACCACAAACTCGCCGATCACCAGAGCGTGTGTCCGCTCGCGCCCTGCAAATGCCCCGAGCCCGTCTGCAGCTACGAAGGCCCGCCTCCGGCGCTCTACCACCACATCAGCACCGCGCATCCCATGCCTGTGCACAGGATCTAGTACGGCAAGGTGCTCCGGCTGCAAGTGCCACTGTCGGAGCCACGGCTCTTGCTGTTCGCAGAGGAGGACAGTCATGCATTTTTCTTGGTCGGCGGCACGCTCGACATCGGCGCGCCTATCACCGTGTCGGTCGTCTGCATCAGAGCGGGGGCGTCCCCACTACCACACTACGTGGCCAAGCTGTGGGCGAAGGGCCCTCTGGGGGAGCCCAAAGGCACGACCGACGCCGTCAAGGTGGAAATGTATGTGACAAGTAGCAAGGATCCCGATGACGTTGCCGTGCAGGAGCTGACCTTCTTCATAGTTCCGCCCAAGCTGCTTGACAGGGCTAAGCTGGTGCCGCTCCACATTCAGATTGACAAGCTCATGTCCTAAATGTTTCTACAGTGCCTTCTATTTATCTTAGTAATATGCTAATATAGGGATTAGCTCGATCTACTTTATCTTAAGAGATGGTGGGTTTTGGTGGCGATGCAGCAATTACTTCGACATCAGATCAGTAATTTCCAACAGTCGAACGGATATTTTGTGTCTGTTGGATATAAAGTTCCTTTGGGTAAGAAGTACTACTTGTCATCAAAATGGATAAAAGGAGATGTATCTAGACGTATTTTAGTTCTAGATACGTCCCTTTTTATCCATTTTGATGACAAGTATTTTCGGACGGAGGGACCATATATGTTTGTTTGTTCACGAAGCGTTTCATACTTGTGCGAGTTGACGCGACATATCAAAGTAGTAATACTACTAGTAGTACTCCCATTGAACATAATTTCTCTGCGCATAGGTCGAGGCGCAGATACCAAGCAGGGCATGGTTGTGTTGGACAACTCACTGGACTGTGCACCAGGCAGACGAAGCTCATGTCGTGTTATTGTCGTGCGCGGCCTGCACATTAACCAAAACCTCGTGCATGTTGGTCTCAAAACCGGCGGATCTCGGGTAGGGGGTCCCGAACTATGCGTCTAAGGCTAATGGTAACAGGAGGCAGGGGACACGATGTTTTACCCAGGTTCGGACCCTCTCGATGGAGGTAATACCCTACTTCCTGCTTGATTGACCTTGATGATATGAGTATTACAAGAGTTGATCTACCACGAGATCGTAGAGGCTAAACCCTACAAGCTAGCCCATGATTATGATTGTTGTTGTCCTGCGGACTAAACCCTCCGATTTATATAGACACCGGAGGGGGCTAGGGTTACATAGAGTCGGTTACAAAGAAGGAAATCTACATATCCGAATATCCAAGCTTACCTTCCATCTAAAGGAGAGTCCCATCCGGACACGGGACGAAGTCTTCAATCTTGTATCTTCATAGTCCAACAGTCCGGCGAAAGTATATAGTCCGGCTGTCCGAGGACCCCTTAATCCAGGACTCCCTCAGTAGCCCCTGAACCAGGCTTCAATGACGATGAGTCCGACACGCAAATTGTCTTCGGCATTGCAAGGCGGGTTCCTTCTCCGAATACTCCATAGAAGAAATAGAACACAAAGATCGTGTCTGGCTCTGCAAAACAAATTCCACATACCACCGTAGAGAGTATAATTTTCCACAAATCTAAACTACCGACAGCTTTTTATAACATCATGCCATGGTCCAGTCTTTATTCGAACCATTTTTTCATAACTAGCCACTATACGCGCTACGAGGCGGTTTTATTGGCACGTCTTGTCAAGGCAGAGATCGTGTCCCCCTTATCATAGGATTCTCATCAATACAGGTGTGGGTGTCGGTGTCAAAACTGGCGGATCTTGGGTAGGGGGTCCTGAACTGTGCGTCTAAGGCTAATGGTAACAGGAGGTAGGGGACACGATGTTTTACCCAGGTTTAGGCCCTCTCGGTGGGGGTAATACCCTACTTCCTGCTTGATTGATCTTGATGATATGAGTATTACAAGAGTTGATCTACAACGAGATCGTAGAGGCTAAACCCTAGAAGCTAGCCTATGATTATGATAGTTGTTGTTCTGTGGACTAAACCCTCCGATTTATATAGACATCGGAGGGGGCTAGGGTTACACAGAGTCTGTTACAAAAAGGAAATCTACATATCCGAATTGCCAAGCTTTCCTTCCACGCAAAGGAGAGTCCCATCCGGACACGGGACGAAGTCTTCAATCTTGTATCTTCATAGTCCAACAGTACGGCCAAAGTATATAGTCCGGCTGTCCGAGGACCCCTTATTTCAGGACTCCCTCAGTAACACCTGAACCAGGCTTCAATGACGATGAGTCCGGCGCGCAGATTGTCACTACAAAAAAAAGACACATCCGTGACATTTTGGGCCAAACGAAAAAAATTCTGTCATACTTATGACACTTCTATGACGATAATTGTGACAAAACCCGGTATCAGCATAGATGTGGTGGGCTCCTACTTCTATGACAAAAAATCATGACAAAAAATGGGTTTTTCGTCCTGGGCGGGCCGGAGACACAGTTGCATGCCATTCTTTGGGCCGTCCATGACGGAAAAAACCGTGGTAGAAGCGAGGGCGAGGAAAATTTTGGGGAGTTCCCGGTTATGGTGGGAGATCGGGGGCCGAGCGATGCGTGTTTCTCTCGTACACGTACGCGCGTGTGTGCGAGGCGTTCGCTCTAACTGAACCCGAGCGAGGCGTTGGGCTCTAACTGAACCCGAGCGATTGCATTGCAGGCTACGCGTTACTGAACCCGAGCGACCGATCGATGGCTGTTAACTGAACCCGTTCGGTCGATTCCTTCGCTACTGCTGCTAACTGAAGACGATTGATTGGATGAACAGTGAGCATTGCGGGGGGGGGGGGGGGGGGGTTGGATGAACAGTGAGCGGTGGCGTTGCCTCTAGATGAATAGGACCCTATGGTGTGGAGGGCTGGATGAACAGTAGACGGTGGAGAGGTGCCCGTGAAGGGGTGGTTGAACAGTAGCCGGTCGAGTAGCGCACGGTGGAGGCTGGATGAACAGGAGCCCGTGGAGGCTGGAGGAGCTCGACGGTAGCCCATGGAGGCTGGAGGAGGTCGACGGTGGAGATGAACAGTATCCCGTGGAGTCCCGTTTTGCGGTACTCCACAGCCCTCCCGATGAACAGGACCTCTGTTTCGACCGTAGCGCTCCAACACAAGTCTGTTTCGTCCGTTTTGCGTTACGCCACACCCCTCCCGAACAACAGAACCCCCGTTTCGACCGTAGGAGGTCCATTTCATCCATTTTGCGGTACGCCACACCCCTCCCGATCAACAGGACCCCTGTTTTGACCGTAGGAGGTCTGTTTCCTCCGTTTTGCGGTATGCCACACCCCTCCCGATCAACAGGACCCCCGTTTCGAACGTGGCCGGTCGAACACAAGGTCGTTTCCTCCGTACTGCGGTACGCCAAGCCTCGTTTCCATCGCCTGTTCCGTCCAAGCCCTCCCGATGAACACGACCACGCATTCTGTTCCGGCCCAGCCGGTTGGCTCCCCATGAACACAACAACGACACTGTTTCTCCGTTCCGACCCAGCCATGTACACGAGCCGTGGCCGTACGTATGCGCGAGTAGGCGTTCAAGACCCCGCCAGTATGTACACATACGTGGTCGTATTTTCTTTCTTGCACACCGGCCGATGTATGTACGTGTACATGCTACGTGTGTGCCTCTACTACCACACGTACGCGCCTCTACTACGACACGTGCACGCCTCTACATCGACCAGTATATATGTACGTACACGTTCGCGACCAGAATGACAATGCTACGTACGCTTCGACCAGGTGGGTCCCGACTGTCAGGCAATTCGTTGCGTGCGAAGATGTAGCTGGTGGGTCCCAGTAGTCAGGGGGTGAATCGTTTTTTTTGTCTGGACGCACTTCCTTGCGTGCGAAGATGTAGCTAGTGGGTCCCAACAGTCAGGGGGGCGAATCATTTTTTTTCCGCACGCACTTCCTTGCATGCGAAGATGTAGCTGGTGGGTCCCAGCAGTCAGGGGGAAATGTTTTTTCGCAAAATACAGTGGCTTGTCCGGTGGGTCCTAGCTGTCAGGTGGAGGAATCATTATTTTCCGCGTAGTAAGGAGGCACTTCCTTGCTGCGGCCGTGGACCCAGCTGTCAGCCTCTCCACCTACAGTCCACGTCCGATGGAAGTCGTTCCTTGACCATGTTCACCATGCCGCGCCGAGAGCACCAGGGCGGTGGACGACGGTGAGGCCTAGGAAGGGGACGGCAGGGAGCCTGTGAAGACGCAGTAGTGGAAGCCCACGCGGAGAGGAGTAGGAGGGTTCAGTGGTTCGGCTGCGGTGTGAGGCTGACGTCGCCGCAGGGCCTGGCCAGTGGTTGGAATTGTAGGGGGTGCTGAGGCCTCCGTGGCAACACAGCCAGCCACGGGAGGTAGGAGCATGCAGCATGACCGGCGCTGCTTTGGGCGGCTAGAGGAAGAAGACCAGAGGTTGAAGAAGCACTACGGTGTTGGATGGACATCGTACGGTCACTAGAGCTAGAATCGTTCATATTGACTAAACTTGACAAAGGCCCCCGTCCCAGTCAACTTAGTAGGCTCACAAGTCAGCCTCCCACCATGGTGGGTCCTAGCTAGCAGGGGGAGTATTCATTTTTTAGTGCGTAATAAGGAGGCACTTCCGGTGGGTCCGAGCTGATAGCGGGGGGAACGTTTTTTTCGTGAAATACGGTGACCCGTCCGGTGGGTCCCAGCAGTCAGGGGGGATACATTTTTTGCAAAATAAGGTGGCCCATCCGGTGGGTCCCTGCTGTCAGGTGGAGGAATAATTATTTTGCGCGTAATAAGGAGGCACTTCCTTGCGGCCGCCTGGACCCAGCTGTCAGCCTCTCCACGTACAGTACTCTAGCGATGGAAGTCGGTCGTTGACCATGGTGACAACGCCGCGCCGAGAGCACCAGGGTGGTGGTCTGCACGATGGCGAGGCCTAGGAAGGGGAAAACGCGGAGCCGGGGAAGACACAACAGTGGAAGCCCGCGCGGAGAGGAGTACGAGGGATCACTCGTTTGGCTGCGGTGTGAGGCTTCCATCGCCGCAGAATAACAGGGGGTGTGGGTGAGTAGAGGGATGGCCTGGCCAGCGGTGGGAGTAGTACGGGGCGGTGAGGCCTCCGCGGCATCACAGCCGGCCACGGGAGGCAGGAGCACGCGACACGACCGGTGCTGCTTTGGGCGGCTGGAGCAAGAAGACTAGAGGTTGAAGAAGCACTACGGCCGTTGGATGGACATCATACGATCACTGCAGCTAGAATCGTTTATATTGACTAAGTTGACAAAGCCCTTGGTACGCGTCAACTTAGTAGGCCCACAGCTCGGATTTGGGAGAGAACATATAGCCCATTTGCGATTTGTAAGAATGGACAGCCCATTTTTTAATTCTAATGGAATTTACTACAGCCCATTTACAGTTTGTTAAAATTACAGCCCAACTTCTAGCTAGGACAACGATTAATAATTTCAAACAACTGCTCAAAACAGAATTCAAAAAAAATTCCCACATTTTGATGGGATCCGAAATATTTTTATCCAAAATTTCTAGTCAGGTTAAATATAATTTCAAAATAAAGTTGTATTACGTTAAAATCCAACGAAATATTGCACGCGCAACAAGTAATTAAAATTTTCAAATTCCAAAAATAATATATTTTTTAAACTAATTACGTGTTTGGTGCATAGTAACTGCCCAGTTATTATACATCCCATTTATTATTTCTTAAAGTCCATTTTCTTGTTAAGCCTAATGCATACCTCCTAGGAAAGTTTGCAGCCCAGCGGGGCGGAGAATAACAAGTTGACCCGGATATTGTGTACAACTGTGGGCCCAGTTGCATTGCTGATGTTGAAAAAAAAGGCCTGTGTAGTACAGTACAACCTAACATGGTTACTCAGCCCACATTTAGCGACGCCAGAAAGGCCCAAACAAGGCTTCTGTACAACTTTTTGAAGTCACTGAGCTCAACTAATAACTTAATAAAAAAGTTAGATTACAATGGAACCTAATTAAAAGCAGTCACGAGCAAATAAATAATTCAATGGGTCCCACTTGTGCATGCGCGTGTGTGTGTGTGCGTGTGTGTGTATGTGTGTGTGTGAAGAGAGAGAGATAGAGAGAGAGACCCATCGGTCGATGCTCGTAAATACATCTTTCAGCAATATGCATTGCTGATGCTCAGTAAAAACTTATATAGTTGACACAATCATATAGAACATCATAGCACAATGAACTTGCATAAAAAAAATTCACGCAGGCGGCACAATCGGGATGGAAGCAGTGGATCGCTACGGGAAGGGCTAAGTTGAAACCAATGAAGTCGTACATGATGGTTCATCGTCTTTATCAATGACAGGGAAATATCTTGAATGTTGTGCAAAGAAAACAGACAGACAACACAATAAGTTCTGCTAGCACATTAAGTTGACGTACAACCCTTTCTAAAAAAAGTTCAGGTACAAAATTAGAACAGGTCACACTCAAATGTACTGGCATATCAGTGCTTCACACCCATAGCTTGGATTTAACTAGCATCTGACAAGATTCAGTTGTTACCTCAAATTAGAGCACATATAGGCAGCCAACCCTGCATCTTCTCTCAAAGAAGCAGTGGCCTCCGCCGCGCGATGGAGTAGGCCCTGTGCCATCGATCATTCCGAGCAACACGGGGAAAGTCTAACGTTGACTCATGTAATGGGCGTCGTCGATGGACCCTGGCACCAGCGCGGCGGCAGGACTTCGATTGATGGATTGACCACTTCTTCGACATGCACGAACACTCGATACAGGTACATCCCTAACATGGTCCGCGGCGGCCTTGGTGGCGACGAATAGTACAACCCCGGTTCCTGCACCGGTATCTCAACACCAATCACCTTGGGTATGGTGGACGGCTTCTTCATCCATGCCATAACCGTCAGAGCCCAGCTGTCTGGAGGAACAAACATACTTACGAGCTCACCTCCAAGGTCGTTGATAAGGTCGTTCATGGACTCGCTGTTCCAAGCACGTCGAGGCATGCCGTGAAAGGTAAGATTTGTTAAAAACTCAAGCTCAGAGGGCACCGAGCCCCATCCTAGGTGCCACCGATCAAAGCTCACCAGCGCGCCATCGCAGAACACACGACTGCAGTCGAAAGTTGTCTGGAACCTGACTAAGAAATTAGCCGGTGGTGGACAGACTTCGACGAGCAAGTCACTTATTTGGATGTCGTGCGCAATGCCAAGAGCTTTGACAAGGTCGTCCGGCGAGACAGGAGGCCGGTCGCCGTTGATGGTTACCATCAGCACTTTGCCGGCAAACTGGTCGTCAAGCGCCGCCATGCCACTGTTGAGCGACAGCACGCAGCGACCGAAGGCAGGACGGACCTCAGGATCTCCGGCTCGGATATCCGCATTGATCGGCAACATCATAGTGCGCTTGAGTACATGGAGTACAGGAGGGGGATTTCGGGGAACTGGAGTACGGATCGAGATTCCAGAGGTGGGGGAGGGGCAGGAGACTGGGGACGAAAAGGTAGCATGAATTTCGAGCACGCGCCAATATTCTCTCGGCGCGCAAGCGCACGAAAACACCGGTGGTGCCCACATGTCGGCCTAAGAGTCCTTATTCTTTCTTTTTTGGAGAGCTCGACCTTTTTTTAGGATCTTTTGAGAGCCCGGTCTGAGAGTCATAATTGACCTGTTTGGCATTGTGTTACTACTCGGCCCATATTCAACGACACCTCACTGGCCCAAACAAGTGTACATCATCGAAAAGACACTGAGCTCAAATTATATAACTTGAAAAAAGGAGATATACTCTGAATACTGGAGAATGGTGATGCCCTCATTTAGCCCACCGGTAGTTTGAGACAAATAAACAGTTCGAAACAACAATATATGCAACATTCAAACACTGACTAGCGACTACTACTGACATAAACAGCAAGACATGATAGTTCATAAGAAGTCTTGCTACACCACCAAAACGCACCCATCTACAGCGCTCAGACTCTCGTGATCCAGACGAGAATGACATTCTAAATAGAAGCAACTATTACATAGTAAGAGTGACATAGACGAGGATGACCAAATGACAAGGAATATGCATAACAAAAGAAAGAACTACCCATCCAGAACCAGCAGCAAAGACAACAAAGTCATTCGAAGAGATGGTCCAACACCATCATAATTTGCAGCCCCGCTTCAACAACCAGTGATTCGGAGACACCAGTACTCCACCCTTTCGATGCAACAGCCCAATTACCTATCAACCTGAAGGCTTGAACCACATCACTGCCTGTCGTAATTGAGACATCCAAGGATCAAAATTAATCTGGTTGCCTTTGTCATTCTCACCTTCTTTTGGCTGCAGGCTGTATCGTTGACAATCAGGGGAGTTTGCTCCGGAACTCCTAGGGCTCGCCGTGTAGACACGGTTTTCCATAGAAAATAGAGCCTCTCTACCATCAAGGTCCTTGCCAACGGTGATCTCCTGGTTAATCGGATAATTGAGTCCGAGAAACAGAGAGTGTGAACCAAGGCTGTTTACTCGCCTCCAACTAAAAAAATCCTAAAGGACCCAACAAGCCGGTATCCTGCTCATAGACGTAACAGTGGGGTTTTTGCAATATAACTTTTCCGGCTCATGTGTCCGAATGATCATCAGTCTTTTGTCGTCATCTGATCGAGCGAGGAACCAGTTGTGCTTCCCTGTTTTTGGCAAAGGTGGTGTGATTACAACGGGCAGTAACTGTAGGGACACTGCATCATATCAAAAAGGACAGGCATTGTTAATGTAAGATCAGCATTGTTCAGAGTATGAGTAGGATAATGCAAGAAACAACATTGATATGTCCCTATTGGAACTGGGAGGAAAATATAGGGAAATGTATACTAGGTTCGAAAATATAGAAGTGCCATGCATGGTTATACTCATGTTATCTCGCAATCCATTCTTCACAGGAAACTACCATGTCATGCATGTTATGTAATCATGTTCTGTCCTCACAAACAAATTCTTCAAGGTAACTAACAGACCATGCATTGTTATATACTCGTGTTCTGTGGGCAAAATTTTTGTGAGGATATTATTCTAGCCATTGATTGCTGAAGGGCGAATATAGGTATGTACACATGGTAAGCATTGCAGGATTTCACTACTTCCAAATATAGAGTTCTCCATATGCACATTTACTTCCCTAATGTATGGTTAGATGGAACCAACAGTGTGGTGCATGTTTCTACATCATGAAAATGAGGAAACTAACATGGCCATTGATACACACTCATATTTAGTAGTAGTATATATATTACTGTAAAATAAGGATAATATCCATATATTCCTAACCGTTTGATTATTCAGGGTACAAATTGGCTGGAATGACATGGTCACAATCGCATGAATTAACTCATTCCAAATATAGATGATTTATAGCGTCTCTAATACATTTCCATAGTTCTACTCAAATTCTGCTCAAACAAGGATATGCCAATCATCACAAAAAGTTCAAACAGTGTCATGGCGTCATCATTAACATGAGAAGGAAACAACTTACACGCGCCGTCCCAGCAATACGTGGTGCCAACTGCTTTGTCGATCGTGTAGATGATGCCACTGTGTTTAATAACATCACAGAAGTGTGTATCAGCTTTGACGATGATCCACAACGAGCCGAGTTGTCTCCAGCTAAAGAAGGCACTGGTGTAAAGATAGGCGAGTCCGCGGTCGAACAAGGCAATTAGCTTGAAGTCTGCGTAATTTGCATGTCGTGTGGGCACTTGGCAGATTACAATCTTCTGCAAAACAAGGTCCGTCCAACTGACGTAGTAATCTAGATGACTTGGACCGTGATGGTAATACTCTATATAATCCAACAAAGGAAGGATAATCTCATGGGAGGTCTGGAAGTTCACGAGCACCAACTTTTTACCGTCTTCTCTGAAGGCAGCCATCCGGTGGGAGTTCATGCCGACCCAGTACATACCTGCCAAGAAGTTTCGGGCGATGGTGATCGGATCGATGTTGAGGGAAATGATGTACGGCGACCCACTCCATACCTGCAAAGAAGTTTTGGCTAATGGAGATCGGATTGAAGTCGAGGGGCATCATGTACGCCTCTATATCATGGTGAGCCAATCTCGCAAGAACAGATAGCAGCAAGCAGGGTGTCTTGAAAAGCTTAGGCCTCACTTCAACAATGGTTGTGTGCATGTCCCTCGAGCATGCAGCCAGCCGTAGGGCGCTCAACATATCCATACACGAACAACAGAGGTCGAGGATGTCACTGTGGAGCTCCAATCGCGGCTCATATGGATGCTGCACGGTTCACATTTGGCCATGGTGGAGTTTGTATGGGGGCTTGATTTACGGGGGAGAAGGATGTCGGTGCTGGAGTGGCTAGCGAGGGAATAGTGGTACTGGGGAGGCGAGTGAGGCGACGGTACATGGGGGCACAGTGAGATGGAGACGGAGACGGAGACGGAGAAGGAGATGGAGATGGAGTGGTGCTATGGGAGCGGAGAGGGAGACGAGGCGAGGCGCCAATGTGATGTTCAGCAGTGGTGACAGACTGCATAGTGCATAGGGTGAGGTTGACTTTGGTAACCCGAACACGCCGCCTGCACTAGTGTCAGGCGCAGGGTGTTGTCACTTCATTGTGAGGACTAGATAAATAGTATTTTGACCATCAAGTGTACCACAGTTGTACTACTACTACTAGTAGTAGTAGGAACATGAGTACTCCAGTATTGTATAGCGGAAATAGGTCTCCCGTGCTAGCATGCCTGTTCACTTCATCATTCAGGTATCATCCATATTGCGAGCAGAACCAAATTCTCGTGCATGCCCAATCAACGCCCTGCCACGATGCATGCAGTGGTCGTTCTGGTGCATCAAGGACGGCATGCAGCTCATTCCACACTTGAGAAGAGGAAAAATGGAAAGGTAGAACGCGGCAGCATAGGAAGAGAACGCTGGCTAACGAGGCTGGGAAGGATCAAGCAGGAAGTTAATGCTCCATGCCTAAAGGTTTTAGGAAAACCTGATTTTCATAAGGTGACTTATACTCACGTAAACGGAGGGAGTATTACTTAACCAAAGAATGTTGTGTCTCGCACTCACGCGCTCAAAAAAAAGCTACAACACATTTTTTTATTTGTTTGCATAGGTCCCACCTATCAGGAAGGATGGGCACGTACACGAACAGGTACGACTCATCAGTCTACCCGCATAGCCTTTTCGTTTAGTCTACCTAGCCGTCTAATCAATTGCCTGCATGCCACTTCTCCCATTTACTTCTCCATCGGGATCCGATTCTCCTCGGCTTCTTCACCTCCCCTTCGTCTTCATTTGCATCCAAACCCCACTGCATTCACATTGTTTTAACCTCTTTAAATAATCATCTACTACTTCAGTTAGACTAGCCATCTAATCCTAATTCTCCAAACCATAGCCCTCCGTTCCAGCGGTTCCAAATGGTGAAAGAGATCGAGATGCAGGTTTTTAGCGTCCAATATGTCCTCGTCGAAGCCTCGATGCGCATAGTTGCCACCGTCACCGTCCACCCAAGGGTTATTCGGCTGTGGATCAACAATGTATCCAACTCCCTCGAAAAGGTAGAGACGAGGGTCATCGGTCTCGACGCAGAGTACATGGAGCATGCCCCTGGGAAGATCCAGCGCGCCGCCGTCCTTCAGCTGTGCCTCGAAGATGATGTTTTGGTGTACCACGTCATACACTCACCCTCCATACCAGGTGAGCTTCATGATTTCTTGTCTCGGGAGGACGTATACTTCTGTGGGGCAGCCATCGAAGGGGACAAACAGAAGCTAGAGCCATACAACCTTGATTTGAAAAGCATCGCTGACCTACAAACCATAATAAAAATTACTGTAGAAGATTGTGATAAACAGACACCATCCCTCTTCGACGTAGCAAATTTTGTGCTCGGTACAAATCTTCAGAAGGGTGACGAGATGGTGGCATTAAGGTCGTCTGGATGGGAGAATTATCCCTTGACGTACGAGCGGATAAAATATGCTGCCCTCGATGCCCGTGTGAGTTTCGAGATAGCTGCAAGGTCCAAAGAGCTTGTTGCGAAGCCGTCTCCCACAGAGAATGAGAACAAGAAGAAGAAGAGGAAGAAGAAGAAGAAGAAGAAGAAGAAGGAGAAGAAGAAGAAGAAAAGGCTGCACCAGCAGGAGGGCATTATGGATGGATGAACTATTTTCTCTCTTGTAAAAAAAATTATTCCCTCTCGGTCTATATTGATATAGATGGACTATTTTGATGGTGTGCATGTCTTTGGAACAGAGTAGTAGCATGGGTCCGCTTGACTATAAGTAACTATTTATCCACATATATAGCTTTCTCTGCTACTCCTTCCAGTGATCGGTATGCAGTGCGTGTGTCCGTAGACAGGACAGCTTGTCCATGGAAGTTCAACTATGGCGATGATCACATTTCATCTCGCGATTCCCACGACGCCTCTCCAACCCACGGCACCACGCCCCCCGACGTGTGCCTCACCCCTCTCGGGCGCACCGCCCCTCTACCTTTGTGTGCATGACATGTGGGCCACCTAAAATGCGGCGAGCATCAAGTTTCTACCACAGCCACACGCGATTCCCACGACGCCGCTTGAACCCATGAAACCACACGTCCCCCGACCTGCAGCTCACCCCTCTTGGCCCCACTGCCCCTCTTCCTTCAGGAGCATTACATGACGAAGATGCGGTTAGAAAGGAGCACATCGTCTTCCTACTCGTATGGCAAGAAAATCAGCCGCAGACAGCATGGTCTGCCTTTGACCGCCATGTGCAAGATTCGTGCTATCTTATTCAATCTCACCATGGTTCCACCGTACCAATTCATGGGGTGGCCCATTGCATGGCTGATCCCAATGTTGGACAAAGGTTCTATGGGAATGGTGTCATCGTTGTAAATGTTGTGCAAATTGATGTTGGTACCCGCCTGTACATATGCAAGCCAATCTCCACTCGCACCGAGCCTAACTTGTGAAACAGTGGGCAGGGGGAGAATTAGGAAATGGACACGGAAGTAGTCTTTAGAATGCATTTACGACGTGATCAAACTCATCTTACCTGCTCATCGGAGGAAATCTGAGTGCCCCTCAACATCGGCATCTCAAGGGGCGTCAACTTGCAACTACGGCCACGCCGTGCTGGAGAGACCCCCAAGGAAACATCCTCGTGCATTCCATGGAACATCAAGATGCATTTGTATGAGTAGTTTATCTTGTAGAGAAAAGGATGAACGAGGGAAGGCCTCTAGAGATAGAGATGGACACTACTACTACCAATGTGCTGGCCCATGCGTTGCAATGGATCCAAAGTAGTATAATACTTGTTCACGTGCTTGAAATATAAACACTCTAGTTTTGATATACATGTGTCAGCAGACATGACAGCTTGTCCATGGAAGTTGAACCACGGCGACCATCACGTTTCTTGTTTCTACCACTGCCACACCCACACGTGATTCCCACGACGCCGCTCCAACCCACGGCACGACGTCCCTCGATGTGGACATGGATCCTCTGACGTGGCTATCACTGCCTTGCCCTGCCTTTCCTTCGCTGACAGGAGGGACCCACGCTTATGGGTCCCACATGTTAGTGACAGAATGGTAGGATTGTTCGCGTCAGGGGATCCTCATCCCCCCGACGTGCCCCTCATCCCTCTCGGCCCCACCGCTCCTCTGCCTTTGTGTGCATGACATGCGGGCCAGCTGAACCACGGCGACCATCAACTTTCTACCACAGACACACCTGATTGGACGCGGTTTGCCTGCTTTGCTGTTGTGCTCCGATCCGTACTCCCGCACCATAGAATTTTCATCCAACGGCTGTGACACATTTCATCCTGGGCATCAATCCTCAGCTGGAGTACATATGTACTATAGGTAGTACCCGCCGGTGTGGCCATCTACGCCTCGTAACGCCCCAACGCCCAGCTGTGACACCCTCGCCATGGCCCCACCACGACCGGCCGGTTCATCTCGAACGAGTGAGTCGTGAACCATGCCACCACCATGAGAATGACATGTGGGCCAGCCGCATTTAAGGTCTGCATGTCATTGACTCATAGGCCGGGCACTAAGCCACTGAAGTTCGATCCTGTGGGCCCCGATAGGGAAATGTAACTCCTACTGCAGGCCTTGTGGTGCTCCCACAGTACGAGCTCGTGCCAAAACTGGAATTTGTTTCTTACTACTACCAACTAGTACTAGTAAGGTACACATGCATTGCACGCATGAGATTCTGGTGGTTTGTGCATTATGCTTCTACATGTGGAGTTTTCTGGATTCTAACATGTGGCAAAATCTGGTGGAATGTAAGGTTAGACAAGTTTGATTAACTTAGGTGAGTGTTTGGTTCAAGCCACACCTTAGGCAAGCCACACTAAGGCCCCACATGACATACACACAAAAAATGTGGCAAGATTCCCTTAGGCTTGCCAACTTGTGGCTCTCATTTTGAAGAAATAATAACTTTGCCTAAGCTTAGTTGTGGCAAAGTTAGTCATGAATTAAGTAACCATGGAGTCTTCTAGATTATACATGTGGCAGAATCTGGTGGATGATATCCAACGGCCAGTAGTGCTCGGATTTTCCATCTTTGTACCGTCGGATTGGCTTCATCCAAAGACCAACTTTCAAAGTTTTTCACACACTATATAGGGGGTATAGATATAGATGTGTCGGTCCGTTGCAATGGATCCAAAGTATATCTATTTAGTGGAGTGCACTCTAAACACATTATCTATTTATTTTTCTCTAACCTTCTATAGCCATGCAACCAAGCCACATAAGCTTCATGGGTGCCCCCCACATCATATTATTCATACTACATTGATTGAAAAAAAGATAAATCACCCAACGGCGGTGGGCGGGGTGTCTGTTTGCTCAACGGCGGTCCCACATAAAAGTGAAAATGCTAGGCAACACGCCTTCCCTAAGCTATGTGTCGTGCCGGACGGGCCGTGGAGTACTCCCAATTCTCGGGCGTGTGGGGGTGCGATGCGAACGCGGCAGGCCTTTTTGTTTTACTAGCAATGTGCCCTTGCGTTGCTACGAATCCAAAGTAGTAGAATAGTAGTATTTGTTCACAAACTTGAAAGAAATCACTATTGTTTTGATATACTCCTAATATATTACTTCCTCCGTACCTAAATATTTGTGTTTTTTGAGATTTCAAATGGACTATCACATACAGATTATATAGACATATTCTAGTGTTTCTAGCAAGACGCCCGCGCGTTGCACGAAGTTGATGGAAAAGGTAAGCACAACTTATAAATTGATGGATGGAGTACTAGTTACAGTGATGCATATAATTAAGCAAAGGGATCGCACATGTCGGTATTGACTGGAACGAGAATGCAACAGCACAATAAGAATTAAGGCCACGATGATGCGATCGTAGTGGTGGTTACAGAAGGCAAGAAGAAAGATGGATCCACGAACGTACGACCTCCTCCTCCTCAGCTTAGTGCGCCGGGCCACTGACGGGCGGCTAAGGAGCAGTGGCTTTTGTGGCGAGGTCGAGGTGCTTCTCAGCAAAGGCATCCAAGGCTTCCAGCCGGTTGAGGAAGGCCAACGTCATAGCGTCCTCACTGGACTTGTAGATACCTATGTACATGATTTGCTCATACACGTGGATGTGTAGGTCGACGAATTCTTACAAGCGCGACCTCCAGGTGGACATTCTTCATGGCGTCGGCAGGCAGTCGCAGGGCCACCAGTGCTTGAAAGAGGTTCCGGCCATGGAGGCTGATTTGGGTGGCAGGCAATGAGGAGCCCGGGCACGCAGGCTAGAGGAGTACGGCGATGTCATCTGTGAGCTTCTTGAGGACGGTGAACTTGTTTCTGGTGGCAACGATCATCTGGTCCAACTGAGAGTCGTAGTTGGCGTTGACGGCGGCCATCCACCAGCCGGTTTCCAACACCGTCTGGAGATGATCCTCGGCGCCATGCTGCAGGCCGGCATTGTGGACCATCTGGCACAGCCGCTGGCCGCTCATGCGCATCGCCGCCATGGGTCTGGAGTGAGCTCTTTTGTGCTTAGTGTAGGTGCTTAGGCAAATGCTTAGGTGCGTACGATGTGGTAGATGCACTGGAATGGAGGGGCGCCTTTATAGAGGGCAATGAGGGCAAACTGTGTTGCATTCACATCGTGCAGCCTCTTTTCCCGGACCTCCTCCCATTACTTCTCTCATGCATTAATTGAAGGAGGATGCATTGGCCGTTCAACATATCAAGAACCGCTACTCCCTCCCTCGTCTGCATTAAAGCCGTATCGGGAACTATGCCGCCCGCTGTCAAATCGAATACTCCCTCCGTCTAGGTGAGTATTAAGTCATCTTACGAAAACCAAATAGTAAACACATAGGCGTGGTGCATTAACTCTCACGTTGTTTCTTATTTTTTGACATAAATAGAGGAATCAACCAATAAGAGATGTGGGGCTTGTATGCTTTTAATGACTTGAGACTATCAAACATGACATGAAGTGGTCAGTTCGTTGCACAAGAACAAATATCAACCCATCAGCACACACGCATCTTATAGCATCACATCCAATGGCTATAAAAGATGAATGAGACCAAATTATATCTCATCTAGATGAGTTCTAGCAAAACTGTATTAATAGTACTTAGTACTCCTGCGCCATGTATCATATATTAGTATCATGTAGTACTTTATTTATTGCCATGTATGACACGTAGTACTCAACTCTCTCTCTTTGTTCATTTAATTCTATGACACCTCATCAAAATTGCTAAGGCTAGTACCATTACAACCAGCCTTAGCAAATACTAAACATTAAGTTCTCTCATTTTCCTCTCCACCTTGGTCACCTAGACGGAGGGAGTATACGGCGCGGGTTTTTCCTGCGTGGTAGGTGGGGCAGTTCCGCCTAGTCGGTTCAATAGAGATGCGAGAAGACGAGGGAGTAGGCTGCTGCAAATGTAGGGTTATGTGATTTGACAGTGAGTTACTGCTGGACAGGTGGGGCCCTGTGATTTGACTTGCCATTATCATTTTAACTGCGGCGCTACGACCGGCGTGAGTCTCCCGATTCCTAACCACCTCCATACACGTGCCTCTCCCAATGCTCCACCATGTAGTAGAGGCTGGATCTTCCATGAGAGCCCACTTCTCCACTTTTTCCTTGCCTCTCTTTCCTCCACTATGCAAAAATGCCATGTAAAGCGCACTATTCTACTTACTTGCTCCTACAGGTGCTAAGCTTGCCACATAGGCATAAAGTCTGATGTGGCAAGTTAATCAAGAAAAGAGAGACTAGTTTGGTGACCCAAGGAAGAAATAGTGCTAAGCGTGTGTACCTAGGTGAAAAGACCATTTTGAGTCTATAGCTAATTAAATGAAGCAAACTTAGCAACAAAAAACTAATAAGCACACCATTTCATTTGAAGAGGTCACTCCTTGGCAAATGCAATAAATACTAGTACTCCCTGTGTCCCATAATATAAGAATGTTTTTGGCACTACACTAGTGTCAAAAACATTCTTATATTATGGGACGGAGGGAGTACGAATAAAGAGATAGAGAGAAGTAAAAATACACTTATAGCCAACCTTGTTGTAGTATGAGTGACTAAGTGATGACTATGTATGACATGCCAACATCAGATAGCCTAACGCACCGTGTTAAATCTCCAAGGGCGCAACCACGCAAGCAACGCGACGGTCGTGGTAGGCGCGACCATGATACGGGCTACTGGCAGCCCTTGGATCTGAGATCAAACGGTCGCATGCTAAGTTGCTGAAAATTTGCAGAATAACCCTCCAGGATAGGATATTCACCCATAGGTCTAGAATCACGCCATGCAACCGTTTGATCTCAGATCGAAAGGCTCTCGGAAGCCCGTATCATGGGAGAATAGAAAGCCACTACCCTGCTGTTCGCATGCCGGCAGTTCGCTCCTACTCGTCCCCGCACGTCCTTTAATACTACGGCGGTTCGCTCCGAGTCGTCCCGTCCTTTCACATTACGGCAGTTCCACTAATCCTAACCCTCCTCCCAAATCCATGGAGTCCCAAATCTCCACGATCGGCGGTGAGTACAAGGTTAGAACCATCACCAGCGATGAGTTCAATGTCATCTACACCCGTTCTTCCGCGACGGTGAAAGTATGCCTTTCTCGCTTCAGACGCATGTTCGAAGACTCAGATGATGAGTGGGTCGCTAGGCTAGATGTTGAGTACGCAACAGTCCTGGGACGAGAGAAGGATCTAAAGGACGAAGAGAGGAAGAAGCCCGCCGTGATCCAGGTTTGCGTGCATGACTTATTCTTGGTCTACCACATATGCCATGCCGACGTTGAGTGCCTGGATTTTAAGGACTTCCTTGAGAGCAACCTAGTCAAATTCATTACTGTAGACTTTGGTAACGACAAAGAAGTCCCGGGTCGGATAGTCCTTGTTGTAGGCAACACCTTCGACCTCCAGAAGAATCGACTGGTGTCCTCTCATCAGCCTTCAATGCTGACCCTGGCAGGATCCATGGTTCATCCTTCGTACGGTAAACTAGAGAAACCTCCATACATGTTTCATCGTTATGCATGGCAGCGGAATGTACTAGATATAGACAACATCCACTACGCTGCAATGGATGGCTACCTTTGTTTCAATATCTACAAGGGTTGGATGAAGAGCAATAGCCAAGTTGGCGGTTCAAGCAAAGAAGTATCAGCCAAGAGGAAGAGGGACAAGGACGAAGTAGAGAACGTGGACGAGGACTCCGAGTAAGGTGGCAGTGTCGTTGCTCATGGTGGTTCTAATGCAGTGTCTACCGGAATAGTTGCAAAGTTTAATTTCAGGTTTGCTTAATTTAATTTGAGGGGTGTGTTGTGCTGAGCCCCCAGCAGAACTATGTTATGTTTCTTCTTGTTACTTTAACTCTTCAGTAGGTACATACTAATATTTCTTACATTTCATCTTTTAGTTGGTATAGTACTACCACTTGTTTCTTCACATTATATACGTACAATATATATGGCCAACATCATATAGCCAGCAGTTTAGTTGTGAAAGAATTTCAGGGTGCTTAGTTTTGTTAAAGAATTCCAGGGTGCTTAGTTTTGTTAAAGAATTCCAGGGTGCTTACTTTTATTTGAGGGGTGGGTTGTGCACTTGTGCTGGACACCATTATTGTGACAAGCCTTTTTAATAGTACTATATGCATAATTTGGCGACGAATGCTCTCTATATGTACCACCTTTTTTTAATTTCAAGTTTTGCTCCGTGGCGCAATCCATCGATACTACTACTATACAAAAGTGGAGTATATACATTTTTTAAAAGGCTAGAGGGCGGGGCAGTCTAGCTCGGTCGGTTTCACGAGAGGCGAGGGCCTTTGTGATTTGACGGCTCATTACTGCTGTCAAATCGAATAGTATTGCACCGCCCGCTGCACGCCCGACGCCTCCATTAAACCCCTCCGTTAAACCCGCATGCAAACCGAGAATCCTACTCCGGCCACACATCCGTTCATGAGAGGGCCGGAATTAAACGCAACACCGGCCGAGCTCCTCCCGTTCGCCCTCAGTTTAAACGAGGCCAGACGCCGGCCAAGCTCCTACCGTCCGCCCTCTATTTACATGAGGCCAGACAAACAGCGGGCAAGAATCGCACCCCTCCGCCGCTCCCCCATCTCCTCCTTCACCATTTTCTCCACTCTTCTGATGGCTTCCGATGAGCCGTTCTCCGGCATATTACCCGGTTGAGTGGCCCGCCGAGCCCTCCGGATACGGGCGAGGCCGCTCGATGTTTCACCAACCTCGCTTGGCCCGACGGAGCCAGTTGCCGCCCTAAGCAGGCGCGTGGTTCAGCAACTCGCTGCTCCAGTTTAGCTCGATGAGGAGTGGCGAGTTGCTCCACGCCGGCACGGCGGCGAGCACGCCGGTACAGGCGCCATCGCTGCTGCGTCGTACCGCGCCACCAATGTCTGCGGTGGCCGCACCTCCAGTGTCTGTGGGCGCACCACCCGTGCCTGCGGCAGCACCATGCAGGCAGAGACAGAAGCCGGGTGCATGGAGAGCGACGAGTCGGTGGCCAGCTTCTCCATGTTCGCCGCCATCATCGAGGAGAAGTAGAATACGGGAGGCCGCCACCACTTGGGATCCATGAAGGCCACCACCGAGGCGACGACCGCAGATTCAGGTGGTTTCTTTGCTGCTTCGTCTCTTCCAGGACCTTCGTCGACCCTGCAAGTGTCTGACGGACATGAGGAAGACAAAGGGATCCGCGGGCGGCCATTTAGAACTAAAATAAGTCTGGATACATCCATTTCTAGGACAAGTATTTCTGGACGGAGGGAGTATTAATTATACAAGAGAGCCAGATTGGCACCTCTTAGTTCATGTAAATGTAATGAAATCCATCATGCTTATATGAAGATCCGACTTTTTTATACGAAATCCTTCATGCTTATATGAAATCAGTCTGTGTTTGCACGAATTTCATCTGTTTGGTTAGAGTTATAAAAATGTATGCCGCTGGCGTTTGATGTCGTCCTCCGTGGAAGGAAGCGGGAGGAAATTTACCGGCTGCCGTTGGAGATGCTCTTTATGCTGGAAATAATAGAGTGACATCCAATCCATTTGAGTTAATTGCGTGTATGATTATCCCTCTATAAAAAGCTAATTGCATGTACAGTGTACACGTGACTTGCAGGGTGGCTACAACTTCGTACAGAAAGTTAAAAAGAAACAAGTCCATCCTTAATCTTGTATTCTAAGTACTCTGTGGGTTCCACTGTCAGTACAGTAGCAAAAGAAGTATATATTAAATAAGTAGAGTAATATATAATATAAAAATCTAAAGTTAAAAGACAGAATTCGAACTCATGTCATCGCGTTGCGAGCATCCGGCGCTAACCAGCCCAGCACATTTTTGTTGTAGACCATGCTGGAGATATATCTCCATGTCTACTCTTATATATACTCCATTCGTTCCTAAATATTTGTCTTTTTCAGATTTCAAATGGACTACCACATACGGATGTGTATGTAGACATATTTTAGAGTGTAGATTCACTCATTTTGCTCCGTATGTCTTTTCAGGAAGGGGTCAGATTTGTCCTTGATTTATTTATGAGGTATCCAGATGGCACTACACCACCAAGAAAAGAGGGTAACATCAAAACTATGGACTACCTTTTTGAGTATGTTAGTAAGGACCGACCATAGTCACTTGTTGAAATCTCTAAAAAGACAAATACTCCCACCGTCCAGAAATACTTGTCATCAAAATGGATAAAAGGAAATGTATCTGGACGTATTTTAGTTTTAGATACATCTCTTTTTATCCATTTTGATGAGAAGTATTTTCGAACGGAGGGAGTAGAAAACATAGTTGGTGATGATGGTGTGCGTGCCATCCCGCAATATAGGTCGTCGGATTTATATCTAACGGATAGGAAATAAACTATGGCAATTTTGCAAAAATATACCCACACGTCTCTCCACGTTCGCAAATAAGGCCTTTCCTCGTTCAACTTTTTCTCTCACAAGATAAACTACTCATACAAATGCATCTTGATGTTCCATGCAACACACGGGCAGCTAGCTAATTTCTTTTAAAGTAGTTGCTGTGCTAATTGGGTTGAAGTGATATATTTTATGTCTGCCCTAAATGATTTCAGATTCACTAGTAGTAACAAAGAAAAGGTTGCCTTGTTAATTAATAGAAAACAGGGTGAAAACTATCAGATGAGGCCGGCAAAAACAAGGCACACTGGGTTCAGCATCATCGTCACTACAGCTGTGCGCCCGCGAGAAGTCTACATATCGAGGGGGCTACCGAGCAAGGCACCGAGACACAATGTTTGAGAGAGAAACCAATTGACAGATTATGAACAGATCGAGTTGTCACCCTTCTGCTATCATTGTTGGGGGGAGGGAGAGAAAGACGTATCGAGAGTGTGCGCGGTAGGCACAGAGGCACAACTAGCGAGTGTGTGTGTGTGTGTGTGTGTTTGAAAGAGGAGTAGATAGATTATTATCAAGATCGATGTGCCACCCTACTCCTTCAGTTCTGGGTAGTGTGTGTGTGTATGTTTGAGAGAGAAGCCAGTCGATAGATTAGTATCAAGATCGAGGTGTCACACTACTCCTTCGGTGTTGGAAAGTGTGGGTGTGGGGGGGGCAGTGACACTCACATATCTCTGCTCTTATAAAAAACAGAGTTGGTGATGATGGTGTTCCTGCCATCCTGCAATATAGGCCATCCGATTTATATCCGACGAACAGGAAGGAAACTATGGTAATTTTGCAAAATGATGCCCACACCCCTCTCCGCATTTGCAAATAAGGCATTCCCTCATTCATCCTTTTCTCCCACAAGATAAACTTCTCATACAAATGCATCTTGATGTTCCATGCAACGCATGGGCATCTTGCTAGTAGGGAGAATGAGTTTGTGTGACACATATCTAGCTATATTAAGGATAGGTAGATAGCATATATGTGAGAGACATTATTATACTTTGAGACATTAGTGGCTGTGGGTGGGCGGAATTAAAGGGGTGGGCGTGTTAGACATAGAGAGCGTGTGTGTTTCTGTGTGAGAGACTTGCAGGACGGGGTAGAAAGGTGAATTTAACCCTGATGGAGGGAGAGAAATACACAAAGTGCGCGTGTGTGATTCTGATGCCCACAGGGAAATGAGATATGTATGTGTGTGAGAGGGCTTGCACAATTCATTCACGTATCACTATCTAGCAATCGTGGACGTGCATCGCTTGAACATAAGTCAATATCTACTTTGTATCATGGCCAAAGGTACAATATCGATTCAACACTATAAATATTGGGCACTCACATATCACATTTTTTTTATATTTAAATAAACCTTTTCAGTTGTGCATGCCAAAGTTACAGTGATGTTTCTTCAAACAACCAATGTAGCTATCATGTACATGCACCATTGTTACTCTTGCATTCAAATTCATTAGTCTTGGATGATTTAAGTTTCTATTTTGAAGTAATATATGTAATATTCATATATGAATTCAAGGGGTATGCAATTTATGAAATGGAGGCTATGTAATCATATGAGGTAACACTTTTAAGTAGCTGACTACAATATCCATTTCTTTTTGTGCGCCTCTACACTAACACGTCAATGCATTATGTTTAAAGTAAATAACCAATGGCACTAAATTATCTATTTAGACTAGAAATACATAGGCTGAGCGTTTGATCCCTTTTTTGTGAACGCGCCACTACACCCGTACGATTGGTCGCGCCCGTGTGAACGTCCAAGTTATCGGCGCATCATCCCGAGTTATTATCTTTTTTTCTGGGGTGGACTTCACACCAGTTATTAACTGCTAACGGGTGCCCCGTGTACACAGTCTAGCATGACCTTCCCGCTAGCACGGTCCAAAATTAGTTGAAATTGGATACAAAAGATCCCTCGGGAAGCAAAATCTCCCGCCTCCTTCTAAAATTTCCGCCACCTTAGTCTTTAGCATGCGAAATCCCCCTTTTGTCCTTGGTGCACAGAGACCAACAGTTACAATACCGCCCTCATCTACATGATAGGTCGGGGCTGCTTTGGTAACTTCCGGTTCCCCCCACTACACGGCACCCCCATTTCCTCTCCCCCCTCCCACAAAAACGACTAACTCCACAGCACCAAAGCATCTTACATCACGCCGTCCGTACTTCATCGCCCTTTCTCCCCTCCCCTCTCGAAACCCTAGACTGCTCATCCACCGGCATACCATAGCCCATTCACTGCCAGCGGCGTCCACCTCGCTGGATCTTCTTCTGCGGCCGCATCTACCCCTCCCACCTCCCCTAGAAACAAGTAGACTGCTCATCCACCACTGTACCACAGCCCATTCAGTGTCGGCCTTGTCCACGGCTCTGGATCTGCTTCGCTGGTACTCTCGTCAACCGCCGCGTATCTACAGCGGCTCATTCGTACTCCCCACCGGAGACGCTTCGTCCACACCCCCCGGAGCCGCCCCATCGACGCCCCCGTCAACGGCCTCTGATCCTCTTTGCCGACACCTTCCTCAACCCTACCGGAGCTGCTTCGCCGACACCTTCCTCAACCCTACCGGAGCCACTTCGCTGACACCATCGTCGACCCTACCAGAGTAGCTTCACCTATACCATTCTCAACCCTACCGGGGCCGCTTTGCCAACTCACAAGTCCACGGCCTTAGATCCGCTTCCTTGCACCCTCATCCAACCTATCGGAGCAGCTTCTGACGCCCCGTCCACGGCCGCAGATCCGCATCGTCGACACCACCCATAACCCAACCACCGGAGCAGCTTCTGATGCCCCGTCCACGGCCGCAGATCCGCATCGTCGACACCATCCTTAACCCAACCATCGGAGCAGCTTCTGACGCCCCGTCCACGGCCGCAGATCCGCGTCGTCGACACCATCCTTAACCCAACCACCGGAGCAGCTTCACCTACGCCCTCGTCCACGGCCACAGATCCGCTTCGCCCACACCGTAGTCCACCCTACCGGAGCCGCTCCACAAACACCCTACTCGACGATTCTAGATCTCCTTACCAGACCCCGACAGCCAGCACAGCGTCATCACCCTCGACGTTCCTAACCCGATTCCCACCATCTGGAGAGATGCCAAGCACCCGCCACGATCTAGGTACTTGTCACCTTTAAACCCGTCCAGCATCACCTGCTCGATGTACTTCAAATATACTAACCGGTCGCTGTTACCTGTTATGCAGCTGGCAAAAACTACAAGGATGATGTTTCTTCTTTATCTAATAGCTTGGCCAATCAAGATCCTGGGCTGAGGCATTGCTATGATCTTGTAAGTGTGTCTCTCTCTCTTGTATTGTTCTGTGCCCGCCAGCGTGCTTTGCTAGGATTTTCGACCAGTAATCCCTTTGTGCAGACAATGATTTCTACTACTGGCTGCTAAATTAGATATGTAGATGTCATACATGATACTACCTCGTACCTCCGTTCCTAAATATCAGTCTTTCTAGAGATTCCACTATAGGCTACATACGGAGCAAAATGAGTGAATCTACACTCGAAAATGCATCTATATACATCTGTATGTGGTCCATACTGGAATCTCTACAAAGACATATATTTAGGAACAGGGGCAGTACATTACACAAAATCATAGGTGGCATGTAGGAATTCCAGTGCACTACATTAGGCTCCCTTAGAGTGCCTGCTAGTCCAGCATACAGAGTCATGCCTAGTTTATGATACACACACAATCGTTAATTGGTGGTTTAAATATGCGCAAGGGATATGCAATGTAGTATCATGTAGAGATGTCTGAAATTAGCCGTGTCAACTTGCAGATAGGGTTACACAATGAAAAAGTGCAAGATGTATGTGGCAATTTCATGGAACATCGCAAAAAAAAGAGAGGCAGCGGTGAGCCTATACAGTGTGCTATGGTACGTCACTCCTCCATTGCAATCATCGTGACATGTTATTTGTATGCCAATTCTATTAGCCAAGTTTCTTAGGGACAGTTATTACGAGTTATCCTAAGAAAATAAGCACCTCTGAATATAAGCTCCATGTAATAATCCAACCAATTCTTTTCATTGCGTTTTCAGCTTATCTTTGGTATGATCAATAGAAAGTCTAGATTGCATTATATTTTTTTCATTTTGCTGCCCATATGGAAATTAATTTGACTTGCAAACATCACAAATTGAACCCAGTGCAGTAATTAATATGATAGGAAAACAGACAATCACTATTTGCTCAAAATGCAAATGCAAAGATACCATCTACTTGGCACAATCTACTTTGGTCAATGTTTTCCATAGAGATCACATTGCCTAATTTAAATGAAGAACGCATGACCCACATTTAAATGAAGAATAATTATTTATTGAAATTCGATGGTCCATGTGGCTGGTTATTATCATATAGCAGCACCACCTGAAAGCATCATATAGCTGCAGCAGCAGCTCATAGCAACTCATCATACAGCAGCAGTCTGCAATTCATCCTGTACCAGCAGCAGCTCATAGCAATTCATCATACAGCAGCAGCAGGAGCAAGTCATAGCAATTCATCATATAGCAGCAACAGGAGGAGCTCATAGAAATTCATCATATAGCAGCAGCAGGAGCAGCTTGTAGCAACTCATCATATAGCAGCAGCAGCAGCTCATAGCAATTCATCATATAGCAGCAGCAGCTCATAGCAACTCATCATACAGCAGCAGCAGCTCATAGCAATTCATCATATAGCAGCAGTAGGAGCAGCTCATAGCAATGCATCATATAGCAGCAGCAGAAGTAGCTCATAGCAATTCATCGTATAGTGGATCAGAATGAAAATTTGGCAAAAATCAGAGGAGATCCTCACCTTGTTGGATGATCTCATCCTTTAACAGCACCTCAAGGCCATGGCCTGGGAGGAGGGGAGGGGGAATAAGGTGCCTTCTGCCGCAGTGTGGCATCAGCCGTAGTTGTGCAGCGCCCGCCGGAGTAGTGCATTGGACGAACCATGGTGGAGCAGCTGCTGGAGACCATGAGAATGAGGGGCGGCACCAGAGGGAGGAGCAGCCAAGGAGATTTGCCCCTACCCGCCGGCCATGTAGCCTAGCTGGACATAGCATCGTCGAGGACCAGGCCAGATGGGACCAGTGGCGACGGCTCGCTGGAGGAACCCTAGTGCTACAGGCAGGGGGTCGAGGTAGAGGGAAAGGAAAGAGGAGATGCAAGCGGGCAGGGCAATGAATGCTTGCGTGTTTGTTTTTACTTGAGGTTCAGGTGTGACATGGGCGTCAGCAGTTGCATTTTGAGTGTAATATAGGCAGACAACAGAGTCATTTCACTATTCCCCTTCCCTTCAATTTTTAGTGAGGTTCTACCCGAAACACCCCCCTCCAAAGCGAAATTAGTTAAGCCCAAGCCCATAACTCAAAAATGGCTTCTTTACATCTTTTATGGCTTATTTTGACAATATGCCCTGAAAAGGCGGAATCGAACTGGCCCTTAATCTACAATTCAATTGTGCGTGCAATGATGAATCACTCCTGCCTGCTATCTGTACATTTAGGCATCATCATACATGGCATAACCTAATACATGTGCATTCCATTGTAGAATCTGGAATATGCAATGTTTATGTTAGTTCATACGTTGCACATGATGTTTAAATTCCCCTTAAATCTGGTCAGTCAAGTGATGGTCTTTAAGCCTCCTTCTTTGCTTCTTTTCTTGATATGTAAGATTTGCTCACACATCTGTTCAATTGCTTGTTTGCATTAGCCAGCCATACTAGGACTGTTTGCTTTGATTACTTGATGTTCTTGACCGAAATCTATAACACTGCTTGTCAACGATTTAAACACTAAGGGCTGCTGTAGTGGGGCCTTGTCTAACTCATAGGTGACATAAAGGTTTGGTTGTACACTACAGTAGGATCTCCAAGAGTACCTGGAGATCCAGTTCAAAGGTATGCCTAGTTTTTACATAGTGCAGACATAGTAAATGCTCATTTCATTGTGTGCAAGTGCAAGAGATGCGGCATGTTTCATTATGTGGTGTTGTTTTGTTATAATCTCATCCTTTTGTGTTCACAGATTGGAAAGTATGCATATTTATCTTCCAAGGAGACGAGTAACTAGTTTGTGTCACCTTGCAGAGGGGGTGCAATGAAGATAAGATTGAGGATTTCCAAGTACAAGATGTTAGGAAGGAGCCTTGCAAGAGTAGGAGCTGCGCTGAGCCTCTTCAACCTACTAAGGTAAGTCACTGTATGCAACTCAACAGTTCAATTCCTTGTTTGTTTCAGGCATAGTTAATTTTCTCTTTTCAATTGCTTTATTTGTCCTCGGTTAATGAGATGCCCAAATAATGATGCCTGATGTTCGGTACTTGTATCACTATTAGTTGACATAATTAAAGGCCTTACCATTTAATTACTCTATCGAAGTGTGCCTGAAGCTTTGAAGTCTATTAACCAACTATTATTGCATGAGGCTCACAATCTAGTTTATACTACGCTAATGATTGCATAGTTTTGCCTGCTGTAGTATGTTTGTATGAAACCCTCTGCTGTTCATTATGCTCCCTAAGACTTTAATTGAGGTATAGAATGGCCAACTGCTTGCTTACTTATACGCAACGTGCTGTCTAAATTTGTAACTTGTCTGTGTTTTCGATTGGGCCCCAACATCATGCTCCTCTGGTGTGCTAAGAGGGATTTCTGTATGCAGGCTACACAAACTATCTTTTTTATAATTTTTAAAATATCACCTGCTTATGCTTCATGACGTGTAACATTTTTTTTGAAAAAGACGTGTAACATTATTGTTAGTCTTGTTTTGCCATGTAGTACAAAATAGTTTCTTGTTCGCTTCATTGTTGTAACTATTTTTGCCCTAGTCATGTGTACTTACAGAAACATTTCAGGATGAAGTGACATCAACGCAATGATCTGCAAGTAGTGCGGCATGGCCGTTACCGAATGATTATGGATTGGAATTGGAATGTGCTAATGTTCTCGAGCATCAACTAGAGGTGGCAAGAAACGTGTACATGATTGTCAACGTATAATCAACAAGTTGAGACTGGACATGCAGGTATTAGATGCAGGAGTCAAAAAAATGAAACAAGACACTGAGGTAACCATGAAGGAATTGGAGATTTTGCAGACTAAAATTTCTGCTATCTGAATCCAGCCAATCCTATTTTCTGAAGAGATTATAGTTCAAATGGAGTTAAGTTGATGCGCTTCCATGATGTATGAGCTGTATTTGCACAGTGTATGTAATTTCTTGTTTTTGTATGCTTTATTATCACCTGTGCCGAACCATAATGCCTAGTGGGTATAATCGGCTATAATTTCTTTATTGTATAGTGTAGAATTATTCTACCTTTCTATGCCTTGATCTCTTTGTTGTATAGTGTATGCTTTTTAGAGGTGATAGTATTGAGTAGGATAATTCTTTGAATATGCTATGTCGTTAAAATGGGGGCCAACTCGCCCGACCATGGCCCTTCATGGGTCGTCGGATCCATGGGCCATGTACGGGTCATCGGATCCATGGGCCATGTATAGGCCGTAGGATCCATGGGCTTTCTACGTCTTGTAGGATCCATGGGCCTTCTACGTCTCGTAGGATCCATGGGCCTTCTACGTCTCGTAGGATCCATGGACCTTCTACGTCTCGTAGGATCCATGGGCCTTGTAAGGGCCGACTCATTTATGGGTCTTGTACGGGGCTTTAATGTGCCGTAGACAGGCCTTTAATGGAAATAGTAAGTTTTATGGGCTGACCATAACGGGCCGTTAATAGGCCGTATTTGGTGATGCTATGAAAACGGCCGAACAGATTAACGGTCCACAAACGGGCCGACTGTAACGACGGGCTGAATATGGCCCACAAGCAGAAAATGACAGTAACGGGCCGTAAGTAACCGAATGCTGCATATGAGCCCAAGAATATATGGGGCCTTAGAAGGCCGAAAGTTAACTTGGGCTGGAAACGGCCCAACGGAATAATGGGCCGTTAATGGGTATAAAGTGATACACTATTCATTACGGGCCAGTTTCACCATGGGCCGTTAATGGGTGTAAAGTGATACACTATTCATTATGGGCCAGTTTCAGCACGACCGCTAATGGGCCAAGAGTTACAAAGGGCCTCATATGGGCCGAAAGACGTCATGTGCTATACATGGGCCAGAAGTGAAAATGGGCTGGAATCATATTGGATGGCCCAGATGACGCTACTGGGCCTAATTCAGATAGGGCATAATGGGCCTTCGGTTAGCGGGCTGTAAATGGGCTATATGCGAACAGGCCGTTAATAGGCTTTCCATGGGCCGGCCCGCTAGCTTTTTACCAAGTCAAACGGGCCGGCCTTTTCACAGGAATGGGCCACTGTTGGGCCGTGCCACGTGTCGACGTATCATAGGCGCCTTCTGTCCAATGAGTGGATGACATCTGTCCCAACGATGAGCCGAGACGTGTTTCCTCCAGCCAATGATGATTTTACACGTGGAAAATCCCCATTGGTCAGGGCTGTTAACGGGTTTTCGGATCCAAAACCCGACCCGATAGCTTAACGGCATTCCGTTATGGTGGATGCCATGTGTCGGTCACCCTTGACAAAAGCACTTATGTGACACGCAATTTATCGTCATGGAAGTGGACACTTCCGTGATGATAATTTTGGTAATGTCATGGAACACTTCTACGACAGCATAGGTATGACTATCTTGATTCTGTCATAAAATCGTCATGGATGTACATGCATGACAAAAAAGCGACCTACTATGACAAACACGTATCATCACGGAAGTGTATTTTTTTGTAGTGTGTCTTCGGCATTGCAAGGCGGGTTCCTTCTCCGAATACTTCATAAAAGATTTAGAACACAAAGATCGTGTCCGGCTCTGCAAAACAATTTCCACATACCATCGTAGAGAGTATAATATTCCACAAATCTAATCTGCTGACAGCTTTTTATAGCATGATGTCATGCCATGGCCCAGATATTATTCGAACCGTTTTCATAACCTGCCGACGCACATATCGCGAGGCGGTTTTATCAGCACGTCTTGTCAAAGCAGAGATCGTGTCCCCCCATTGCGGGATTCTCAGTAATACAGGTGCGGGTAACCCAACCATGCCATCAATCGTGGCGCTTGGGGGAATAAGCGTTTTTAGCGGGCAAGTGAGGAGGCGCAGGATCTTTGCTGCCTTTATAAGGGGTTAAGAACCTCCCCTTTCACCCACGCCCTTCTTTACTCATCCATTCCTTTCCGCTCGAGCCCTAGTGCCCAAGCGCTCCCCTTCTCCACCCAAAAAGGCTTCCCGAAGATGTCCGGATCTGGAGCAGGAGGCAAGTGGATGGCCTCTACCATCCAGGAGAAGGATATCAAAAAGCTTCGGGGGGCCTGGTATCTGGCCAAGAGAATTAACCACCGTCTTCCGATGGCGGAACAGATCGTCCCCACCCCAGAACTCCATGAGATGGTGGTATTTCTCCCTCATTTTGTCCGCGGGCTAAGGTTTCCCCTCCACCCATTTGTTTGCGGCATCATGTACTACTACAGGATTGATTTCCATGATCTATCCCCAAATTCCTTCCTCAACATCTCGACATTCATAGTCGTGTGCGAGGCCTTTGTCCGCGTTCCGCCGCGCTTCGGCTTAGGGCTGAAGGTTTTTAATGTAAAGCCCAAGGTAGTGAGCGGCGAGCATGCCGAATGCAGAGGCGCCATGGTGAGCAAGATGCCCAATGTTACATGGCCGACAGGGACTTTCAGCGATTCCATCAAGGAGTGGCAGCAGCAGTGGTTCTACATCACCGAGCCGCGTGGCAAGGAGTGGACCGGCATTCCGGAGTTCAGATCCGGTGCCCCCCTGCGACTTACGTCCTAGCACAAGAAGGGCCTAAACTAGGCTTCGTCTGACGAGCTATAAGAGCTGTAAACGCGCGTTCAAGACATGGAAGACAAGAGCGTCAAGCTCGTCCATGTAGTCCAGGTGATGTTGGTTCGCAGGATTCTACCATGTTAACACCGAGCTTGCAATCTATGGGAGTTCGACCCGGCCAAGCACCAGACCCTGCTAGAGCTCTTTGGCTCTACACACAAGGACATCTGGAAGGTGCTTTTCAAGTCCGGCAAACAGTGGCCGGACTCCACCGAGGACCGTGGGTACCAACTGTCCCGCCCCGCAAGTTCGGTAAGCAACTAAATGTTTGATAACTCATGTGTTCTATTCGTACATCCTCAGGAAAATACTTAACATGTTTCCTATCATTTCCCTAGGGCTGGGCGAAGAAGGCGGGGCGGATCTACTGTCCAGCCCCTCTGCCAGAAGAACCGGCCAGCCCACTTCTGATGAAGATGCTGGTCCCGGCGCCATATAAGGCGCCGAAGAACAAGACCGAAAAGGAGGCCAAGACCAGGGGCGGCCACCGTCGCCGTGGTGCCCCGGACACAAAATCCGAAGACTCCAATGCCCATTCTTCCTCCGAAGAGGACGTGGAGGAGGAGGAGGAATCCCCCGCAGGGGGAAAGAAGAAAAGAACGGCCTCCAACTCCATGGAGGCCGATTCGCCTAAGAGGGGAAAAACTCCCCTTCAAGAGGAGTCCACCGACGCCACCGATAGCATCTTGGAGTGGGATCCCAGGGCTGAGCCCCTGGTGAACTCGTAAGTATAAAATGCAAACACACTCATGCGTCCGTACTTGTCATGGCATCACATTCTAATCTGAGCCGTGCTTTTATTTTTCAGTCCGGCGAAGCCCCGCGCCGAACAATCCTCGTCAGAAGATATGCTGGGTTTGGATGCTATGGACAGCGGGACACCCCCGAAGGCCTCCTCCTCCAAACGTAGGAATGAAACTGAGGCTTCATCCCAGAAGGACCCAGGCCACAAAGGAGGGGAGAAGGTTACAAAGGCGGCGCCAGGAGGCCATTCTTCTGGGGCCGGTCACACGGGAGAGAAAGCTCCCGTTGGTGTCGACGGCGGGGGTCATCTTGAATCCGGACCCAAGCTGGACACGATTCTAGAGACCCATAAGGTCCCCGAGTCAGACAGACAGCCTCCGCCAACTAGAGGAGGTATGCCTGCTCCACCGGCCACCTCTGTCCAACCAGAGGTGCCGGATACTTTATTGGTGGCACTGAAGGGTGCCTCCATCATTGATGAACACCATGCCCTCATGGGTGCGGTGATTGAGAAGATTCAGTCCGCTGAGAGTGGACTGAATGAATCCTGTATCAACCTCATAAGAGGCTTTGAGGTATGTTTTGTGAGTTTTTGGGAGAGTGTCATGGCATAGATAGTTGCCTCTGATACACTGTTCGGTGAAAGAAAGAACCGGACAGAGGATCAAATTCATGTTCGCAGGAGACTCACTTGATGACATTTCACTCTTTTTAACCAGCAGGCATCTGTAGTGACTGTCGCCTCTCAAGCTGCGGAAGTATCCGGACTGAGGCATAGTCTGGAGCGGGCCAAAGGAGAACTTGGCCAAGTGAAGAGACAATTGGAGGATAATCAAGGTATGTAGAAACCTTGTTTATGTAGCACAAATGAATAAGTGTACATGATGGAAATATTTTTGTAATGTGCTCTAGGAGCGACGGCCGAGATTGAGGTTCTCAGGAGGGTTGTGGCCGAAGCCGAGAAGAAGGCAGCCGCAGAGCAGGCTCTTCCTGAGAAACACGAGGCTAGAGTTATTGAGGCTGAGCGAGAGCTTCAAGAGGCCGTGCAGAAATGCGAGACCTTGGAGCAGAGTTTAGCAGGGGAAGAATCCGAACTCTCCCAGGCTCGCCGAGCCGCAAGTGATGCCTGGGGAAAAGCCCAAGGTGCCCTGAAGGAAATCCAGGAGGCGAGGAAGATTGCGGCTGGTAAGGCTTTTCCGTACAAAGCAAGTATTGGAGATGAGAAAATCAAATTTGACAACTTGAGTTTTGACGTATACAGGGGTATTTGTGGAGCTGCCATGCAGCATATCTGATGCCGCCCAATTCTACCGAGCCGAAGGGGGGAATACTGCGAATAAGCTCTTCTGGATGCAGTATCTGGCGCTGAATTATCCGGTGCCTTTCTCCGATCAGCTGAAGCAACTGGTCGAGCTGCATAAGGCGGCTGAGTTAGCCATGAAGGATTTAATTATCTGGCTATGACCTGCTGAGCTGATTCCAAGCAGCTACTTCGGACTCGTGAAGGGGCTTGTAGGTGCCTGCCCTCGACTCGAAGTCATCAAGCGGTTGATCTGCATAGAAGTTGCGTAAATGGCCTTCGCCGTGCCAAGGTGCATTGGGGGAAGATGGATGCATAAAAGCTGAAGACCAAGGGACCGCCGGAGGGGAAGGAGCACCGCAATCCCGAACTGTATTATGAAGGTGTCTTGAAAGGAGCCCGCCTTGCGGCGGAGCAATGCACCAAGGACGTTATATTTCCGTAAATACGGTCATGTTCGTCCTTTGTAATATTTGAACAAGAGCATTCTTATCATCTATTGCTTGTTGTTTGAGAGTTTTTCCTCCTGTGCGGCTGTTTTATATATTAATCCTAAGAGTCGACCAGTCGTCAGCTTCCGCCCCCCACGTAGTGAGTACGGGGGTGTTCGGGATAAACCTAAGCACTCTTTTATCCCAATTTTGGGTCCCTAAAGGAGGTGTTCAGCATAGCTAACCAGGCAATCAGACTATAGTGCTTTATCGCTCTCACTTAGCCATAGCAGTTGTTACAAGGAAGGTAGGCGCAGCCCCTAGTGTTCGGAAGACCGCACTAGGGGCTCTATAAGCGCCTGATCAGAAAAGGCCTATCCATTGCACGTTGCATTATTTATAGCATTATGCGGAAGGAATCCTTAAAGATTTTAGCACCTCTCGAATAGCTGACTAGCTCTCGCTGCATCATGACAGTCAGTTTTTGGCTTTCTCTACTGAGGTGCTCATCCGGAAGAACCGGGACACAATCACAGTAGTTCTCCAAGTGCTACCTTAGCTGATGTAGCGGAACATAAGGTACCAAAACATAGGAGCCGGGCAAACCCAACTATTGACCCAAGACATGATTCGGAGTTGATGCATATAATGCTATAAGTTCGGGGTGCCGGACTACCGTGAAGGTGTTCGGACTTTTTTTGCCGTAGTATGGGCGTGACGAAGCCCCTGGCATATTAAGGCAGATCGCGGAACCTACTGATACCAGGCGTGAGGAAGTTGTGTTCGGATCCGGGGTGTAGTTGGATGATTATAGGAAGTTGTTTTTAATTAATCTCCGGGCAGGCCGGGCAATCCTGCCATGTAGTAGTCCGGACTCCTTTGATGGTGTCCGGGAGCTTGGTCTTCGACTCGACGTTCGACTGTAAGGTGCCGTCCGTTGTTCTTGCTGTTAAAGCGGTGGTAGACTCTGCGGCCGTGAGGGAGAGTTTGGACCTTCCATTAACCGTGATGACACCGCGTGGACCGGGCATTTTTAATTTATGGTAGGCATAATGTGGCACCACGTTGAACCGAGCAAATGCGGTTCGTCCGAGCTATGCCTGATGGTCGCTGCGAAAGGGGACGATGTCGAAGACTAAGTCTTCGGTATGGTGATTGTCCGGAGATCGGAAGACCACTTCCAGTGTGATTGAGCCCGTGCCACAGGCCTCTACACCTGGTATGATACCTTTAAAGGTGGTTTTTGTGGGCTTGATCCTTGAGGGGTTGATGCCCATTTTGCGTACTGTATCCTGGTAAAGCAGGTTCAGGCTGCTACCTCCGTCCATGAGGACTTGTGTGAGATGGAATCCGTCGATGATGGGGTCGAGGACCAATGCGGCTGAACCGCTATGACGGATACTGGTAGGGTAGTCCCTGCGATCGAAAGTGATCGGGCAAGAGGACCATGGGTTGAACTTTGGGTCGATTGTATAGACCTTCGTTAGTGCACGTTTCCACTTGGGAATGTGGCTTGCGCATATCATATTCACCGTTTTCACATGGGGAGGGAATTTCATCTGTCCTCCTGTATTCGGTGATTGGGGCTCTTCATCGTCATCGTCACTTTGAGACCCCTTCCCCTTGTTTTCGGCGTCTGACCTGCTGGCTTGTCTGAAGACCCAACATTCTCAATTGGTGTGGTTGGTTAGTTTTCCAGGGGTGCCATGAATTTGGCATGGACGGTCGAGTATGCGGTCAAAACTGGACGGGCCTGAATTTTTTTGTTGAATGGTTTCTTCCACTGACCGGACTTGGAGCCGCTGAATCCGGCATTGACTGACGTGTCTTCGGCATTATCACCATTTTTGCGGCGCTGTTGTTTGTTCCGTTGTGATTTGTCATTGGTATCCTTGGCTTTTGATGTGCCGGGATTGCTTGTTGTATTGTTGCTACGAGCCAACCAGCTATCCTCGCCCGCGCAAAAGTGGGTCATGAGTGTTGTGAGGGCTGCCATGCACTTTGGCTTTTCCTGGCGGAGATGTCGGGCAAGCCATTCGTCACGGATGTTATGCTTAAAGGCTGCTAGGGCTTCGGCATCCAAACAGTCAAAAATTTGGTTCTTTTTGGTTAGGAACCGGGTCCAAAATTCCTGGCTGACTCTCCGGCCTGCTGGGTTATGTGACTTAGATCATCGGCAGCCGGTGGTCGCACGTAAGTGCCCTGGAAGTTGTCAAGGAATGCGTCTGCCAGGTTCCACCAACTCCCGATGGAGTTTGCCGGCAGGCTATTCAGCCAATGCCGAGTCGGTCCCTTTATTTTTAGTGGGAGGTACTTGATGGCATGTAGATCATCTCCACGGGTCATGTGAATATGGAGGAAAAAATCTTCTATCCATACCATGGGGTCTGTGGTACCATCGTATGATTCAATGTTCACGGGTTTAAACCCTTCTGGGAATTCATGATCCATTACTTCATCAGTGAAGCATATGGGATGTGCGGAGCCTCTGTGCCGGGCTTCATTGTATTCGGCCCGGCCGGATTTGTTAGTTTATCCAGCGTGATGATCCTTGTCATGCATTGGGGCGCGTCCCCATGATCCATAGATCGATCTTGATTGTCCTGCTTTGTTTTCCAATACATCTCGCAGGTCCTTCGTGTAGCCCCTGGCCTTAGTATTATCGTTTGATTGGCGGCAGGGTGCGGTCTGGACTTCAGGCTGGTATGCCGCTTTGTCTCGGCCACGGGGTGGCCGGTCAGCCGCATCATGCGCTGGTAGCGTGGGCATTAAAGCCTCCTCCTCGAGTTGAGGTAGCAGCCTGCGCTTTGGGTAGCTTTTGCTAGGACGTTCGAGTCCGTATTCCTCGGTAGCCAGGACCTCGGTCCATCTGTCAGTTAGAAGATCTTGATCAGCTTGAAGTTGTTGCTGCTTTTTCTTCAGGCATTTTGCAGTGGCTATAACCGGCGTTTGAAGTGCTCCTGCTCGACAGGTTCCTCAGGCACGATGAATTCTTCGTCGCCAAGGCTCACTTCGTCTTCGGAGAGAGGCATGTAATTATCATCCTCTGATTCTCCATCAGTTGCCTGTTCTTTAGGGCGTTTTTGCTCATCCTCTTGCTCGGCCTGTTCGAAGCCTGGCTGGGCAGGATTGTCTTCGTCTTCGGCACCATCCGGATTGTTATCTCTTGTGCCGGTATCACTATTTTTTCTCTGGCGGGGCTTGGAGCGGCGCCGATGACGCCGGTGTCTAGATTGCTTCTCCAAGGGGTTATCGTCTGTCATCGCCATTGTTTTCTGTAGGGGTGTCCACCATATAAATATCATATGATGAAGTGGTTGTCCAACACCCTATAGGCGGTGGTTCTTGTTCTTCTCCTGCATCGTCGTCCATACCGTCGATGTCTTCGGAGTCGAAGTCAAGCACGTCGGTTAAGTCATCGATAGTGGCTATAAAGTGGGTGGTGGGTGGGAGACGAATTACTTCGTCATCCGCTCCCCACTCGAGTCGGACATAGTTCGGCCAAGAATCTCCTGACAAGGAAAGAGACCTTAATGAGTTTAGCACGTCACCCAAGGGCGAGTGCTGAAAAATATCCGCGATGGTGAACTCCATGACCGGTGCCCAATCAGATTCGATAGGCACGGGTGCACGCGGTTCGGATCCGGTGGCTGGAGACGAGTCCGAGGGTCCGATGACAACACTCTCATAGGAGGTGGAATCAGTGTTCGGCTCCGACGCCGATGAGTGTGTGGCTTCCGTGGCGGGGTCCATCCACCCGCCCTTGGAAGGCACGATCTGATCCGGATTTATTCTCGGTGCCCCCGCAGGCGCGATCTCCTGAATACTGTCCGACGACAGATCAAGCTCATGCCCGTCGTGACCGTTCGGCCCACCTGTCATGGGCTCGAATCCGTCGAAGATCAAGTCTCCACGGATGTCGGCGATATAGTTTAAGCTTCCAAACCTGACCTAATGGCCAGGGGCGTAGCTATCAATCTGCTCTAGATGGCCAAGCGAGTTGGCCCGCAGTACGAAGCCGCCGAATACGAAGATCTGTCCGGGAAGGAAAACCTCCCCCTGGACTGCCTCGTTGAAGATGATCGAAGGAGCCATCAAGCCATACAGCAACGACAAAGTGGAACTCTCAATGAAAGCACCAATGTCGGTGTCAAAACCGGCGGATCTCGGGTAGGGGGTCCCGAACTGTGCGTCTAAGGCTAATGGTAATAGGAGGCAGGGGACACGATGTTTTACCCAGGTTCGGGCCCTCTCGATGGAGGTAATACCCTACTTCCTGCTTAATTGATCTTGATGATATGAGTATTACAAGAGTTGATCTACCACGAGATCGTAGAGGTTAAACCCTAGAAGCTAGCCTATGATTATGATTGTTCTTGTTCTACGGACTAAACCCTCCGGTTTATATAGACGTCGGAGGGGGCTCGGGTTACACAGAGACGGTTACAGAGAAGGAAATGTACATATCCGAATTGCCAAGCTTTCCTTCCATGCAAAGGAGAGTCCAATCCGGACACGGGACAAAGTCTTCAATCTTGTATCTTCATAGTCCAACAGTACGGCCAAAGTATATAGTCCGGCTGTCCGAGGACCCCTTAACCTAGGACTCCCTCAGTGGGTAACCCAACTGTGTTTGTTTAATATGATTCCTCGATTTTAGACAAGTCCCAAATGGTCACACAGCGGACGCTTGATATTCGTCCTCTATATAAACGGGGGCCAAGGCCTGTCCTTTTCTTCTCACGCTCGATCCTTCCCCTCCCGCACCTCGAGTTCCAACACCCAAGAATCAAGCTAAAGCGCTTCGGACCTTTGACCATGTCCGGATCCAATCTTCAAGGCTGGTGGATGGCCTACTCCGTCACAGAGGAGGACATCCAAAAGCTTATGGAGGCCATGTATCTCACCGCCGAAATCCCGCAAAGGCTGCCTGCCCAAGGGCAAGTCATCCCCACTCCCGAACCCAATGAGAGTGTCGTATTTTTTCCCACTTCCTCTAAGGGCTAGGTTTCAGTCTCGATCCCTTCGTGAGGGGGCTTATGTTCTATTACGGGCTAAATTTCCATGATCTAGCTCCGGATTCCATCCTTCACATCTTGTCGTTTATCGTTGTGTGTGAAGCCTTTCTCCGCATTACCCCCCACTTCGGCCTATGGCTCAAGACTTTCAATGTGAGGCCGAGGGTGATTGACGGGCGTCACACGGAGTGTGGAGGTGCTATAATAAGCAAAGGCATTGACGCCCCATGGCCGAAGGGTTCTTTCGCGGAAACATCTGATTTATGGCAGCAGAAGTGGTTTTACATCACAGCTCCCCGAGGTACAAAGCGGGCGGCCGCTCCAGCGTTCCGCTCGGGCCCCTCGCTGCAACTGGCATCATGGGTCAACAAGGGGCTGGATTGGGGGCCGATTAACAACGTGCTGACACTGCAAAGCCGCATCCGAGACCTCCTTAAGAGGGATATCTGTCTTTTCAAGATAATGCAAGTGATGCTGGTTCATCGAGTCCTGCCCTGCCAGCGTCGTCCTCTCCGTATGTGGGAGTTCAACCCGGAAGGACCGCGAACCATTCATCAATTCTTCAGCATGACGCTCAAAGAGATGTATGGGTCATTCTTCGGATCATGAATAAAGTGTCCGGACACCACCGAGGACGTGGGTCTCAATTGCAACCGCCCCGATACCCAAGTAAGTAATTCCGCTACCAAACACACCATCCTTTATATTTATTATAACACCATTCTGAAAAATTGCTATCTGCCAGGATTGGCTAAGGAAGGCACAGAGGATTAGGTGTTCGGCACCTCTTCTCGAAGGCTCGCCGGATCCTTTGTTGACCAGGATGCTTGAGCGTGCGCCGTATCAGGTGCCATCAGGAGAAGGTGAGGGGAGGAATAGAGAAGCCGCAGGTGGGCCTCATTTTTCACACATCCAAATCGGGGGAGCAAGCGCCTCCACGAAGGAGGATAATCGGGGAGGGGAACCTAAAGTCCCCTCTTTTCAAAGTAAGAAAAGGGCCGCCTCCGAAGATTTGGAAATGGAGGCTTCTAAACGAGGGAAGAAAACCTCGCAAGGGGGCCGGCCCTCCACCGAGCCTTAAGTGAAAGAGTACTTTGGTAGACATACCCCGTTTTGTCTCTGAGCATAATGACCGAAACATATATGTTGCAGTCCCGCTCATAGTCCTTCTCCACAGTGTTTGTCCTCGGGTGATCTTCCTCCGGAGATGATGGAGAGCAAGAGGCCTCCCCCTGCCTCCCCGTCACATGGGGCGGACGACCCCGAGGTGTTGTCACGGAGGATTTCTCCTAATCCACCAAGGCCAAAAGTTGACACTTCGGCTGCCCGGAATCTGGAATATCCGGCTCCCAAAGAGAGCTTCAGGAGGAGTCCGGGATTGTCCGGCACACAGCCGGACACACTCATGGGCCTTCTGGAGCGAGCGGCCATCTCAGAGACACATCGTGCCTTAATGGGTACGGTAGTTGAGAGGATTTCATCCGCAAAAAGCGGTTTGAATGAAACTTTTACGAGTCTACTAAGAGGCTTTGAGGTACGCAAAAAATGTATTTTTGACGGTTCCGCACATGCTAAGTGTGCTCTATATAGATAGTAGCCCTTGAGACTCTGGTTGCCATTAACGTGGCGAACAAAGGATCGTAATATCTGGTAATAAGCGCGCTGCTTTATGTGCAGGTGGCTGAGGGTCTGGCGGCCGACCGATCTGCTGATTTTGCCGAAGTAAAGCGGCAGCTAGACGTGGCAGATGCTGACATCACACTTGTTAACAAGCGGCTTGACGAGGCCTAGGGTATGTATATTCGTCTTGTCAACAAATGTTTAAGAGGAGCATGATGCTAGTATCTATAATATGTTGTGACTGCAGATGGAGCTGCTGCCGTGGAGACCCTTCGGGCAGAGCTTACCCGTGCCAAGGAGCAAGCCCGGATAAGTGATGCGGCCGCTATGAAGGCGGTCGAGGAGTTAAGAGCCGAATAGGCTGCTCATCCTCGGAGCGAAGAAAAGATAGCCCAGATGGCTATCGAGCTAGAAGATGCCGCCAACCACCGTGAGCTCATTGAACAGGAAAATAAAACAAAAGCGGCTGACCTGAAGAAGGCCCTGGAGGCGGCCAAGGAAACCCGCTCTGAAATGAGGGGGATGAGGGAGGAGCTTCGTGAAGCCGGAGATATCGTGGCTGGGAAGCCCTATCTGTTGCGGATGAAATTCGAAGGTCCGGAGTATGCCCCTCTGGATCAGTTGTAGAGTGCGGCGGTCTCATATACGGACCTGGCAAAGAGTGTTGCTGATGCGACCAGGTTTTTCAAAGATCGGGAAGACCATAAGGCTGAGAGGTTATTCTGGTCGCAGTTTAGTGCCCCGACGCGTCCGCTGCCATTGAATGAAAAGATGGCCGCATGGGCCGAACTCCACAGGTTGTCCGGTCTTGCTATGAGGTCTGTCGTGGATCATCTTTGGCCACAAGGACCAAGGCCGGATAGCTATTTTGGATTGGTGCAACAATTCCTCGGTGTTGTGTCGCATATCGATGCCGTGAAGAGGTCGGTGTGCATAGAGGGTGCGCGGATGGCTCTTGCCCGTGTTAAAACATACTAAGATAGGATGGAAACCACCGCTATTGCAACCTAGAGTGCGGCGGGCGGCCAGGACCCGACCAAGCACTATTTCGAAGAAGTCTTAGAAGGCACCCATTTAATAGAGGCTCAATGCTCGAAGAGTTCCATGTTCAAATGACATGTATCACGATTGTAAAGATAATGCTATTTTGATTATAAAGGTTGTGTTTATACTTTTGCCCGAAAGTATTATAATGCCTCATGTGCGGCCATTTATGTATGTATATAACCTGATAGTTTGCAGTCATCATCTTCAGCCCCCACGCATATAATGCGGGGGTGTTCGAGAAAACGTGTAGTCACACTTGATCCAACGTCTTGGTCCGTTAAGGAGGTGAAGCGCAGTGAATCAGGCAATCGGACTATATAGCTTTAACGCTTTCACTTAGCCATAGGAGTTTGACGGTGGGGCTACTATATAGCCCCTGGTACTTTCGCGTTCAACTGAATATGGTGCGCGTATGTACGTGACCAGGAAACTGGTCCTTCGTTAATGCGCAGGCATCGCGAAGATTCCGCTGGGTCATCGAGTGGTTGACCAGTCTCGCGTTGTATCATGACAGTCAGTTTTCAGCTTTCTCTACTGATGTGCTTGTCCAGATGAACCGGGGCTCAATCGCAGTAGTTCTCCCTGTGCCGCCTTAGCCAATAGAACGGAACGTAAGGTAGCAAAACACGAGAGCCAGGCAAACCCAACATTTGACCAAAGACATGATTCGGAGCTGATGCATATAAGGCAAAACACGCGACGCCGAACACTCCCTAAGGTATTCAGACTTTATAATGTGTACTGGGCTGAATAACGCCCTTGACAATAAGCCCTGAGTTTCAAGGTATGAGCAGTAGTCTGGTGTGACAAAAATGCCGAAAACGCTAGTATCCCTCCCGGTTGTATAAAGTTTCCGGAGGGGAAGAAGCAACAACAGACATTAAAAAGGTTTACGCGGGTTCTTAATCTAAAAAGAAACCTTTGAGAGGGGTCCTGCTGCACGTCTGCGCCTTTATCTTTGTTGTGTTGTATCCTAGAAGGGTGTAGCACGATGATCATCTGTAAAAGAAAAGAAAAAAGCTAGGTGAAAGACTTCGTGCGAGGTGTTCGTTAATCTGAATGAACCATGAAAATGCAATATGCTATTGTATTGATAGGGTCGAGCCAAACTATGGGCTCTTTTTGCAAGCAGCCCCTAACATCTTTTATGGGGAAATCCCAACTGGGTTGTTACATCGGGTGGAGCGCCGGACTCGTCTAACCGTGTCAGTGGTCTTGACGACCGGCCACTTGTCCTGGTTGGAGGGACCGCTCAGTGTTTGGCTGCTAGAGCCGCCACGTATTCTTCCGCGTGTAAGGAACGCTCTGCATTTCCGCTAACAGTGATGATGCCGCGTGGACAGGGCATCTTAATTTTGAGGTAGGCGTAATGCTATACTGCATTAAAACAAGCGAAGGTCGTTCTTTCGAGTAGTGTGTGATAACCGCTTCGGAATGGAGCGATGTCGAAGGTTAATTCCTCGCTTCTGAAGTTGTCGGGAGAACCGAGTACAACCTCTAGTACTAGAGAGCCCGTACAGTGGGCCTCGACACCTGGTATTATCCTTTAAAGGTAGTGTTGCTTAGGCTGATTCTTCAGGGGTCTATCCCCATTTTGTGGACAGTGTCCTGATATATCAGGTTTAGACTACTGCCGCCGTCCATGAGGACTCGTGTGAGATGGTATCCGTCAATTATTAGGTCGAGCACCAAGGCAGTCGATCCTCCGTGCCAGATACTAGACGGATGGTCCCTGCGATCGAAGGTGATCGGGCAGGCCGACCAGGGATTAAATTTGGGGGTGACAGGCTCAACCACGTATACGTCTCGGAGTGCGCATTTGCGTGTTCTATTTGGAATGTGAGTTACGTAAATCATATCACTGTTTTGACTTCTAGTGGGAATTTTTTCTGTCCTCCAGTGTTCGGTTGACGAGGCTCATCCTTGTCTTCACTTGGCGTCTCCCTCCCCTTTTGTTCGGCATTCAGCTCGCCAGCCTGCTTGAAAACCCAACACTCTCTATGGGTGTGGATTGCCGGCCTGACATAATTTGTCTAGAATCTTGTTTAGGCTGGACGGTCCATCTCTGCTGCATTTAAATGACTTCTTCCATTGACTGGGTCGAGAGCCCCTGAATCCGGCTTTGACCGTCATGTTCTCTGGGCTGCCATCATTGTTTCGACGCTTGTTTTTGTTGCGTCGCGGCTTCCCGTTGCCATCCCTGACTTCGGATGTGCTTGGGTTGCTGATGCCGCTATGGGCCAGCCAGCTCTCCTCGCCCATGCAAAACCGGGTCATAAGGCTTGTTAAGGCTGCCATTGTCTCGGCTTTTCTTGGCCGAGGTGTCTGGCAAGCCATTCGTCCCAGATACTATGTTTGAAAGCCGCTAAGGCTTCAGCGTCCGGGCAATCGACTATTTGATTCTTATTAGTAAGAAATTTGTTCCAGAGCTTTCGGGCTGACTTTCCAGGCTGTTGAATTATGTGACTTAGGTCATCTGCGTCTGGATGTCGGACATAGGTCCCTTGAAAATTGGCCCTAAAGCATCCTCGAGCTCTTCCCAACATCCGATTGAGTTTTCGGGAAGGCTTTTTAACCAATGCCGAGCTGGTCCCTTTAATTTGAGGGGTAGGTATTTAATGTCATGGAGATCGTCTCCGTGAGCCATGTGGATATGAAGGATAAAGTCCTCGATCCAGACCCCAGGGTTTGTAGTTCTGTCGTATGCCTCTATATTCACGGTTTAAATCCTTTCGGAAATTCATGATCCAGCACCTCATCGGTGAAGCACAGGGGGTGTGCGGCACCCCCTGTATTTGGTCGTGTCGTGGCATGCTGTCGATGGTTGTAGTGTTCAGTTCTGATTCCTAGCTGGTGTTCGATCAATGTGATCGTTTCGGTAGCTCTGATCCTGTGCTGGAGCGCGCTTCCTAGATCCGTAGATGGATCTGGCCATACCGGACTTTTTGTCCAAGAGCTAACGTAAATCATGTGCTGACTTGTGTGTGGCATCGTTAGCCATCTTGTCACGAACACGGGGCGGTCGGTCCGGCTGATCAGTCGTTTTCGGCTGAATGGGCTCTGCGGCCTCGGTAGAATTCGGGCAACAGCTTGCGCTTTGGATAGCTCTTTGTGTGACGATCGTCGCCGTATTTTTCTTCTATGTCGAGCACTTTGTTCCACCTGCGGTTGAGCATATCCTGCGCGGCCTTAAGCCTTTGCTTCTGCTTCTTTAGGCTCCTCGCGGTGGCAATAAGCCTTCTGTGGAGGTTCTCTTGTTCCAAGAGTTTTTCTGGGATGATGAGTGCATCATCGTCCGGGCTGTTCTCTTCTCCGGAGACAGGTTGGTGAATTTTGCCCTCGGGATCGGCGTCATCTGACCTCGGCTCCGGACTATGCTCATCGTCCCCTGGCTCATCCTGCTCCATCACTGGGTCCATGGGGTTGTCGTTTCCTTTGGAGTCAACCGGGGTATTATTATTTCTTGCACTGTTGTCGCTGTTTTTACTGTGGCGGGATTTAGAGCGGCGTCTACGGCGCCACTTTGGTGGTTTATCGAGGGGATTATCCTTCGCTGTATCGTCACCATCACCTTCTTTTGGTGTGTCCACCATATATATATCATATGATGAGGTGGTTGTCCAGCGCCCTACAGGCGGTGGTTCCTGTTCTTCTCCTGCATCATCATCCATACCGTCGATGTCTTTGGAGTTGAAGTCAAGCACGTCGGTTAAGTCATCGACAGTGGCTATAAAGTGGGTGGTGGGTGGGAGACGAATTTCTTCGTCGTCCGCTCCCCACTCGAGTCAGACATAGTTCAGCCAAGAATCTCCTGACAATGAAAGAGACCTTTGTCGGAGTACGAAAGTAGGGGCTCTGCTTTTGACCCCTTTACTTGTGCACGGGCAGTCGGAACCTCCCGCCACGGCCACGCGCAGACATGGCAAGAAAGGGAAGCCGGAGAGGAGCCGAAGCCACAAAACAAACGAAGCAACAACAAGGATCAAGTCCACGAAGATCAGATGGGCAAAGCAGGTTTAACCGGCAAGGACCCTTGCCGGGGCAGCCTCAGCGGCCCCGTCAAGACCCTTGCCGGGGCAGCTTGCCCACGCCAACCGAGTGAGCCACCCTTGAGCCCATCGACGCTTGGCAAACGCTTCGGGACGAGGCTCGGGAGGCACCTCTGTGGTGGCATGCAGATCTTTGTGAAGACATAGAATGATTGAGATCAAGTAAGGATAGGAAGGCAACCATCCTCACCGAAGGAACCCACAAGACCCCCGGCAAGATCCTTGTCGGGGACGCCAGTGCGCCACGGCAAGACCGTGGTCGGGCCACCCGGCAGGACCCTTGCCGAGCAACCTGACAAGGCCCTCGCCAAGCGCACCGGCAGGGCCGCTGCCAGGCCCGCGCCAGCTAAGTCTTCACCGCCGTTCGCATACAGCTGCTGACCCAACCAGCTGGGCAGGCACCTGCTTGGCAGCATGCAATCCTTTGTGGAGGCTCCACCACCGTGCCACCTCAGCTGCCTGCCTGTCTACATGGCACCGCATGCACCGCTGGCCAGGGCGCGTGTCGAAGCGAGGGGGAGCGGCGACGGACGGGACGGGCCTCGCCCCCATCCCCAATAAAGTGGAGGGACACCTAAGCCTTGCATTTAATGCACCTAGTCCTATAATACGGGCAATAAGCTCGTGCTACTGTATCGCTTTCCACCTCCTGTGTGCCACTGTGGCAGCCCCTTTCGCCTTTAAAAGGAGGCCCATGACGCACAGAGAAAGGATTCGGCTCTTTCGAACCCCACAGCACCTAGAGCTAGTTCGAGAGCTCAATAACACTAATACATCCACCAAAGCAGGATCGTCGGGTTTTACGAATCGTTGCGGCCCGAACGTAGGTAACTCCCCCTTGTGTTGACTGTTAGTCCCGCTGTTCTCACGATCCCCGCGCCCTGCAACCATAGAAGGGATTCCAGTGATCCCATAGGTGTCGTTTCCCACCGACATGTTTGGCGCGCCAGGCACGGGGCGCTATTGTCTAGCAGTTGGCCTAACTGTTCTTCATCGCCATGGCTCCTAAGAAGAAGGTGACCACGGCGATCAGTTCATCCGGGACCAAGTTTCCGGCACCGGTGCAGACCAGTAGCGGGCCAGTCGCGGGGAGAACCCGTGGCGCGGCCTGCGAACATCCACATCACCATGGCGGTTCAGGCCTCGCGAGTGGCGCCGTTCGCGTGCCAGGCAACAAGTCACCAGTCGCGAGCTCCAGAGACGGAGCGGGCCCCCCCGCAGGCGGCGCGGGGCCCCTCAGGGGTGCCACCGTCCCGCCAGGCGGCGGGACGACGACCTCGAAGACGCCAACACCGGCGCCCATGGCGCGCTCCTCTCAGATTGTGCGTGATGAGCAGCGTCACCCTGCCGGTGACCCTGCGCGCCGCCCTGGGAAGAGTCCCATGCGCCCATCACATGAAGAGGAGGGCCAGCATGCGCGCCGAGGTGCTGATGAAGGTGGCGAACGGCTGCGGAGCCGTGACGCAGCTCCTTCTAACATGGTTAGGAGTCGAGGCGCATCACGGTCCTCCCAGCTTTTGCCGCCACCCACGCCAGCGGAAGCCCTACCACGCACATAGCTGCTCCTCGATTTTCCTCCCGCCGCGGAGAAGCTTGATGAATGGAGGGCCACTGTCTGGAGCCTCGTTGGTATTGCCAACAACGATGGGCTGCGGCCGGCGGAACCCGTCGGCCGTCGCTCCGCCGGGCTGCCACGTGCTAGCGGAGGCCACGCCAGAGGCGACGCGGCCACGGGGTATTCCCCGCCTCCATCCCGACCGTCCCGGGCGTCGGCCCGTCACGGTGACGCTCGTGATGATATCTCCATCGCATCGTCCGACCCGTGAATCAACCGCGATCAGCGCCAGGTCCTCTGGGAGCGGGCTCACGAGGACGCTCAAACTATGATTGAGTGCCGAGGTGACGTGTGCCACCAATCGGATAGGCGGGCAGGGCCCGCTACGGACCACCCAACGCCGGGAGGCTACGGTGGCCTACCTTACGAGGTGGGTTGTCCAGCCTTCACCCGTGAGCTGCGGCAGTTCCAGTGGCCCTCCCACCGTACGTTCGAACCCGACGTTAGCGAGAAGTACAATGGCAAGACCCACCCGTCAGAGTTCCTCAGCATCTACACCATCGTGATGCAAGCTGCTGGGGCCCGCGACAATAAGGTGCTTGCCAACTACTTCCCGTTGGCACTCAAGCCTAATGTTATGTCATTGTTGATGCACTTGTCTGTGGATTCCATCTCTTCTTGGGCGGATTTGTGCCATGAGTTTGTTGGCGCCTTTACTGGAGGCCACCAAGCTCATGGCCAGGCGAGTGATTTACACATCATCCCCCAGATGGAAGGAGAAAACCTGCGCAAGTATATCCAAAGGTTTAGCCGGGTGCAGTACAACAACCCCGATGTTTATCCCGCCGCCGTGATCAGTGTGTTCCACCAGAACGTGCGCAATCGCAAGATGCGTGAAGAACTGGCGATGAAGAAGGTTAAGGATGTGGCTGAGCTCTATGTTCTGGCCGATCGGTGCGCTCATGCTGAGGAGGGAAGGAAGTACCCCGACGAAGATGCCGGTGCGGAAACCGACTCTACTGGCGATACCGCCACCCCAGCAAAGAAAGGTCGACACCATAATAGGAAGCGCAAGGGCAAGGCCGTCCTTGCTGTTGAGGGATCCGACGACACCGGTACCACCAAGAAGACCAAGGTGAGCGACCCCGGCAAGGAGGTTGCCGGGTGTGACGCTTGCCGGGCCTTGGAGGCTACCGACAAGACAGGAGGCTCCGACAAGCAGTACTGCAAGATCCACCGCACCAAGGGCCATGATCTCCAAAACTGCCGGCAAGTAGAACTGCTCGCCGAGAAGTAGAAAGCCGAGTATGAGCGGCGGGACAAGGACAAAGGCCCAGATGGTGCCGAGGGATCCGGCAAGAAACATGGTGGCCAAGGAGGCCGCCGCGGCAAGGATAATCAACAAGAGAGGCCCACCCAGGGCCGCGACAAGAAGCAGGAAGACGATGATCATGACGAGGACAACGAGTCCGGTGACCACGAGTTTCAGAAAGCCACAGAGGCCATGTGCGTCGATGGTGGCGCCTCTCTGCATACGTCTCACCGCCAACTCAAGCAGTGGGCGCGTGAGGTCACAGCGGTGGAAACATCATTCGACGCATGAAAGCCCCTGAAATGGTCCAGCACTCCCATCATCTTCGACACCCAGGACCACCCTGACCGCACCACTGCGGTCGGGTGCTTGCCGTTGTTGGTTTCACCAACAATCCGCAATGTCAAGGTGACGAAGACGTTGGTCGACGGCGGGGCCGGCCTGAACTTGATCGTCAGAAGGCTGCAGATCCCTGATTGAGACCTCGAGAAGACGGGTATGTTCCAAGGGGTCAACCCGGGGAGGAGCCAGCTGAAGGGGAAGATCACGCTGCCCGTGACGTTCGGAGGCGAGCTGAACCACAAGACGGAGAGGATTATCTTCGAGGTGGCCAAGATCCCCTTGCCTTATAACGGGATCCTCGGCCGCCCGGCGCTAGCCAAGTTCATGGCGGCTTCACACTATGCCTATAACAAGCTGAAGATGCCCGGGCCGATGAACATCATCACCATCCCCTCTGACAAGAACGACGTGCTGATCTGCACCGACCAACTCTACGGGGAAGCAGTTGCAGCAGCTGCCGCTAAGGCACCTGCTCCTGCCGACGGAGCCCCGGAGGAGAAGAAGACCGGCGAGACCCCTCACACCCACTCCGACAAGCGCACCTCTTCGGGGTGTTGCGCTTCCGTTGACAACATGCCAGGGAGCTCCGCCAGCAAGAGCAAGAAGTCCAGAGCTACACCACCAGAGACCAAGAAGGTGCCCGTTAAGGAGGACGACACGGGAGGAGCTTTTACCATAAGCTCCACCCTCGACGGCAAATAGGAAAGGTGTTTGAGCACCACCTTGCTGTTTGTCCTCATGCGCGGCTCGTCAAGCAGAAGGTCAGGAAGCAAGCTCTAGAGAGGAAAGAGTTCATTATGGAGGAAATAAGAAAGCTAGAGGCAGCAGGTTTGGTGAGGGGAGTACTCCATCTAACGTGGTTGGCCAATCCGGTAGTTGTGCGCAAGGCAAATGGGAAATTGAGGTTGTGTATTGACTACACAGACATCAATAAGGCCTGTCCAAAGGACCCTTTCCCGTTGAGACGCATCGACCAGATTGCTGACTCCATGGCTGGGTGTGACCTCTTATCGTTCCTCGACGCCTACTCAGGATACCACCAGATCTTCATGACGAAGGAAGACGAGGAAAAGACGGCATTCATCACCCCATGTGGTACGTATTGCTTTTTACGGATGCCTTTCGGGTTGAAGAGTGCTGGCTCGACCTTTGCAAGAGTAGTCCAAATTGGTTTTGATCCCCGGCTACATAGAAATATGGAAGCTTATATGGATGACATAGTGGTCAAAATCAAGGACAAAGCAACCCTTGTGCAAGATCTAGAGGAAACGTTCGGGAACCTGCATAAGATCAACCTCAAATTGAACCCTGAGAAGTGTGTCTTTGGCGTCCCGTCTGGCAAGCTTCTCGGGTTCCTTGTGTCCCAGTGCGGGATTGAAGCAAACCCAGAAAAGATCAAGGCCATCAAGCGGATTGAGGCACACAAGCGGATCAAGCACGTGCGTTGGCTCACTGGCTGCGTTGCTGCCATGAGCCGGTTCATCTCCAAGTCCGCGGAGCGTGCCCTTCCTTTATTCAAGATCTTGAAGAAGGCAGGGCCAGTGGAGTGGACCACAGAAGCCGAGGCAGCGCTGCAGGATTTGAGGAAATACCTCTCTTCAACCCCAGTGCTGGTTGCGCCCAAACCACACGAACCATTGCTGCTCTATCTAGCGGCAACGAACCAGGTGGTTAGCGTCGCACTAGTGGCGCAGAGAGAGGCCGACAAAAAGGCAGCGACAGCGGCAGAGCCAGCAGATGGCGGACCAAAACCCTCTCGGGCAGGGCTCGATCCCGGCGAGATCGAGTCCCCGGCAGGGGCTGGCGGCAGCACAACGGGACCCATGCAGCCGGGTGAAGAGGCGCAAAAGAAGAAGATGGTGCAGCACCCAGTGTACTTCGTCAGCTCCCTCTTGCAGGGGGCTAGGTCGAGATACTAAGGTGTGAAAAAGCTGCTCTTCGGCCTCCTTATGGCCTCGAGGAAGCTGCGCCACTACTTCCAAGCGCATGAGATCACAGTGGTCACCCGCCTCCCATTGCAACGGATACTACACAACCCAGATGCAACAGGGAGGATCGTGGAATGGGCCCTGGAGCTGTCAAGTTTCGGTTTGAAGTTTGAAAGCACCTCGACAATTCAGAGCAGAGTCTTGGCGGAGTTTGTTGCGGAATGGACCTCGACGCCCGACGAAGAGGTACAGGAGACCACTCTCCCCGACAAGGAAATGAGCTGCAACTAGATCATGTACTTTGATGGTGCCTTCTCGCTGCAAGGCACCGATGCTGGTGTGCTTCTTGTCACACCCATCGGAGAGCACCTCAAGTATGTCATCCAGATGCATTTTCCCTGGGAGATGTCAACCAACAACACCGCCGAGTACGAGGGTTTGCTTGCCGGTCTCAGGATCGCGGCAGACCTCCGAGTTAAGAAGCTCATCGTCAGGGGCGACTCACAGCTTGTCGTCAGGCAGGTCAACAAACATTATCAAAGCCCGTTGATGTAAGCTTACATAGATGAGGTGAGGAAACTGGAGGATCGCTTTGACGGTATACAAGCGGAACGTGTCCCTCGGGCGGAGAACGACATTGCCGACTACCTGTCAAAGCGCGCTGCCCTCAAGCTACCTGTGGAACTAGGTACGTTCAGGCTTCAGTTAACCCAACCATCCGTTGAGCCGTTGACTGGGAAGAGCAAGCGGAGGAAGCTAGGCCCCGGCAAGTACTTCCCCACCGAGCTCCCCGGAGCCGCCGGCGAAGATATTGCCGTGGATGCCGATCCTGCCGCGGGGCAACCAACTCCGGCAGGACCTCAAGTCATGGCCGTGGAGGCGACCGCTCCCGCGGCAGAAGAGATGCCTTTGGTCCTTGCTGTCGAGCCTCAAGCTCCTGCATGGGCGCAGCACACCGTCCATTTCCTTCAAAAAGGAGAGCTTCCTGAGGAGAAGAGGTAGAAAGAGTAGCCCGCTGGTCCGCTCTGTACCAATTCGTTGATAACGTGTTGTATAGAAGAAGACCGAATGGGGTGAAATTGATGTGCATCTCCCGGGAGGAAGGGCTAAAGTTGTTGGCAAAGATACATGGAGGCATATGTGGCTCCCACATAGGGTTGAGGGCCCTTGCTGGTAAGGCCTTCCGGCAAGGTTTCTTCTCGCCCACTGCCCTCCGGGATGCAACGGCACTAGTAACCAAGTGTGAAGCGTGCCAGGTCCATTCAAAGAAGCTTCATCAACCAGCTCAAGCCCTTCAAACTATCCCTCTCTCCTGGCCCTTCTCGGTCTGGGGGCTCGACATACTGGGCCCTTTCCCCCGTGCTGTCGGAGGCTTTGAGTACTTGTACGTCGCAATCGACAAGTTCGCAAAGTGGCTAGAGGTGGAAGCAGTGAGGAAGGTGACGGCGCAGTCAGCCATCAAGTTCTTCAAGGGGCTAGTGTGCCGCTTCGAGGTGCCCAGCAGGATCATCACCGACAACGGCACACAGTTCACAAGCCATGCCTTCATGCAATACATTGAAGATCTCGGCAGCAAGGTCTGTTTTGCTTCCGTGGCACACCCACGGAGCAACGGCCAAGCGGAGAGGGCAAATGCTGAAGTCTTGCGAGGCTTAAGGACAAAAACTTTTGACAGACTGCGCAAGAGTGGAAGGCGCTGGATTGATCAGTTGTCGGCGGTTCTTTGGTCGATCAGAACGGCACCAAATCGAGCCACCAGCCAGACACCCTTTGCCCTGGTTTACAGGGCAGAAGCAGTTCTCCCCACAGAACTCATATATGGGTCACCTCGAGTGCTCTCTTATGATGAGCTTGAGCAAGAGCGATTGCGGCAAGATGACGCGATGCTCCTTGAGGAAGATCGTCTCCGGGCGGCTGTGAGAGCAGCACGCTACCAGCAAGCCTTGCGCCGCTACCATAGCTGCAAGGTTCATGCCCGAAGCTTCGAGGAAGGCGACCTTGTTCTTCGACACGTTCAGTCGGCCAAGAATTCCAACAAGTTGACACCGAAGTGGGAAGGCCCTTATCGGGTAACACAAGTCACCAGGCTCGGCGCAGTCCGGCTAGAGACCGAAGACGCCATTCCAGTGAGCAACTCCTGGAACATCGGGCACCTTCGCAAGTTTTACCCATAAGGCGCGGTTGCCGGGCCTCCCGGCAAGCCACCCTTTTGTACAAGCCTTGCCGGCAAGGCATGTAACCCTTTGTACAAAGCCAGGAGAAGACCCTGAGCATAAATAAACGAAGCACTCGCGCCCTAAGTTATAGCATGCATGCTAGATTGAGTCTCTTCTTTGGTTAGGGTTGATAGTGCTTAGTCGCGGCTAACCCCTAGCTTAGAGGTCGAGTACGCGTCTCTCTGTTCCTTTCTGCTTTTCTCTGGTTCACAGGGCACGTAAGTATTCTTGCCGAGCTGTTTTGAAAGAAAAGGAACGGACCGGCGCCTAGGCCCCGGCAAGCCAGAGTTGCCGGGGGCTGCAAGAACAAGAATCCTTCCGCGGCAAGCCAAAATCGCCGGGGGCTGCAAATCCAGATAAGTCCTTTATCCTCTATCATGCATTTCATTATGAACTGGGATGCGTGGAACCCCGTTCTATCTCTAAGCTACCATGCTCCCTCTTTTCAGCACCCAAGGATTATCTCCTGGGTCTGGATCTGGTCGTAGCCGCGGCAGCAAAGAAGGGGAACGAGGGGCCTAAACCCACCTCATCCCTGCCTCCACCAAGAGCGTGAGAAAGGTTGAGTGAGGTGGGGAGATGGCAAGGCATGTTGCCGGGTGAAAAAAACATTTGTCTTAAAGATGACAAGGGTTCACCCCTTGCCGTGGGTTCCTCCCGCGAATGAAAATCCTGGCAAACATCCCTTTTTCATTAAAAAAACATCCCGTACAGGTACCGTTCATGCGAAATGAAAAACATGAACAAGGGGATTACAAATTCTAAAGCTAACAAAGGCCCGAAGGCTTACAAGACTAAAAAGATATAAGGTGCCCGTAATCCCTTTCTTGTCCCTCTCCTCAGGAAATGGAACAAGAAAGCAGAAGGGCAGAAGGGGTGCCTAGACAAGCTACGAGTGGCAGAAGACACCAAGAGAACATCTCGGTGGCCGTCCAAGGGCTGGATGGTGATGGCAGCGCCGGAGGCAGAGCTCGAAGATGAGGCGGCAGGACGGCAACGCGCGACGAAGGCATCGGTGCTCGTGTACTCCGACTTAACGGCCTTGCCGCTCGTCCTCTTCCTCTTTCGCAGCCTTCCTACGCCAGCCGCCCAAGGAGACGACCTCGAGAAGTTCAAGGAGCCGGCAACACGGATGATGGGGTCGCCGGTGCCGCTCGGAGCGGCGCTAGACACCTAGTTGGACCCGTCATCCTGCCGCCCGCTGCCCTTGTCGTCGCTGCCGTTGTCTTCCTCGCCACTTTCCCTTGAGGAGGAGTCTTCATCGCCGGAGGAGCTCTCTACGCAGGACCTCACACGGGTCCTGAAGTGCCCGAAGATCTTGACAGAGAGGAGGCCGCCCTCCATTAGTTTGAAATGGAGAGAGAGCCCATCCGTCAAGCTGTGGAGGCGGGCGAAGGTCTTCCACCCTCGGTGAAGATACATGACGTGAGGGGCGGGGAACTCGATATCGACCCACATGCCACTATTCCCACAACCCCTCATGTGCAGCCGCAGTGCCTGTGGCGGATCCAGCTCCATCTCCCGCGCAAACGTGGTCGGGAGGCGAAGGCGACGGCGCAGCGAATGGCGCAGCCTGACGAAGAATTCATAGGGGTTGTCCCCGGCGTGGCCCTCCATCGGAGGGAGGGCTGCTGGAGGGGGCGAGGCAGATCTGCCGCCCCGTCCTCCTCTCCCTCGAGCACCACGGCGACCACGACCTCGCCCTCACCCCCTTCCTCTAGCGGCTGGCTCCGCCGCTACGATCTCTTGGGGAGGAGTGATGCGCTGTCTGCCGAGACCCTCGCCACCACTGGTGAAGCGTCACCGCGCCCCCTCGTCATGGCAAAAGAAGAAAGGAAGCAGGGATGGGAAGAGGCAGATGGCGAAAGGTTGAGAGGTACCATCCCTCCCGCGCCCCTCTTTATAAAGGGGCGGGGACGAGGCTCAGTCGCCCCCTCTCGGCCAATCCGGCCTCTTGAAGTGACAGCGAGCGGGGCCGTCGACCGCCCTCCCCGCTCCATTGAAGGCGCGTGGGAATCAACCCGCACGCGTGCGACTACCCACGACCCCTACGCCTGTCATTCGCTCTGCATGCAGCGAATGTGGCGCAAGGGGCGGGCGCAATGGGGCGCGTGGAACGACGGTTCATGAACGAGGGCAGTAAATGGGAGGTGGCCCTGCGGTCTCAAGGAGACACGCAAGCCACCTGTTTGCTGTCCACTACAAGGTGACGTCAGCATACCCACGTCATGCGCGCGCACGACCCCCACGTCGCGCGTTCAACATGGGTCGTGGGAAGCGCGGCAGACGGAACAGTGGTCGCGGTAAAAATCCGCCCCAACTGCCCGTGCACCATTCTGGGCCTGGCCCAACAATGTGTTGCGCTTATGTGTGGCCCAGGTCCAGGGGCTCCAATCGGTGTACAAAAGTAGGGACTCTGCTTTTGATCCCTTTACTTGTGCACGGGCAGTCAGAGCCTCCCGCCACAGCCACGCGCAGACACGGTAAGAAAGGGAAGCCGGAGAGGAGCCGAAGCCACAAAACGAACAAAGCAACAACAAGGACCAAGGCCACAAAGATCAGATGGGCGAAGCAGGTTTACCCGGCAAAGACCCTTGTCGAGGTAGCCTCAGCGGCCCTGGCAAGACCCTTGCCGGGGCAGCTCGCCCACGCCAACCGAGTGAGCCACCCTTGAGCCCACCGACGCTTGGCAAACGCATCGGGACGAGGCTCGGGAGGCACCTCTATGGTGGCATGCAAATCTTTGTGAAGACATAGAATACTCGAGATCACGTAAGTATAGGAAGGCAACCATCATCACCGAAGGAACCCACAAGACCCCCAGCAAGATCCTTGCCGGGGACGCCAGTGCGCCACAGCAAGACCCTTGCCGGGCCACACAGCAGGACCCTTGCCGGGCCACCCGACAAGGCCCTCGCCAAGCGCACCGGCAGGGCCGCTGCCAGGCCCGTGCTAGCTAAGTCTTCACCGCCGTTCGCATACAGCTGCCAACCCAACCAGCTGGGCAGGCAACTGCATGGCAGCATGCAATCCTTCGTCGAGGCTCCACCACCGCGCCACCTCAGCTGCCTGCCTGCCTACATGGCACCGCATGCATCGCTGGCCAGGGTGCGTGTCAAAGCGAGGGGGAGAAGAGACAGACGGGATGGGCCTCGCCTCCGTCCCCGATAAAGTGGAGGGACACCTAAGCCTTGCATTTAATGCACCTTGTCCTGTAATACGGGCGATAAGCTCGTGCTACTGTATCACTTTCCACCCCCTGTGTGCCACTGTGGCAGCCCCTTTCGCCTTTAAAAGGAGGCCCATGGCGCACAGAGAAAGGATTCGGCTCTTTCAAACCCCACAGCACCCAGAGCTAGTTCGAGAGCTCAAGAACACTAATACATCCACCAAAGCAGGATCATAGGGTTTTACGCATCATTGCGGCCCGAACCTGGGTAAATCCCCCTTGTGTTGACTGTTAGTCCTGCTCTTCTCACGATCCCCGCACCCTGCAACCGTAGACGGGATTCTAGTGATCCCATAGGTGTCATTTCTCACCGAGAACCATAATGATTTTAGCACGCCACCCAAGGGCGAGTGCTGAAAAATATCCATGCCGGTGAACTCCATGATCGGTGCCCAATTAGATTCTATAGGCACGGACGCACGCGGTTCGGATCCTGTGGCCGGAGACGAGTCCGAGGGTCTGATGACACCACTCTCACAGGAGGTCGAATCAGTGTTCGGCTCATCGCCGATGAGTGTGCAACTTCCGTGGCGGGATCCATCCACCCGCCCTCGGAAGGCAAGATCTTCTCCGGATTGATTCCCAGTGCCCCTGCAGGCGCGATCTCCCGGATACTGTCCGACGGCAGATCGAGGTCATGCCCGTCGTCATCGTTCGGCGCACCTATCATGGGCTCGAATCCGTCGAAGATCAAGTCTCCGCGGATGTCGGCAGTATAGTTCAAGCTTCCAAACCTGACCTGATGGCCAGGGGCGTAGCTATTGATCTGCTCTAGATGGCCAAGCGAGTTCGCCCGCAGTACGAAGCTGCCGAATACGAAGATCTGTCTGGGAAGGAAAACCTCCCCCTAGACCGCATCGTTGAAGATGATCGGAGGAGCCATCAAGCCTTACAGCGACGGCACAGTGGAACTCTCAATGAAAGCACCAATGTCGGTGTCAAAACTGGCGGATCTCGGGTAGGGGGTCCCGAACTATGCGTCTAAGGCTAATGGTAACAGGAGGCAGGGGACACGATGTTTTACCCAGGTTCGGGCCCTCTCGATGGAGGTAATACCGTACTTCCTGCTTGACTGATCTTGATGATATGAGTATTACAAGAGTTGATCTACCACGAGATCATAGATGCTAAATCCTAGAAGCTAGCCTATGATTATGATTGTTGTAGTCCTATGGACTAAACCCTCGGATTTATATAGATACCAGAGGGGGCTAGGGTTACACAGAGTCTGTTACAGAGAAGGAAATCTACATATCCGAATATCCAAGCTTGCCTTCCACGCAAAGGAGAGTCCCATCCGACACGGGACGAAGTCTTCAATCTTGTATCTTCATAGTCCAACAGTCCGGCCAAAGTATATTGTCCGGCTGTCCGAGGACCCCTTAATCCAGGACTCCCTCAGCGCCTCCAGCTTAGCCTCCGCATTTTAAACTTCTCAATCTCAAGGCCAAGGAGCAACGTGAAACCTATGATAGAGCCAAGCGGATGGTTGAGAACACTACAATTTGTAGCTACAGATGCGTGTGTGAGAGAGGACGAGTGCGTGCGTGCACCTCTTCTCTTCCTGTATAATGTACTAAACTCAGAGTACAAGTGTATGTGGGTTGCATTGACCTAGGGAGCTAGAGATGGTGCGTGCGAGAAGTCCTGAGAGATAGGTGTAATGCTTCTGAAAAAAAAGACTAGTCTATAGCTCGCCATGCGGCTATTCCTGTCAAACGCCCCAATAACCGTAAGATATGTATTCGACAGTGGTAGTTATTGCACGTACACAGCAGTAGAAAAAGAACTACCATGGCATATGCTACACCACGCCTGAGAATACGTGCCCATGTTACGCCATCCGAGAATAGTGACGCACTTCGAAACTAGAACCATCAACAAATTTTGAGCTTGCGTCTCGTCACATTCCAAATTAGTACTACTACCACGCTATATTTAATTGCAAACATGTTCACACCGAGCACAACCTAAACAGTTTCCCACTTAGGAACGTATTAGTACTCGATTATAAATACTACTATGCAAAGATGACTACACATTCCTCCTCAACTCCTCATCACAAAAACAAACAAGTCATTCAGCATCCTTCCCTTGCGTCTGCCATGGCCAGCGTGAGTTCTGGGTCGAGAGATTACCACCAGGGAGAGGCGAGCATGGAAGCGGAAGCAAGACAGATGTCCCGCCTCACCGCGAAAGGAGCCGGCATGTCCCGCCATGCGGAAGTAGCAGCACCGAGGTCCTATCGCGCTGCCGAAGCAGCACGAAGGTCCCGCCGTACCGTCGATGCAGCAGACTGGTCCGGCCGTGCCACGGAAGCAGTAGAGATGTCCCGCCGTGCCGCGAATGCAGCAGAGATGTCCCGCCGCGCTGTGGCGACCTGGGAAAATGTCTCGCGGACAGGCGACGACTCTTACAGGCACATGCATGCGATCGTCCATAGCCGGATGGATCAAATCTCTGGCTGAGTGAGGTTGCAGGACAACATGAAAGCCTCGTTTGAACAGGCTATCGACGTCATCCGGCAACTAAGGGAGGGCAATGAGAGGCTCTGGGCCAAGCGCGACCTGCTGAGGGCGAAGATCGTCCGAAGTGCAGACCAGCAGGAGGAGACAAGTGCCCTATTGAAGAGGACCGGCGTCATCATCAAGAAACTTATGGATGAAAATGACATGCTCCACATCGAGTTCCAAAGGCTGGTGGAGGAATCCGTGGATGCTCTCAAGCAGCGTCTTGAAAACACGAAAGAGCTCATCGCCCCTCGCTACAGAGACTAGTTCCCGCGGCCTGCAGCAACGCATCAAGAAAGTAGAGATCAGCTAGCCAGATCATTGTCTTCCTTTTTTTGCCCTTGTGTATTTCGGGCGTAGCCACATGTGGCTTTTTAATTATCTTCCTAATTATGTAAGACAATTATTATCCACTGTCATCGTCCTTATATATTCATCAGTCTTGCTATAAGTCGCAGTAGATGCTATATAGGTCTGTCGGATCTTACATCAAGATTCGTGCTTTCAGATTTTCTTTTTTCTCTCTTAAATCTGAGTCGAGTGAGACATAGCCACGCCATTAAACAGAGGCTCGGGCGCCATTAATGGAGACCTTGGGAGAGAGGTGGACGGCAGATGGAGGTCAAAGGGCTCCCCTCCTGATAAGCACGCGCAGGGGTTTGATCGCACGCCTCTCGTACTCAAATAGCTACCATGAACGGCGCCTCCTAGCTAATAAAAAAGGGGACGCGTGGCGGCACGTAAATGGTAAATAGAATGCCCACGGTTTCAATAATACTTGTGTTTCCGATTGTAACGTGACAGCACTTGTTCCAAAATGACTTTGTTGATTGTTAATGTGTGCACCTTCGCAAATCGGACAGCAAAGTTTCATTATTTTCATGCGTGTTTTGGATTTACAGGAATTAAAAAACTAAGTTTCACCATGTTTCTAGCCCAGCCACGACACCAAGAATTTTGAATTTCATTCCCATTTCTTGCATGGGACCTAGAAATTTACCCGAGGACACACATGTGATTTTTCAACCAACTTTTGTGCACTGGAGCATGTGCTTGTATTTTAAATTTGAATTATGCACACAAAGGTGACACATTCCCTCTCAGAACCACGAGCCTTCTTGAGAGAAGCTCTGGTTTGCAAGAAGCTTATACCAAAATTTGTTCCTATTCGGCCAATTTTTTTACCACAACATGGTAGTACCATGACATGACACCATGCCAAGTTTCATGATTTTCAGGCGTGTTTTGGATTTACAAGAATTTTAAAACCAAGTTTCTCAATGTTCTCGGCCGAGCCACGATGCCCAGATGTTTGAATTTTATTCCCATTTCTTGCATGGGGCCTAGAAATTCACCCGAGGACACAGATGTGATTTTTCAACCAACTTTGGTGCACGGGAGCATGTGCTTGTAGTTCAAATTTTAATTATGCACATTAAATGACCAAAAACTCAATTAATGTATAAAAAAGGCCAAACAAACCCGAAATAATTCCAAAATTTAATTGGGCACTCATGTAGTTCTATGTTGCCTTTGTAAAGAAACTCAAGGGGGGCAGCATATATCATTTCGCACTCAAAGGTGGCACGTTCCCTCTCAGAACCACGAGCCTTCTTGAGAGAAGCTTTGGTTTGCAAGAAGCTTATACCAAAATTTGTTCCTATTCGGCCAATTTTTTTACCACAGCATGGTAGTACCATGACATGACACCATGCCAAGTTCCATGATTTTCAGACGTGTTTTGGATTTACAAGAATTTTAAAACCAAGTTTCTCAATGTCCTCGGCCGAGCCACGACGCCCAGATGTTTGAATTGTATTCCCATTTCTTGCATGGGACCTAAAAATTCACCCGAGGACACAGATTTGATTTTTCAACCAACTTTGGTGCACGGGAGCATGTGCTTGTAGTTCAAATTTGAATTATGCACATTAAATGATCAAAAACTCAACTAATGTATAAAAAAGGACAAACGAACCCGGAAACATTCCAAAATTTAACAGGGTACTCATGTAGTTCTATGTTGCCTTTGTAAAGAAACTCAAGGGGGGGCAGCGTATATCGTTTCGCACTTAAAGGTGGCATGTTCCCTGTCAGAACCACGAGCCTTCTTGAGAGAAGCTTCGGTTTGCAAGAAGCTTATGGGGCTGTTTGGATGGCAGCCCCAAGCTGCCCTTCCAAAATTTTGGTCGTTGACCATAGGTTGGGCCAGTGTTTGGATCGCAGCGAAGTTTTTGGCTCACAACCAACTTTTTGGCCAGCCATTGTGATTCCGCACTAGCGTGTGGGCGAGTTCCCGACGGCTATTTCCTTCGCCAAACTTTTGGCATGCCGTCATTTTGGTCGGGCCGGTGTGGGCATTATCCAAACGGCCCCTACCAAAACTTGTTCCAAATAGGCCAACTTTACCACAACATATTGAAAGTGCGTTAAGTCGACTAGAGGGGGTGAATAGGCGTTTTTTACATTCGTCACTAAGGAATTTCAGGGTGAGGAAATTCCTGAGTCACGAACAATTAGCAGCGGAATAAGTACTTAGATATAAGAATAACATAGCAAAAGTAGAGTCATCAAGATGAAATGAGAACAAACAGAGAGTACAGAAAGCATAAACACAAGATAAGCAGGCTGAAGACAATGTGACTGAAGAAATTGGATTGAGGAAATAGAGAAAGTCTTCAGTCAAAGTCTTCAAACAGTAATGATCAGGTTCATCAACACATGAATGAGGAAATGAAAGGGTTGAGGAAATAGAACCAGTAGGCTTGGTGAAGACAATGATTTGGTAGACCAGTTCCAACTGCTGTGACAGTTGTACGTCTGGTTGGAGCGGCTGAGTATTTAAACTCGAGGACACACAGTCCCGGACACATAGTCCGCACCGTATTCTCCTTGAGCTAAAATCACACAGACCTCACCCAACACTCGTGGTAAGTATTTACAGGTGACTTCCAAACCTTCACAGACTTGGTCACTCGGCAATCCACAATTCCTCTTGGATGCCCAGACCATGATGCCTAACCGTCCGGAGGATACACAGTCCTCAAAGGTAATGATACGTCTCCGTCGTATCTATAATTTTTGATTGTTCCATGCCAATATTATTCACTTTCATATACTTTTTGGCAACTTTTTATATTATTTTTGGGACTAACATATTGATCCAGTGCCCAGTGCCAGTTCCTGTCTATTGCAATTTTTTTGCTTCGTAGAAACCCAATATCAAACGGAGTCCAAAAGGGATAAAAACGGACGGAGATTTTTTTGAAATATTTATGATTTTCTGGAAGTAAAATCAACGCGAAACGGTATCCGAGGTGGGCACCAGGTAGGGGGCGCGCCCTACCCCCCAGGCGCGCCCCTGATCCTCGTAGTCCACCCATAAGGTGGTTGATGCTCTTCTTCTGGCGCAAGAAAGATAATTTTATGACGAAGATCTGGGCGAAAGATTCACCCCAATCGGAGTTACGGATCTCCTGATATAAAGGAAACGGTGAAGGGGTAGAATCTGCCAACGCAGAGAACGCAGAAACAGAAAGATAGATCCAATCTCGGAGGGGCTCTCGCCCCTCCCAAGCCATGGGAGCCAAGGAACAGAGGGGAAATCCTTCTCCCATCTAGGGAGAAGGTCAAGGAAGAAGAAGAAGGATGGGGGCTCTCTCCCCCTCGCTTCCGGTGGCGCCGGAACGCCGCCGGGGGCCATCATCATCACCGCGATCTTCACCAACACCTCCGCCATCTTCACCAACATCTCCACCAACTATTCCCCCCTCTATGCAGCGGTGTAACCTCTCTCTTACCCGCTGTAATCTCTACTTAAACATGGTGCTCAATGCTATATATTATTTCCCAATGATGTATGGCTATCCTATGATGTTTGAGTAGATCTGTTTTGTCCTAATGGCTATTTGATGATCGTGATTGGTTTGAGTTGTATGTTTTTTTATTGGTGCTGTCCTATGGTGCCCTCCGTGTCGCACAAGCGTGAGGGGTTCCCGCTGTAGGGTGTTGCAATACGTTCATGATTCACTTATAGTGGGTTGCGTGAGTGACGGAAACACAAACCCGAGTAAGTAGGTTGTTTACGTATGGGATAAAGGGGACTTGATACTTTAATGCTATGGTTGGGTTTTACCTTAATGAATCTTTAGTAGTTGCGGATGCTTTCTAGAGTTCCAATCATAAGTGCATATGATCCAAGTAGATAAAGTATCTTAGCTTATGCCTCTCCCTCAAATAAAATTGCAATAATGATTACCGGTCTAGTTATCGATTGCCTAGGGACAAATAACTTTCTCGTGACAACAAGCTCTTTACTTTTACTAATTTAGTTGTGTCTTTATCTAAACAGCCCCTACTTTTTATTTACGTGTTCTTTACTTTCTTGCAAGCCTATCCTATCACACCTACAAAGTACTTCTAGTTTCATACTTGTTCTAGGTAAAGCGAACGTCAAGCGTGCGTAGAGTTGTATCGGTGGTCGATAGAACTTGAGCGAATATTTATTCTACCTTTAGCTCCTCGTTGGGTTCGACACTCTTACTTATCGAAAGAGGCTACAACTATCCCCTATACTCGTTGGGTTCTTATTTGTTCTCTATCTTTATTTATGGATATGGAACACAAAATACCAAAAAAATTAGGTGTAGTGGCTACTCATGAGGATGGGGTAACTCCTAAAACCCTCGATTCTCATTATGCGAGAGATATTATATACTACTTTGATAATCCTGAGAAAACCCCATTCAACTTTATAATGGGAGTAACGTTGGATCAATGTGAATACTTTAGGGATTATCGCTTAACACAAAAAGGGAAACTATTATGGGATCAAATTCATTTATTGAAGTGGTATGCTTGGAAACTATGCGTGGAATATGATTATACTTGTTGCTCTAGGATGAATTCTCCGCACCTTTCCTTTTCATGCAAATTTAATGATAATAAAACCTTAGCTTCTTATGCTAATGGTATATATGATTACTATGATGTGGAACAAATAGAAGAATTTGTTGCTTTTATGGGTGCTTATGAAATTGAAGCTATGTGTAAAGAGTTTGAGGATTATGATGATGTTGTTAATAGATCTGAAAATTTAGCTATCCTCAAATATTGCTATGAGAATTATAAATACAATTATGCAATTGATGCACTTATTGAGAAAGTCTCCGCTGTCCAAGAAGAGACTAATATTTTGCCGGAAGCTATGGAAGAAGAAATTGATGAAACTATGAGCTCATTGGATGAAAAAGATGATGAGGAGAGCGAAGAACAAGAGGAGGAAGAGCGGATTGATCACCCGTGCCCACCTTCTAATGAGAGTAACTCTTCAACTCATACATTGTTTAATTCCCCTTCGTGCTTACCGAAGGATGATTGCTATGATGACTATTATGATCCCATTGATTATCTTGAAATATCCCTTTATGATGATGCTTGTGACCAAGATGCCAATATGAATTATGCTTATGGAGATGAACTTGCTATAGTTCCTTATGTTACACATGAAATTGTTGCTATTGCACCCACGCATGATAGTCCTATTATCCTTTTGAATTCTCCAAACTACACTATATCGGAGAAGCTTGCGCTTATTAAGGATTATATTGATGGGTTGCCTTTTACCCTTGCACATGATGATTTTGATGAATGTAATATGCATGTGCTTGCTGCTCCTACTTGCAATTATTATGAGAGAGGAACTATTTCTCCACCTCTCTATGTTTCCCATACTATGAAATTGCAAGAAACTGCTTATACTATGCATTGGCCTTTACTCGGTGTGTATGAATTGTTCTCTTATGACATGACGATGCATAGGAAGAGAGTTAGACTTCATTGTTGCATGATATATGTTACTTTGTGCTCACTACTAAATTACAAATCATTGTTAATTAAAATTGGCTTTGATACCTTGGGATCCGGGTGGATTCATTACTTGAGCACTATATGCCTAGCTTAATGGCTTTAAAGAAAGCACTGCCAGGGAGACAACCCGGAAGTTTTAGAGAGTCATTTATTTCTGTTGAGTGCTTTCATATAGTTTAAAAACAGAAAAATAAAGAGGGGAACCTAAAACTTTTCAAAACGGAAAGTGAAAGTGAGAAAGACAAGCATTGTTGAAGTGGGAGCTAGCCTTGGACTTTGTTCATGCTCACGGAGACTTTGTGAATCTTGATTACAGAAACTTTTCAACAAAAATAATTATCCCCTTGTATAATTCCATTGTATTATAAAAATAATGTGCCAAGGTTTGCCTTTAGGATGTTTACAATGTTTGTTGGTTTGTGCGGTGCAGGACAGAAACTTTGTCTGTAGTGTGCGATTTTACATTTTTAACTGAAACGTCAATTAGTTCTGATTCTTTTTGAAATGTCTTGCTATATAACTTGTTTATTTTTCCTAATTTTGGTAGGATTTTTGTGGTAACAGAAGTATGGTGGATGTTCAGATTGCTACAGACTGTTCTGTTTTAGACAGATTCTGTTTTTTGATGCATAGTTTGCTTGTTTTGATGAATCTATCAATTTATATCAGTGCATTAAGTCACGAAAAAGTTATATTACAGTAGACACAATGCAAAAAAAATATGAATTGGTTTGCAACAGTACTTAGAGTGGTGATTTGCTTTATTATACTAACGGATCTTACCGAGTTTTTTGTTGAAGTTTTGTGTGGATGTAGTGTCTAATCGAAGATGTTTCGATGTGAGAAGAAGGAAGAGAGGCAAGAGCTCAAGCTTGGGGATGCCCAAGGCACCCCAAGTAAATATTCAAGAAGACTCAAGCGTCTAAGCTTGGGGATGCTGGGGAGGCATCCCCTCTTTCTTCAACAAGTATCGGTATGTTTTCGAATTAGTTTCGTTCGTGCATTATGTGCAAGTCTTGGAGCATCTTTTGCAATTAGGTTTTTATTTTTATTTTATGCACCATGATAGTATGAGATAATCCTTGGTTGATTTATAGAATGCTCATTGCACTTCACTTATATCTTTTGAGTATGGCTTTATCGAATGCTTCATGTGCTTCACTTATATCATTTGAAGTCTGGATTGCCTGTTTCTCTTCATATAGACAACCGCCATTTGTAGAATGCTCTTTTGCTTCACTTATACTTGTTAGAGCGTGGGCATATCTTTTGTAGAAAGAATTAAAGTCTCTTGCTTCACTTATATCTATTTAGAGAGATGGCAGGAATTGGTCATTCACATGGTTAGTCATAAAATCCTACATAAACTTGTAGATCGCTGAATATGATATGTTTGATTCCTTGCAATAGTTTTGCGATATAAAGATGGTGATATTAGAGTTATGCTAGTGGGTGGTTGTGGATTGTAGAGACACTTGTGTTGAGGTTTGCAAGTCCCGTAGCATGCACGTATGGTAACCGTTGTGTGACAAATTTGAAGCATGGGGTGTTTCTTTGGTTGTCTTCCTTATGAGTGGCAGTCGGGGATGAGCGATGGTCTTTTCCTACCAATCTATCCCCCTAGGGGCATGCGTAGTTGTACTTTGCTTCGAGGGATAATAAACTTTTGCAATAAGTATATGAGTTCTTTATGACTAATGTGAGTCCATGGATTATACGCACTCTCACCCTTCCATCATTGCTAGCCTCTTCGGTACCGTGCATTGCCCTTTCTCACCTCGAGAGTTGGTGCAAACTTCGCCGGTACTATACACCCACCATTTACCTTCCTCCAAACATCCACCATACCTACCTATCATGGCATTTCCATAGCCATTCCGAGATATATTGCCATGCAACTTCCATCATCATCATATACATGACTTGAGCATTCATTGTCATATTGCTTTGCATGATCGTAAGATAGCTAGCATGATGTTTTCATGGCTTGTCCATTTTTTTGATGTCATTGCTACGCTATATCATTGCACATCCCGGTACACTGCCGGAGGCATTCATATAGAGTCATATCTTTGTTCTAGATATCGAGTTGTAACATTGAGTTGTAAGTAAATAAAAGTGTGATGATCATCATTATTAGAGCATTGCCCCAGTGAGGAAAGAATGATGGAGACTATGATTCCCCCACAAGTCGGGATGAGACTCCGGACGAAAAAAAAGAGAAAGGCCAAAAAAAGAGAAGGCCCAAAAAAAAGAGAAAGAAAAAAAACAAAAAAATGAGAGAAAAAGATAGAAGGGGCAATGTTACTATCCTTTTACCACACTTGTGCTTCAAGTAGCACCATGTTCTTCATGTAGTGAGTATCATATCTTGTGCTTCAAAGTAGCACCATGTTCTTCATATAGATTGTCTCCTATGTTGTCACTTTCATATACTAGTGGGAATTTTCATTATAGAACTTGGCTTGTATATTCCAACGATGGGCTTCCTCAAATGCCCTAGGTCTTCTTGAGCAAGCAAGTTGGATGCACACCCACTTAGTTTCTTTTGTTGAGCTTTCATACACTTATAGCTCTAGTGCATCCATTGCATGGCAATCCCTAATCCTCACATTGATATCTATTAATGGGCATCTCCATAGCCCGTTGATACGCCTAGTTGATGTGAGACTTTCTCCTTTTTTGTCTTCTCCACATAACCTCAATTATTATATTCTATTCCACCTATAGTGTATATCCATGGCTTGCGCTCATGTATTGCGTGAGGGTTGAAAAAGCTAAAGCGCGTTAAAAAGTATGAACCAATTGCTCGGCTCGTCATCGGGGTTGTGCATGATGGGAGCATTTTTTTGTGACGAAAATGAAGCATGGCCAGACTATATGATTTTGTAGGGATAAGCTTGCTTTGACCTTGTTGTTTTGAAAAGACATGATTGCTTTATTGGTACACTCGAAGTATTATTGTTTTTTATGTCAAATGATAGACTATTGCTTTGAATCACTCGTGTCTTAATATTCATGCCATGATTAGACATATGATCAAGATTATGCTAGCTAGCATTCCACATCAAAAATTATTCTTTTTTATCATTTACCTACTCGAGGACGAGCAGGAATTAAGCTTGGGGATGCTGATACGTCTTCGTCGTATCTATAATTTTTGATTGTTCCATGCCAATATTATTCACTTTCATATACTTTTTGGCAACTTTTTATATTATTTTTGGGACTAACATATTGATCCAGTGCCCAGTGCCAGTTCTTGTCTGTTGCATGTTTTTTGTTTCGCAGAAACCCAATATCAAATGGAGTCCAAACGGGATAAAAATGCGTCTCGTCAGATTTTTTTGGAATATTTATGATTTTCTGGAAGTAAAATCAACGCGAAACGGTATCCGAGGTGGGCACGAGGTAGGGGGGGGCGCGCCCTACCCCCCAGGCGCGCCCCTGACCCTCGTGGTCCACCCATAAGGTGGTTGATGTTCTTCTTCTGGTGCAAGAAAGATAATTTTATGACGAAGATCTGGGCGAAAGATTCACCCCAATCGGAGTTACGGATCTCCAAATATAAAGGAAACGGTGAAGGGGTAGAATCTACCGACGCAGAGAATGCACAAACAGAGAGATAGATACAATCTCGGAGGGCTCTCGCCCCCTCCCAAGCCATGGGAGCCAAGGAACAGAGGGGAAACCCTTCTCCCATCTATGGAGAAGGTCAAGGAAGAAGAAGAAGGATTGGGGCTCTCTCCCCCTCGCTTCCGGTGGCGCCGGAACGCCGCGGGGGCCATCATCATCACCGCGATCTTCACCAACACCTTCGCCATCTTCACCAATATCTCCACCAACTCTTCCCCCCTCTATGCAGCGGTGTAACCTCTCTCTTACCCACTGTAATCTCTACTTAAACATGGTGCTCAACGCTATATATTATTTCCCAATGATGTATGGCTATCCTATGATGTTTGAGTAGATCTGTTTTGTCCTAATGGCTATTTGATGATCGTGATTGGTTTGAGTTGTATGTTTTTTTATTGGTGCTGTCCTATGGTGCCCTCCGTGTCCCGCAAGCGTGAGGGGTTCCCGTTGTAGGGTGTTGCAATACGTTCATGATTCGCTTATAGTGGGTTGCGTGAGTGACGGAAACACAAACCCGAGTAAGTATGTTGTTTACGTATGGGATAAAGGGGACTTGATACTTTAATGCTATGGTTGGGTTTTACCTTAATGAATCTTTAGTAGTTGCGGATGCTTGCTAGAGTTCCAATCATAAGTGCATATGATCCAAGTAGAGAAAGTATGTTAGCTTATGCCTCTCCCTCAAATAAAATTGCAATAATGATTACCGGTCTAGTTATCGATTGCCTAGGGACAAATAACTTTCTCGTGACAACAAGCTCTTTACTTTTACTAATTTAGTTGTGTCTTTATCTAAACAGCCCCTACTTTTTATTTACATGTTCTTTACTTTCTTGCAAGCCTATCCTATCACACCTACAAAGTACTTCTAGTTTCATACTTGTTCTAGGTAAAGCGAACGTCAAGCGTGCGTAGAGTTGTATCGGTGGTGGATAGAACTTGAGCGAATATTTATTCTACCTTTAGCTCCTCGTTGGGTTCGACACTCTTACTTATCGAAAGAGGCTACAACTATCCCCTATACTTGTGGGTTATCAGGTAACAAGCATCGGTTCCACACAGGAACAATCTCTTCAGTGATGCTCAATCACTTTAGGTTTGTAGGTGTTTGGGTTTGGGATTTGGGTTTTCCTCACGATGATTTTCGCTCAAAGTCGTCGGAGGATGGGATGCTCTCAATTAACAAGTGTCAGTTTCTCTTAGAGCAGCCAACCAGCAAGTGGTTGTAGGGGGAGGCTATTTATAGCCTAGGGAGCAGCCCGACATGATAAGACATAAATGCCCTTCAATGACATGACCATTAGGTCGTAGGATATTTTGGACAGCTGGCGCGTAGCATAGCAACGGTCGAATTTGAGGTACGAATTCCTCAGGGCTATCATGTTCCTCACTGTGTAGGCAATCCGCACTGGCAAATTTCTAACTCCTCAGTCAGAACAAATTCCTTAGAGACTAGAAGATCTTTGTCTCTGTCACTGAAGAAATTGATTGAACTGATATGAGATTTCCAATGGCTTCACTCGAAAGGATTGGGTAGGTGTAGGATTTTGAGATGAGCGTCACTTGGAAATCGGTTTCCTTAGTATTACCTCGGCCCCCTTTAACAGTACGGTGTTTCCTATGACTCAAGAAAGACAAAATGAAACTACAAAAACAAAAGTCTTCATGCTTCATAATCCTCGCATGAATATCTAAGTCTTCAAGGTCACACCAATTTCATCACTTTCAAAGTCTTCAGGAGAACCAAATTCTTCAGCTGAAGACATTTATTTTGAGGGGTCGACTTTCACTATAAATATCAAACTCCTCATTGAGTTATAGAGCCTGTGTACACTCACAAACATATTAGTCCCTTAACCTATAAGTCTTAATACACCAAAATCACTAAGGGGCACTAGATGCACTTACAATCTCCCCCTTTTTGGTGATTGATGACAATATAGGTTAAGTCTTCAGGGATAAACATATTAATTGAAAGTTCTCAATATTGAGGAATTTGATTGCAAGATATAGAAGAACTCCCCCTGAAGATGTGCATAGTGAGGAATTTGCTTCTAAAGCAATGCACTTTTGAAGAGTGGAATCATGGAGATCTCCCCCTATATCTTGTAATTCATACACACATTTAACATATCGAATGAAGAATTTTAATTGCATGATGAAATATGGTGACTGATGTAATTCAGCATGGTGCATAACATATAAGAGGAAATAGCATGCAGAAAAACAGAGCAAAAGTATCAGGTCACCATCGGACTTAAGTTTACAACTCGATCCAATAAACAGTTCAGAAGAGCGAGAGTTGCAGCTTAACAAAAAACGGCCATATAGATAGACCCGCTTGAAGACTAACTCAAATTTCTCCCCCTGTGTCATCCAATGACCAAAAGGGACGAAAAGTGAGGACTAACGCCCCTGAAGAATATCATCACGAAGTTGGTGGAGGAGCGCCAGTGTTGTTGGGGTCGGTTGTTAGAGTAGGGCCTGCTGTAGTGACGTCCAAATCTTCATTTTCATCAGTGTCGCGCGATGAAGAAAATGAGCTGGCTACGAAGGGAGGAACCTTGACTTTCTTGAATTTCTTTGCCGGCGGCTTAGACCAGTCAAAGTCCTGCTTGAAGCCCCTCTGCTTAAGATCTTCGTCGCTGTAGAGATGAGTCAGAACAGCCCAGGTGCGATCAAATACTTCATGGAGGTAGTAGTGGTTCTTCTTCACTGAATTGTGTGTAGCATTCATGTTTTGAATAATTGAACCAAACTGACGCTTGACCCATTTGTGATTGCAATCGACCTTCTGATGAAGACTGAGGAGAAGCTCACGATCAGTCATCACCCTTGGAGTTGTGGCTTGAGGATTTTGCTTTGAGGCATTGGCAGCAGAATCATGAGTGGCAGAGTCATCATTGGTGGAGTAGGATGCAGCTTTACGGAACTGTCCATCAAATGGACGAGTTCCTTCATCAATAACAGCAGTGGCCTTGCCCTTTTCATCAGCTGAGGAAAACGTCCGTTTGAGGACTTCAATGGGGGGCAAGTAACTGCCATGGTTGAGTGTGTCATCCCTGTAATTGATTGAAGACCTTGATCTGAGGAATGTCATAATGCAGGGAGCGTAAGGCTTCAATTCAAAAGGAGACAATGCAACATTTGCCATAGTCCTCATGAAGAAGTCATGGTAGTTTATTGGAATACCGTGCATTATATTGAATAGCAGATTCTTCATGATGCCAACGACTTCTTCTGCATTAGAGTCGTGGCCTTTAATAGGACTCAATATCTCGGTCAAAATGCGATAGACAGTCCGTGGCACATATTGCAATTCCTTCATGAGGAATTTGGTCCTTGGGGCTTGACCGGGCTTCAGTGGCTTCATCAACACTTGCATGTAGTGATCTGTGAGTTCGGGTTCATGATACATAAGACGCGGTCCTTCAAGGGGAGGACTGACAGGCAGGGCATGAAGCAACTCAGAGGCCGGTGCTTTGAAGTGAGTGTTTTCTATCATCCAGTCCAACACCCAAGAGTTTATATCATCATAACTTCCGGCGATGTGTAGCATTGCATAGAACTGAAGAATTAGCTCGTCATTCCAATCACATATATCAGTGTAGAAGTTGAGTAGTCTAGCGTCATGAAGAACACTGAGGACTGGTGTGAAGCACGGCAGCGATTCCATGTCCACATGAGGAATATGCTCATGGTCGAAGACTTTGTCCTTATCAAAAAGCAGTGAAGAATAGAAGTTTGCTTGGCTGGCAGTCCAGAAGCGCTTCCTTCGAAGACGAGCAGAGTCATATGGGTTGAATTCTGTGAAGAACACATGCTCGTGGAAGAAGTCATCAGCTTTGAACTTCGGCGTCTTCGAGAATGGATTATTTGGCTTTAGCTGAGGAGTATCAGTCAATTCCAGCACAGCTTCAGGAATCACATTCTCAGGAACCACAGGCTGAGGAATTTCAGTTTCTACTTCAGTAGCAGCCTGGGTCTCCATTTCTTCAGCAGCTTTATCATCAGCACTAGTGGCTGGAATTTCTTCAGGAATGGAAGGAGTAGTGCGAGTTTCATCAGAGCCCATTTGAACTTCAGTATGCACTGGGGACTGAGGAATTTTTTGCAGTGGTGTGAACAAGGGAGAGTTGGGGTGCTGACTTTCCCAAAAGTCATCATTCATCACAGGTGTGGTGCTCCCAATGTTCACGTCTTCATTTTCATCACTCAATTCTTCAATGCCTGCCTCTTCAACTTTGAACTGAAGCATTGGCGACGATACTAGAGGGGTTGAAGTGACATGGTCCACTTCAATTTCTTCATCCATCTACTATGTCGAAGCAGCAAAAGGATCTTCTTCATCGGATTCACTTGGAATCACATAATCTTCACGAGAAGGAATGATTTCCTTTGTGGCATGCTTGAAAGAGGAACAACATCAATTGGATTTTCAAGTGAGCTGGTCAAACTCTTTGCCTTCTTGGGAGCATAAGACTCTGAGGAAGTAGATGTTTTCCTTTTCTTCAGTGCAGCTCGCTCCGCAGCCTTGGTTTTCTTCACTCCTAATGCAGAAGGAAGAATAGGACTTGGTGTTGGCATTGGTGCAGGAGGAGCAAAGGAAATTGGTGCAATTTTCTTTAGGCACAATTGATGCAGTTGTCTTGACTTGTTTAGTTTCCATAGGCGCGACTTCAGATGGTTCAGCTGGCCTGACTTGTTCTTCAGGCACAACACTAGAGGTTGCCCTGGCAATTTCTTCAGCGGCTAGAATTGCTTCATCAGCCCTGGTGCTTGCAGTTTCATCAGCAGCCTGATTTTCATCAGTGGTGCTGGCATGTTCTTCAGTTGACTGTGCAGATGCTTTAGCCTGAGAAATTTCAATATGCGTTGGATCAACAACATTGGAAGTAATCCCTTCACCATTTTGACGAATCTGACTTTGGCTCCCAGCCATTCTGCCTTGTAGGTGTCAAATTCATCACTTGGCTTCTTGATCTCAGATTGCAGAGCGATAAGTTGTTCAGGCGATAGTGTAAGAACTTGTCCTTCAGAAAGCGTTGTTTCTTGTATTGGGCTTTCGTCACAGACCTGGCTTTCTCAAATTTCCATTTCTCTTCAGAGATGAAAGCCGTCAACATGTGACTTTGACCAGGTGTGAGGTTTAACTCTGGCAAGGGAGTGTTTGGGTAATTGTGCCAGAGGTCAATGAAGTCCAGGATCTTCTTCAGATCCAACAGGAGGGGCACAGCACTGCCCTTGGCACTAGCGGCCCTTTGATGTCTGTCTCTGATCATATTGGCTGATTCTTCATCATCAGCTTCGTCGTCATCTGACGACATTTGGAAGACAACCTGCTTCTTGTGAGGACTTGGTTTGGTGCCTCGTCCAGCAGTTGCCTTTGTCTTCAGCAAAGTGGGGCCTATTGAAGACTGGGGAGGAGCTGAAGAACTTGCAGAAGCTCCTAAGGCAATTGAGATGTTTGTGGTCCTTTGGCAAGAGGCAAGATGCACAGGTGTCGAGGACTTTGCCGGAGGAGCTGAGGGTTTTGCAACCTGAGGAACTGGAGCAGCTTGAGGAATATGCCATGAGGGCATAGATGAGCTTGGCCGTGAGGGCATTGCTGAACTTGGCCTTAAGGGCATTGCTAAGGAAGGTGGTTTGCATGCAGGCTTCTTAGGCATAGCCTTCTTGCTTGTGGAGGCCTCAGCAGCGGCAGCAGCTAAGTCTTCATTGAATTTCCTCATAGCTTCTTTGGCATCTTTGGCCAACTTGGCTTGCCGCTTGGCCCATTCATCAGCATAGTCCTCACCACGCTTGATGCTAGTGGGATCAGCAATTTGGCCAGGTGCCAACGGAGGTCTTGGGCAAGGAGGGTTTAGAGCGAATTTCTTCATGTACTTTGGAGTAACATATATGTACTCCCTCCATTCCCGTGCCCATCTTTGTTTTATTTTTTGAATGCGCACCTTGCGCTCATTCTTCGTTTCCTTTCCATGAGTTGCCTCATCTGGTGTGCAATACCCTGCATAGATGTCAGCAGGTATCTCAAAAGCAGTGTTGACTTCCAGTTTCTTCCCTCCCTTATGAGGTCTCTTGCCATCTGCCATTTTCTTCATCTGAGGATTTTGAACTATTGAGTTCTCTGAAGAAGTATGCATCTTTTCTTCAAGGAACGCTGCAAATGAGTTAAGTTGATGAGAACCTAGTGATTCAGCAGCAGACATGTGTACCTGTGAACAGAGTATAGGTGCGAAGAATTTGGAGAGGTCATATGCGTTCTCAGAAGTTTTAGCAAAACGGAACAAGTTTGAGGAAATTGACCAGATATGTCATGAAGAATTCACTAAGCGTTCTTTGACTTAGGTTCCAGAGTTGTATGGATTGTGAAATTCACACAATTGAGGAATCTTTAAAAAACGTCACTTAGAGAAACAAATCAAGAACAGATGATTGTGTGAGGTGTTTGGAGTGTGGAAGTTGAAGAATAAACACCTTTTGAAGATTTTATGGAAATCATCAAAATCAACAAAGGCAGTAAAAGTAACTTTTAATTACCCTTGACGAAGAACACGACAAACTGAGTGTGTAGATTGGAAGTTCGTCATTCCAGATCTTCCACGCCCTAACTTGGCAGAGGAAGACAGCTACGGCGGCAGCAAAGTGAAGATATCCGTGGCCGGCGCGAGTACGATGGTGACGAGGTCGAGGCAGTGAAGCTCTTCCTCACCGACAATGATGAAGGTAGCGGCGGCGCTAGGGCTTGAGAGCTCAAGCGAGGGGAGTGGGATCGAGCGGGGTAAATGCAGCCTGAGGAGGGTGAGGGGTATTTTTAGCCGAGGTGAAAAACCGCTCGCCCAAGGAAAATATACGAACGTGCACCTGACCCTTCCCATCCTAGCGACATGTGTTACCCACGTACAGTGTGGTGGAGATCGTGTGAGATCATGGGTGAATAGATAACTCTTATCGCGGCATGTGTAACGGTTTGGGCGGCAAAAGCCGAAAATTTAGATAAGAATATTTTAAAGTTTTGTTGCAAATTCTTCAGATGACAAGGACACAGTGAAGATTTTGAACGGGTTTCAAATAGAATGCACATGAAGAATTTGTGAACAGACTGGGTTGAGTTTAGCATAGAGGGGGAAAGGGTCCGATCCCATTCACTTAGCAGAAAAGCCAACTTGAAGAATTAGCAATAAGTGAATGCAGTAGAGGACATAAAAACTCAAGTATATATATATAGTCAATGAAGAACAACGACGGAAAGAGTGAAGACAATGCAAAGTTTAAGAAATTGAACAACTGAGGAATTTCAAAAATAAAAAAACTCAAATTGAAGATTTTTAACTTTGGTTGCTGGCGTAACCCACCGTATAAGAATTATAATTTCAGACACCGCGTACAATTGTCATAGGGTTCTGAGAATCAAATTCTTCATTAATTTCTTTACACTTAGAGGGTTAGTCTTCATTGATTGAAGAAAAACGTTACTTCGTGTGTTGCACATCTAAGTCATCAAGTTTGCATAAGTGTTAGGATGTGTGTCTTTCTCAAAGAACATTCGAAGATTCCAAGATATTTAGCTCACACCATAACTTGCTAAATCTCTTCTCATCCAAGGGCTTTGTGAAGATATCGGCCAGCTGGTCTTCAGTATTTGTGTGGTCGATAGAGATGTCGCCCTTCAACACATGGTCACGAAGAAAATGATGATGAATCTGGATGTACTTTGTCTTCGAGTGCTGAACTAGGTTGTGAGAAATCTTGATAGCACTCTCATTGTCGCGGTAGAGTGGCACATTCTTCACATTGATGCCATAGTCCTTGAGGGTTTGCTTCATCCATAGCAATTGAGCACAGCAGGATCTAGCAGCAATGTACTCAGCTTCAACAGTGGAGAGTGATACGCAGTTCTGCTTCTTCAAGGACCAACATACCAAGGATCGTCCGAGGAAATGACATGTGCCTGACGTTGACTTGTGGTCCACCAGATCACCAGCATAGTCAGAGTCAGAATATCCAATGAGATCAAAGGAAGAGCCCTTGGGATACCATAATACAAGTGTTGGAGTGTGAGCTAGATATCGAAGAATATGCTTCATAGCCTTATGGTGTGATTCCTTCGGTGTTGCTTGAAATCAGGCACACATGCAAACACTAAGCATAATATCTGGCCTAGATGCACATAGGTACAATAAAGAGCCAATCATGGAGCGGTATACCTTTTGATTGAAGTCTTTACCATTTTCATCGGTGCATAGATGGCCATTTGTGGGCATAGGGATTTTGACGCCTTTGCAATCTTGCATGCTAAATTTCCTCAACACATCCTTGAGTTATTTCTCCTAAGATATGAATATTCCATTGTGTTGTTGATGAATTTGAAGACCTAAGAAGAATTTCAACTCTCCCATCATAGACATTTGATATTCCTCACTCATCATATAGGCAAATTTGTGACTGTAACGTTGGTTAGTACAGCCAAAGATAATATCATCAACATATATTTGGCACACAAATAATTCATCATCATAAGCTTTGGTGAAAAGAGTTGGGTCAAGTGAATCGGGTTTGAAGCCTCTCTTCATGAGGAATTCCTTCAGTGTGCCATACCACGCCCGAGGTGCTTGCTTGAGGCCATAGAGGGCCTTGTTGAGTCTGTAGACGTGATCTCGAAATTTTGGATCCTCAAAACCTAGTGGTTGAGAAAAATATACTTCTTCCTCAAGATTACCATTGAAGAATGCACTTTTCACATCCATTTGATGTAAGATGATATTATGATGGTTAGCATAAGCAAGCAATATGCGAATAGCTTCAAGTCTAGCAACAGGTGCAAAAGTTTCATCGAAAGCAATTCCTTCAACCTGTGTGTAGCCTTGAGCTACGAGACGAGCTTTATTCCTTGCCACAAGGCCATTTTCATCTTGTTTGTTGTGGTAGATCCATTTGGTACCAATGATGTTGTGCTTGCGTGGGTCTGGTCGCTTGACAAGCTCCCACACATTGTTGAGCTCGAATTGATGCAATTCATCTTGCATGGCTTGAATACACTCAGATTCCATGAATGCTTCATCAACTTTAGTAAGCTCTGTGATAGAGACAAACGCAAAATGCCCACAAAACTTAGATAAGTGTGAAGCTTTTGAGCGCATGAGAGGACCTGGTGCGTTGATGTCGTCGATGATTTTCTCGATCTGCACTTCATTTGCAATGCGAGGATGTGCAGGTTGACGACTTTGCTTAGGCCCAGCAATTTCTTCAGGACCATTTTCTTCAGCAGCACCAGTGTGATTTTCTTCACGATCCGGAATGACTTCTTCAGCAGATTCTTCGGTAGGGATGATATCCTCAGTAGCTTTGAGCTTGATGGATTCCTCAGGTGACATTTCATCTAGCACGAGAGGTAGGTGCTCTCTTTGTGAGCCATTAGTGTCATCAAACAACACATCTATAGTTTCAACAATCTTGTGATGATTGATGTTGAAGACTCTATAGGTGTGCAAGTCCTTTCTGTAACCAAGCATAAAACCCTCATGTGCTTTCTGTGCAAATTTAGAGTGATGGTGAGGATCTCTAATCCAGCATTTAGCATCGAAGACTTTGAAATAACTTACATTGGGTTTCTTGTCAGTGAGGAGTTCATATGAGGTCTATTTGAAGAATTTGTGAAGATATACCCTGTTGATGATGTGGCATGCAGTATCAATAGCTTCAGGCCAAAAGCACTATGGTGTCTTGTATTCATCAAGCATGGTGCGAGCCATCTCAACAAGGGTTTTGTTCTTGCGCTCCACGACGCCATTCTGCTGAGGAGTATAGGGAGCAGATAACTCATGAGTAATACCAAGTATATCAAGATATTTATCAAGAGCAGTGTTCTTGAACTCAGTTCCATTATCACTCCTGATATGCTTGATCTTCACACCGAAGTTAGTAGAAGCTCTTGAGGAAAATCGTTTGAAGACTTCCTGCACTTCATTTTTGTAAGTGATGATATGCACCCATGTGTAACGAGAATAGTCATCAAATATGACAAAGCCATATAATGATGCAAAACTAGGGAACGTGGCATAATGAGTAGGGCCAAAGAGATCCTTATGAAGTAATTCAAAGGGACGAGAAGTGGTCATGATAGTCTTCGAGGGATGCTTGGCTCTGGTGATCTTTCCAGCCTCACAAGCCCCACAAAGATGAACTTTGAGGAATTTGACACCCTCGATGCCAATTACATGCTTCTTCTTTGCGAGTGTATGCAAGTTCCTCATCCCAGCATGACCAAGTCGTCGATGCCATAGCCAGCATTCTGAAGCTTTTGCAATTAGACATGTGGCAGGCTGTGGTTCTACAGAGAAATCAACAATATACAAGTCTGCTTTCCTAAAGCCTTCGAAGACTTTGGAATTGTCAAATTCCATCAACACAATGCAATGATATTTGCCAAAGACGACAACCATATCAAGATCACAAAGCATTGAGATAGACATTAGGTTGAATCCTAAGGACTCAACAAGCATGACTTTGTCCATGTGTCTATCCTTTGAGATCGCAACCTTACCTAGACCCAATACCTTGCTTTTGCCTTTGTCAGCGTAGGTGATATGCTTCAGATGAGATGGTGACAACTCAGTGTCCATCAACAAGTTCCTATCACTGGTCATGTGGTTTGTACATCCACTGTCGAGGACCCACTTAGTAGCTTTAGGTTGTTCATCCTGCAGATGAATTAGTGCAACTTACGAACCCATATACTTCATTAGTGAAGAATATGATATCAATTTCATCAACAATAACAGATAAAGCAATATGAGGACGAGAGAAATGAGTGATTCATTTCTTCATGATTAGCTTGCATCCATTCAAGCACATTCAGGTCTCCAGCAAATTCTTCAGACAATTAAGTTCATTTGGAGACCTCACCCTGCATAAGAGATTAGTTCCTTTTCTTCACCACCCACATTTGGAGGGGTGGCAAAGAGTTCATCATTCTGCGAGCTCCATAAGAAAAAGATGGCATTGAAGCCATCGCACTTCGTTTCACAGAAGAATGGTTAGGATAAGCATATGAATAAGTAGAGAAATTCTTCGAGGACTTATGAACATAATGGTTTGAAGAATAATGCACATATTCATAGCCTTTAGACTCTCCCTACAAAACAGAAGTGTTAGCACGATGATGTTCATGTGAGGGTTCTGATCCATGTGAAGAATTTGGTCCATATGAAGAATTTGATCTGGGGTTCCTTTTCTTCATAGGTGGTGTCATGATGAAATTCAGCTGAAGATTTTCAAGGCACTTTTTGGGAACCTAGATTTTCTTCATAGGGTGACCGTTCCTGCAGTTAGTTCCAACATATCGAGCAAATACTTCACCATTATGATTCTTGAACAATTTATAGTTGGATTCAAATGACTCATCATAGGAGTATGAAGAATCACAAGTAAAGCCAGATAGAGTGCATGGATCTACAGGAGTTCCTTTCGTAGCAACCCATCGGGTTTTGGGATACTTCTCAAGTTTTCAGTAGGTCCCATCAACATTGATTTTCCTCTCAAAGGCAATACCCTCTTTCCTAGGGTTCCTGTTCAAGATCTGATTTTTGAGCACATCACAAAGAGTCTGATGCCCTTTGAGGCTTTTGTAAATGCCTGTCACATACAATTCCTTCAGCCCTGCATTATCGTCAGTGATACTTGTGGTATCCTCAGATGAGGAATTTGTGACCACAGAGACAGTTGAAGAATTTGCAGCAATAGAAGCATTTGAACATTCAGGAGAAGAATTAGCAGATTCACGCTCAATGCATTTCAGACATGGTGGAATAAATTCTTCCTGAGCGGAACTGATCTGTTGAGAAAGCAATGTATCATTTTCCTTTTGAAGATCTTCATAACTCACTTTTAACTTCTCAAGATCTTGCTTTCTCTGAAGAAATTCATAAGAAAGCTTCTCATGATCAGTTAAGAGAGTGTTATGATGATTTTGAAGGTTGTCAAACCTAGTCTGAAGTCTCTGAAGATTATCAGTTAGAGTCTTAGTTCGATTCAATTCCTCACCCAACAGGTCATTGCTTTTGTCTAGTAGATTTTGAATCTTTTCCAAAGTCTTCTGTTGTTTAACAGCAATTTTAGCAATTTTGGAATAGCTAGCCTTGAGATTGTCATCAGATTCATCCTCAGTAGATTCAGAGGTGGAATGTTTGAGTACCTTGGCACCTTTTGCCATGAAGTAGTAGGTGGGAGCATAGTCATCGACGCTCCTGTCAGCAGAGTTGGGGAGGTCATTTTCTTCAGTGTTGAAGATGGACTTGCTGACGTAAGTAGTAGCAAGGGCTAAGCTTGCCACACCAGAGTCTGACTCCTCAGATTCCTCCTCTTCCACATTATCCTCAGGTTCAACTTCAGAGTCCATTTCCTTGCCAATGAATGCTCGGTCCTTCTTGGAACTACTCTTCTTGTGAGATGAAGAATTTGAAGATATTGATGATGAAGACTTTGAAGATTTCTTATTCTTCTTTGAGTCATTAGAATTATCATCTTTGTACTTATTCTTCTTTGATTCCTTTTCCCACAGAGGACAATCAGACATGTAGTGACCAGGTTTCTTGCATTTGTGGCAAGTTCTCTTTTTGTAGTCACGAGATGAGGAATCATCATTTCTTGAAGACTTTCCAAAGCGACCGCGGCAAGAGAACTTCTGGAATTTCTTCACAAGCATTGCTAGCTCCTGGCTCAGTTCTTCAGGATCACTAAGGCTGCTACCAGAATCTTCACCTTCAGACTCAGAGACTGCCTTGGCCTTCAGTGCATGTGATCTTCCATAGCTCGGTCCATAGTGATCTCTCTTCTCAGCAAGCTTGAAGTCATGAGTTTTTAGCCTCTCGACGATATCAGCGGGATCTAGTGACATGTAATCAACTCGTTCTTGAATCATCAATGCAAGAGTATTGAATGAGGAATCAAGTGATCTCAGCAATTTCTTCACCACCTCATTGTCGGTGATGTCAGTGGCACTAAGTGCTTGAAGCTCATTTGAGATATCAATGAGGCGATCGTAGGTTCGCTAAACATTTTCGAAGGTTTGCTGTTCATTTTTGCTGAACATCAACTCGGGAGTCACATTGAGTGGAGACTCCTTCGTTGACCTTGGACAGCCTGTCCCAAATCAGCTTCGCAGTTTCCAAAGCACTCACTCTGTCGTACTGTCCTTTGCTCAGATGGCCACACGCTTGAGAATCGAGTTGCTTGAATCTCTTCACATCAGCAGCATTCACAGACGGAGTGACTGACTGAACACCATTTTCCACAACAAACCAGAGATCGTTATCAATTGCCTCAACATGCATGCGCATCTTGTTCTTCCAGTAAGGATAGTCCATCCCATCAAAGGTAGGACACCTAGCCGAGACCTTGATCATACCTGCAGTCGACATAACTAAAACTCCAGGCGGTTAAACCAAAATCACACAGAACAAGGGACTACCTTGCTCTGATATCAATTGAAAGTGCGTTAAGTCGATTAGAGGGGGTGAATAGGCGATTTTTACAAATTCATCACTGAGGAATTTCAGGGTGACAAAATTCCTAAGTCACGAACAATTAGCAGCGGAATAAGTACTTAGGTATAAGCATAACAGAGCAAAAGTAGAGTCATCATGATGAAAGAAAACAAACACAGAGTACAGAAAGCATAAACACATGATAAGCAGGCTGAAGACAATGTGACTGAAGAAATTGGATTGAGGAAACATAGAAAGTCTTCTGTCAAAGTCTTCAAACAGTAATGATCAGGTTCATCAACACATGAATGAGGAAATGAAAGGGTTGAGGAAATAGAACAAGTAGGCTTGGTGAAGACAATGATTTGGTAGACCAGTACCAACTGCTGTGGCAGTTGTACGTCTAGTTGGAGTGGCTGAGTATTTAAACTCAAGGACACACAGTCCCGGACACACAGTCCTCACCGTATTCTCCTTGAGCTAAGATCACACAGACCTCACCCAACACTCGTGGTAAGTCTTCACAGGTGACTTCCAAACCTTCACAGACTTGGTCACTCGGCAATCCACAATTCCTCTTGGATGCTCAGACCATGACGCCTAACCATCTGGAAGATACACAGTCCTAAAAGGTAACATGCGTCGGTTCCACAAAGGAACAATCTCTTCAGTGATGCTCAATCACTTTGAGTTTGTAGGTGTTTGGGTTTGGGATTTGGGTTTTCCCCACTTGATGATTTTCGCTCAAAGTCCTCGGAGGATGGGATGCTCTCAATTGACAAGTGTTGGTTTCTCTCAAAGCAGCCAACTATCTAGTGGTTGTAGGGGGGCGACTATTTATAGCCTAGGGAGCAGCCCGACATGATAAGACATAAATGCCCTTCAATGATATGACCGTTAAGTGGTAGGATATTTTGGACAGCTGGCACGTAGCACAGCAACGGTCGGATTTGAGGTACGAATTCCTCAGGGCTATCATGTTCCTCATTGTGTAGGCAATCCGCACTGGCAAATTGCTAACTCCTCGATCAGAACTAATTCCTCAGAGACCAGAAGATCTTCGTCTCTGTCACTGAAGAAATTGACTAAACTGATATGAGATTTCCAATGGCTTCACTCGTAAGGATTGGGTATGTGTAGGATTTTGAGATGAGCATCACTTGGAAATCAGTTTCCTTAGTATTACCTTGACCCCCTTTAATAGTACGGTGTTTCCTATGACTCAAGAAAGAGAAAATGAAACTACAAAAACAAAATTCTTCACGCTTCATAATCCTCGCATGAATTTCTAAGTCTTCAAGGTCACACCAATTTCACCACTTTCAAAGTCTTCAGGAGAACCAAAGTCTACAGTCGAAGACATTCATTTTTAGGGGTCGACTTTCAGTATAAATATCAAACTCCTCATCAACTTAAAGAGCCTATGTACACTCACAAACATATTAGTCCCTTAACCTATAAGTCTTCAGTACACCAAAATCACGAAGGGGCACTAGATGCACTTACACATGTTAGTGCCATGACATGACACCATGCCAAGTTTCATGATTTCCAGGCGAGTTTTGGATTTACATGAATTTAAAATCCAAGTTTCTCGATGTTCTCGGCCGAGTCATGACGCCCAGATGTTTGAATTTCATTCTCATTTCTTACATGGGACCTTGAAATTTAGCCAAGGATACACATGTGATTTTTCAACCAACTTTGGTGCACCGGAGCATGTGCCTGGAGTTCAAATTTGGATTATGCACATTAAAAGTCCAGAAACTCAATTAACGTATAAAAAGGCCAAACGAACCCGGAATAATTCCAAAATTTAATAGGGCCCTCATATAGTTCTATGTTGCCTCTATAAAGAAAAATCAGGGGGGGGCAGTGTATATCGTTTCGCACACAAAGGTGACACGTTCCCTCTCAGAACCACGAGGCTTGTTGAGAGAATCTCTGGTTTTGCAAGAAGCTTATACCAAAACATGTCCCAATTTAGCCAAAAATTATACATATGAAAACAGGGTTTAGATTATCCCGAACATCTCGCTACCTAGACCAATGTACTATGATTTGAATTCAACATAAAAGGGATACAAATATTTGAATTGGAGATCGTATGGTACATGTAGTTCATAGTGAAATATGATTACTGCTATATGCATGTTTTTTGTTATCAAGATAATATTTAAATGATTGTATAACTTGACAAAAATCGTATTAAAATTAGGAAAATTGATTCAAATTTAGTCCATATGGTAGACAACAATATATATGTTCAGAGGGTGGAGTAAAATGTTCATATATGATGGAAGATCAAAATGTACGACTACATCAATTATAAACCGCAAGGTCACCTAATGATATATTTGAATTCAACATAACGTGGATTCAAAAATTGAAATTCGAGATCCTGGCATTTGTAATCATATAAAAAGGGACATTACTCTTTCTTTTGGTGGGAATTGATTTGTTTCTTGTTGTTGTTGAGGGAAGTGACAATCGATTTGGTACTGTACAGGGTAATCTTGTTCTCCCAAAAAAATTACATTTTTCTTGTAGTTTTTTCAACTACATTTATAGCAATATAGTAAACGGGGACATGACTCTCTTGTGTCTTGTATGAATTGTTTTTTACACGTTAAGTTTGTTCTGTCGAACAAGGAATCCGCACCTTGTTATCCCGAAATTTTCAAGCTCGAGTATCTTTTGTCTCGCCTTCTTTGAAACTCCCGCCTCTTCAACCCGCGCCACGCCTTATTATCCCGAAATTTCGACGCGCATGAAAACTCCCTCCTCATCCGAAATCGGTCCCGCAGCCCAGACACGCGAAATCTCCCTTCTACCCCTCAACCGGAAATGAAGCTCGACGTCACGGTGTCAAACCTGGTGGGGGTAGCTGGTAACTTGCCATACATTTTGGACAAGCGCGTCCCTAAGCCATGGCTCCCCCCTCCCTTCCCCTTCGTTCCCCCCCATTCATACACCGAGGCTGCCAAAACCAGCAAAACCCCACGCTCCTCCGTCGGCGTCCCGACCGTCGCCCAGCCGGAGACTCTTCCCCGACTATGTCGTCCACCGCATCAACTCGCCGTCCCTCATCCACCGCACCGGATGAGGATCCATCGTCGATCTCGTCGTCCCGCCGGATCAGCCGCCCCGTCGTCCACCTCCAAGGACCTGCATGGATGTTTGCCTCATCTATCGCGCCACCTCCATCCCCCACAGCGCCGTCTTGACCTGCCCCACCGGAACCACAACACCCTCACCAATTCCTCTGATGAAGCCGAGGCCAACTCGGCGCCACCAAGGAGGTTCCGCACTCACTGCTGCATTTTATCTCACGGGGATGCCAGTGCTCGATACCGAGTAACCATGGCGGGTCTCCATCGACGGCGCCGTCGTTGGCCACTTCATCCACGACGTCTCTCCCCCATGTCGTTGCTTCCTCGGTGGCGACTTCCACACCGGCACTAGCTGCAGCTGCTCCGGCTCATGCTCGCGCTGCTATTGCTGCTGCTCCGTCTCTCACTCGTGTTGCGGCTCTGTTCTTGCTGTTGGTCGCGCTGTTGCACTACTCTTGCTTTAGTTCATGCTGCTGCTCTGCTCTACTATTGTTGTCGGTCACGTTGTTGCTCCACTCTTGCTCTAGTTCGTGTTGCTTCTCTGCTCTTTCTCTCGCTCGCGTTGCTGCTGCTACTGCACGACTTCTGGCAGCTACAGGAGTTGCTTCTTTAGCACTCGCTCGCGGTGATACTGCACAACTTGCTCTCTGCTAGTGCATTCATTGCTCGAGCGTCTACTGATTTAGATCACTACTTCTCTGCTACTAGTGCTCGAACGCCCTAAACATCTATTGCAATGCTCTGCTACTAGTTGAATCAGTTTCAACAGTAAAATTCAGTTTCGGTAAAGTTCAGTTTCTTCAGTTAAGTTCAGAGTGAGCAGTACCTACAACATCTGTCGGAGTGGCCGTGGCGCGGCTGATGCGTTTTACATCTAGCACTTTTTGGTGATGTATTTTACATCATCTATTGTAGATGATATTAGAGTCCCACTTCAGATTAACGTTGTCAGTCTTGTCCTGCTTCAGCCTCGCCACCGTACACCTCACCGAAGCTTCTCCAATGATGGAACCGTCCATCACAGTGGAGAAGTACCCTCGGCGCCGTTTCCAGAGGCCTCAGATCTTCTTCCCCACCTTCGACAGTCACACCAGCATCACCATCCTCCACGTCCAACCCAATGATGCTGAGATCCACAAGGCTATGCCAAAGAGGTTGTACACTCATCACATCATTTTGTTACTCTGCATTCATGTTGACCCCTCAGGGATCCTTTGATATGGAACTACTATGGTACTACTATTTGTGCATTTGGTTAGAAGGAGTGGAGCAATGCAAAACTAGAGGATTTTAATTTCCTTTGGTGTCTCTTTCAAAGAAAAAATTTAGGAATTTTAATATTCACTTAGACGTCCTTTTCAAATTAATATGCGTGAAGAACAGAACTAATTGCATTACTGGCATAATAAGATTCTTATTTTTTCATTTTCACGTGGTTTGACTTTAATTTGACCGTGTTTCTCCATTCCTGTGTTCTTCCAATTCATGTGAACCAAACACCCAGGTTAACTGAAATCCTATGTTTCCAAATGCTCTGTTTTGCACGTGCATTCCTATCCTATTCATGTGTTTTTCCTGTCCCTGCTTTTATAGAATCCTTCAATTCTAAGGAGCCCTTACAGATTTACTTCATTTTCAGATAGGCATCAAAGAAAACTCTGTGTGTTATGTCCTGCTCCTGCTGTGCCGTCATCCAACCCACCTAAGGTGCACCATCGACAGAAACGTTCACTGCAGCAGAGATTCCCCCTGCAGACTTTTTCGCCGCCTCAGATCATCTTCCCCTTTGCTGGCAGCCACGCCAACTGCATTACCATCATCGACTGAGCAGATGAACCTAAGGACTACACTGTTCCGGAAGAGAGGTCGCAGTCTTTCGTGTTTGCTTACGTTATACATCGATTATTATTACCTGCTACTTTATCGTTCAAACTTGAGTTTTAAAATGCTCGTGGGTCTCATATCGAGGCAGTAATGAATAGTATGTATCTACTATCTGGTTCATCTGGGGTCTTCTATGTGGTTCATGTTGGGTGGGCAACAAACGATAGATGATCCATTGTCTATCTTTTCAAACTGAAGCTATAATCTACCAGCTATCATTAGTTTTGGATCCATCCACTCGTTTGCTACCATCAGTCTTAATTTTTGCATGCACCCCTTAGGCCTTACAAAATCTAACTATTTTTTTATTATGCATGTCAGATATTGTACACAATCGTACTAAACATGTAGAGAAAAATAGAAGACCATTGCGTGGGAATATAATGTCATGCAGACGCCGCTCCATGGTGGGCAAATTGGGCCCCCCTCCCGCCATTCCAAATTGTATTCCAGAGGAAGATAATTGTTCAGATGGGGATTCAGAGGGAGCCAACCACTCCTGTTTATCACCTGTGGTGTTTGCTCTAACCTGGCATGCTGATGTTGGTCACATCATGCATATGGCGCCTCGCATTGCTTACATTATACATCTTATATGTCATCAACTTAGTTTAGATTTGCTTTGTGTGAATGCCACCTGTTTGGTTTCTATATCATACTCCCACTATTCCTAAATATTTGTCTTTTTAGAGATTTCAACAAGTGACTACATACGGAGCAAAATGAATGAATATACACTCTAAAATATGTCTATATACATCCGTATGTGGTAGTCCATTTGAAATCTCTAAAAAGACAATATTTAGCAACGGAGGGAGTATATGGGAATTATGCAATGCCATCTTCTTTACCCAGGCATCATATACGTGAATCATGCAATGCCATCATGTTTAGCCAGTCATCGTATATGTGAATTGTATCGTGCCATTTTTCCCTAATGTATTCCATTTGTCAACAATGTTTATACATTCATCTACTCTTCCTGTGCATCAGCCATTTGAGTCGGTCATGGGAAAATCTGGAGTGAAAACATGGTCTTTTGAGCAGTCAATGCTACCTGTCGATGCAGATTTCTTGCTGGTTACAGATAGCTCCTGAGGTGCATGCTCTAACTTGGCAGGGTTATATTGCTCATATCATGCATATGTTGTCTTGCATTGCCATGCCATCTTCTTAGATTAGACATGCTTTGTGTGAATGCCTCCTGTTTGATTTTACATCAGATATGTGAATTATGCAATGCCATGTTTTTCAGCTAGTTATCATATATGTGAATTATGCACCGCCATGTAGCCAGGCATCATATATGTGAATTATCTCATGTCATCTTTTTTTTCATTACGTATTCCATTTGTCGACAATCTATTTATATTGAACTGCTCTTCATGTGTATCAGCCATTTGAGCCGGTTATGGAAAAATATGGAGTGAAAACAAGGTCTTCAGAGTAGGCAATGGTACCTGTTGAAGCATATATCTCGATGGTTACAGGGAGCTCCTCAGAGGAGGATCGGAGACAAATGACCAATCCTATATCCCACCTGAGGTGTATGCTCTAAGTTGCAATGTTTATATTTCTCATATCATCCATATGGTGTCTTGCATTGCTTAGTTTAGACATCATATGCACAATATTGAATTCCATCTGCTTAGTTTAGAGATCATACATGCGAGTGCCAGCTGCTTAGTATTTGAATCAATTATGTCAATTATATCATGCCATCCTGTATACTTAGACAACATGTATGTGAATTATTTCATACCAACCTATTTTAGAAAGACATCGTATAGTTTTGTCATGTCATCCTGTTTAGATACTCATTGTCAAAACCGGCGGATCTCGGGTAGGGGGTCCCGAACTGTGCGTCTAGGCGGATGGTAACAAGAGACGAGGGACACAATGTTTTTACCCAAGTTAAGGCCCTCTCGATGGAGGTAAAACCCTACGTCCTGCTTGATTAATATTGATGATATGGGTAGTACAAGAGTAGATCTACCACGAGATCAAGGAGGCTAAACCCTAGAAGCTAGCCTATGGTATGATTGTTGAGATGTATGTTCGTCCTACGGACTAAGGCCCTCCGATTTATATAGACACCGGAGAGGGCTAGGGTTACACAGAGTCGGTTACAATGGTAGGAGATCTACATATTCGTATTGCCAAGCTTGACTTCCACGCCAAGGAAAGTACCTTTCGGACACGAGCCGGAGTCTTCAATCTTCTATCTTCGTAGTATGGGAGTCCGGCGGATATTGATAGTCCGGCTGTCCGGACACCCCCTAGTCCAGGACTCCCTCAGTAGCCCCTGAACCAGTCTTCAATGACGATAAGTCCGGCGTGCATAATGTTTCAGCATTGCCAAGCGGGTTCCTCCCTTGAATAATCCGGAGAGGATAATGAACACCAGGATAGTGTCCGGCTCTGCAAAATAAATTCCACATTCCAACGTAGAGAGAATAAAATGTACACTTAGCTCAATCTGCTGACGTATTATGCGGCGTGACATCACGCCACAGCCAAGCCCTCGTTTGAATCGTTTCTTACTATTCCACCTCAGCACGTTTAGCGAAGCAGTTTCCTTGGCACATCTTGTCGAAGCAGAGATCGTGTTCCCCTTATTCCGGGATTCTCATCAATACGTGCGTGGGTAACCCAACCGTTCCCGTCGCCACACCTCCTCTATCGAAGGGGAATCTCAAACGGTCACGGAGATGGCCCTTGGTATTTCTTCCCCTTTATAAGAGGACCAAGGCCTGTCCTTGTTCTTCAATCCCGCGTCGAATCTTTCCTCCACTCCTAGTTCCAACACCTAGAGCTTCAGATTCGAGCGCTTCGGATCCTCAACAATGTCCGGCTCCGACCTCCAGGGCCGGTGGATGCCCTCCTCCGTCACGGAGGAGGACATATTGAAGTTGCGAGAGGCCAAGTACCTGGCCTATAAAGTTTCGCACAGGTTGCCTGCCCCAGGGCAGGCCGTGCCGGCCCCTGAGCCCGGCGAATACGTCGTTTTCGTATCTCACCTCCGTCGGGGATTAGGCTTCCCGACGGATCCCTTTGTGAGAGGGCTCCTGTTCTACTACGGGCTGCATTTCCACGACTTGGCTCCGGAGTCCATCCTCCACATCTCCGCATTTATCATTGTCTACGAAGCCTTCCTCCGCGTCATCCCCCACTTCGGCCTATGGCTGAAAACCTTTAAGGTGGAGCCGAAGATGATCGGGGAGCGTCAAGCGGAATGCGGCGGGGCGACCATAAGCCAGAAGGTCGATGCCCCGTGGCTCGAAGGTTCCTTCCAAGAGGAACTGGGATTGTGGCAGCAGGAGTGGTTTTACATCACTGCTCCAAGGGGCAGCAAGCAAAAGCCGCCGCCCTCATTCCGCCCGGGACCTCCACGGCAACTGATGTCGTGGGTCAACCAAGGGCTCAACTGGGGGCCGTCCGAAGACGTGCCTTCACTTCAGGGCCGGATTCGAGACCTCCAAATGAGGGAGATAGACCTGATCAAGGTGATGCAGGTTATGCTAATCAGGCATCTTCCGCCCTGCAAACGTCGTCCTCTCCGTCCATGGGAGTACAATCCGGAGGGACCTCGTATTCTCCAACATTTTATGGGCGCGTCACCCGCGGAGATGTACAAGCTGTTCTTCGGACCGCGGGTGGCGTGTCCGGATTTGGCCGAGGACGCAGGCCTAAGCCGCGATCGCCCGGATACTCAAGTAAATAGCTCAGAGTCGGGACATTCTATTTGTATGCCTTTCAAAAGTTTGTCTCCTGACCCTTTGTTCTTTACAGGAATGGGTGGCGCGATCAAGGCTGATAAGGTGTCCGGCCCCCCTCCCAGAGACCGCACTGGAGCCCGTGCTGGTCAGAATGTTGGAGGTTGCGCCCACAGAGGGGGGCGACGGGGGAAATAAAGGAGCTAATACTTTGCCCAAAGGGGCGACTGAAGAGGAGGGAACCAAGAACCCCTCCCTTCAAAGGGAAAAGAGGACCGCCTCCGAAGATCCGGAGGCCAAAGCCCCTAAGCGTGGGAAGAAATCCTCACCGGGGGGTCCGGCGTCCGGAGAGAATCCGGACGCGCAATCATCGCCGAAGGACCAGCTCTCCAACGAGCCGTAAGTATGAAAGAGGAAGTTAATTAATAAAGAAGTACCTTCATTTGTGCTTCTGTAGGTAACCGAACTATTTATTTCGCAGCTCGGATCTGCGACCTTCTCAGATGAGTTCATATTTGGGGGACCTTCTTCCGGAGATGATGGAGAGCGATACGCCTCCGTCTGCAGTGCCGCCAGATGAGGCAGGCAAGCCTGAAGTGTCGTCACGGAGGGCGTCCCCGAGTCCGGAGGGGCCAGAGAGTTCGGCACCCACCAGAGTCCGGCCTGGAGAACTGAAGAGTCTGCTTGAGAGGGCGTCCATTTCAGAAGATCACCGTGCATTAATGCGTATGGTGATTGGAAGGATTTCGTCCGCTGAAAGCGGATTGCGTAATGCCGCCATGAGCTTGCTGGCGGGATTTGAGGTATGCGAAAATGGTGCACCCCTTTGTCTTTTAACAGTTTTGCATATAAAAAATGCGCCATGTATAGATAGTAGCCCCTGAGACTCGGTAGGTTGTCGGCAACGACAGCGTACTGAGGATCGAAATCTAATGAATTGAAGTCCGTCGTTCCTATGCAGGTGGCGGATGGTCCGGGGGCTAGCCGGACTAGTGAGTTTGCCGAGCTAGCTCGGCAACTTGACGTGGCAGATGAGGACATCGCACTTGTCAACAGGCGACTTGACGAGTCGCAAGGTAAAATAGTTCTCTGCAGCCGCTTTATTGAGTGGGTCAAAGCCCGTCTCTGATACGTTATATGTTGTTTATACAGACAGTGCTGCTGCTGTGGAGAACCTTCGGGCCGAACTTGCTCTCGCTAAGGAGCAAGCCCGAAGGAGTGACGCGGCTGCCTCAAGGGCGGCCGAGGAGTTGAAAGCCGAAAAGGCGGCGCACTGCCTAAGCAGGGCGGAGGTGGCCGAATTGGCCGCGAAAGTAAAGGATGCTACCGACCGCAATGAGGCTCTTGAAAAGGAGTGGTTATCGGAGCGGGAAGACCTGAAGAAGGCCACCGCCGAAGCCAAGGATGCCCGCTCTGCAATGCGGGCTATGAAGGAGGAGCTGCGCCAAGCCGGAGAAATCGCGGCTGGTAAGCCTTTTCTGTTGCGTCGCCGGTTTATGGATGCCAAGTACGCTCAATTTGAGCGGCTGTGGAGTTCGGAGGATCCGTATATGGACTTGGCTGCGAGTGCGGCTGATGCCGTTAAGCACTTCCGGAGCCAGGGGGATCACGAGACGGAAGAGTTATATTGGTCTCAATTCCATAGTCCGGATCGCCCTCTTCCGCTGACGGACAGGTTGGCCGAATGGGCCGAACTAAATAGACTGTCCGGACTGGCCATGACTGACATCGTGGCCCATGTCTGGCCAGAGAGGTCCAAGGCGACGAGCTACTTCGGCCTACTGCAGCAATTCCTTGGGGCGGTGCCGCATATCAAGGAGATGAAACGGTCGGCCTGCATCGAGGGCGCGCGGATGGCTCTGGCCCGTGTGAAGGCGCAGTGTCCGGAGATGGACGCCACCGCTGTTGCTGCCCAGGGTTCGAATGGAAACTGGCTTCCTGCCGAGCATTATTTCGGGGAAGTTATGCGTGGCGCTCGTGTAATAGAGTCGCAGTGCTCAAAAAATGTAACGTTCAATTGAACGCATTGACTTGTAGATCAATGATTATAGTATGAATGCTTTTTATACTTGTGCTTCCAAGTAGTAAAACTTCTCCTGTGCGGCCGTTTACGTATACTTGTGTATAACCTGAAAGATGCAGTCTTCGACTTCAGCCCCCTCGCACAAGGTGCTGGGGTGTTTGCAAAATAGCGCGTTTTCACACTTAATCTGACGTCTCGGTCCTGTTATAAGGAGGTGGTAGCGTAGCGAACGAGGCAATCCGGACTATAATGCTTTATCTCTTTCACTTAGCCGATGGAGCTCGAGGGTGGAGCTACGATATAGCCCCTGATGACACCGCACATCTCCGGATTCGAGGTGCGTAAGTGCCTGACCGGGAAACGGTCCTTCGTCAAAGCGGGGAATTCTAAACATTCCGATAGTCGATCGAGTGGCTGACCAGACTCTCGCTGTATCATGACAGTCAGTTTTCGGCTTTCTCTACTGAGGTGCTCGCCCAGCCGAACTGGGGCACAATCGCAGTAGTTCTCCTGGTGCCGCGTTAGCCGATGATACGGAACGTAAGGCAGCAAAACACAGGAGCCGGGCAAACCCAACATTTGACCAAAGACATGATTCGGAGCTGATGCATATAATGCCTAACTCGAGACGCCGAACACTCCCGAAGGTGTTCGGACTTTATAATAATGGGCAGAATTATGCCCTAAGCCCCTAGTGTCCAGGTACGGGCATGGTCTTCTGATGCGGCCGATGCCAAAGCGTCAGGCTCCGCTTTGGCTATAGGAAGAAGCCAAGGGAGAGTAACAACAAGAGACATTGATAAAAAGGTCTACGCAGGGTCTTAATCTGAAAAGAATCCTTGCAACGGGTCCCTACTGCACGTCTGCGCCTGTGTCTCCGTTGCGCCATTATCCTGGACGGGTAAGCACGTTGTTCATCTGTAGAAAGAGAGGAACATTTAGTTTTAGAAACAGTTCGTGCAAAAAATATGCAAAAGAATAAATATAAATAATTAAAGCAAGGTTTATATGAAACCGCGGTCAGTTGTGCGCGCAGCCCCCTGTGAAAGGGTATGCGGCTAGGGAGCCCCTAGCCTGCTGAGTCCGGATTCGTCTATCCGAGTCCGGGGTCTTTAAGTGACCCTCGCACTGAAATGGCACCATGTGGACCGGGCATCTTGAGTGTAAGAGACGCGTAATGCGGTATGGCGTTGAAGCGGACAAAAGCCTTTCGTCCCAACAGTGCTTGATATTCACTTTTAAATGGGACGATATGGAAAATTAATTTTTCGCGTCGAAAGTTGTTCGGCAATCCGAACACGACTTCTAGTAATATCGAGCCTGTGCACTTGGCGTAAGGGCCTGGCGTCACTCCTTTGAAGGAAGTGCGGCTGTGTCGAATTTTAGTAGGGTCTATCCCCATCCGACGGATTGTGTTTGAATATAGCAGGTTTAAGTCATTGCCTCCGTCCATTAGGACGTTTGTGAATTGTAATCCGTCTATGATCGGATTCAATATCAGGGGAGTCCGTCCCGCGTTTCAAACGCTTCTGGAGTAGTCCAGGTGGTCGAAAGTGATTGGTTTTGATATCCAATCTCTATGGTTTGCTGGGTTGGACCGTGCGAAGCTCTTTTTAGAAAGTGTCGCACTGTTTTTCCGTGTCCTCACATGAAGTGAGTTTACTGCTTTGACCCCTTGTGGGAAAGTCTTTTGTTTTCCGGTGCCCTGCTGGCGGGGTTTATCTTCTTCGCTTGACGCGTCGAGCCCCTTGTGTTCGGCGTTTAATCAGCCGGACTGTTTGAAAACCCAACAATCCCTGTGGGTGTGATTTGCGGGCCTTCCGGGGGTACTGTGGATTTGACATATCCGACCCAGAATTTTATGTAGGTTAGACAGTTCGTCACTGTCATCCTTGAGGGGCTGAGTTTTATGGTTGGGCCGCGAGCTTTTGAATCTGGCGTTAACTGCCGTGCTCTTTTGGCTTTTCTCTTTATTCCGGCGCTGCTCCTTTCTGCGCTGTGATTTTCCGTTTCCATCTCTTATCTCGGATGTACTTGGGTCGCTAGTGCTGCTTCTTGCTAGCCAGCTATCCTCTCCCGCACAGAAGCGGGTCATGAGGCTTGTTAATGCGGTCATTGTCCTCGGTTTCTCTTGACCGAGGTGCCTGGCAAGCCATTCGTCTCGGACATTGTGCTTGAAAGCTGCTAAGGCTTCAGCGTCCGGACAGTCGACTATTTGGTTCTTTTTGGTAAGAAACCTGTTCCAGAATTTCTGCGCTGACTCTCCGGGCTGTTGAGTTATATGACTTAAATCATCTGCATCCGGAGGACGGACATAGGTCCCTTGAAAATTTGCTCTAAATGCTTCCTCGAGCTCTTCCCAACTTCCAACAGTGTTTTCTGGGAGGCTTTTGAGCCAATGACGGGCTGGCCCTTTGAGATTGAGGGGTAGATATTTTATGGCGTGGAGATCGTCTCCTCTGGCCATATGTATATGCAGTATATAATCTTCTATCCAGACTCCAGGGTCTGTTGTTCCATCGTAGGCCTCTATATTTATGGGTTTAAACCCTGCTGGGAATTCATGATCCAGCACCTCGTCGGTGAAACATAGTGGGTGTGCGGCGCCCCTATACTTGTATGTGCCGCTATCGTCGGACACTTGACGTGTTGCTTTGCTTCTTGGGGCTTTCTTTTTGGGTCCGTAGATGGACCTGGCTGGGCCATTAGACGGTGGGGGCTCTATGGCCTCCTCGTCGAATTCTGGAAGCAGCTTACGCTTCGGGTAGCTCTTCGATTTGTGGCCATTGCCGTATTTATTTGCGGTTTTGAGTACTTTGCTCCATCTTATTCGGAGCGTGTCTTCCGCTGTTTTGAGCTTCTGCTTTTCCTTCTTCAGGCTTCTTGCTGTAGCGATGAGCCTGCGCTTAAAAAGCTCTTGTTCGACGGGGTCCTCGGGCGCGACGAGTTCGTCGTCATTGAGGCTTGTTTCGTCTTCGGAGGGAGGTATATAGTTATGATCCTCAACCTTTTCGTCTGCCGCCCTTTCGTGAGGGCTTGCTTCTGCATCCTCCTGCACTGAGTCTTGCTGGAGGGGGTTGTCTTCGGCACTTTCTGGGGTATTGTTGTTTCCTGTGCCGGAATCTATATTCTTGCTGTGGCGGGATTTAGAGCGGCGCCGCTGACGCCGGCGTTTGGGCTGCTTCTTTAAAGAGTCTGCCTCCGCTGCTTCTTCGACATCCCCTTCTTTTGGGGTGTCCACCATGTATACGTCATATGACGAGGTGGCCTTCCAGTGCCCTGTAGGCGCTGGTTCCTGTTCGTCTCCGGCATCGTCGTCCATAGCGTCGATGTCTTCGGAGTCGTAGTCTAGCATGTCGGTTAAGTCCTCGACAGTGGCTACAAAGTGGGTGGTGGGTGTTCTCTGAATTTATTCATCGTACGAACTCCAACCATCCTGGCCGCTGTCCGGCCAGGACTCTTCTGATAGCGAGAGATGCTTCAGTGAATTCAGGATATCGCCAAAAGGCGAGTGCTGGAAGATGTCCGCGGCGGTGAATTCCATAACCGGCGCCCAATCTGGATTAATTGGTAGGGGCGCGGGAGGCTCGAAGTCCGGCGCCTCGGGATCACGAGTTTCGCAGGGGACAAGATTGGTATTCGGCTCCATCGCCGTGGATGTTGAAGCCCCCAGGGCGGCGTCTATCCACCGGCCCTCGATATGGGCAATCGGCTCCGGGCTAGTGGCCGAAGCGGATCCGAGTGCGGCCACCAAAGCACTGTCCGGCGGTAGAGCTAGATCATGCCCATCGTCACAGTGCGGCGCGCTTGGCTGTGGCTCGAGTCCGTCGAAGATCAAGTCTCCGCGGTCATCGGCCATGAAGTTTAAGCTTCCGAATCTGACCTGACGGCTAGGGGCGTAGCTTTCGATCTGCTCCAGATGGCCAAGAGAATTGGCCCGCAGTGCAAAGCCGCCGAATACGAAGATCTGTCCGGGGAGAAAAGTCTCACCCTGGACAGCGTTGATGGTTGAAGATGCCATCGAGCCTATCGGTGACGACACAGAGGAACTCTCAATGAAAGCACCAATGTCGGTGTCAAAACCGGCGGATCTCGGGTAGGGGGTCCCGAACTGTGCGTCTAGGCGGATGGTAACAAGAGATGAGGGACACAATGTTTTTACCCAGGTTCGGGCCCTCTCGATGGAGGTAAAACCCTACGTCCTGCTTGATTAATATTGATGATATGGGTAGTACAAGAGTAGATCTACCACGAGATCAAGGAGGCTAAACCCTAGAAGCTAGCCTATGGTATGATTGTTGAGATGTATGTTCGTCCTACGGACTAAGGCCCTCCGGTTTATATAGACACCGGAGAGGGCTAGGGTTACACAGAGTCGGTTACAATGGTAGGAGATCTACATATCCGTATTGCCAAGCTTGCCTTCCACGCCAAGGAATGTACCTTCCGGACACGAGCCGGAGTCTTCAATCTTCTATCTTCGTAGTATGGGAGTCCGGCGGATATTGATAGTTCGGCTATCCGGACACCCCCTAGTCCAGGACTCCCTCACTCATCATATGTTGAATTATGCCACTATATCCTGTTAAGTTATCCATCATATATTTGAAACTATGTCATGCTATCCTATTTAGTTATCCGGTCCTGCCGTGGATCGTGCCGCCACCATGTATCTCCCTCTCCTCTCCTCTCGGGATTCAACCGGTCGTCGAGGGAGAAGAGAAGGGGTGAAGGGGACTACAAGGACTTCGCGCCACCGCGGCCAATCCTTCCATCTCCTGCACCCGTATACCATCACCGGCTCCGGCAAGTTCTTGCCTGGGACACCACACCGCCCCTCTTTTCTCCCTTCTTCTCTCCCTCACCACCTTGTTTCTTTTCTGCCATGGATCCGCCCAGGAAGCCGCGCTCCGGCCTTCTTCGTCGTCACCGGCGACCCCCCCGCCTCTCCGCCGGCCTTCAGATCTGCCACCCCAACCCCTGCCATCCAGGGATCCGCCCCCTCAAGCTCCAGCCGCTCGAGCCGCCGCATTGACCCGATCCGATCCAAAAGGTGCGCTCGAGTGTCCTCTAGCCGTTCCACGTAAAGAAGACCGCGGGTTGAATATACAAACTAAAGGGTCCTTTTTGTAAAAATGAAACGTTTTCTCAAATTAGCCACTTAAAAAGGGAAGGACTGCGGGTTGAGTAAGGAAAACCACAAGGGCTTTTTGAAAAACTCCACGACGGTGAACCCGGAGACTCAATCCGTGCTTTATTATTAGGGAAAGATATATGTGAAATTGTGTCATGTTGTCCTGTTTGGTTAGACAACACATATGTCAATTACCACATCTGTCTATCATACAATGTCTATACGTTCAATTACTTTTCTTGTTTATCACCCATTTGAATTGGAGGGGGTGATGGTAGTATCTAAGGGATCAAAAACCCGTTCTTCACAAAAGATAGTGCTACCCATCGATGCAGATAGAACCATGGTTGTACTGGCCCACAAACTAGCCCCACCACACATAATCGAGACTCTTCCAGATTGCACACTTACACCGTTCGGCAGAGAACCAGCTACAACCCATCTAACCGCAACCCCAGCGGATAGTAACCCACTTCTAGTTGACAAAGCACCATGTCCACCACAGAGTACCCCCACACGAGCAGTTTGTAAAGCAACTGCAGTGCCCAAAGCACGAAGACCACAACAGCTAACCCAAACTCCACGTTTAAAGCAGAAGAGCAACTGTTCTCAGGTCAGATTCCGTAGCTATGGTCCATTCTTCTTTGCTGTTACATCACTGTATTTACTCATACCAACTACTTTCGAATTTGAAGGATCCAATTGAAACTCCAATGGTGCAACAGGTATGTTTTAAACCTATTTCTTTAATTGGATTTATGTTCTAACTTCTTGCTCTATGTTGATTTCAGTTTCAGTTTTATAAACAGTTATGTTCTCATGTGATGCACATTACAAGTGTTGCCAATGTTGTGTAGTTTCTCACACTTATATTCTGTTTATGCTGCTGTGTCTTAAAAATATATGAGTTGAACTGTGCATCTATCTTGATTAGTCAACATAAACTAGAATGATATGGACAATACAGTGACCATAGTACATAGATATATGTTTGTTCATGATGTTATCATATCCACCTTACTACTAAACTGGTTTACCAAAATGAGTTTCGTATACTACATGCTAAACCTGTGATGTGTCTGCTTCATTCTCTTGTAGTATGCAAACAAAATATTGGAGAAGAGCACTCCACTATGCAATGGTAGAGAAAGTAATGCAGATAAGGTTCAAGATAGTGAGACAACCCTGTTGGTCTCCAAGAAAGGTGATAAAAACGATCTTGTAGACAGTGAGAAAACCCCACAGTCCTGCGTTGATGTAGTGTTCGAGTTACTGGCCAGTACCGCTGGCACAATCTCTTCGAACTCGCTGCTTGAATCACTTCGGCTTCTTCAGTCTTAGCTACAAGCTGAAAGGCATGAGTCAGTTGTGCTGCGGCAAGAAGCCGAAGGACTGAGGAAGTCCCTGCATAATTTATATGCATACTTTCTTATGCAACAACAAGCGCTGGAGGATTTAGGCGCCAAACAAGAGAAAGTTCATAAGATCGCTAAGCATCTTGCCAGCATTATGGGTACCCAGGATATTGTTTCTTGAGCTCTTCTGAAGTGGTTTCAGTTCTGGACTTGTTTTGCTGCGGCATTTATATACTGCTTTGTTCCCTATATTTGCATTGGTGGCGGACTTTGATGCCCAGTGGATGTAATATGTGTAATAGCCGTGATAGCCTAGCATAAGTTGCTTGCTTATTTATTTCCTTGTTGTCTTGTTTATTTGTTTTCTTGTAGTCAGTGCAGTTCTTTTTCTGCGGTTTGCTAGTGGCCGCAATAACCTATTTACTGTAGTGACACTGGGCCTCCTACGGGCCGTAGAAACAATGGGCCTTCTATGGGTCGTAGAAACAATGGGCCTTCTACGGGTCGTAGACACAATGGGCCTTCTACGGGTCATATCATCAATGGGCCTTATACGGGCTGTATGATCGATTGGTCAAACATGGGCCAATAACAGACCGCATTATGGTCGTAAACGGGCTAGAGTTGGAATCGTCTGTTCATGGGCCGACCATAACGGGCCGCCGTTAATAGGCCGTATTTGATGACGCTATGAAAATGTCCCAACATATTAATGGGCCACAAACGGGCCAACTGTAACAACGGGTTGAATTTGGCCCACAAGCAGAAAATGACAGTAACGGGCCGTAAGTAACCGAATGCTGGAAATGAGCCCAAGAATAAATGGGCCCTGAGAAGGCTGAAAGATACCATGGGCTGGAAACAGCCCAATGGAATAATGGGCCGTTAATGGGTATAAAGTGATACACTGTTCATTACGGCTCAGTTTCACCATGGGTCGTTAATGGGCCAAGAGTTACAAAGGGCCTCATATGGGCCGAAAGACATCATGGGCCATACATGGGCCGGATGTTAAAACGGGCTGGAATCATACTGGACGGCCCAGATGACTCTACTGGGCCTAATTCGGGTGGTCACAATGGGCACTAGGATAGCGGGCTATAAATGGGCTATATGCGAACAGGCCGTTAACACGCTTTCCGTGGGATGGCCCGCCACCTTTTTACCAAGTCAAACGGACCGCCCTGTAGCGACCAGACCTCAAACAGTCTAGTATCTATGCATCAGTGTCATCCCTGGATCAGTAATGCTGACACGCACAGTACTTGAGGATTTATAACAGAGTTTCAATCACACACTTATTACATCGAATGTCTCCAAAGAGAACTTATTACAATAATATGGCTTAAGGCCATCTACAATCGATAACAGCGGAAGCCTTGGAAGATAAAGCAAGTCCATCAACTCCAACGGCATAGCTGAGTGAGAGACAACGACCTATGGCACCTTACTCGATGTCTGAAAAGTCTGCAACATGAAATGTTGCAGCCCGAAACGGGTCAGCACATGGAATATGCTGGCAATGTAACACATAGAGTAATGAACAGAATGAATGCTATCACTACATGCATATATGGATGGTGGAAAGATCTATGGTTATAGTTTTGCATAAAGCCAATTTTTTCCTACAACAAAGGAACAAATTTTATTTAACTATCATGGTGGTTGTTAAACATTGAAAAGGTTCCTCCAACTCAATCCCAATTAAGCATCATCATTAAACCCAATCAAATTAAATTTATAGTGATGAGATCAACATGATAATCCAAGAACCAGATACTCAGGATGTCCATAACCGGGGACACGGCTAACCATGATTAGTTTGTACACTCTGTAGAGGTTTGTGCACTTTTCCCCACAAGACTCGAATACATCCATGGTCGGATATTCGAGACACAGTCTTTCTGAAGCATTAACTCTCTACTCTGGGTAGACCCGCTACATCTGCTAGTCTACCTCTTCAAGAGCTTCATGCAACTTACTCAACTATGCCAGAGCCCATATTGGCTTGTGGCTGCACACGGAAGTTTCTAGCATGAATAATCTTATGATCCCTTTGAGCCTGGGTGGCGGACCGTAGGATTATCACACGGATACTCCGGGATATCCTAGGACAACACTGGATTCTCCAAGTGCCCTGACAACCACTGGGTACTCCAGGGTGCCTCAAGCAATCCACCCAGATGTGTATTTAAGTAGCCACCATAAGTTAACCATTAAGTAACAATACTCACATCTGTCATGGATACACTCACCCAAACCACGTCTACGAGCATAGCATAGCAATATAAGCATCACGTAGAAGTAACTCCCAAAGGTTTGATAGTAAACAAGGCAATAGATTCTACCTCATCATCTACTTCCCAAACCCACATGTTAATTAGATCCTAACCATGCAATGTTTGAGGGTTGATCTTATGCAATAAAACAGGGTAGTAAAGAGATATGATCAAAGTGTTACTTGCCTTCTTGCTGATGATCCGCAAAACCTAGAGACTCGTAGTAGCACGCTTCACACTCCGGGTACTCTATCACAAACAAACAATAACATACATAAGCACACAACAAGAAGCACGGGTAAAACTCAAATAAAAGAAACTAACCAGAAAGTTCAACTGAAGAACTCCAGTTTGCAAAAATAATCAAATCAAACGAAGCAACGAAACTCAAACTGCGAAAGAAACAAGATCCGTTTACTAATCTGGACTTAAGTCAAATCTTATAGTAACAAAACCTTGTTCAAGTTGTTTAAACAGAAAGAGGGCTTCAAGACGTAGATCTAGGCACTTGAATCTCTTTATTACGATAAACGAGCGAAAAGAAAACTAAAACGAAGATCAGGGCAAAAATCACGATCGAAAATAATCGCGAAAAAACCCTGGAAAAAGAAAAACTAACGAACAGGCTAACGAATGAACGTTCGCTGTCTGTGGCTAACGAGTGAACACCGTTTGTTAAAACGAACGTATGGACGAACGTCTGTTATTTAACTAAATTGAAAAAAATGATCTATAAAAAAACGAATCTAGGGATTCTAAAAAACGCACGATTTTAAAAATAAAACCGAACAATGGCGGCGGCGGCGGCGTATACCTCCGGCGAGGCGGGGCGGCTCCGGTGAGGAAGCGCGGGTCGGCGATGGGGTGGCGAGGCGACGGCGACGGCGAGGTGGCGCAGCGGCGGCGGCTTGCGGGCGGCGGGGCGGCTCGGGGTGGCGAGAGGGGCCCCGGGGCGGCGGCTTATAAAGCCCCCCTCCCCCCGTGGTCTCCAACTAGGGAGAGGGGTCAGCGGCGGGCGGCGGCGACCCGGACTCCAGCCGGAGTCTGGCGCGGACACGGCGCGCGGTGGTGGCGGTGCTAGGCGGGCCGGCCTGCTCGGCTGGGCTTCGGCCTAGTTGGGCGAGATCTTTATATATATATATATATATATATATATATATATATATATATATATATATATATATATATATATATATTCTGCCAAACAAAAAAATCCTAATAAATATAAAACAATTCTAAAAATGCCAAAATAAATTTTCGTCGTCTAAATGGAATATTTAGAACAAGGTGAACATTTTCTTGGCCTAAAAATGCAATTTTGAAAACGTGCAATTTTTTCTAATTCAAATAAAATAGCAAATAAAACTCTGAATAAAATTCTTATTTGATTTTAATATTTTTCCTCCAATATTTCTTTATTTTGGAGAAGTCATTTTATCCCCTCTCTTTTATTTTCATATAGAAAAAAATTTGGAGATAAAAAAATAATTAAAACCAAATGATCCTCTTTTCAGAATTTGAGATAACTCAAATATGAAAAATAACGAAATCCCCAACTCTCTCCACGGGTCCTTGAGTTGCTTACAATTTCTAGGATCAGCCAAAATGCAATAAAATATGCTATGCAATGATGATCTATGTATAACATTCCAAATTGAAAATTTGGGATGTTACAAACCTACCCCCCTTAAGATGAATCTCGCCCTCGAGATTCGGGTTGGCTAGAAAATAGGTGCGGGTGATCCTTCTGTAGGTCTTCCTCTCGTTCCCTGGTGGCTTCATCCTCGGTATGGTGGCTCCACTGAACTTTGCAGAACTTGATAACCTTGCTGCATGTGACTTGGCTAGCAAACTCGAGAATCTTCACTAGTTTCTCCTCATAGGTCGAATCGCTATCCAACTGAATCACTTCCAGCGGCACTGTATCTCTCAGAGGAATATTGGCCATCTCTGCGTGGCACTTCTTCAACTGGGAAACATGGAACACATCGTGAACTCCTGACAATCCTTCTGGCAATTCCAGCTTGTAAGCAACTTCTCCCATACGTTCCAAAACTTTGTATGGTCCCACAAAACGTGGTGCTAACTTTCCTTTAACTCCAAAACGCTTAACTACTTGAAGTGGGGACACACGAAGATACACTCTGTCTCCGACTTCGTAAACTGTCTCCTTGTGTTTAGAATCCGCATAGCTCTTCTGCCTGGACTGGGCTACCTTGAGTCTATCGCGAATCAACTTAACCTTCTCTTCAGACTCCTTAATCAAATCTGGTCCGAACAACTGACGGTCTCCAACTTCATCCCATAACAACGGTGTCCTGCACCTCCTTCCGTACAAGGCTTCGAAAGGGGCCATCTTCAAACTGGCTTGATAGTTGTTATTGTAAGAGAACTCTACATATATATGGCAAATTGTTGTCCCAACTAGATCCATAATCTAGCGCACAAGCTCTCAACATGTCTTCTAGAATCTGATTGACTCTCTCGGTCTCTCCATCTGTCTGTGGATGAAAAGTTGTACTAAACTCCAGCCTGGTACCCAAAGTCTCATGCAACTGATTCCAGAACTTTGAGGTAACTGGGTTCCTCTATCTGATACAATGGTCCTCGGAACTCCATGCAGACATACGATCCTGGTCATGTATATCTTGGCCAACTTAGCACTGGTGTAAGTGGTCTTCATTGGGATGAAATGAGCTACCTTCGTCAAACGATTGACTACAACCCAAATAGAGTCATAGCCTGAACAAGTCCTGGGCAATCCTGTGATAAAATCCATGCCTAGCTTATCCCACTTCCATTCGGGTATTGGCAATGGTTTGTAGCAATCATGCTGGCTTCTGATGCTCTGCCTTCACTCTATGACATACATCACAAATTGCTACATACTCAGCAATATCCTTATTCATTCTGGTGCACCAGAAACTGTCCTTCAAATCCAGATACATCTTGGTATTTCCTGGGTGAATCAAATACGACGAATCATGGGCCTCCTGTAGAATCAACTTCCTGATCTCGGGGTCATTAGGCACATATACGCGATCCTCAAACCATAAGGTATCGTGCTCATCCTCACGAAATCCTTTAGCCTTTCCTTTGCTCATCCTTTCCTTTATCTCAGCAATCTCTTTATCAGTCTTCTAAGCTTCTCTGATCTTATCCATCAAAGTAGACTGAATTTTCAACGCTGCTACATAACCTCTCAGAACTATTTCCAAACATAGCTTGCGAAGATCCTCGGCTAACTCCTTGAGTAATCCTCCGGTCATGAGTGTATTGACATGACTCTTGCGACTCAACGCATCGGCTACTACGTTAGCCTTGTCGGGGTGATAATGCAAATCATAATCCTTAATGAGCTCCAACCATCTGCTCTGCCTGAGATTCAACTCCTTCTACGTGAAGATATACTTCAAATTCTTGTGATCCATGTACACCTCACAATGGTTTCCGATTAGAAAATGTCTCCATGTCTTCAACGCATGCACTACGGCTACTAACTCCAGATTGTGGGTAGCATAATTCAACTCATGGGGTTTAAGCTGTCGTGAGCCATAAGAAACAACTCTCCCCTCCTGCATAAGCATTGCTCCAAGTCCTCGACGAGAAGCGTCGCAATATACCTGATAATCCTTGCGTTGATCTGGGAGAATCAACACTGGGGCTGTAATCAAACGTTTCTTCAACTCCTGAAAACTAGCCTCACATTCCTCAGTCCATTTGAACTTGGTGTCCTTCTTCAATAGCTCCGTCATGGGCTTTGCAATATTTGAGAAATTCTTAATGAACCTTCTGTAGTATCCTGCGAGTCCAAGAAAACTCCGGATCTCACCAACTGACGTGGGTGCTTCCCAATTTGTCACTGTGACAACCTTGGTGGGGTCTACTGCTATTCCTTCTCCGGATATAACATGTCCGAGGAATCCAACTTCCTTCAACCAAAACTCGCACTTGCTGAATTTGGCATATAACTGATGTTCTCTAAGCTTCCCAAGTACCAAACGCAAATGCTCCTTATGATCCTCTTCATTCTTCGAGTAGACCAATATGTCATCAATGAACACCATGGCGAACTTATCCAAAAACTCCATAAACACCTTGTTCATCATGTTCATGAAATAGGCACGCGCGTTAGTCAGACCAAATGACATAACGGTTTACTCATATAGCCCGTACCTTGTGGTAAAAGTTGTCTTAGGTATATCCTGCTCTCGAATCTTCAGCTGATGGTATCCTAATCGTAGATCGATCTTGGAAAATACTTTAGCTCCTTGCAACTGGTCAAACAAATCATTGATCATCGGCAGTGGGTACTTGTTCTTGATTGTCACTTCATTCAATCCACGGTAATCAACAACCATCCTCAACGATCCATCCTTCTTCTCCACTAGAAGCACTGCTGATCCCCAAGGTGACGAACTTGGGTGAATATAGCCTTTATCCAGTAACTCCTTAATTTGCTTCTTGATTTCTTCCAAATCCTTTGCGGGCATCCGATGCGGTCTCTTAGATATTGGCCCTGTGCCTGGCAAAAGCTCAATCAAAAACTCGATATCTCTATCCGGTGGCATGCCTGGCAACTGCTCTGGAAATACATCAGGGAAATCCTTCACCACTAGTATCTCCTCCTGTACAACTCCTAATAAGGAATTCACTTGAGTCCGCTTCGGCACATGCCGGGATACATACTTAATCCTCCTTCCTTCTGGGGTGGTGAGCAAAATCGACTTACTGGCGTAGTCAATGTTCCCTCCATACTTCGATAACCAATCCATGCCTAATATTACATCTAGTCCTTGTGACTCCAATACTATTAGGTCTGAGGGAAACACGTAGTTACCAATCCTTAATGGTAACCGATCACACCATAAGCTAGCCATATACTCTGCTCCTGGCGAGGTTACTAACATGGGTGACCTAAGGGCTTGGGTTGGCAGGTTAAACTTATCCACAAATCCCCTTGATATGTATGAATGCGATGCACCAGTATCAAAAAGAATGATTGCAATAAATGACTTAACCAAAAACTTACCTATTACTGCATCTGGTTGTGCTTCAACCTCCTCCACGCTAACGTGGTTCACTTGTCCCCTGTTGAAAGGGTTGGGCTTCTTCCTAGAGCTTCCATTGCCATTTCGATTCTTTGCTTCAGAACACTCCGTGGCATAATGTCCATTCTTACTGCACTTGAAACAAGTAATGTGACTTAGATCCTTCTTGGTGGGCCTTGCTGGGTTGGAACGGTTCTGGCCATTGCTTCCTCCATTCCCATTCCTATTCTTGGGGCCACTATGGTTATGCAAACTCCCTCCATTGGCCTCCATGGTTATGGTGAATGTGTCCTCCCGAGTTCGGGGTAAAACGGGGCCTATGCTGAGCTCCTGAATTGTACTTCCCTTGTCCATACTTCCTCTTGCGATTGTCAATCTGCTGCTGCTTCCCTTCAATCATGAGAGCTCTATCTACCAACTCCTGGTAGTTGTTGAAGGTTGCCACCATCAACTGCATGCTCAGCTCATCATTCAGTCCTTCCAGAAACTTCTCCTGCTTAGCGGCATCTGTAGTGACATCATCTGGGGCATAACGTGCTAACTTACTAAAATCATCCACATACTGGCCCACTGTACGTCCTCCTTGGCGCAAGTTGCAAAACTCGTGCTTCTTCATGGCCATAGCTCCTGCTAAAACATGGGCAGTGCGAAAAGCCTGGTGAAACTGGTCCCATGTGACAGTGTCGATGGGGTAAGTGGCTGTGAAATTCTCCCACCATGATGTTGCGGGTCCATCAAGCTGATGTGCGGAAAAACGCACTCTCTCCGCATCTGTGCATCCTATAGTGGTCAACTCCCTACCAATCATGCGGAGCCAATAATCTTCAACAATCGGCTCGGTGCTACTAGAGAACACCGGCAGATTCAGCCTTAGAAAACGGGCTAAGTGATCAACAGGTGGTGGTGGTGGGTTGTTGTTGTTGTTGTTCCCCTGGTTCTGATTCTGGACTAGTAGCTGCATCAGGGTATTCTGCTGCTGGATCAACTGGGTGAGCTCCGGCGGGAAAGCAAATCCATTGTCACGTCTCGGAGGCATCTGATGGGTTTAGAAAAGGTGAGAAAACAGAATAGAATGAGGTCTAGGGGGAAAACACTACCCATATGCACATGAGACAAACACAATCATATCACTTCAACCAATTCAAACAAGGGCATAGATCGATCTAACTATCGTTACAACAGTGCTCGGACTATACTTTATACATGGGAGAATACTACTACTAATATGGTGGTCGACTAGAAGTTTCAATCAGTGGAAGACACATGATATCTGCTCCAGCTTCATCAACGTAGTCATCATTGCTATCGTTAGGGTATGAGTCGGTGGCGTCGATTATGATGTAGTTCTCTGGACATGTGGAATCGTCGTCTTCTCCTCCTGGCGCGGGGTCTCCCATAAATACTCCTAGCTTCCTCGTCAAATCGTCATTCTTCTCCACGAGTATCATCATTTTCTCCTCATATCCATCGCGTGTAGACTTGAGTTCTTCCTCCAGCTCCGTGATCCTGATCATTGCCTTCTTCAGATCTATCATGCCTGCGCACATCTAGTTCTCCTAGCGACGAATGTGCTGGTTTAACTCCTGGATGAACGCTGCAATGGACCTATCCCTCTTGGTGCTAATCATCTCCCATTGCTCATCTCGGCGCCCACAAATCTGGTAGATAGTATCCTTAAGATCCTTGTGGTAAACTTCTCCAATACGTCCCATGGTGATCTGGGCTAGCATGCTCTTTCCTAGACTCCAGGTTGGTGCATCAAAGGAAAACTATATGGGCTCAGTGACTGGCATGAACGTCCTTCTTGGAACTTGAACTCGAATCATCCAGCGCTCCTCTTCTGGTAATGTGGCGATGTAGGTCCCGGTGAAGTTTGTTATTCCGATGTTCAGGTATCTAGTAACTTCCTTCAAATGTCGTCCAAAAGGTGTATCTTCATCCGGTTGTGTGAACTTGTTCCTTGCATCTGCCATCCTATAGAGTAGAAAAGGAGAGGAGTCAGAAATAAGAAGAGAGTGGTGATCTAGGGTTTTAGCTTAGTGGTCCTGTCCTACAGTCAGCGTGTGCTCTGATACCATATTGTAGCGACCAGACCTCGAACAGTCTAGTCTCTGTGCATCAGTGTCATCCCTGGATCGGTAATGCTGACACGCACAGTACTTGAGGATTTATAACAGAGTTTTAGTCACACACTTATTACATCGAATGTCTCAAAAGAGAACTTATTACAATAATATGGCTTAAGGCCATCTACAATCGATAACAACGGAAGACTTGGAAGATAAAGAGAGTCCATCAACTCCAACGGCATAGCTGAGTGAGAGACAACGACCTATGGCACCTTACTCGATGTTTGAAAAGTCTGCAACATGAAATGTTGCAGCCCGAAACGGGTCAGCACATGGAATATGCTGGCAATGTAACACATAGAGTAATGAACAGAATGAATGCTATCACTACATGCATATATGGCTGGTGGAAAGCTCTATGATTACAGTTTTGCATAAAGCCAATTTTCCCTACAACAAAGGAATAAATTTTATTGAACTATCATGGTGGTTGTTAAACATTGAGAAAGTTCCTCCAACTCAATCCCAATTAAGCATCATCATTAAACCCAATCAAATTAAATTTATAGTGACGAGATCAACATGATAATCCAAGAACCAGATACTCACGATGTCCATAACCGGGGACACGGCTAAGCATGATTAGTTTGTACACTCTGCAGAGGTTTGCACTCTTTTCCCCACAAGACTCGAATACATCCATGGTCGGAGATTCGAGACACAGTCTTTCTGAAGCATTAACTATGTACTCTGGGTAGAAAGTACCACCTACAACCCATTACATCTGCTAGTCTACCTCTTCAAGAGCTTCAAGCAACTCACTCAACTATGCCTTAGCCCATATTGGCTTGTGGCTGCACACTGAAGTTTCTAGCATGAATAATCTTATGATCCCTTTGAGCCAGGAGGGCAGACCATAGGATGATCACACGGGTACTCCGGGATATCCTAGGACAACACTGGATTCCCAGGTGCCCTGACAACCACTGGATACTCCAGGGTGCCTCAAGCAATCCACCCAGATGTGTATTTGAGTAGCCACCTTAAGTTAACCATTAAGTAACAATACTCACATCTGTCATGGATACACTCACCCAAACCACGTCTACGAGCATAGCATAGCAATATAAGCATCACGTAGAAGTAACTCCCAAAGGTTTGATAGAAAACAAGGCAATAGGTTCTACCTGATCATCTACTTCCCAAACCCACATGTTAATCAGATCCTAACCATACAATGTTTGAGGGTTGATCTAATGCAATAAAACAGGGTAGTAAAGAGATATGATCAAAGTGTTACTTGCCTTGCTGATGATCCGCAAAACCTAGAGACTCGTAGTGGCACACTTCGCACTCCGGGTACTCTATGGCAAACAAACAATAACATACATAAGCACACAACAAGAAGCACAGGTAAAACTCAAATAAGAGAAACTAACCAGAAAGTTCAACTAAGAAACTCCGGTTTGCAAAAATAATCAAATCAAACGACGCAACAAAACTCAACCTGCGAAAGAAACAAGATCCGTTTACTAATCTGGACTTAAGTCAAATTTTACATTACCAAAACCTTGTTCAAGTTGTTTAAACAGAAAGAGGGCTTAGAGACGAAGATCTAGGCGCTTGAATCGCCTAATTCCGATAAACGAGCGAAAAGATAAACTAAAACGAAGATCAGGGTAGAAATCACGATCAAAAATAATCGCGGAAAAACCCTGGAAAAAGAAAAACTAACGAACAGGCTAACGAACAAACGTTCGCTGTCTGCGGCTAACGAGTGAACGCCGTTCGTTAAAATGAACGTACGGACGAACGTCCGTTATTTAACTAAACCAGGAAAAAAACCGATCTATAAAAAACGAATCTAGGTTTTCTAAAAAACCGCACGGTTTTAAAAATAAAACCGAACAACGGCGGTGGCGGCGGCGTATACCTCCGGCGAGGCGGCGTGGGTCGGCGGTTGGGTGGCGCGGCAATGGCGGCGACGAGGTGGCGTGGCGGCAGCGGCTTGTGGGCGGCGGGGCGGTGCGGCGCAGGCGGCGGGGCGGCTCGGGGTGGCGAGAGGGGCCCCGGGGCGGCGGCTTATAACCCCCCCCCCCCCCATGGTCTCCGACTTGGGAGAGGGGGCAGCGGCGGGCGGCGGCGACCCGGACTCCAGCCGGAGTCCGGCGCGGACACGGCGCGCGGTGGCGGCGGCGCTAGGGGCGGCCTGCTCGGCTGGGGTTCAGCCCAGTCGGGCGGGATCACTTTTTTTAAAATATATTCCGTCGAAAGAAAAAAATCCTAATAAATAAAAAATTTCTAAAAATGCCAAAACAAATTTTCACCGTCTAAATGGAATATTTAGAACAAGGTGAACATTTTCTTGGCCTAAAAATGCAATTTTGTAAACGTGCAATTTTTTCCTAATTCAAATAAAATAGCAAATAACTCCGAATAAAATTCTTATTTGATTTAATATTTTTCCTCCAATATTTCTTTTTTTGTAGAAGTCATTTTATACCCTCTCTTTTATTTTCATATAGAGAAAAAATAATTAAAACCAAAGGATCCTCTTTCCAAAATTTGAGATAACTCAAATATGAAAAATAACGAAATCCCCAACTCTCTCCGTGGGTCCTTGAGTTGCTTAGAATTTCTAGGATCAACTAAAATTCAATAAAATATGCTATGTAATGATGATCTATGTATAACATTCCAAATTGAAAATTTGGGATGTTACACGGCCTTTTCACATGAATGGGCCTCTGTTGGGCCATGCCACGTGTCAACGTATCGTAGGCGCCTTCGGTCCAATGAGTGGATGACATCTGTCCAAACGGTGAGCCGACACGTGTTTCCTCCAGCCAATGATGATTTTACACGTGGAAAATCCCCATTGGTCCGGGCTGTTAACGGGTTATCGGATCCAAAACCGGACCCGATAGCTTAACGACGTTCCGTTACGGTGAATGCCACGTGTCGGTCACCCTTGATGAAAGAACTTCTGTGATGTGCAATTTATCATCATGGAAGTGGACACTTCCGTATGATAATTTTGGTAATGTCATGGAACACTTCTACGATAGCACAGGTATGACTATCTTGATTCTGTCATAAAATCGTCATGGATGTACATGCATGACAAAAAATGTGACCTACTGTGACAAACACGTATCATCACGGAAGCGTATTTTTTTGTAGTGAAATATGTTGTCAATGGAAATAAGTTGTCATCTATTTTGAAATAAACAATATAAATTACTCAATAACTATGTTTGAGAAACTCACATGGCGGTAGAATTGGAAGCGTATCAATAAGGACCCAAATGTCCATATCTCTTCATCGATGTCAGGATCACCAAGATCCAAGATGACAAGCATACCCTCATGAAAATCATACGTCTTGCAAAGTGCTTCCCAATTCGGGCAACCAAAATGGGATACACTCTTAGAATTGTATAGATTTACAGCAAAATCATAACCATGATGGCTCGTTAGGTGAACTATCTTTGTTTCCATACTTTCATGATCTTCAAAATCCATCCTCTCCAAGACATAGCGTCTTGCATGGCATGGGATAAGCTAGTTGTATTGTAAAAGACGAAAATTACACGTTGAAGAAGCAGAAGTCGTGTTTAATTACGAAAAAACACTTGTCGTCGTTGTGTACCGTTTCAACATCGAAAGGTCTCATCGAGCTTAATACTGAAGCACCAACCTTCTACCAGGTGAGGCTTGTCGCACAGACCCCGGTCGTCGCCACACCAGTCGCACTCTGGGAGCCTATTGTCGTCTGACGACATTTCCTATGTTCATAATTCAAAGATTAAATTTCTAAAATTAAATATATTTATTTCTAAAATTAAATATATTTACTACAAAAACTAAATTAGATCATTATTATTCACCACAGGTTGACTATTGGTCTTTTGAGTCTTTTCTTGAAAACTCTCAGCTCACGTGGTGTATATATTCGACCATTGGTGATGGTCGCTCCTCCTTTCGTTACTGAGTGCATTAGACAAGAATGTCTAGCACACGGGAACGAAGAAGAAGCGACCCCCACGACAACAGTCAGGATTCTTCGTCCGCTCATATATGGTGGAGACCCTCCCTCACTGATTCCTCATTGAAATTTGCAACCGTCGGTGATGGTCGTTACTCCTCCTTCCCTAGTGCATAACAAAGGTCTAGCATAAGGAGAAGAAAGAGAAACGACCCCCTAGACAACGTGAATCCAAGTTTGTGCTCTATTTTGTATTTCTCATGTACGAGCAGAGTCTGTGTGTATATGTTGTAAGCTAGAGCAGTTTGTACCCACCAAAACCTATATGTGTGTATGAGCAGAGTCTGTGTGTATATGTTGTAAGCCAGAATGGTTTGTATCCACCAAAACCTATCTGTGTGCCTCTACTCCTGTCATGCATGCTTTTTCAAGTCATGCATGCATTTTTTATCAGACAAAGATTATTTTTTCAAATGTATAATCCTATTTTTTATGAGATATATATATTTCTTCTTGATCATTCTTTTCGTCTTAGAGCACAAATAATCATAATATACCTGTAGTATTTGTACTATCCACATACACTTTAGCTCAAAATAATAATGCACTTCCTGTTACTTGCTCTATTTTGACAAAATGTACGTACATCAGTTGCGATATAAAATTGGTAGTAGATAAAACCATACATATTACTTATCCAGTGAAAGATTTTAGATTCTTGCAGGGTTGCTGCCTGCTGAAACATGTATATTTGAATAGCTTATGAACAATGTATTTGTGAAATAATACATAATGAAAAGAAACTGGGTACTTTACCTTAACCGTTGAGGTACTTGTATTGTAGTATACATGTGTACTTTCAGTTATGACAGGATTGGATTTTTTTGTTACTTCATAATATGTGATTTTAGCATGAGAGAAAGTTGCATGTTGTATGAACTAAGGGCAAATTCATATTGGTAGGTGATACGTCTCCAACGTATCTATACTTTATGAAGTATTCATGCTGTTATTTTATCATTTTTGGGTGTTTTACAATCATTTTATAGCAACTTTATATCATTTTTAGGACTAACCTATTGACCCAGTGCCCAGTGCCCAGTGCTGGTTGCTGTTTTTTGCTTGTTTTTTACATCATAGGAAATCAATATCAAACGGAGTCCAAACACCGCGTAACTTTTTGGAGATTTTTTCTGGACCAGAAGGAACCCAATGGGCCTGAGCTGCACCTAGTGGGTGCCCCGAGGGGGGCACAACCCGCCAGGGCCCCCTAGCGCGTCCAGGTGGATTGTGCCCACCTCGATGCCCTCCGGCACCCCCTCTTTGCACTATAAATTCCCAAATATTCCAAAACCCTTCGGGGGTTAACCTAGACCAGAAGTTCTACCGCCGCAAGGTCTCTGTATCCACGAGATCCAATCTAGACCCTGTTCCAGCACCCTGTCGGAGGGGGGAACCATCTCCGGTGTCCATCTTCATAATCCCGGCGGCCACCACGATGAGGAGGGAGTAGTCCAGCCTCGGGGCTGAGGGTTTGTACCAGTAGCTATGTGTTTGATATATCTCTCTCGTGATCTATATCATGGGCTTTGTTAATATAGTCAGATCATATGATGTTTCTCCCCTCTATACTCTTGTTATGATGAAATGAATCTTTACCCTTCAAAGTTTTGTCTTGTCGGATTGAATATTCAAAGATGAGAACACATGATATATGTCTTGCAATATGAATACTTGAGGTGACAATGAGGTATCTTATTGATTCACTTGATATGTTTTATGGCATTCAACTCGCGGATTCCCGCGGTGATATTGGGGTAATCTATGCATAGGGGTTGATGCATGTTTTTCTCTGACAGAAACTTTGGGGTCTCTTTTTAGTTCTTTCTGTGGATTGAGTATTATGAATGTGAATTTGCTTTGGTGTTATTCTAGTACGAACTCTTTATTAGATCGATCGGGAAGAATAGCTTGCGTTATTCTAGTACAAACTCTAGGATAGGTTGATCGGAAAGAATAGCTTTGAGGTGGTCTCATACCCTACAAACACTTTCTATCTTTTTTCTCCGCTAATAGGAACTCGGGAGTGATTCTTTGCTGCACTTTGAGGGATAATCATATGATCCAACTATGTTAGCATTGTTGAGAGGTTGCACTAGCGAAAGTACGGACACTAGGCCTCATTTTTAAGCATTGCAACACCATTTTTGTGCTCGTTTACTATTTGCTACCTTGCTGTTTTTTATTGTTCACACTACAAAAACTCATATCTACTATCCATACTACACTTTTATCATCATCTCTTCGCCGAACTAGTGCTCCTATACAATTTGCCATTGTATTGGGTGTGTTGAGGACACAAGAGATTTCTTGTATTTGATTGCATGAGAGAGACTATCTTCATCCTATGCCTCCCATGGATTGATAAACCTTAGGTTATCCACTTGAGGGAAAATTGCTTCTGTCCTACAAAACTCTGAGCTTGGAGGCCCAACACGTGTCTACAAGAATAAAGTTGCATAGTAGACATCAAGCCCTTTTCTGGCGCCGTTGCCGGGGAGGTGAGTGCTTGAAGGTATATCTTTAGATCTTGCAATTGAATCTTTTAGTTTATTGTTTTATCACTAGTTTGGTTTATAAAAGAAAACTATAAAAAATGGAATTAAGGTTGCATCATATTATTGATCATCTTTATAATATCTTTCTTGAAAATGATGGTTCGGAAAACTGTGCTCAATTGATAGAAGAAGAATTTAATAAAATGATTGGCATGAATGATGAGCATGATTGCAATGTTGTTAGTGTGAATTCTTTGAATATCCAAAACGCTAATGATGAGTGCACTAGCCATGATAATGATGTCTCCTATAAGAATGTCAATTTTTGCGGAGTAAATTGGGAGTGCACACACACACCAAAAAGGGAAGATAGATTTTGAAAGAGGCATAAGTATTTAGAAACTAAATGGTTGCAAGAGAGGCTAGATGTTTGTGCTGAAAAATTAAATTTTCTTAGACATCCTTGTGAACTTTGCAATGAACGTGTCCATTTAAATACCCAATGCAAATTGTTTCATGATCGAATCGTGTCCAAAAATTGTGATGACTTCATTTGGCTCGTGCATCACAATGAACTTAGTTTACTTCTGGGCTATGAAGAATTGAAATGTATAACTAAGGATATTCCAGAACTTTCCCTTGAGAGAGTTCTTGATTTTGATCTAGAGGAAATATATATGTTTTGTGCTGTAAATTGCTTTGAGAACCCTTATATTGCCAACTATCTAAAGAAAGAAAACAAATAGAATATGAAGAGAGTACTAATGAAAGGGAAAATATTTCCCAATACCCTCCTAGTGTTTATTAGGATGAATCAAGTAACGAGGAGGAGGTTCCTATCCAATCAATCTCTTCAACAAGATGCTCGGAAAAAATGATTAAACCCACACGTGAGGTGGTGAAGAAGAAAAAGAAAAGAAGAAAAAGTAGGGGTAAAAAGGTAACTTTCCCAAGTAATATTGCTCCTATCACCATTGTGCCTCATGAAAGTGAATCAAATATGTTGATGGAGGACGATGATATTGAGTATGATTTTGTGATGCCTACTACTTGTTGTGATGATTATGATTGGGAAGAGAATGATGTCTCTTATGATATTAAAAATCTTTTTGGCACTTGCTTGGAAGAATATGATAATAATGTTTGCTATACTATTGGTGCCATTCATGCTATTGATAAGAATGATTATGATGATATGCAAAACCAATTGCTTGGGGATGCTATGTTTAATGAGTATGACGTGTTTGAAGATTTATTTGCTAGAAATAATGCTTGTCCTAAGCTTGGGGATGTTTTGCTTAAAGATTATGATCCTTTGATTCCTTCTACTTTCGATAAGAAAATTCATTATGATGATAGCATGTCTCCTATTTATGATGATTACATTGATGAAAGTGGGTTTGGAAGAGTGTCAACTCTAGGTAGTAGTGATCCCACTATTTTGGAGGGTGTTGAATCTCATTATAATATTGATGAAAGTGGATTTGGAGAGGTCATGACTTTATTTAGTGATACATCCACTATTTTGGAAGAGGTTTCAATTGATTATGACAATAAAGTTGCTATTTATGATGATTATTATGATGGCATGTATGCCATAAAGAGTAATAAATCTTTTATGCTTATGCATCATGAAAAGAGTGTTGTATGTGATAGTTATATTATTGAATCCATTCATGATGCCTCTAAAAATTATTATGAGAGAGGAACTTGCGCTCTCACATATCTCAATAATATCAAAATTCTTCTCTATGTGTTGATTGTTTTAAAGTTGCACTTGTTTTGCCTTCCTATGCTAGTTGATTATTGTTCCCATAAGTTGTTTGCTCACAAAACCCCTATGCATAGGAAGTGGGTTAGACCTAAATATGCTAGTCATATGCTTCATGATGCTTTTGTTATGTTTCAATTCATATCTTTTATGTGAGCATCATTGAAATCATCATGCCAAGCTTAAAAGGCATTAAAGAAAAGCGCTTATTCGGAAAAGAGCTTGATGTCTACTATGCAACTTTATTCTTGTAGACACGTGTTGGGCCTCCCAGCGCAGAGTTTTGTAGGACAGTAGCAATTTCCCCTCAAGTGGATGACCTAAGGTTTATCAATCCATGGGAGGCGTGGGATGAAGATAGTCTCTCTCATGCAACCCTGCAATCAAATACAAGAAATCTCTTGTGTCCCAACACACCTAATACAATGGCAAATTCACAACTATAAAGAGTTCGTACTAGAATAACTCCAAAGCAAATTCACATTCATAATACTCAATCCACACAAAGAACTATAAAGAGACCCCAAAGTTTCCGTCGGAGAAAAACGTGCATCAACCCCTATGCATAGATTACCCAAATATCACCGCGGAAATCCGTGAGTTGAATGCCATAACACATATCAAGTGAATCAATGAGATACCTCATTGTCACCTCAAGTATTCATATTGCAAGACTTATATATATCATGTGTTCTCATTTCTGAATATTCAATCCGACAGGACAAAACTTTGAAGGGTAAAGATTCAACTCATCATAACAAGAGTATAGAGGGGAGAAACATCATATCATCTAACTATATTAACAAAGCCCATGATGTAGATCACGAGAGAGAGAGATATCAAACACATAGCTACTGGTACAAACCCTCAGCCCCGAGGGTGGACTACTCCCTCCTCATCGTGGTGGCCGCCCGGATGATGAAGATGGCCACCGGAGATGATTCCCCCTCCGACAGGGTGCCGGAACGGGGTCTAGTTTGGATCTCATGGATACAGAGACCTTGCGGCAGCGGAACTTCTCATCTAGGTTAACCCCCAAAGGGTTATGGAATATTTGGGGATTTATAGTGCAAAGAGGGGGTGCGGGAGGCCACCGAGGTGGGCACAACCCACCTGGTCGAGCCAGGGGCCCTGGCGCGCCCTGGTGGATTGTGCCCCCCTCGGGGCACCCCCCCCCCCCCATGGTGCAGTTCAGTCCCATTGGGTTCCTTATGGTCCATAAAAAATCTCCAAAAAGTTATGCGGTGTTTGGGCTCCGTTTGATATTGATTTCCTATGATGTAAAAAACAAGCAAAAAACAGCAACTGGCACTGGGCACTGGGTCAATAGGTCAGTCCCAAAAAATGATATAAAGTTGCTATAAAATGAGTGTAAAACACCCAAGAATGATAAAATAACAGCATGAATACTTCATAAATTATAGATACATTGGAGACATATCAGCATCCCCAAGCTTAATTCCTACTCGTCCTCGGGGAGGTAAATGATAAAAGAAATAATTTATGAAGTGTGAATGCTAGCAAAGTGCATAAGTTTGATCAATGATAATTTCAATCACTCTTCCTAGAATCATAACAACAATTCTTTCTCATAATAATTCCCATGTTATAGTGGCAACCAATTCACATGTTAAGGTTCAAACAATGAATTCTCTTGAAACTCAACAACCTATGTTCTCAGTCACCAAGCAATTTCAATTCAACTTATTCAACAGAGTTTAAGTAAGAGCTCCACATACTCAACCATCATATAGTCTTCTATGATTGCTAACACTCACCGCGTACACATGAGCAAAACATTTCAACCAGACACATAGAAATATAGGGGCTTATTGTTTTGCCTCCCAACATATTCACCTTTGGGTGATGGCGACAATAATAACTCATGCTACCCATATTCAACTGGACATATGTGCCTAGATCTTTCCTCACCACATGATGCTTGCCAAAAGAGAAAAATAAAAGGGAATAGAGAGAAAAACTTTGACTCTTTGCATAAAAGTAAATACTGAAAAGTAAAAGATAGGCCCTTCGCAGAGGGAAGCAGAGGTTGCCATGTGCTTATTTGTTTGTATGATCAACGCCTTAGTGCAAAAGAATGTCACATTATATTGCCCCTTATGATAGCAACCTTTATTATGCAGTCTGTTGATTTTATTGCTTTGGCATCACAAGTTCGTACAATGCTCAATTTTCTCTTACACTAAATGATCTAACACTTTTAGAAGCAATTTTATTGCCTTATTGCACCGATGACAACTTACTTGAAGGATCTTGCTCAATCCTTAGGTAGGTATAGTGGACTCTTGAAAATAAGATTTTGGTTTAAGGGTTTTTCGATGCACAAGTAGTATCTCTACTTGGTGTGGAATTTTTGGCTAGCAAAGATGGGGAGCAAGCACCACATGTTGAAGGACCTATGAAAATATAACTTATATGTGAATATGAACAAACATAAACCATTACGTTGTCTTCCTTGTCCAACGTCAACAATTTTGGCATATAATATTTTGATGGGGGCTCACAATCACAAAAGATTTCTAGGATAGTGTATTTATATCTGAAAGTTCTCTTCCTTATACTAATTATTCATTAATTGCTTGTATGACCAATATTGTGATTGTCAAGCCTCAAAAGATTTCACTTTCTAAACCCAATGTGAAGCTAGCACTATGCATGATATGATTTCAACTTCATGACATTCAATAATTCAACAATTTACTCAAAGGATATAAGTGAAGCAAAAGAGTAAATGACAAACTACTCCAGAAGATATAAGTGAAGATCATGCGAGTAGTTAAGTAAATAGGTAGCTATTTAAGGACTCTCTCTTATTCAAAAACTTTCAGATCTAAGTATTTTATTCAAGCAGAAAGCAAAAAAACAAAATATAATGACATTCCAAGAATAGCACACATCATGTGAAGAAGCAAAAACTTAGGTTCAACCGATACTAACCGATAATCGTTGAAGAAGAAAGGTGGGATGCCTACCAGGGCATCCCCAAGCTTAGATGCTTGAGACTTATTGGAATATTAGCTTGGGATGCCTTTGTCATCCCCAAGCTTGAGCTTTTGTGTCTCCTTAATTCCTCTCATATCACGGTTTCCCTAAATCTCAAAAACTTCATCCACACAAAACTCAACAAGAACTCATGAGATAAGTTAGTATAAACCAATGCAATAACATTATCATTCTCTATTATAGAAAATCACTAAAATTACTATTCAACATTGCATACTAAATTCCTCTGCATATTTAATACTCCTATCCTCAAATAGGATCATTAAACAAGCAAACATAACAGCAATCTGCCAAAACAGTATAGTCTGTAAAGAATGCAAGATTCATCATATTTACCTAAATCAAAAAATTATGATAAAACGACTAAACTGTAGAAAATTTATCAGAGCTCATTTTGCAAAAAGTTTCAACAATTTATCATATTCTGAATTTTCTAGGGAATTTTTGCAACATCGATAAACTTTCTGTTTTCAAACAGCAACAAGTATACTTGCAAAATAAGCATGGCAAAGGCTATCATTGCCACTTTTATTGAAATAAAAGATGCAAAACATTATTCTAAATAACATCAAGAAAATCCTAGCAAAATACATTGATGCTCCAAGCAGAACACATCTCATGTGTCGAATGAAAACATAGCTCCAAGTGAGGTTACCGATAATGTTGGAGACGAAAGAGGGGATGCCATCTGGGGCATCCCCAAGCTTAGTTGCTTGGATCTTCCTTTAATATTATCTTGGTGGTGCGTTGGGCATCCCCAAGATTAGGGTCTTGTCACTTCTTATTCTCCTCATATCGACATCTCACCCAAAACTTGAAAACTTCAATCACACAAAACTTAACGGAACCTTGTGAGATAGGTTAGTATGATAAAGAGCAAACCATTTCACTTTCTGGTACTGTCAAAGACAAGATTAAAAATTGTTTCCAAACAATGCCTAGTGTAGCATATCATTTTCACAATTTATATTGAGCAATATAAGCCATAGAAACAAGGAAACAAGCAAACTATGCATTGAAAACAGAATCTATCAAAAACAGAACAGTCTGTAGTAATCTGTACTCAAACCATACTTCTGCTACTCCAAAAATTATGAAACAAATTGGAACGCGTGAGAAATTTGTATATTAATCTTCTGAAAAAATAATCAACTCAAAAACACCCTTCTTTAAAAAATGATTGTTGTTTTCGTGAGTGCAAAAGTTTCTGTTTTTCAGCAAGATCAAATCAACTATCACCCAACATGATCCCAAAGGCTTTACTTGGCACTTTATTGAAAAAAAGACAATAAAACATGATTACTACAGTATCCTAATCATGTGAACATACAAAAACAGTAGGTAAAAGTATTGGGTTGTCTCCCAAGAAGCGCTTTTCTTTAATGCCTTCTAAGCTAGGCATGATGATTTCAATGATGCTCGCATAAAAGATATGATTTGAAACATAACAAGAGCATCATGAAGCATATGACTAGAATATTTAGGTCTAACCCACTTCCTATGCATAGGGGTTTTGTGAGCAAACAGCTTATGGGAACAAGAATCAACTAGCATAGGAAGGCAAAACAAGTGCATCTTTAAAACAATCAACACATAGAGAAGAAATTTGATATTATTGAGATATGTGAGAGCACAAGTTCCTCTCTCATAATAATTTTTAGAGGCATCATGAATGGATTCAATAATATAACTATCAAATACATCACTCTTTTCATGATGCACAAGCATAGAAGATTTATTACTCTTTATGGCATACATGTCATCATAATAATCATCATAGATATCAACTTTATTGTCATAGTCAATTGAAACCTCTTACAAAATAGTGGATGTATCACTAAATAAAGTCATGACCTCTCCAAATCCACTTTCATCAATATTATAATGAGATTCAACACCCTCCAAAATAGTGGGATCACTACTACCTAGAGTTGACACTCTTCCAAACCCACTTTCATCAATGTAATCATCATAAATAGGAGACATGTTATCATCATAATGAATTTTCCTATCGAAAGTAGAAGGAATCAATGGATCATAATCATTAATCAAAGCATCCCCAAGCATAGGACGAGCATTATTTCTAGCAAATAAATCTTCAAACATGTCATACTCATTAAACATAGCATCCCCAAGCTTGTGGTTTTGCATATCATCATGATCATTCTTATCAATAGCATGAATGGCACCAATAGTATAGCAAACATTATTATCGTATTCTTCCAAGCAAGTGCCAAAAAGATTTTTAATATCATAAGATACATCATTGTCTTCCCAATCATAATCGTCACAACAAGTAGTAGGCATCACAAAATCATACTCAATATCATCATCCTTCATCAACATATTTGATTCACTTTCATGAGGCACAATGGTGATAGGAGCAATATTACTTGGGAGAGTTACCTTTTTACCTCTACTTTTTCTTCTTTTCTTTTTCTTCTTCACCACCTCGTGTGTGGGTTTAATCATTTTTTCCGAGCATCTTATTGAAGAGATGGATTGGATAGGAAGCTCCTCCTCGTTACCTGATTCATCATAAGAAACACTAGGAGGGTATTGGGAAATATTTTCCCTTTCATTAGTACTCTCTTCATATTCTATTTATTTTCTTTTCTTTAGATAGTTGGCAATATAAGGATTCTCAAAGAAATTTACCGCACAAAACATATAAATTTCCTCTAGATTAAAATCAAGAACTCTCTCAAGGGAAAATTCTGGAATATCCTTAGTTATACATTTCATTTCTTCATGGCCCAGAAGTAAACTAAGTTCATTGTGATGCGCAAGGGAAATCAAGTTATCACAATTTTTGGACACGATTCGATCATGAAAAAATTTGCATTGGGTATTTAAATGTCCACATTCATTGCAAAGTTCATAAGGATGTCTAAGAAAATTTAAATTTTCAGCACAAACATCTAGCCTCTCCTGCAACCATTTAGTTTCTAAATACTTATGCCTCTTGCAAAATCTATCTTCCCTTTTTGGTGTGTGTGTGCACTCCCAATTTACTCCACAAAAATTGACATTCTTATAGGAGGCATCATTATCATGGCTAGTGCATTCATCATTAGCATTTTGGATATTCAAAGAATTCACAATAACAACATTTCAATCATGCTCATCATTCATGCCAATCATTTATTAAATTCTTCTTCTAGCAATTGAGCACAATTTTCTAATTCATCATTTTAAAGAAAGATATTATAAAGATGATCAATAATATGATGCAACCTTAATTCCATTTTTTATAGTTTTCTTTTATAAACCGAACTAGTGATAAAACAAGAAACTGAAAGATTCAATTGTAATATCTAAAGATATACCTTCAAGCACTCACCTCCCTGGCAACGGCGCCAGAAAAGAGCTTGATGTCTACTACGCAACTTTATTCTTGTAGACACGTGTTGGGCCTCCAAGAGTAGAGGTTTGTAGGACATTATCAATTTTCCCTCAAGTGGATGGCCTAAGGTTTATCAATCTGTGGGAGGCGTTGGATGAAGATAGTCTCTCTCAAGCAACCCTACAATCAAATACAAGAAATATCTTGTGTCCCCAACACACCCAATACAATGGAAAATTGTATAGGTGCACTAGTTTGACGAAGAGATGATGATAAAAGTGTAGTATGGATAGTAGATATGAGTTTTTGTAGTGCGAACAATAAAAAACAGCAAGGTAGCAAATAGGAAACGGGCACAAAACGGTGTTGCAATGCTTAAAAATGAGGCCTAGGGTCCATACTTTCGCTAGTGCAACCTCTAACAATGCTAACATAGTTGGATCATATGATTATCCCTCAAAGTGCAGCAAAGAATCACTCCCGAGTTCCTATTAGTGGAGAACAGAAGATAGCAATTGTTTGTAGGGTATGAGACCACCTCAAAGCTATTCTTTCCAATCAACCTATCCTAGAGTACGTACTAGAATAACGCAAGCTATTCTTCCTGATCGATCTAATCAAGAGTTCATACTAGAATAACACCAAAGTAAATTCACATTCATAATACTCAATCCACACAAAGAACTATAAATAAACCCCAAAGTTTCCGTCAAAGAAAAATGTGCATCAACCCCTATGCATAGATTACCCCAATATGCCATAACTTATATCATGTGAATCAATAATATACCTCATTGTCGCCTCAAGTATTCATATTGCAAGACATATATCATGTGTTCTCATCTCTGAATATTCAGTCCGACAAGACAAAACTTTGAAGGGTAAAGATTCAATTCATCATAAAAAGAGTATAGAGGGCAGAAACATATGATCCGTCTATATTAACAAAGCCCATGATATAGATCACGAGAGAGAGAGAGAGAGAGAGAGAGAGAGATCAAACACATAGCTACTGGTTCAAACCCTCAGCCCCGAGGCTGGACTATCCCTCCTCATCATGGTGGCCGCCGGGGTGATGAAGATGGCCACCGGAGATGATTCCCCCCTTCGGCAGGGTGCTGGAACGGGGTCTAGATTGGATCTCGTGGATATAGAGACCTTGCGGCGGCGGAACTTCTGATCTAGGTTAACCCCCAAAGGGTTTTGGAATATTTGGGAATTTATAGTGCGAAGAGGGGGTCTAGGAGGCCACCGAGGTGGGCACAACCCACCTGGGCGTGCCAGGGGACCCTGGCGCGCCCTGGTGGGTTGTGCCCCCCCCCCCCCCCCCCCCGGGACACCCCCAGGTGCAGCTCAGGCCCATTGGGTTCCTTCTGGTCCGGAAAAAATCTCCAAAAAGTTATGTGGTGTTTGGACTCCATTTCATATTGATTTCCTGCTATGTAAAAGACAAGCAAAAAATAGCAATTGGCACTGGGCATTGGGTCAATAGGTTAGTCCCAAAAAATTATATAAAGTTGCTATAAAATGGTTGTAAAACACCCAAGAATGATAAAATAACAGCATGAATAATTCATAAATTATAGATATGTTGGAGACGTATCAGTAGGTGTAGCGGGTCGTTTGCATTGACAGTGGACTGTATGTAGGTGGGTGTTGCCATATTTGAGACTATGGTACAAAATTTTGTATTTCTCATGGAAGGATATGCTGGTGGTCCTTCAGGATGTGCTTCATGGGGTTTGACTGTCAAATCAAAGTTCCCAGGTGAACTTCTGCTACTTTTGGTCTTATCTCTCTATGTGTCCCCTTACAATACTTCATATTTTTCTGCCTCCATCTTGTTTCTACATGCGATTAATTATCTCTCCAAAGCTTCATAGAATAATTCTAATATTCTCCGCCACCCTTGCTACCAAACAAATCTTCTATGTTTAATATATAATCTGTCTTGTGTTGTGTACCACTTCTTTCAGAATATGATCTTATTTATTTCCTTTTAGTTTGCTTGGATTATTTATTTGCCTGAGCGACGGTTTAGATGTTTCCTTAAAGAAATAGTTTTAAATACTTGCTCCACGGTTAGGTAAGTTAATATGTTGAATGTTTCTTGCTAAACCATAGAAAGCAAAATTCACAAGTTTTGACTAGCAAACATGGCTTGCAACGAGTTTATTTATAACTACCCATAAATGATATTCATGTTGGTCTCTCTTAGAATAAAAAATGTCTTTCAAGCATAAATCTCCTGTTCCAGCAGGTTCAGAATTCAACCTGTTTTGCTATAAATGGCCTCCCACACCGTTGTGTACAAAGCTAAAGTGGGTCCACATTAAAAGGTATCGCCCTTTACAGAATTATCAGTTAAACTACCAATTTCAGTACTTTTTTTATTTAATGTTAATTACACCAATGGAATCAACCTGTAGAAGTTATAATTGCGAAGGTGGATTGGAGAGGAAGGTGTCGATGCTCAAGCCATGTGATGAAGTGGAGCAAGAAGAGTGAATTGGGAAAGCTGAGAACATGCCTATTTTGTATGACTTATCCTTAGGTATTTGTTGTGGCAAATTGACTGAGTTCTCTTATCGTTGTCAGTAACGACAATTGATGAATCATTGAGAAATGTTGAACTGTTTAGAGTTGAATTTATGTTCTACCAGTCATATAGGAAGAAAGTTCTGGTGTGTCATTAATTAGTTATCTAACGAACAAATGAGACTACCAATCATTTTTTAGACAACATATTACCATTAATTTGAATTTCTCATATACTGATCAAGTTGTCAGTGTGATATATATCAGGAAATCAGTTTTCATGTTGAGTACATGTGCCTTCTTACTAATGCAACATGGCGTTTCGACAGGCACCCTCGTGCCAGGGTGCGTTTATGATTAAATCCACGGCCAGCTATCAACCAGGGTTGTGTATTTGTTTTCGTTGGCAATGCTGCATATGCATTTGAGTGGCAATGATGATATAGTTCAGAGAGACAGTTTGATCACTTTCTTAAGCTACTACGTGTTGTCATATGCTCTAGGTTTAGGATATTTTCCACTAAACCAATCATGCAATATACTTTTATGTTCATATATTGTTTCGTGGCTTCTCAATTTGTGCATGCAAACAAACTTTGCTTTCGAGTGACTCTTTGTTAGTTTCTTATTTTTATCATGGTTGATGGAATAATGAGTGCAAAGATAACTTTCCTTGGATTTGGTTGCTCAGCTGACAAGAATATGCATTCCTCTGAGTACCACCTTACCTATCCTGTGATGCTTTCTATTTGTGGATTCCCTGTATTAGATAAAGTCCGGTGCTTACTTGGACCATTTTGATTCTTATTAGCCTATTGTTAAAAGTTCAAGATGCTAGGGTTTATGCTTGAGTACACAAATCATTGTATTCCATATATCTCACAGTTTGTTTGTATCAGGTTCATGTGAGGTTGTGCCTATGAAGTACATCGACAAGGAAGATGAATTACGCCACCTATTAATATGCTTAGTGGTTATGGCTCTGTAGTTGACTCTTCTTTATTACCTCCTCTTATGTATTCTCACTTTTGGTATCAAACTTCATGTCGAGTGGCTATCTTTTGTGGTCCTATGAACACACTGAGCTTGAGCCTGCCTTATAATCTGATGTTGATATTAAGCTTCATTGTGTTTTACTTCTATCACAATTGAATGTTTATTAGCTTTATTGTTATCCTGTATAACTGCAAATGCTATACCTGGGTTCCTGCTAACATAGTGTTATATGCTTCGGCGAAACATTTAACATCTTTTAAATGCATGATTAAAAAATTTCAAAAGAGTATGTAAAGTATATTTTTGTAATATATATATATATATATATATATGTTTAAAATATTTGAAAGTGTGTAAGCAAAAGTAAAAAAATACGGCAAAACATAGTCCATCTCTTACAACTATGGCAATTAGAATGGCTCTCTCCTCCCCTCCCCTCCCCTCTCCTCCCTATCCTTCACCGCACCTACCATGGCGATCTCTAACTCCTGCTCCTCATGGAGGGCTTACTTCTTTGGGATTTTGCACCAGGCATTGCCCTAGCTGATCAGGTGAGGTGAAGGTTTGGCTCCACAGTCCATTTCTCACCTTATAGAGACACCAAGGAGTTCCTTTTGGTGGTCTCCTTCTCTTCAGCTTCTTTTCCCCTCTCGGTGGATTATGTTGGAGTTACCCTATAATGTTGCATTGGTGCTATTTGCTCGCGTTTCAATGTGGTGCAAATCAATTCTTGTTCCTTTCGGTTTTCTGTGGCTGACAACAAAGTGGGGCACTTCATCTACAAGCTCAAAGATCGTATTTGGCTAGACTTTGTTTGTCATTTTCACTTGTTCAATGGGAGATTCTCCAAAGCCCCAATACCTGTCTCTGGTTGGCATGCAAACACAGAATTAACAGATATTGCGGCTCGTTGGCCATTGGCTATCAAGTCTAATTTGGGTTTCTTACGCTCTAGCAAGCAAACAATGCCCTCCCTGGCCATGGATTGCAATAAGGGTAGGTTGGTTCCAATTTCTTGCATGGCTTTCTCGGATAACAATGCTCATGAGGCTTCTTCATACTCATCGATCCCGAAGACGATCATATCAAACAACCACAATGATGTTCAAATGAAATTTGGGTCTTTTTCTCCAATTTCCAAGGATTTAATTTCTCCGAAACCCCATAATTCCTCCTCCGACAACATTGGTCGTGTCGCTTTAATGGAGCTATTCCTGTCAGAGGCGAAGTTAGAGGAGCAACAATTGCCCAATCACATTAATATGGGAGATTTTAAATGCCCGTTAAATGTTCCTTATCCATCACTTCTGTAAAGTTATTTGAAATCGGCTCTCCGTTATGCTCTCCCCATATGTCTTGGCCGCCCATGCTCAAAGCCAGACACAAAGCTGACTTGGCCCAGGCCCATTACTCCCTCAAAGAAATTGTTACCCTATCTACTAATTGGGTTGTTCTGTGCCCTCGCTGCCTGCAATGGGGCCATAACAAAATTGCCTGCCAAGCTCGGCTTATTTGTCTTAAATGTTCGGGGGCCGACCACAAGGCAAGGAATTTCCCAAGTTTTGGAAAGCGCCCGTCAATTCCTGAAAATGATTTGTTGAATCACAATCAAAATATCACGCCTCGATCCCCTGCGCCTTCCATTCCAAAGGGCCATAAACGGAGGAATACCACAGCCACTGTCCGATGCACCATCTGTGCCTTCTATGGCCACGTGGCCCGATCTTGCCACAAGAGATTCTTTGCACAAAAATGGAAATGGATTCCCAAGGCAACTAATATTTCCAATCCTACCCCTCACGCTCCGTCTCCAAGCACCTATTCCCTAAACGACGACGCCCAATCCAGTCCCGTCACTCTTACATCCCTCTGAGCAACCCCCACCTCCACCTAGCTCTCTCGCAATGGCGAATTATCCCCTGAACCTGGTGTTCTTCCTCCTGCTAGGGTTCGCTATCGAACCTGGCCCGGCTAACCGTCTGGTGCGCAGCGGCATGGTGGTTGGCCCAATACCACCACTCAAGCATGACTTCCTGTCCATCGCGGAGACCAGCGACTATGTTCCTCTCCACCGCCGAGCTGTCATCCATAACACGATCGTAGGTCTGTTTCATGAATCCCAACTCTTTACTACTGAAGTCAGCGACCATCCTTTCACATTGGCATTTTTTGTTTTGTGGACTCGTTCATGAGGGATGTGGCGGTGGCCACTCCCATTTAGCTTGAAGATGAAGATCTGCTTATCTCTTTCGTTCCCCATAATGAAGCTCTGAACAGGAACACTACTTTATTTGGGCCCAAGGTTTGGTTAATGTTTTTTGGATTTCCGTATGACTATGGATTACTACCTCAACAAAGCCTTGGGTGGATTTGGGCCATCGGTCTCTTGGTATAATCCACGACAGGGCAGGCGATATATACTTCTGAAAGCCCATGTCATTCGCCTGAAGCTCCCTAAAAGTTTTGTCGTCTAGCATCTGGGTGGCGCCAGGGATTGCTGGACGGTGCAGATCACAATCCTTCGAAGCAATGACTGGAACGGTCTCGTACCTGAGGTCTTGCCGGCTGGGGAGGAGCCACCACCTCTGGACGGCAACCCACACCCGCAGTTTGGGCCTAATCTCACAACAGAGCAACTATACCAGCAGCAAGTTCATAACTGGCTGGTCCAAAATGTTGCACCTCCTGCTGGCAAGAAAGGTGACAATGCTGGGGCTGATGAACATGCTCAGGCTGGCTGGGGCGCATGGGCAGCACCGCAAGCCCCTCATTTCCTTGCATTACCGCCCCACCTGGTTAATTACCAAGCTTTGTTGACTGCGTAAGGACTGACTGTTCAGCATGGCCTGGTCCCTGAAGATAACCTCACTGATAGTGCCACACAAGCTTGGAATGGTTCTATCACTGTATCTGACGATGGGCGGCTCTGAGAATTCGGCTTTGCTTATAGCCCCACTCATGCCCTCGCAACGGATGGATCCCCCAATGCCTACTGACTCACTCACGGTCACAGTTTCACTTCATAATCAAGGCATCCAATTTGGTCTCTCTGCTGATGGCAATAACCTTCTGTCACTTCTTGTCTCTGAACCAGTTCCCAGGTAGCAGTTGAACACTTTCATCTTTGAGGCCCTAAGGCCAGTGATCTCCACAATTGGTCCCTGATGGCTATAGTATGAGGAACACTATCACTGAGATATCAATCTTAGTATCTTCTCACAATACTGGCCTTCACTTTGCCCAACAACCAGCTTTTTCAGTGGTCATAGAAGAACTTCAGCCTGAGGACAGTACACTTCCAGCACCACAACTTCACATGACTATGAATGAAGAAGAGCCAAGCAGATACACAACCACTGATGATACCTTGTCTGATCACAATGCTGTCTATGTGGTAACCAACTTGTCAACCCCTCCTGTCATCACTGATGCCCTGCCTGATCCAATAGCAATGCCTCCAATAGTTCGAGGTTCTAAAAGTCCCTCTGGCCATTATGTTGGCCAGTCTCAGGAGGGCTTGGGCATTGCTGCAGTTGGCACAATTAATGTTCCTGTTGGGCCCTTAGTGACCCGTGGCCGTCAGCCCAAGGCATCTGCACCCATCATGACTTCTAAAGTCAGACGCAGCACCCGGACCAACAAGTATAATATTTTTTGTATAAACCAGACTTCTGACAGTCGCACGACCACTTCAAAAGTCCTCCCCAGGATCACTCCATCCATTGGCTTGTCCTCCACAGTCAGAGCTTCAGATGCAGGGCACAATGTGATCCCACCTCCAACTCCTATTCCGGTTTTGCAAGCAATTGGTACCAACCATTACGCTGTTCCTGCAGCTGAACTGACTGAAGAGGCTCTCCTGGATGCCCCGGCTGCGCCTGCTCCTACCAATGTTGCTTCCATTGAAGATGACCCTAGGAATGAGGAATCTGGGGATGGAGCTGCCCCCACTTCAGCTTAAGCAAATCATTTTCTAATGCCACTTTTGCGCACCTAGAATGTTCTCTCATGGAACATCCGAGGTCTGAACTCTGAACCTAAACAACTAGCACTTAATAATGCTATACTTTCCAGTGGCTGGTCTATTATATGCCTGCAAGTGACTAAAAAGACATCATTTGATCTTGCGTTTATTAAGTCGTGCAGTCCACGCCAGTTCGATCGTTTTGCGCTTGTTCCATCTCGGGGTACATCTGGAGGTTTTGTTACCATTTGGAAAAGCTTGATGTTTACTGGCACCATTCTGTTTTCTGACGTCTTTGTGCTCGTAGTTCATTTTGTCAGTACGCAATCCACCCAATCGTGGACATTAGCTATCATTTATGGGCCTTGTACGGAAGATGATCGTGCCACATACACCAACTGGCTCTATGAACTGGATATCCCGAATACGCGAGATTGGCTGCTATTGGGCGATTTTAACTACATCCGAGCCCCCAATAATCGCAATAAACCAGGAGGTAGTACACATGATATGTTCATATTTAACGACATCATCCGTCAACAAAATATTATTAAACTACCTGTTAAAGGTCACACCTACACATGGAGTAACATGCAGCTTGATCCGCTCCTAGAACAACTGGATTGGTTCTTTACGTCAGTTCATTGGACAAATGTCTACCCCAAAACTCTAGTTAAACCATTAGGGAAACTAGTCTCTGATCACATCCCTTGTGTTGTCACGATTGAAACCAAGATTCCACGTAGCAAACTCTTCAGATTTGAATCCTACTAGATCCAACACCCTGGCTTCATGGACATTGTCAGAGACGCATGGAACAAACTAGTGAGATCGCAAAATGCTGCAATGATCCTTTGTCGCAAATTCAAAGCTCTTCGTCATGCCCTTAAAATCTGGAGCAAAACAATATCCCACCTCTCGATTGCCATTGATAACTACAATAAGGTACTAGCTGACATGGATGAGCTGGAAAACAAGAGAACCTTGTCCACTCCGAAAACTAACTTCAGATGTATACTCAAAAAACACTTATGAGACTTCTCCAATATTAGAAGAAATATTGGAAAAAGCGTTGCACTATACGTTGGGTTAAATTAGGCGACGAGAATACCAAATTTTTCCAAGCAGTTGCAACTGAGCGATAGCGCAGCAACAATATCGCCTACCTTCAAGACAGTGATGGAACCCAAATCGAAGATCACCCAAGCAAAGAAGCCCTACATTTCCAAACCTATAAGAATCGCCTAGGGACAATCTCTCCCGCTGAAATGAAATTTGATCTACCGGCCATCATTAAACGAGCTGACAACTTGGATCAACTAACGAAACCTTTCGCCCATGAAGAGATAGATGCTATGATGAATGAGATGCTCACTAATCAGGCTCCTGGCCCAGATGGTTCCAATGGGGCCTTCCTCAAGGCATGTGGCCCTTTATTAAGCATGACTTCTACACCCTATGCGAACAATTCTATGCTAGTGATCTAGACCTTACAAACATTAATGATGGCCTAATCACGCTCATCCCTAAGATCAACTCACCTGAGACTGTCAATTATTATCGTCCAATCACCCTTCTCAACTATTGTCTCAAACTAATCACTAAGCTCTTGGCTAATAGGCTACATAAGATCATCCTACAGCTCATCCATCGTAACCAATATGGTTTCCTCAAGGGTAGAACCATCCAAGACTGCATGTCTTGGGCCTTCCAATATATTCATCAGTGCCATGTTTCAAAGAAACAGATTGTTTTACTGAAACTTGACTTTGCCAAAGCCTTTGACACTACAGGGCACAGACCTATATATGATCAACATAATGATACACATGGGCTTCAATGATAAATGGATCGAATGCATATTCTCCTATAGACGCTCCTCGGTCCTCCTCAATGGTGTCCCTGGCGTCAATTTCTTTGCAAGAGTGGGGTTAGACAGGGTGATCCCCTATCCCCCTTGCTATTTGTTCTGGCGGTTGACCTATTACAAGCTTCAATCAATGGTGCCTTCAGACAAGGGAAGATTGACCTGCCGTTCCCATGCCCAGGACAAACTGACTACCTAGTCATCCAATACACAGATGACATGATCCTAGCCTTGCCCGCATGTCCGAGACAAGCCACCCTCGTCAAGCAGATCCTATCTGATTATGCATCCTCTATCGGCCTTAAGATCAATTTTCACAGGTCCACATTGATCCCGATCAACCTTCACTCGGCCTCGGCTACTGACCTGGCAAACATATTTGGCTACACCATTGGCACTATGCCATTCACGTATCTGGGCCTCCCTATGGGCACTTCGAAACCCACGGTTCAAGACCTCATGCCACTGGTTTGCAATGCAGAATGTCGCCTCACATATACTATCTCCATGATGTCTTATAGAGGCAAACTATCCTGGTTGAACACAACGGTCACTTCTCTGCTCATCTACGCCTTGTGTACACTAGAAATACACCCAAAAATCTTGGAAATGATGGACAAGATCAGGCGCAGATGCCTCTGGATAAAGAAAATAGAACAAGGTGATAAATGTAACTCATTGGCAGCCTGGGATATGGTGTGCAGGCCGAAAAAGCATGGCAACCTTGGAGTGCACAACCTCACAGTCCAAAATGAAGCATTGCTCTCGAAGTTCTTGCACAAGTTTTACAACAAAAAATATGTCCCCTGGGTGCAACTTCTCTAAGAAACCTACTACACTGACAAGATCCCCCATGCATCAGATGCGGTGGGGTCCTTCTGGCGGCGAGACGTGCTCAAACTAACCCCTAAGTTCAGAGGGGTGAGTCGCGTCCAAGTGGTCGATGGCACGACAACCCTTGCATGGAAAGATTTGTGGCTAGGCGACACCCTGGAAAATTCCCATCCCCATGCGTTCTCATACGCCTTATAGGAAGATGGCTCTGTTAAGGATTTCTTGGAAAGCATGTCCCTGCATGCAACCTTCCATCTCTCGCTCTCGCCTGAGGCGTTCGACGAAGGTCGAGACATTCAATCAATCTCCAAGCCGAGACCCTCCCCAACAAACAACGACATCTGGCACTATGAATGGGGGAAAACAGAATTCAAGGCAGCTGACTACTACAAATTCTGCTTCAGAAATGTTCAGGCCTACCCTTCGTTTCGTCTCCTCTGGAGTTCAAGGGACACTATGAAGATCAAGGTCTTCGGTTGGCTACTCCTTCACGACAGACTAAACACACGTAACATGCTGAAACATAGACACTACAACATTGGGAATGATTTTAACTGCCTCCTCTGTGGACAAAACACTGAGGAAACGGTGGAACACATGATATTCATCTGTGAGTTCAGCCTGACCTGCTGCAAGAGACTTGACATCACCTGGCCTACACCCCCCTCGCGCCTTGACATGGTCCAAAGAGCCCGAGATGCGTCACACAGGCCCCTCTTCATTGAAATCTTCCAAACAACATCCTAGAGTTTGTGGAAAGAAAGAAACAACAAGCACTTCAGAGGTGTGAGACCCAATCAAGTGACCTGGCTAGCAAGGTTCAAGGAAGATTTCAACCTACTGCAATATAGGGTGCGTGAGGTCCATAAGACCACTGTTACCACCCTCTATAAAACTCTTGTTTGATCCTACCCCCTCACCCCTCCCTCCTTTGAACTCTATAAACACTCTCTGACCCCATCCAGAAGTTGCTTGTGAGGTAGGGGATGTACATTGATGTAACCATGTAACACATATAGGGTCGCGCTATTCGTCACCTTGGGTGAGGAATAGTTATTCCTCACCCCAGCCGCCCAGTCGAACCAGATGCTACAACCACGGAAGAAATAAAGGTTGAAACGCAAAATTACCTCACGCATGAATCATAAAGTTACTGGACCCCACGATGGAAAAAAAGCACCATGAGGTAAATTTACATCTCATCTAAACGATCTCCATGCGACGTGGGTGAGCTCTACCATTTTCCGCGCCTTCTCCAGCCCACAGCCGCTACCCCTGATCTGTTCATCGTGGAGCCATGACAGTTCCTCCTGTGGTCCAGAGCCGGCTCCGGTGGCTTTACAGAACGGAAGAGATCATCCAGCCGGCGAGATCCAGTTGAACTGAAGCGGCGGCGCCAAGTTGGACCGCGATCTCAGCGCCAGGGCAGTGCTCGGCGTATTGACGCGCTCCGCGAGCTCGGGCCTTTGTCTTATATCTCCTCCCATCCTCGCCTCCCTGACTGAATCTGGATCCAAAGATTTCGGCGGCAGTCGTTGAGTCGTCAGGGTCTAGGTATGGTCGACCTCTTCTTCATGTTTGGTCACAAGCTCCTACTTCATGCGCCCATGAGCCCTAGGTCCTCCTCTTGCCTCTCTCGAATCAGGTCACCTGGCCGCATCCACCCCCTGGGACACCCCTGCCTATTTTTGAAACAATGGAGTTTGTATGTTTTGACAGGGGTGCATCAGAATTTGTGTGTTATGACTTTGGCGAATTACTTTCAGTGAATCAACTGTGTCTATCGTAATAAGAGCAGAACGAAATGACTATGTTTTGACAAATAAAAATTCTTATGCTAAGGTCTTATATTGTTAGAACAAGTCGATGCATTATCTTTCTGAAATCAGTAGCAAAAGTATGATGGGTCATATTGTTGTGGGAGCAGAGTTTAACAGTCAATTGGTTTTTCTTTTACTGTTGTTTAGAAATTTCAGTATCATGTCAGAAGGGCAACTTCATTCTCGGTTCATCAATGACCATGTTCTTGTTGTATTTCAGTTTTGCATTGTAATCAGATTTTGGGTTAGCTTGGTTTGATAAAAAAAACACATCCTTTTTTTAGAAGTGAATAGAGGGATATATTGAAACAGGAAATTTCTCCCCTGACACTTTGCTATACGCAACCGAGGAAAGCTATGCTCTCTCTTAATCTTGCTACCTGCCACAGAGGAATTTTCTCCCCTAACACTTTGCTATATGCAACCGAGGAAAGCTATGCTCTCTTAATCTTGCTACCTGCCACAGAGGAATTTTCTCACCTAACACTTTTATTTCTCTGTATTTCCTATCTGTGTTCTGCAGTGGACAAGTAAGAAAAAGTTGTGGTCTATTTGACATGAAGAAGTTGAGGGCAATGTGTTGCAAACCATGATGTTTTCCTAACATCCAATTTGATTTGGTTGGCGGACTCCGTCGCTACTACACAATCACATATGGAGGCTACTGGCTAACTTATTTGTAGAATAAATCAGCCAATATGTGTAATCTTTTCAGGTACACTTGTAGATTGAACAAGTAGCTTAATCATTGTTGTTTCATACTCCCTCCGTTCAGAAATACTTGTCATCAAAATAAATAAAAGGGTATGTATCTAGACATATATTAATTGTAGATACATCTCTTTTTATCCATTTTGATGACAAGTATTTTCAGACGGAGGGAATATATTTCACACTTTTGACATAAACTCTCTCACATCTACTCAGTTGAATTTTTTTTGCGCATATCTACTCAGTTGATTTGGTTGGGAAGCTCGGCGGTCTATGCGCCAGACTCGCTACTGCTGTACATCAGTATTTTTGCTTGTGTACTATTCAATTCTTAGCATTCGTTTGTTTGTTAGTAACAAAGGGAAGCCTTATTTCGATTTCTACAATTGTGTTATGTTGGTGCATCATATACAAAGTTTCATTTGTGGATTTATGAACAAAGGGGAAATGGTTGTGTCTACAACTCCACATTATGTTTTAAAACAAGGTTGCTTTTATCTAAAAGATTTATTCAAGAAAAAAACAGACAAAAATGCCAGTAGGTCCGATTTTGTTTTAATTAAATTCTTTTGGTCTTGGATTCATCTTTATCTCCTGTGTTATGCTGAATCAGATTTTTATTAGTCTGAATATATCTTTAGTTTAAATGCAAGAAATGTCTTTAGTTTGACATATTCTTCAACTAGACATGACAAGAAACTCTTGTTCAAGGTGTTCTCGAAGTGTTGGCTTTAGATGTTCTCTTTGAGAATCTATTGACGAAGAGAAATAATGATCTTCTGCTAGTTTTGCATATTAAGAGCTATTGCTTGTTAATATCTCGTGATGTTTCTTTGTGAAAGTTACAGTTTTGCACATTTCCAAATGAATTCTCTTGATACGGAAGGCATGGGGAAAAGAGATCGAATTTTCCTTCTCGTTCTCATGCAGCCTCAGATGTTTTACCCATCAACTTTTGCTATATGGCTTTCATACATGTTATCTAGCTTACAACAAGATCCGCATCCTTGCACTGTAGGTGGTAACTGGACCAACTAATTCAGTATGAACTAACAGTGCATGGGTCTCTACAGATGCATCGCCACCAAGGAATGTGTTGCGAGGAAGCACATGGAGTGGTTGTGCTGCAACACCGAGATGCTCATGTCACCTACTAGAACAAGCACAAGCACAACCACAACTACGACCATATGCAGTCTATTGGCCTATTATTGGTTGTGTGAATTCATAAGCCTGACTAAATCTGCCGATGCCAGAAGGAACTCCAAATTCGTATGCCATGTATGGAACACGTCATTCACATGGTCGTTGGTTATTCATCAAACAAAATATATGGATGCAAGTGAAATTTGTAACAAGGCAAAGATTCCACTACTGCCATATTTCTCATGATGTATAGTGAATACTTTATTGGGGTGCAATGCGTTTACCATTTGAATTATCACGCAAATGGTGATAGCCTTATCAATAAGTGTCTTGTTGAGTGTATCTGATAAAAAAATAAGGTTGATTTCTTGGTTTGGTATTACTTATTTGCATTTTCCTCTAGTGTTTTTATAGAAGTTGTCAACCCGATCATCAGGTGTGTGTTACTCATTAGTGGACCACACACCAAAGTTTCTTTGTGTTCAACTCATTATGTTTAGGCCACACAAAAAATATATTCTTGTATGTTGTTGCGAAGACATAAGAATTACTGGATTCATACATTAGGCCACATAAGAACTACTCAAAAAGCACTTGAATTTCATTACATAACTAGATCAGTTTACATTTTACAATGAACAAAGACGATGTGAGTTCGTCATACACAAATCACAGAGAATAAATTCAATACACTACTTGAGAAAGTAGCATCTAAAAATATCAATATCTATAGACAAAACTACCTTTCTATAGTACTACACTCTCCCATCAATCTTGAGATGGACATTGGTCTGTCCTATCTACAGACATTTGTATTTCTAATTAGGGGTTGCAAAATCCACATCTGGATGACCCTAGAGTTTCTGCGAAGATTTATTTCCAGTTAGCGTTTGCAACATCCTCATCTAGATGACCATAAAGGCTCCGCAACTCGATCTGAAAATGTTTCAGAGCTTGGACAATTGTTACATGTACATGTATCATGGCAACTCCTTGTGACTACTCTGTTCTTGTTTATTTTGTTGGAGATGCATGTCAAAATGTAAGTAGAAAAGAGGAACATTAGTTTGAAAGGTACTCCTCATAATCCATCAGCCACATATTAGACGGAACTAATAACTATGACAAGGAACTAAATAAATGCTTGTCTATGACATTGGTAAACAAGCCCCAAGGAAGAAGAAATTAATCGTAGTTGAATAGATAACTCTGCAAGATAGAAATAATGGGTTAAAGATGGGAAAACCCAATACTTCACAGTATACATGAAAAATCTGAAGATTACACTCGGAAGGGAAAATCATACTTGTTGGAAAAAGAAATAAAGTAAATATCAAATTGGAAGCTCTAATATAATTCATAAATTGGACAAATAGGACTCTTGTTCCAGTAAAAGATGACTGATGTATATCTTCAATAGGCGGACCATTTTGTCGATCGATATTGTCCTCTATGCACTTAATTTAGGTGCCATCCATTTTTAGGATGCATTGTTGAACAAAACCGAAGGTAATGTCAGTTTTTATTAGAAGGGAAAAGATTGTCCACACAGAAACTATCCAAATAAATTAGAGGTGCACCACCGTATACACAAGTTTCTCTAATTTATTTGGATAGTTTCTGTGTGGACAATCTTTTCCCTTCTAATAAAAACTGACATTACCTTCGGTTTTGTTCAACAATGCATCCTAAAAATGGATGGCACCTAAATTAAGTGCATAGAGCACAATATCGATCGACAAAATGGTCCACCTATTGAAGATATACATCAGTCATCTTTTACTGGAACAAGAGTCCTATTTGTCCAATTTATGAATTATATTAGAGCTTCCAATTGGATATTTACTTTATTTCTTTTTCCAACAAGTATGATTTTCCCTTCCGAGTGTAATCTTCAGATTTTTCATGTATACTGTGAAGTATTGAGTTTTCCCATCTTTAACCCATTATTTCTATCTTGCAGAGCTATCTATTCAACTATGATTAATTTCTTCTTCCTTGGGGCTTGTTTACCACTGTCATAGACAAGCGTTTATTTAGTTCCTTGTCATAGTTATTAGTTCCGTCTAATATGTGGCTGATGGATTATGAGGAGTACCTTTCAAACTAATGTTCCTCTTTTCTACTTACATTTTGACATGCATCTCCAACAAAATAAACAAGAACAGAGTAGTCACAAGGAGTTGCCATGATACGTGTACATGTAACAATTGTCCAAGCTCTGAAACATTTTCAGATCGAGTTGCGGAGCCTGTATGGTCATCTAGATGAGGATGTTGCAAACGCTAACTGGAAATAAATCTTCGCAGAAACTCTAGGGTCATCCAGATGTGGATTTTGCAACCCCTAATTAGAAATACAAATGTCTGTAGATAGGACAGACCAATGTCCATCTCAAGATTGATGGGAGAGTGTAGTACTATAGAAAGGTAGTTTTGTCTATAGATATTGATATTTTTAGATGCTACTTTCTCAAGTAGTGTATTGAATTTATTCTCTGTGATTTGTGTATGACGAACTCACATCGTCTTTGTTCATTGTAAAATGCAAACTGATCTAGTTATGTAATGAAATTCAAGTGCTTTTTGAGTAGTTCTTATGTGGCCTAATGTATGAATCCAGTAATTCTTATGTCTTAGCAACAACATACAAGAATATATTTTTTGTGTGGCCTAAACATAATGAGTTGAACACAAAGAAACTTTGGTGTGTGGTCCACTAATGAGTAACACACACCTGATGATCGGGTTGACAACTTCTATAAAAACACTAGAGGAAAATGCAAAGAAGTAATACCAAACCAAGAAATCAACCTTATTTTTTTATCAGATACACTCAACAAGACACTTATTGATAAGGCTATCACCATTTGCATGATAATTCAAATGGTAAACGCATTGCACCCCAATAAAGTATTCACTATACATCATGAAAAATATGGCAGTAGTGGAATCTTTGCCTTGTTACAAATTTCACTTGCATCCATATATTTTGTTTGATGAATAACCAACGACCATGTGAATGACGTGTTCCATACATGGCATACGAATTTGGAGTTCCTTCTGGCATCGGCAGATTTAGTCAGGCTTATGAATTCACACAAGCATCAATAGGCCAACAGACTGGATATGGTCGTAGTTGTGGTTGTGCTTGTGCTTGTTCTAGTAGGTGACATGAGCATCTCGGTGTTGCAGCACAACCACTCCATGTGCTTCCTCGCAACACATTCCTTGGTGGCGATGCATCTGCAGAGACCCACGCACTGTTAGTTCATACTGAATTAGTTGGTCCAGTTACCACCTACAGTGCAAGGATGCGGATCTTGCTGTAAGCTAGATAACATGTATGAAAGCCATATAGCAAAAGTTGATGGGTAAAACATCCGAGGCTGCATGAGAACGAGAAGGAAAATTCGATCTCTTTTCCCCATGCCTTCCATATCAAGAGAATTCATTTGGAAATGTGCAAAACTGTAACTTTCACAAAGAAACATCACGAGATATTAACAAGCAATAGCTCTTAATATGCAAAACTGGCAGAAGATCATTATTTCTCTTCGTCAATAAATTCTCAAAGAGAACATCTGAAGCCAACACTTCGAGAACACCTTGAACAAGAGTTTCTTGTCATGTCTAGTTGAAGAATATGACATTTCTTGCATTTAAACTAAAGATATATTCAGACTAATAAAATCTGATTCAGCGTAACACAGGAGATAAAGATGAATCCAAGACCAAAAGAATTTAACTAAAACAAAATCAGACCTACTTGCATTTATGTCTGTTTTTTTCTTGAATAAATCTTTTAGATAAAAGCAACCTTGTTTTAAAACATAATGTGGAGTTGTAGACACAACCATTTCCCCTTTGTTCATAAATCCACAAATGAAACTTTGTATATGATGCACCAACATAACACAATTGTAGAAATCGAAATAAGGCTTCCCTTTGTTACTAACAAATAGACGAATGCTAAGAATTGAATAGTACACAAGCAAAAATACTGATGTACAGCAGTAGCGAGTCTGGCGCATAGACCGCCGAGCTTCCCAACCAAATCAATTGAGTAGATATGCGCAAAAAAATTCAACTGAGTAGATGTGAGAGAGTTTATGTCAAAACTGTGAAATATACTCCCTCCGTCCGAAAATACTTGATGCGGAGCATCCTTCCATCATCCCCATGGACTCTACATCAACATATCCAACCCCACAAGGACCCATGACAAGAGCTAGAGCACGTGCTTTGGAAACCGAGGTGAACTCCTTCCTACTAGACTTGCATATGAACCCAAATGGAACATGTATACTACCTCACCAAAATGTGCTATGCCTCCTTAGGTACGAAGAGGAACACCACCAAGGAGCTCAGGAGCATCCCCAAGAAGAAGGAGAACCACCCCAAGGCCACGAGGACCAAGCACGAGAACAACAGCAGCAGCACAGGAGGCTCCAGGCAACCCCGTGCGCACGGGCCCCCAAGACCCCGTGCCCACAGGCTACTCAGGGAGTTGACGCTGGAGCACCCCGTGCGCACGGGCTTGTACCGTGCCCACGAGACCCCCGTGCGCACGGGCCAACTTACCCCGTGCGCACGGGCCTCCCAGGATGGACGGCTATGATGATGACTTCGGCTCCACTTCTCCTCCTTCGACCCCAAGCCTATATAATTTGTACCTAGGGCCATGTTTAGGGTTAGCAAAGTATTAGATGAGATCTTGGTGAGCTTTGCTCCATTACCTTCCCTCTTTGAGGATCAAGACCCCATAGGGAAGAATCCTTGAGGATTTCAAGACCTCCTTCTATGAGAAGACTATCTACCACCAAGACCCCTCTTCCTTTGGATTTGGGATGAACTTTGCCATTGTATCTTTCCTTTGATTGTGTTTGAGACTTGTGGATCTTGTGTTGTTACTCTAGTGGATGTGTAATTGGGAATTGTTGGAGTGATTACCTCTTTGTGTTCATCCTTGTGTCCTTGTGGTTCTTGTGTTTCCCTCCATTTTCCCCCTCCAAGTGTGAAAAGATCTCCACCTAGGGTTCTACCCTACATCATATGGTATCATGAGCCACGTTGATTCACACCTTGGAGTCCTTACCTTCCACTTTCTAGCTTGATTTTGTTGTTTTTCGTCCTAATCCGAAAATCCCCACCAAAAATAGCCCCAAAATTTTTCTTGCAATTTGTTGATCTTGTGAGATTTGGTTGATTTGATCCACGAATTTGGTGTTTGACAAGTGGATCTACACCTCCACCACCATCCCCACCCATCCCCCACTGCAATTTGGCCATAAACTCGAAATCCCCACGAAATCACAGGAGTTCATCCGCTCTCGGGAGACCCCGTGCACACGGGCCATCGGGACCCCGTGCACACGGGACCCCGTGCACACGGGACTCACTTACCCCGTGCGCACGGCCTATCCAGGGACTTTCGGCCATTTTTCTGTTTTTCCCATTTCGTTCCACCACCACCTTTTATACTTTTTCCACACCTTTCCACGTGTTTGTTGAGTGTTCGGTTGCGATTTCTCTTGTGTCCTAAGGTGTTTCGGCTACTTAGGCGCAACTTGGTATCATCATCGCCACCAATCATCGACTCGAACAACACTTCGGCTTCGACAAGAGCATCTTCGACCGTAAGCAAGGACGGTAACCTCGACGACACTTTGTACCCCTTGCCATTAACTTGATAGCCTCGAGCCATTTTGCGTAGCTTACCCATCGAGACTAGCTTGTTGAGTATTGCCGGGATACGTCTTAGTGCACCATTTAGTGTTCCGTCCATCCCGTGCATATACTACTTGTTACCTCATTGTGGGGCTCGCATATCAAGCATCATGGCATAGTAGAAAAAAAAGCTTTTAAGCAAAAGAGAAGAAAAGCAAAGAGCTTATAAGCAATAGCATCGAGCCTTCGCATTCGTGCATCATCTTGGTCACCACATACATAAGCATACTTGGGATAGTGAGACGAGTAGATTCTCTATTAGGTTGGTGCACTAGCGTATCTAGCCCATTAGTGCAATCGAGCTAGCGTCTCTCTAGTATCCGTACAACAAGAGATTTTCCCGTGTTTCCATACCTTCGAGCTCACCCCTTGGTTGTGCGGATCCCATTTATCTTCCGTGTGTGTGTTACTAGTGTTATCTCGGGAGGTTGATCTATTTGTCTTATTTGTCATTTGTGAATCTTCTCAACTTTATCAACATCTTGACTAACATTTGCTTGAATTATTTGTGTCTTTCCTAACCAAGCTCCTCCATAGACCATTTACTTTTAGGTGTGAGAAACAATTCCCGGTACCAATTCCCCTATTGTAACATCACATGGGATCGTACTTGTTACATCCACAATCTTCGGAAAAGGTAACTTTGGTTTTGTTCTCTCATTTTCCTACTCACCACCACTTTCTTATGATGGATAGGCCAAGTTCTTCTACCAACCCACTCTTCATCGAGCAAGACGACGACATGTCATCCTTCGTCACCAAGAGCCACCTCTTTGGCGCACAACGAGCTCTCCATCAAGAGCAACAAGCAATGAACGACCGCATCGACAACCTCGCCACCGACTTGCGACTCTCCAAGCAACGTACACGCGACTACTTCGACAACAAGCGCGACGCGCACAAGCAAGAGAACGATGCAAGAATGGACGAGATCCGAGCTTTGTTGGTCAACCGGCATCCTTCAACTTCTTCCTACTCAAGACGGAGCCACTCAAGTCGCCACTCCGACGACACCTTCTCCGGCTCAAGTACACTGTCATTGACCATTCTTCGACGAGCCGCGCGTCAAGACCGACATGCATCTCGAGATCCGCTCCACGGCAAGCATTCACAAGAGCAAGTCGATGAGCAAGTTCCTCGTCATCAAGCAAATCAAGTCGCCTTTGCTCAAGCCCAAGAACGACAACGTCTTCGTCGTCAAGAAGAAGAAGAACGAGCGCGTCTACAACAAGAGGAACAAGACGCCGAGGCCCAACGTCTTCAACAACAACAACGAGAAGCACAAGCTATTAAGGCGGAGCGTGCCCTTCAAGAATCAAGTCGAGCCGTCGCCAACCGCAATCGCGAACGGTGCAATCAAGAGGAAGCCCTTTGAGAAGAAATGCAAGAAAGGAACTATCGACCACGTGTGCACCGTCAAGTTTCTCAAGCTCCTCCACAAGCTCGTCAAGCTCCACCTCAACCTCAAGTGCAACAAGAGCGAACCAAGCGGAACAAGTGCTTCAAGACCCTCCTCCACACCAAGAACGACACCAAGCGGGACGAGAATTCGAAGACCCTCCAAGACAAGAGCGACACCGCAACCGCTACCAAAATGAAGAGCAACGCTATGGCAAGCTCAAGTTCACAATGCCCAAGTTCAATGGAAGCAATGATCCGGAAGAGTACCTCTCATGGGCATTGAAGGTCGACAAAATCTTTCGTTTGGACAACTATGATGAAGAGAAGAAGATTGCAATGGCATCACTTGAGTTCCAAGACTATGTGCTCATATTGTGGGAACAAGTCCTTGAGCGCCGAGAAGCAAGAGGTGACCCTCCAATCACCACTTGGGCTCAAATGAAGGATGTCATGCGAGCATGATTTGTGCCAACCTACTACAACCGTGATCTCTTCAAGAAGCTATAACTCCTCAAGCAAGGAACCAAGAGTGTTGAAGAATACTACAAGGAAATGGAGATAGCCATGATTCGAGCCAATGTCAAGGAAGATGATGAGCAAACAATGGCACGGTTCTTGAATGGACTCAACCATCCCATCAAGAAGATCGCCGACTTCCAACCCTACTCCAACCTCATTGAGCTAGTACATCAAGCGACCAAGGCGGAACGTCAAGTGCAAGATGACTTCAAGTACGCCAAGTACTCCTCCAAGACATACGGCTTCTCCAACAATCAAGCTTCAACAACTCCTCCAACATCTACTTCGACCAAGCCTTCTCCAAGCATTGACGACAAGAAAACATACAAGAAACCTTCGTCAAGTTCAAGTTGTCCTCCTCCTACTACAAGCAACTACAAGCCGCGTGCTACTTCCTCTACTCCGACCGATGAGACCACCAAGACAAGTTCAATCAAGTGCTTCACATGTGGCGGCCGAGGCCATAAGTCCTTCCAATGCACCAACAAGCGCACTATGATCCTCAACGACGATGGCACCTACGACTCAATGAGTGAAGATGAAATGGAAGCTATTGAGCAAGTGGCCATGCACCGGCGCATGAACGAGGATGAAGATGATCAAGTCTTTTGTGATGAAGATACGAGCCCCGCTCTCGTTGTTTCCAAGGTCTTGACACTTCAACATCAACAAGAGGAAGACCAACGATGCCACATCTTCCACACAAAGGCCGGCATCAATGGAAGATCTGTCAAGGTCATCATCGATGGAGGTAGTTGCCACAACTTGGCAAGCGAACAACTATGCTCCAAGCTTCAATTGATCAAGAGGAAGCACCCGCACCCCTACAAGGTTCAATGGCTAAGCGACACCGGCACTATACGAGTTGAGCATACGGTCCAAGTATCATTCAAAATAGGTGCATATGAAGACACTTTGGAGTGTGATGTGGTCCCAATGACCGTTTGCCACCTCCTCCTTGGTCGACCATTGCAATTCGACCGTGGCGCCATCCACAATGGGCGTACCAACCACTATAGCTTCAAGATGAAAGGAAAAGAATATGTGCTACGACCCATGTCTCCTAGTCAAGTGATAGCCGACAAGCAAGCCACCCACCATAGAGAGAAGAGTGAGAAAGAGAGCCACCAAAACATGAGTGAGAGCAACAAGCCACACTTGAGCGCCTCTTCGCCCAAAGAGAAAAACCTCATCCTATTCGCCACCAAACATGAGATGAGAGAAGTGTGTGAGAACCCATCGAGTGTGATGCACTTTGTCCTTGTGTGCAAGGATGGAGAACCAAAAACTAACACTACTCATGAGCTACCTTTGGTGTTTCAATCTCTTTTGCAGGAATTTCAAGATGTTTTCCCCGACGAGCTACCTCCGGGTCTACCTCCTCTACGAGGCATTGAGCATCAAATCAACCTCATCCCCGGAGCGCCACTTCCAAACAAAGCTCCATACCGTGTCAATCCCGAAGAAACCAAGGAGATTCAACGGCAAGTACAACAACTAATCGACAACGGTCATGTACGTGAAAGCTTAAGCCCTTGTGCCGTTCCCGTTATACTTGTGCCTAAACCCGATGGAAGTTTCCGCTTGTGTTCCGATTGTAGACCTATAAATTCTATCACCATTCGCGATAGGCATCCCATTCCTCACTTAGATGATATGCTTGATGAACTTAGTGGAGCCAACTTTTTCTCCAAAATTGATCTTAAAAGTGGCTATTATCAAATCCGCATACAAGAAGGTGATGAATGGAAAACTGCTTTCAAAACAAAATTTGGCTTATATGAATGGTTAGTCATGCCTATGGGTTTGTCGGAAGCTCCCGGTACTTTTGTGCGTCTCATGCATCATGTCCTTCGCCCTTACATTGGAGTCTTTGTTGTGGTTTACTTTGATGATATTCTTGTGTTTAGCAAAACCATGAAAGAGCATCTTGATCATGTTAAGCTTGTTTTGCAAACACTTCGAAAGGAAAGTCTTTATGCCAACATGAAAAAATGCACGTTTGGTGTTGACAAAGTGGTTTTCTTGGGTTTCGTTGTCTCTTCCAAGGGTGTCCATGTTGATGAAACTAAAATTGAAGCAATTAAAACTTGGCCCCAACCCACCAATTTGCAACAAGTGCGAAGTTTCCTTGGTCTTGCAGGTTTTTATCGTCGCTTTGTGAAAAACTTTAGCACTATTGCAGCCCCTTTGTATTCTTTGAGTAAGAAAAATGCTCCTTTTGTTTGGGGAACTTTGCAATCAACCGCTTTTGATGAGCTCAAGTCTTTGCTTACTCATGCTCCGATTCTTGCTTTGCCCAATTTTGACAAAACTTTTGAGGTTCATTGTGATGCAAGTGGTACCGGAATTGGCGGAGTTTTAATGCAAGAAAAACGAGCAATTGCATATTTTAGTGAAAAACTCTCCGGTGCTCAACTTAACTATCCCATCTATGACAAAGAATTGTATGCTTTAGTGCGTGTCCTACATGTTTGGGAACATTATCTTAGACCTCATGAGTTTTTCATACATACCGATCATGAAACGCTTAAGTACTTAAAAGGTCAAACTAAATTGAACAAGCGTCATGCCAAATGGAGTGAATTTATTGAATCTTTCCCATATGTGATCAAGTACATTAAGGGTAAGGAAAATGTAGTTGCCGATGCACTTTCTCGCATATGCACGCTTGTCACCCAACTTGAGTTGAATGTTATTGGCTTTGAGCACATAAAAGACTTGTATGCTAGTGATCCATCTTTTGCACCTCATTATGCTAAATGTTTGATGCATACATCATGGGAACAATACTACATCAAGGACGGTTATCTTATGAGAGCTAACAAACTATGCATTCCCGAGTCTTCTCTTCGTTTGCTACTTTTGCAAGAGGCTCATGGAGGTGGACTCATGGGACACTTTGGATGCGACAAGACTTTCGCCACACTCTCCAAGAACTACTTTTGGCCCAAGATGTTCCGCGACGTCTCACGCTTCACTACTAGATGCTCTACATGCCGCAAAGCTAAGTCAAAAGCTCAATCTCATGGTCTTTACATGCCTCTTCCAATTCCTTATCAACCTTGGGAAGACATTAGCATGGATTTTGTACTTGGTTTGCCTAGAACTCAAAATGGAAAAGATTCTGTGTTTGTTGTTGTGGACCGATTTTCTAAAATGGCACATTTCATTCCTTGCAACAAGGTATACGATGCTTCACATATTGCAAATCTTTTTTGTAGGGAAATCTTGCGCCTCCATGGAGTCCCAAAGTCAATCGTCTCCGACCGTGACGTCAAGTTCTTGAGTTACTTTTGGAAGACCCTATGCGCCAAGCTCGGAATCAAGCTCTTGTTCTCATCCGCATACCATCCTCAAACCGACGGCCAAACGGAGGTGACGAACCGGACTCTCTCCACTCTACTTTGTGTGTTGATCAAGAAGAACATCAAGGAGTGGGAGGCGTGTCTACCCATCGCCGAGTATGAAGGAAATATGCCCTAGAGGCAATAATAAAGTTATTATTTATTTCCTTATTACATGATAAATGTTTATTATTCATGCTAGAATTGTATTAACCGGAAACATAATACATGTGTGAATATATAGACAAACAGAGCGTCACTAGTATGCCTCTACCAGACTAGCTTGTTAATCAAAGATGGTTAAGTTTCCTAACTATAGACAAAGGAGTTGTCATTTGATTAACAAGGTCACATCATTAGTTGAATGATCTGATTGACATGACCCATTCCATTAGCTTAGCACCCGATCGTTTAGTATGTTGCTATTGCTTTTATCCATGACTTATACATGTTCCTATAACTATGAGATTATGCAACTCCCATTTACCGGAGGAACACTTTGGGTACTACCAAACGTCACAACGTAACTGGGTGATTATAAAGGAGTACTACAGGTGTCTCCAAAGGCAGATGTTGGGTTGGCGTATTTCGAGATTAGGATTTGTCACTCCGATTGTCGGAGAGGTATCTCTGGGCCCTCTCGGTAATGCACATCACTTAAGCCTTGCAAGCATTACAACTAATGAGTTAGTTGCGAGATGATGTATTACGGAACGAGTAAAGAGACTTGCCGGTAACGAGATTGAACTAGGTATTGGATACCGACGATCGAATCTCGGGCAAGTAACATACCGATGACAAAGGGAACAAACGTATGTTGTTATGCGGTCTGACCGATAAAGATCTTCGTAGAATATGTAGGAGCCAATATGGGCATCCAGGTCCCACTATTGGTTATTGATTGGAGACGTGTCTCGGTCATGTCTACATTGTTCTCGAACCGTAGGGTCCGCACGCTTAAGGTTTCGATGACGGTTATATTATGAGTTTGTGTATTTTGATGTACCGAAGGAGTTCGGAGTCCCGGATGTGATCACGGACACGACGAGGAGTCTCGGAATGGTCGAGACGTAAAGATTGATATATTGGACAGCTATGTTCGGACATCGGAATGGTTCCGAGTGGTTTCGGATAATACCGGAGTGCCGGAGGGGTTACCGGAACCCCCCGGGGAAGTAATGGGCCTTAATGGGCCACGAGGGGAGAGAGAGGGCTGCGCCAGGAGGTGGCGCCCCCCCCCCATGAGGAGTCTGAATTGGACAAGGAGGGGGGCGCGGCCCCCCTTTCCCTCTCCCTCTCCCTCTCCTTCCTTCCCCCTTCCCCCTCCTAGTTGGACTAGGAAAGGGGAGTCCTACTCCCACTAGGAGGAGGACTCCCCCTCCCTTGGCGCGCCCCTCTAGGGCCGGCCGGCCCTCCCCCTTGCTCCTTTATATACGTGGGCAGGGGGGCACCCTAAGACACACAAGTTGATCCTTGAGATCGTTCCTTAGCCGTGTGCGGTGCCCCCTCCGCCATATTCCACCTCGGTCATATCATAGCGGTGCTTAGGCGAAGCCCTACGTCGGTAGAACATCAAGATCGTCACCACGCCGTCGTGCTGACGGAACTCTCTCCCCGGAGCTTTGCTGGATCGGAGCCCGAGGAGCGTCACCGAGCTGTACGTGTGTCAAGAACTCGGAGGCATCGGAGTAACGGCGCTGGGATCGGTTGGATCGCGAGGAGAACGTACGACTACTTCCTCTACGTTGTGATCGCTTCCGCTTCGGTCTACAAGGGTATGTAGACAATACTCTCCCCTCTCGTTGCTATGCATCACCATGATCTTGCGTGTGCGTAGGAAAATTTTGAAATTACTACGTTCCCCAACAGTGGCATCCGAGCCAGGTTTTTATGGTTTGATGTTTTGCACGAGTAGAACACAAGTGAGTTGTGGACGATACAAGTCATACTGCCTACCAGCATGTCATACTTTGGTTCAGCGGTATTGTTGGATGAAGCGGCCCGGACCGACATTACGCGTACGCTTACGCGAGACTGGTTCTACCGCGTCCTTTGCACAAAGGTGGCTAGCGGGTGTCAGTCTCTCCAACTTTAGTTGAACCGAGTGTGGCTACGCCCGGTCCTTGAGAAGGTTAAAACGGAGTCTATTTGACGAAGTATCATTGTGGTTTTGATGCGTAGGTGAGATTGGTTCTTGCTTCAGCCCATAGCAGCCACGTAAAATTTGCAACAACAAAGTAGAGGACGTCTAACTTCTTTTTGCAGGGCATGTTGTGATGTGATATGGCCAAGCCGTGATGCTATATTTTATTGTATGAGATGATCATGTTTTGTAACCTAAGTTATCGGCAACTGGCAGGAGCCATATGGTTGTCGCTTTATTGTATGAAATGCAAACGCCCTGTAATTGCTTTACTTTATCACTAAGCGGTAGCGATAGTCATAGAAGCAATAGATGGCGTAAAACGACAATGATGCTACGATGGAGATCAAGGTGTCGCGCCGGTGACGATGGTGATCACGACGGTGCTTCGAAGATGGAGATCACAAGCACAAGATGATGATGGCCATATCATATCACTTATATTGTTTGCATGTGATGTTTATCCTTTATGCATCTTATCTTGCTTTGATTGACGGTAGCGTTTTAAGATGATCTCTCACTAAAATTATCAAGTAGTGTTCTCCCTGAGTATGCACCGTTGCCAAAGTTCGTCGTGCCGAGACACCACGTGATGATCGGGTGTGATAAGCTCTACGTCCATCTACAACGGGTGCAAGCCAGTTTTGCACACGCAGAATACTCAGGTTATACTTGACGAGCCTAGCATATGCAGATATGGCCTCGGAACACGGAGACCGAAAGGTCGAGCGTGAATCATATAGTAGATATGATCAACATAGTGATGTTCACCATTGAAAACTACTCCATCTCACGTGATGATCGGTTATGGTTTAGTTGATTTGGATCACGTGATCACTTAGATGACTAGAGAGATGTCTGTCTAAGTGGGAGTTCTTAAGTAATATGATTAATTGAACTTAAATTTATCATGAACTTAGTACCTGATAGTATCTTGCTTATCTATGTTTGTTTGTAGATAGATGGCTCGTGCTGTTGTTCCGTTGAATTTTAATGCGTTCCTTGAGAAAGCAAAGTTGAAAGATGATGGTAGCAATTACACGGACTGGGTCCGTAACCTGAGGATTATCCTCATTGCTGCACAGAAGAGTTACGTCCTGGAAGCACCGCTGGGTGCCAGGCCTGCTGCTGATGCAACTGACGACGTTAAGAACGTCTGGCAGAGCAAAGCTGATGACTACTCTATAGTTCAGTGTGCCATGCTTTACGGCTTAGAACCGGGTCTTCAACGACGTTTTGAACGTCATGGAGCATATGAGATGTTCCAGGAGTTGAAGTTAATATTCCAACAGAATGCCCGGATTGAGAGATATGAAGTCTCCAATAAGTTCTATAGCTGCAAGATGGAAGAGAATGGGTCTGTCAGTGAGCACATACTCAGAATGTCTGGGTATTACAATCACTTGAGTCAACTGGGAGTTAATCTTCCGGATGATTGTGTCATTGACAGAATTCTTCAATCACTGCCACCAAGCTACAAAGGCTTCGTGATGAACTATAATATGCAAGGGTTAGTAAAGACTATGCCCGAGCTCTTCGCAATGCTAAAGGCTGCGGAGGTAGAAATCAAGAAGGAGCATCAAGTGTTGATGGTCAATAAGACCACTAGTTTCAAGAAGAAAGGCAAAGGGAAGAAGAAGGGGAACTTCAAGAAGAACAGCAAGCAAGTTGCTGCTCAGGAGAAGAAACCCAAGTTTGGACCTAAACCTGAAACTGAGTGCTTCTACTGCAAGCAGACTGGTCACTGGAAGCGGAACTGCCCCAAGTATTTGGCGGATAAGAAGGATGGCAAGGTGAACAAAGGTATATGTGATATACATGTTATTGATGTGTACCTTACTAGAGCTCGCAGTAGCACCTGGGTATTTGATACTGGTTCTGTTGCTAATATTTGCAACTCGAAACAGGGACTACGGATTAAGCGAACACTGGCAAAGGACGAGGTGACGATGCGCGTGGGAAATGGTTCCAAAGTCGATGTGATCGCGGTCGGCACGCTACCTCTACATCTACCTTCGGGATTAGTTTTAGACCTAAATAATTGTTATTTGGTGCCAGCGTTGAGCATGAACATTATATCTGGATCTTGTTTGATGCGAGACGGTTATTCATTTAAATCAGAGAATAATGGTTGTTCTATTTATATGAGTAATATCTTTTATGGTCATCCACCCTTGAAGAGTGGTCTATTTTTAATGAATCTCGATAGTAGTGATACACATATTCATAATGTTGAAGCCAAAAGATGCAGAGTTGATAATGATAGTGCAACTTATTTGTGGCACTGCCGTTTAGGTCATATCGGTATAAAGCGCATGAAGAAACTCCATACTGATGGACTTTTGGAGTCACTTGATTATGAATCACTTGGCACTTGCGAACCGTGCCTCATGGGCAAGATGACTAAAACCCCGTTCTCCGGTACTATGGAGAGAGCAACAGATTTGTTGGAAATCATACATACAGATGTATGTGGTCCGATGAATGTTGAGGCTCGTGGCGGATATCGTTATTTTCTCACCTTCACAGATGATTTAAGCAGATATGGGTATATCTACTTAATGAAACACAAGTCTGAAACATTTGAAAAGTTCAAAGAATTTCAGAGTGAAGTTGAAAATCATCGTAATAAGAAAATAAAGTTTCTACGATCTGATCGTGGAGGAGAATATTTGAGTTACGAGTTTGGTCTACATTTAAAACAATGTGGAATAGTTTCGCAACTCACGCTACCCGGAACACCACAGCGTAATGGTGTGTCCGAACGTCATAATCGCACTTTACTAGATATGGTGCGATCTATGATGTCTCTTACAGATTTACCGCTATCGTTTTAGGGTTATGCTCTTGAGACGGCCGCATTCACGCTGAATAGAACACCGTCAAAATCCGTTGAGATGACACCTTATGAACTATGGTTTAGCGAGAAACCAAAGTTGTCGTTTCTTAAAGTTTGGGGATGCGATGCTTATGTGAAAAAGCTTCAACCTGAATCGGAGAAATGTGTCTTCATAGGATACCCAAAGGAGACAGTTGGGTACACCTTCTATCACAGATCCGAAGGCAAGACATTTGTTGCTAAAAATGGATCCTTTCTAGAGAAGGAGTTTCTCTCGAAAGAAGTGAGTGGGAGGAAAGTAGAGCTTGATGAGGTAACTGTACCTTCTCCCTTATTGGAAAGTAGTTTATCACAGAAACCGGTTTTTGCGACATCTACACCAAATAGTGAGGAAGTTGATGATGTTGATCATGAAACTTCAGATCAAGTTACTACAGAACCTCGTAGATCAACCAGAGTAAGATCCGCACCAGAGTGGTACGGTAATCCTGTTCTGGAAGTCATGCTACTAGATCATGATGAACCTACGAACTATGAAGAAGCAATGGTGAGCCCAGATTCCACAAAATGGCTTGAGGCCATGAAATCTGAGATGGGATCCATGTATGAAAACAAAGTGTGGACTTTGGTTGACTTGCCCGAGGGTCGGCAAGCAATAGAAAACAAGTGGATCTTCAAGAAGAAGACTGACGCTGACGGTAATGTTACTGTCTACAAAGCTCGACTTGTCGCAAAGGGTTTTCGACAAGTTCAAGGGATTGACTACGATGAGACCTTCTCACCCGTAGCGATGCTTAAGTCTGTCCGAATCATGTTAGCAATTGCCGCATTTTATGATTATGAAATTTGGCAAATGGATGTAAAAACTGCATTCCTGAATGGATTTCTGGAAGAAGAGTTGTATATGATGCAACCAGAAGGTTTTATCGATCCAAAGGGAGCTAACAAAGTGTGCAAGCTCCAGCGATCCATTTATGGACTGGTGCAAGCATCTCGGAGTTGGAATAAACGCTTTGATAGTGTGATCAAAGCATTTGGGTTTATACAGACTTTTGGAGAAGCCTGTACTTACAAGAAAGTGAGTGGGAGCTCTGTAGCATTTCTGATATTATATGTAGATGACATATTACTAATCGGAAATGATATAGAATTTCTGGATAGCTTAAAGGGGTACTTGAATAAGAGTTTTTCAATGAAGGACCTCGGTGAAGTTGCTTACATATTGGGCATCAAAATCTATAGAGATAGATCAAGACGCTTAATTGGACTTTCACAAAGCACATACCTTGACAAAGTTTTGAAGAAGTTCAAAATGGATCAAGCAAAGAAAGGGTTCTTGCCTGTGTTACAAGGTGTGAAGTTGAGTAAGACTCAATGCCCGACCACCGCAGAAGATAGAGAGAAAATGAAAGATGTTCCCTATGCTTCAGCCATAGGCTCTATCATGTATGCAATGTTGTGTACCAGACCTGATGTGTGCCTTGCTATTAGCTTAGCAGGGAGGTACCAAAGTAATCCAGGAGTGGATCACTGGACAGCGGTCAAGAACATCCTGAAGTACCTGGAAAGGACTAAGGATATGTTTCTCGTATATGGAGGTGACAAAGAGCTCATCGTAAACGGTTACGTTGATGCAAGCTTTGACACTGATCCGGACGATTCTAAATCGCAAACCGGATACGTGTTTACACTAAACGGTGGAGCTGTCAGTTGGTGCAGTTCTAAACAAAGCGTCGTAGCGGGATCTACATGTGAAGCGGAGTACATAGCAGCTTCGAAAGCAGCTAATGAAGGAGTCTGGATGAAGGAGTTCATATCCGATCTAGGTGTCATACCTAGTGCATCAGGTCCAATGAAAATCTTTTGTGACAATACTGGAGCAATTGCTTTAGCGAAGGAATCCAGATTTCACAAGAGAACCAAACACATCAAGAGACACTTCAATTCCATTCGGGACTTGGTCCAGGTGGGAGACATAGAGATTTGCAAGATACATACGGATCTGAATGTAGCAGACCCGTTGACTAAGCCTCTTCCACGAGCAAAATATGATCAGCACCAAGACTCCATGGGTGTTAGAATCATTACTGTGTAATCTAGATTATTGACTCTAGTGCAAGTGGGAGACTGAAGGAAATATGCCCTAGAGGCAATAATAAAGTTATTATTTATTTCCTTATTACATGATAAATGTTTATTATTCATGCTAGAATTGTATTAACCGGAAACATAATACATGTGTGAATATATAGACAAACAGAGTGTCACTAGTATGCCTCTACCAGACTAGCTTGTTAATCAAAGATGGTTAAGTTTCCTAACCATAGACAAAGGAGTTGTCATTTGATTAACAAGGTCACATCATTAGTTGAATGATTTGATTGACATGACCCATTCCATTAGCTTAGCACCCGATCGTTTAGTATGTTGCTATTGCTTTTATCCATGACTTATACATGTTCCTATAACTATGAGATTATGCAACTCCCATTTACCGGAGGAACACTTTGGGTACTACCAAACGTCACAACGTAACTGGGTGATTATAAAGGAGTACTACAGGTGTCTCCAAAGGCAGATGTTGGGTTGGCGTATTTCGAGATTAGGATTTGTCACTCCGATTGTCGGAGAGGTATCTCTGGGCCCTCTCGGTAATGCACATCACTTAAGCCTTGCAAGCATTACAACTAATGAGTTAGTTGCGAGATGATGTATTACGGAACGAGTAAAGAGACTTGCCGGTAACGAGATTGAACTAGGTATTGGATACCGACGATCGAATCTCGGGCAAGTAACATACCGATGACAAAGGGAACAAACCTATGTTGTTATGCGGTCTGACCGATAAAGATCTTCGTAGAATATGTAGGAGCCAATATGGGCATCCAGGTCCCGCTATTGGTTATTGATCGGAGACGTGTCTCGGTCATGTCTACATTGTTCTCGAACCGTAGGGTCCGCACGCTTAAGGTTTCGGTGACGGTTATATTATGAGTTTGTGTATTTTGATGTACCGAAGGAGTTCGGAGTCCCGGATGTGATCACGGACACGACGAGGAGTCTCGGAATGGTCGAGACGTAAATATTGATATATTGGACAGCTATGTTCGGACATCGGAATGGTTCCGAGTGGTTTCGGATAATACCGGAGTGCCGGAGGGGTTACCGGAACCCCCCGGGGAAGTAATGGGCCTTAATGGGCCACGAGGGGAGAGAGAGGGCTGCGCCAGGAGGTGGCGCGCCCCCCCCCCCCATGAGGAGTCCGAATTGGACAAGGAGGGGGGGCGCGGCCCCCCTTTCCCTCTCCCTCTCCCTCTCCTTCCTTCCCCCTTCCCCCTCCTAGTTGGACTAGGAAAGGGGAGTCCTACTCCCACTAGGAGGAGGACTCCCCCTCCCTTGGCGCGCCCCTCTAGGGCCGGCCGGCCCTCCCCCTTGCTCCTTTATATACGGGGGCAGGGGGGCACCCTAAGACACACAAGTTGATCCTTGAGATCGTTCCTTAGCCGTGTGCGGTGCCCCCCTCCACCATATTCCACCTCGGTCATATCGTAGCGGTGCTTAGGCGAAGCCCTGCGTCGGTAGAACATCAAGATCGTCACCACGCCGTCGTGCTGACGGAACTCTCTCCCCGGAGCTTTGCTGGATCGGAGCCCGAGGAGCGTCACCGAGCTGTACGTGTGTCAAGAACTCGGAGGCGCCGGAGTAACGGCGCTGGGATCGGTTGGATCGCGAGGAGAACGTACGACTACTTCCTCTACGTTGTGATTGCTTCCGCTTCGGTCTACAAGGGTATGTAGACAATGCTCTCCCCTCTCGTTGCTATGCATCACCATGATCTTGCATGTGCGTAGGAAAATTTTGAAATTACTACGTTCCCCAACAGAGTACGCCTACAACCGCGCAAGACAATCGACTACCGGCAAGTCCCCCTTCGAGGTCGTCTACGGCTTCAACCCCTTGTCCCCATTGGACATCCTACCTCTACCTCTACAAGAGAGAACCAACATGGATGCGAGTGAACGAGCAAGCTACATCAAGAAGATGCATGAAGATACAAGAAACATCATCGAGTGCAAAGTACATCGACTAGCGACCAAGCTCAACGTCAACAAGCAACCCATGATCTTCAACATAGGTGATCTCGTGTGGCTACACCTTTGCAAGGAACGCTTCCCCAACGAACGCAAGTCCAAACTACTACCTCGAGCCGATGGACCATTCAAGGTGCTAGCACGCTACAACAACAACGCCTACAAGATTGAACTCCCACGAGACAAGTACAACGTGAGCGACATCTTCAACGTCAAAGACCTCTCGCCTTTCCATGGTGATGAAGATCTTGATCCGAGGTCGGATCCTTTTGAGGGGAGGGGAGATGATGCAGAGCATCCTTCCATCATCCCCATGGACTCTACATCAACATATCCAACCCCACAAGGACCCATGACAAGAGCTAGAGCACGTGCTTTGGAAACCGAGGTGAACTCCTTCCTACTAGACTTGCATATGAACCCAAATGGAACATGTATACTACCTCACCAAAATGTGCTATGCCTCCTTAGGTACGAAGAGGAACACCACCAAGGAGCTCAGGAGCATCCCCAAGAAGAAGGAGAACCACCCCAAGGCCACGAGGACCAAGCACGAGAACAACAGCAGCAACACAGGAGGCTCCAGGCAACCCCGTGCGCACGGGCCCCCAAGACCCCGTGCCCACGGGCTACTCAGGGAGTTGACGCTGGAGCACCCCGTGCGCACGGGCTTGTACCGTGCCCATGGGACCCCCGTGCGCACGGGCCCAACTTACCCCATGCGCATGGGCCTCCCAGGATGGACGGCTATGATGATGACTTCGGCTCCACTTCTCCTCCTTCGACCCCAAGCCTATATAATTCGTACCTAGGGCCATGTTTAGGGTTAGCAAAGTATTAGATGAGATCTTGGTGAGCTTTGCTCCATTACCTTCCCTCTTTGAGGATCAAGACCCCATAGGGAAGAATCCTTGAGGATTTCAAGACCTCCTTCTAGGAGAAGACTATCTACCACCAAGACCCCTCTTCCTTTGGATTTGGGATGAACTTTGCCATTGTATCTTTCCTTTGATTGTGTTTGAGACTTGTGGATCTTGTGTTGTTACTCTAGTGGATGTGTAATTGGGAATTGTTGGAGTGATTACCTCTTTGTGTTCATCCTTGTGTCCTTGTGGTTCTTGTGTTTCCCTCCATTTTCCCCCTCCAAGTGTGAAAAGATCTCCACCTAGGGTTCTACCCTACATCAATACTTGTCATCAAAATGGATAAAAAGAGATGTATCTACAATTAATATATGTCTAGATACATCCCCTTTTATTTATTTTGATGACAAGTATTTCCGAACGGAGGGAGTATGAAACAACAATGATTAAGCTACTTTTTCAATCTACAAGTGTACCTGAAAAGATTACACATATTGGCTGATTTATTCTACAAATAAGTTAGCCAGTAGCCTCCATATGTGATTGTGTAGTAGCGACGGAGTCCGCCAACCAAATCAAATTGGATGTTAGGAAAACATCATGGTTTGCAACACATTGCCCTCAACTTCTTCATGTCAAATAGACCACAACTTTTTCTCACTTGTCCACTGCAGAACACACGTAGGAAATACAGAGAAATAAAAGTGTTAGGTGAGAAAATTCCTCTGTGGCAGGTAGCAAGATTAAGAGAGCATAGCTTTCCTCGGTTGCATATAGCAAAGTGTTAGGGGAGAAAATTCCTCTGTGGCAGGTAGCAAGATTAAGAGAGAGCATAGCTTTCCTCGGTTGCGTATAGCAAAGTGTCAGGGGAGAACTTTCCTGTTTCAATATATCCCTCTATTCACTTCTAAAAAAGGATGTGTTTTTTTATCAAACCAAGCCAACCCAAAATCTGATTACAATGCAAAACTGAAATACAACAAGAACATGGTCATTGATGAACCGAGAATGAAGTTGCCCTTCTGACATGATACTGAAATTTCTAAACAACAGTAAAAGAAAAACCAATTGACTGTTAAACTCTGTTCCCACAACAATATGACCCATCATACTTTTGCTACTGATTTCAGAAAGATAATGCATCGACTTGTTCTAACAATATAAGACCTTAGCATAAGAATTTTTATTTCTCAAAACATAGTCATTTCGTTCTGCTCTTATTACGACAGACACATTTGATTCACTGAAAGTAATTCACCAAACTCATAACACACAAATTTTGATGCACTCCTATCAAAACAAACAAACTCCATTGTTTCAAAAATAGGCAGGGGTATCCCAGGGGGTGGATGCGGCCAGGTGACCTGATTCGAGAGAGGCAAGAGGAGGACCTAGGGCTCATGGGCGCATGAAGTAGGAGCTTGTGACCAAACATGAAGAAGAGGTCGACCATACCTAGACCATGACGACTCAACGACTGCCGCCGAAATCTTTGGATCCAGATTCAGTCAGGGAGGCGAGGATGGGAGGAGATATAAGACAAAGGCCCGAGCTCGCGGAGCGCGTTGATACGCCGAGCCCTGCCCTGGCGCTGAGATCGCGGTCCAACTTGGCGCCGCTGCTTCAGTTCAACTGGATCTCGCCGGCTGGATGATCTCTTCCGTTCTGTAAAGCCACCGGAGCCGGCTCTAGACCACAGGAGGAACTGTCATGGCTCCACGATGAACAGATCAGGGGTAGCGGCTGTGGGCTGGAGAAGGCGCGGAAAATGGTAGAGCTCACCCACGTCCCATGGAGATCGTTTAGATGAGATGTAAATTTACCTCATGGTGCTTTTTTTCCATCGTGGGGTCCAGTAACTTTACGATTCATGCGTGAGGTAATTTTGCGTTTCAGCCTCTATTTCTTCCGTGGTTGTAGCATCCGGTTCGACTGGGCGGCTGGGGTGAGGAATAACTATTCCTCACCCAAGGTGACGAATAGCGCGACCCTATATATATATATATAAGCATCCTACTACCGGGTGTAGTTACACCCATTTCTCATATACTACCATGTGGTAGTATATACTTTAATTTTTTATTTTTAGTATGTTCACATACTATATGTAAGATACTCCAAAGCGAGTTATGTGAAAAAATTGCATGTGAGCCCATATTTTTATAATATTTGTGAAATACGTACATATTTGTATGTAAAAATGAGTATGCTCAAAACATACTACATACTACATAAAAAATAGTATATATACTACCTAAACATTCTTACATACTACATACTACGCGTACATACTCTCCGATATGATAGATACTACCTAGAACGTATGAAACAAAAGTGGGAGTAACTACACCCGGTAGTAGGAAAAATTTGTCATATATATATATATATATATATATATATAGGAAAATAGGTTAGTACACCCAGGAGTATGTACTCCCAGGCCACATGTAGTTCATTTGATTCTCCACCGCTGCATTTGGTTCTGCCGCTAACGGCCTAGCAATTAATCAATTAACTAATTAATCTTGTGTTGATGGGTGTTTGAAAAGTTGTTACCTAAAAAATGGGAGGATAAGGCACGTCCAACTTCCCAAATAATTGATTTCAAAAAAAAAAAACTTCCCAAATAATTAGATGGATGAAACTGCACGTAGCCGCAACAAGGAGATGAAGATGAGATACGACCGGCCACCGCACGGCGGTTAGATGATGAAGACGAGAAGCATGGAACGGCCTGTGGTTTATGGCCACGACGGCAAGATGCATTGGCGAACAGCTCGATGGCTGGAGCTAAAATGCCACCGGATCCGATCTACATCGAGATATCATGCAGGTGAGTCTTTCTCTATTGTCATTAGTGCATCGCCTAGCCACTAACGTGCAAGTTCATCAATCGGAATTGATCAAGTCTTTTGGCAAATTTCTTTACATACATCTTAATCATAATGTATCGCAGGCTGGGCAAGCCGGCCAGCTGCAGTGCGGCACGTATTCTCTTTACAATCCATGGTGGATCTGGTTTTCCCAGCGGCTTCAACAAGAGACTCCAACTCGACGACAAGATGCGGACAAATTGATTGTACCACTAAATATGCATACACGAAAGCCACGATGCGGATGTTGTACTGTGATGCACGTACATAGTTTGAGTCTTGTCATTTGTTATTTCTTGAAGTCAAAATGTCCGTAACTGAAACAAATATACATTTATATTTCTTTCCTATTTTCTAAATGCACTGTACTCCTTTTTTGTTCATACTTTTTTGACTGAATTATACTTTTCTGGCGTAAGTGTATACGTTGGGTAAACCCATAAAGGGTCCCCATGTAAAAAGTGGGACATACTTTCTCTAAAAAAGGGTATATGCTTCATCAAGAAAAAGTGTCATATATTGCATCATGAAAACACATATATGCTAAAAAAAATAGATATGAGCCCTACAAATTTAACTGCGTGCAAACTCGCAAAAAATAATACAGGCCACCATAGAAGAATACTCACTTTCTTGATTATATTTATTATAGTTGCTCCATCTGAGACACTGAGACAAACTACACGTAGCAATACGACATTTTCTTCTAAGGTTCAGGTAGACATACTAATCTCCTTTTTTTTGTGAATATACTACTCTCCATTTAGGTAGTATATACTAATTCACATATCCTCATTAAAATGTGCAGTATATAGTTCTTCAAAAGATGGGCAGTATATACTCCGACAGAACATACCACTTCTAGTAAAGTCTGTAGATGCTCCTTAAAAAAGTGTGTCGATATTGCTTATAAAAATGCACTTTATACTCCTTAAAAAAAGGTACTACATACTACTTCAATTTTTAAATGCTGACATCCTTCAAAAAACAGTATGCACACCTAATAAAAAGGCAATATTTCTTCGAAAAATAGTTAGTATATACTTCTTCAGAAACAAATTCAGTATGTACTCCAAACAAAATTCAGTAGATACTCCTTTAAAAAGTGAGTACATACTCTCCGTCAAAGAAGTCAGTATATACTCCTTATCTAAATGCAGTATATATTTTAAGAAAACTCAATATATACTAGACTTCAAAGATATACCCCTATGTATTTTTTTATAGGTGGAGATATACCAATCATGAATTACTAACAGATTAATAAAAATTCCTAGCGCATGGTTCATATACATCAAAATACTATAATCCTTTGTGCCATTGCAAGAAAAATTCAAGGTATATGCTGGACTTGCCGTACACAATTAATCATCATAGTTATTGAACTAAAGTGACCGGCTGCATGTGCCTTTCATATAGGGAGTAGTTGTGCATGCATAAACTAATCTTCTATATCTAAATAGGGGCACCCCACTAGCTTATTTTCTTGCCTCCACATGGAGCCACGTCATCTGAATTGTTATAGCCGTTGATGCAACATAGATCAACAGCCTGCAGACGTCTGATTAAAAGTTGACAAAATTACATAGCGTTGCCACCTCTAAGTGGAAAATACCGCTTCGTTCCTTTCGTTCCGTCCGCAGTCCGCTCGCATCGCGCGTATCCTGTCGTCCTACTCGATTCGTTTAGGTTGGGCTGTACACGGCAGAATTGACAAATTTGACCTCAAAGCGAAAGTATTTCACAAACTAAACTGTTTTGAAAAATATTTCACATCGCTGACCCTTTTGTGCAGCTCCCAACAGTAAGGCGCTGCACTCTACTGTGCAACTCCTTACAGCTAGGCGCTGCACAGTGTAGTGCAACTCCTTACAGTTAGGCGTTGCACAGTGTGACGCCTAGGTGTTAGGCGCTGCACAATAGAGTGTAGTGCCTTGTTGTTAGGCGCTGCACATTAGGGGTCGGCTGGGTGAAATACTTTCAAACATAGTTTAGTGTGTGAAATAGTTTTGCCTTGAGGTCAAATCTGTGTATTTTGCCGCTGTACACGTCAGCATTTTCCTCAACTGGGCTATCGGAGCAATTTTTGTATCTGGGCTGTACATCGTTAGTGGAAGCACTTGGGCTGTACATCGTTGCCATGAAAAGCAATCAACGAATTCTCAAAAAAAAAAAAATCAAAAGCAATCAACGCCTTGCCCACATTGCGTGTCCAGCTACCCGCGTGGCTTGCCCTATCGTCTTCCCAATTCCACCCAGCCGCCGCCGCCACCGACTCCACCAGCCAGACACCGCCACAGCCCATTCCGGCGCCACGGCCGACACTCCCAGTCCAGTCGAACCGCCTCTCGGCCAGCCGCTCCCAACCTTGACGCTCTACTATAGCTGCCATCACCCGTGCTTCCCCTCCTCTCCCCGGCCAGTCGTCACCCACATGCCGCAGCCACGGCCGATGATTCTCCGGCGAGCCGCTCGACGTATGTGCATTCCAGATGCTCCCCCTAGCCAGTCGCCGGCACGCCCGATGGCCACCATGCCAGCCGTCGCCGCTAGGCCTTCCGCCGTTCAATTGTTGTGCATTAACTCCACCACATTCGTTCATCTTCCCGTCGCCCCTTTTATTTCAACCACTGTCCCTTCTTTATCCATGATGGACACTCTTCGGGCCACAAATGCACATGAAACGGCCACACGCACCACACCATTTATCGTCCTTCAATATCTTGGCCTCCACTACCCTGCAATTTTGGGGAAAAAGTGTGTATAAGAACCCCTCTGTACTACCATCCAAATCCAGTAGGCACGCCCTGTTTACATCCTCCTCCGGGAACCGGCCCCTGCCCTGGTAGTTGCACACTACATATTTTCAACCGCCCCTAATTTTTCCCATTCTCAATCTTATGCTTTTGAATTTCTCATATATATTGCCTCGAGATCTAAAGGTGCTCGACTTTTTGCTTCATAGATCACGTGCTGGTCGGATTGGATTCATTGCTCCGTACATCTACGGTTGCCTGTGTTGGTACACAAGCGTCTATCCCTGCTTTTAATTGTTTAGGCTTGATGAGCATATGTGCCTTCTATGTGTTTCTGTGCATATTACATACTACACATTTTATCCCTTTGATTATTCACATTGGTTCCTCTAGATACAACCCACGTGCTTAAGTTTGCTGAAGTATTTTGTTATGTGTTAAGCCGGTAATTTGTTCCGCACTGTTTACCTTTGTTTTTAAGGTTCACGAAAATACTGATTCCTGAAAGAGTGATGTTGCTTCTAAGATTCTGGGGTAATCTTTTTCTCTAAAGCATATTCCATCTTAGAAAGACATCAATTGTCTTAGATGACCTAGGGTACAGGAAAGAAAAATATAGAAACAAAAGGTTCTTCGTTTGTCGATTCGAATATGAACAATTTTGCATACCACAATTTCATCCAGAGACATCCTCTGTCATATTTTCCACATTGCCGGAAGCAAAGGAATGTTGTGTTAACCTACAGAATGGTGTATAAAACCACTATGAGGATTGGATCGGTGATCATCTGTACACATACTATCCTTTCATTGTGGGCACTATGTAAGCACTGAAAGGAGATTCTGAGTAGTTTTTTGGTCTATATAAAGATATCTTTATTTGGTTTGTTGAACGATTACTTATTAACGTCGCTCTAGGCACCAGCTGAACTAACCAAAAGGATTAAAAATCGTCTCATTGAAGAGTATCATGGAATGGGATATGGATTTTCTTGAAGTTGTTGAAACTTAGATTACCAGATCACTTTTACTTGGTAGGAAACTATTTTTTTCCTTGCAAGTTGTTGAAGAGACAATTTGACAGATTTCCAATTGCTCCGCCTTATTGCCTAGATATTTTCAATTTGCCATTTTTTGTACATAATTTTATAATGCCTTTACAACTTTTTAGCATTTATAATTATGCATCTTCCTTCTATAAAAAACAGGAAGGTTTCAGTTTTATATGGGCTGGAATGTTCTGTTTAGTTATATGATTATATATGGTCTCAATTATATTTGTAAGCAATGCAGCATATATTTGTTATTCATTTAGGATAGACGTGATATTATATTTCCGAATTTTCTCAAATTGAATTCCAGATCAAAAGGTGCTCACTGTTATGGTCAATAGGTCTCTTACTGCCCAGTCTGCATTCATTGCTTTATAGGTCTCTTGCTGCTCGCATTGGTACACACACACACTCACTGCTGGATTTAGTTATTTATACCTGATAATTATTACGGGTAATGTATTTGTTAAAATATATTTTGTACAATCTGCTTGAGGCATCTTGGTAGGCATTTAATCTCACGCGGTCATGGACACCCCCACAATCAATCACAACCTGTTGCCACATCCTTGAAAGGTTAGTTGGGATGATACAAAAGTATTGCCCTAAAGATTTCTATGAGCAAGCCACCATAATACAGAATTTTTTTCACACAACATGCAATAAAAATAGAGTTGCCATTAATAACAAACGTGTTGTTCCTCACAATATCCATTGATAGTATGTACAAATATCTGTTCAAGTATGTGACAAAAGGATTTGATTGCCAGATAAAAAATGGACTCTAATGCTGGATCATTTGATTTGTCAAGTGAAACCGTCAATGAAATAGAAAATCATCCAGATTGTTGCTATATGACACCAAATGAGGTCGTTTGGCGCTTACCAAAGGGAATGAAGAATGATTTGGTATCCAATTACCCCATAAGTTATGTCAAAAATAAAAGCTTCCCAGTTGACGATGCAAAAATGCTACTATCTACAAAGGTTAGGCAATCTCTTTTCATTCTAAAAGTATGTTCTTCTTCCTAATTTCAACCATATTTGCTACAAAATACTAACTTGAACCATGAAATACTTTCAGCCATTTCGAAGCAAAGAAATGATGACCCGTCAATCTTCAAAAAGTATCCAGAGGTTTGTCATCAATCAGAACATATAATTTACAAGCTCTATCCAAACATCGCTAACCAAACATTTGCTATTCGCAGTGCGATGGTCCATACACCAGAGGGCTCAAACAATACTACACCTTCCTCTTGCCAATGTGCAACTATTCTGATTGAAAAAAAATAACATAGGTATTACTTTAATACTCTTCGTATAGACCGATTGGTTCAGATTCAACATGAAACTGAAATGACAATTTTTCACAGGTACTCTTTAGCTAAAAGGAGCATTGAACTACAGAAGATGAAACCACCAGATTTTGTGCAATTTGGACAGGCGAGGGAAACATAACATTGTCAAGATGCATGCATGCACTCACATGAATAATGTTGCAGAAGAATAATGTTGTTTTTAACAACATAAAGGACATCGCCAAGATGCATGCAAGCACCTATGAGCTGCAATATCGTTCTATCTAAAATTAGCTACATTGCAGCTTAAATTGCAATCCGGTGTTATTACTATTTGCTGATTATGCATGTTGTCAGATATGTGGATTCCCCTATGAAACTATTATTTATGTCTAAATTGTGAAGTCTATGGGTTTATATGCACTTTATTAAACTGATTATGTGTAGTTTACTTCAATTGTTCTCAATATATACTATGTTCCGTCTACATGTGCAAATGCGACAAAATAAGGACATGTCATGCCAATTTTTTGTGTGAAATTCCTTCCAAAATCTTGATAGTACAGTAAAAAAATGTATGTTTTCTTTACTATTTTTATAAGTGCGTCAATTATCCTCTACAAAATCCCTGCAGCAACGCGCGGGGCATCATCTAGTTGGTTATAAATTTGCACGGCTTGCTCAACCATCACCGGTAATACCCATCTGCCTTATCCATTAAGGTGGGAGTATATACTCTTGGGAGCCTCTCTTACTGTCTTCCCCCTCAAAAAAAGTAAAACAAATCATGAAAAAATGAGGCACTCGCCTCCTACTCACTGGGCCGGCCCATTCGCGTGGTCCTTGAGCGAGACCCTACTTTGTCTCTCATGACGCGAGACATAGTCGCGCCCATGGGGGAACTCCTAATCAGCGCCTGTAGCGCTACCTAGCCGAACCGGTGCCCACGCAGGAGCACTTTGGGTTGGCCCATCAACCAGCTAAAAAAATCAAATGCGAACTAAAAAGTTTACACTAAAGCGGGGGAAGTGGGAATCGATCTATGAACACCAATGTCAATGGCCTCATGCATTAACCACTAGACCACGTTAAATTTTGTTGCCAACTATGAGGAAACAACTATGTTTGACCCTTCTTTTAGTACAACATTAACATATAGTAGTATTATATAGACACTATAAATTATTTCGATACAGAAATCATACATTTAAAAAAGAATTCAGAAAACCACAAATTTTAAAAATCAAAACATTGAGAAGATTCGTACCAATGGAAGAGTGTTCATGAATTTGAAGAAAAAAAGTTCACAGATTTGAAAGAAGCACAAAAATCAAGCGACTTCATCAATTTTAAAAATAGTTTGAAAAAATTCATCAAATTTTAATTAAAAAATTATGAATTCCAAAAAAGTTCTCCGGACTTTGTAAAAAAGTTCAATGATTTTGATAAAAAAGTTCATGAATTGGAAAAAGAGTTCAATGATTTTGAAAAAAGGTTCGCGGTTTTGAAAAAGTTCATCGATTTTGGTAAAAAAACACGCGAAATTAAAATTGTTCATGGATTTCGAAAAAAATGTTCACAAAACTTCAAAAATGTTCATCGAATTTGAAAAAAGTTCATCAATTTTAAAAAGATTTCACAAATTTGAAAAAAACATTATCAATTTTTAAAAAAGTTCACAAACTTGATAATGTTCAAAGATTTTTAAAAGGTTTACTTAATTCAAAAAAGTTCATCAAATTTGTAAAATATCGTGATATTTTAAGAAAAGTTAAATCAATTTGAAAAAAGTTCGTTGAATATGCAAAAAGTTCACCGGATTTGAGTTTTTTCTTTTATGTTCATAAATCTAAAAAAAATCATCAATTTTGAAAAGATGTTCACTAGTTTGGGGAAAAGTTCACGAATTTGAATAAAACTTCATGTATTTTGGGAAAAGGTTCATGGATTTTGAAGAAAAAGTTCATGAATTTGAAAAGAATCCGCACATTGAAGGAAAAAGAAAAATGAGAAATAAAGAAAAGGAAAAAACGAGTAAAAACATCCCAAAAAAAAAACTCACGAACTGAAGAAATAAATAAAAGGGGAAAAAGCAATTGGTTCACATCGGGCGCTCTTTCTTACTTACTCTGTGATTGGGGGTTCTTTTTGGAAGTTTACTAAAAATTAAATCGTATATGAGCCGACCCAGTTAGGAGCGCCTTTAGCGCCAGACGCTGAAGGCGTCGAACAGGAAAATCCCGTCCATGCATCATGGATCCCGAGGGAAGAAGTCTAAGAGCATGGTTAATAATATAGCCAACTGATGGCTATAAAGAACCGCCATGCCATCTATAGCCATCATCTATATGCACTCATACAATAGTGTGGGCTATAAGGTTGACTATTACATTACTATTTTTTTTCATCATTTCTCCATCTCTTTCTTCACGTTTATTGCATTTATCTAGAAATGCATATATAGTTAGACTCTTGCATAAGAGCCCACTTCCCATATTTTTTTATTTCTTTTTTCACACAGATAAAAAATCATGTAAGCGGGCTATAAACCCATTGTTGTACTACTTTGCTCTAACGAGTCCAAAGAGCCTGCCGAGCGGAAGGCGAGCACCAAACGGACGGCACAAAGGTCTCCTAGCCCGCGAAGGCTCCTAAGAGGCCAGCTTAGGAGTAATAACATCGCGATCCCCCTTTCCCTCGAGAAAAAACAACGCGATCCCCTTTGCTCGTCTTCCTCTCCGCCACGGGCAGGCAGCACTGAAACCCTAACCCCGCTAAAGAAAATCCTTCTCCAGCCATGGCCGCCGCCCTTCCCGACTGGATGATGCTCGAGCGATTCGTGTTCTGCAGGAAGTCCTTGCTGGACAGCGAGGCCGCGCCCTTCATCAAGGCCGACGGCACCAGCTCCCACGGCGGCAGCTTCTCCGTGGCCTTCCTCGTCCTCCAGCCCCCGGGCATCTCACGCCTTTACCTGCAGTGGCCCGGCGGCCCAAAGGGCGGCTCTCAGTGCGTTCTCGTAGCGGCACACCGCAATCTTGTCCTGTTCAGGCTCACCCCAGATCCTGTAATCACCCGCAAGGCCCCCTTCGTGGATTACCGGCAAGACCACTTCATCTGCGGAGCCCAATTCTCGCCGTCTCAGCGGTCGCTGCTGCTCCGAAAGATCCCCAAGTGTGACCAACCTGCGCTGGTGGATTGGAGGGATGGGGAGAAGGTAACCATGCCCCGCTCGTTTGATCTTAACCCCGTTAGCATCTTGTGCCGAGGAGATGAAGAATTTGCCTTGGCGCAGTTGAACCTCCGTAGATCCAACGATGAGTGGGGCAAAATTGAGGCTGAGCTGTGTGTCCTCCGCTCCAAAGTAAGCAATCGTCTTCACGAGTGGAAGAGTGAGAAGTGGCTGCCAATCCAGTACGAGGGACATGAAAGATCTGATTTGGACAGTTGGAGAACGGACAGAGTAGTTCCATTCAACAAGTTTTTGTGTTGGGTTAATTACGGCGGGGGAGGCATCTTATTCTGTGAGGTGTTCAAACAAAAGCCAAACATTTTTTACCTCCGACTACCTATAATTGCGCCTTGTTTACATCAATGTTCATTGAGGTTCCAGGAGGCGAGCCGCGCTGTCGGTGTAACCAAAGGCAGCATGGGTTGTGATGAGCTGAGGTTTGTTGATGTAGTCTGTAAGGATGGTAACATTATTGATCCACTAGGCTATGGTGACAATGAGGGTTTCACGATCACCTACTACGCTTTGAGGATAACACAGAGTGGTGGCATGGAGTGGGATATGCTTTTCTTCATCAGATGCTATGAATTGTGGAGTATCAACCCTCAACTCCCGCATGAACTTCTGAAGCATCCTGTTGTAAGTATGGAGGACCCAAATGTGGTATATTTTCTGATGTCGGAGCGTCTGGAACATGTTGACAAGGTTTCCGTAGTTACTCTTGATATGTGTACCAAAAAGCTGCTTTCAATTCATCCATATATTAATGGAAAGGAAGACCTCTTGGGCAAAGACGCTGACATGGTTCGGCGAAACGCCACTTTTCTCCAAACCTTTCTTCCCTCAGAACTTCCTAAGTTCTTAAAATCCCACCAGGTATTTGCATCTCAAATTTATATTTCTGCTCAGCCTACAAGCTGTTGCTTTGTTTGTTATTTGTGCTGAGTGGTATTTGTTAAGTTTAGGAGTGGTGATAATGCCAATCTAATAGACGGCAATCAGGAAAAAAATTCAAGATTTTTTTTCACCATTTTTGCAATGTCATAATTTCAATTGAAATAATATCTACCACATTTATATAATAAAAAAAGTTAAAAATGACATCTGTGCAGTTGAAGCTGCGTCCACCTTTCATGCCAAATTGCCAAGTTTTTCATTTAAATTTAAGTAGAATCTCACCGTTGCAGATGATAGAAAAAGATCACCGCTGTTCAGTAACTGTTGGTGCCAATAGCGTAATCAATTTTTTCACAACGAAATACCTAGTCATTTTATCACCTGCTGTGAGTAGTTATTGCCTACTTAAAGCACAACGAAGAAAATTTAAAATTGAAAACCACGATCAAAACTCTGTAGCAAGTACAGTTCTTTCTGAGTGGATGTTGACATCAGTTTGCTTACCATGATCACGGCGCGATGTATAACAAGTACAGTTTTTAGTTGAAATTGGTCACAACTATATTCACTGATACGAGTATCTATCATTCATGTGTTTAAAAATACTGAAATATGTAGTGTACTCCCTCCGTTCCAAAATAGATGACCCAATTTTGTACTAAAGTTAGTATAAAGTTGGGTCATCTATTTTAGAACGGAGGAAGTATCAATTAGCAAGGTTGTGCGGACAGTAGCAACTATTTTGTGTTCTTTTATTTGCTACAATTTGCTACAATGATTTAAGTACATGTCATTTTTTATGAACTTTTTCCTTTTGATTTCATAGCTCAAGTGAACGTGTGAAGAAGATGAAATCAGGCGACCAAGTCCTCCATACTAAGACGAAGGACTCAAGCAAACCAGTTATATGATGTAGGAACTTATTACTAGTAGTTTGATCATTGTCCGTAATGGACTTGTAATGGCCTGCGATTATGACCTCTAGTGTATTTTGGGTACTGATTTGTAGCAATTGCCAAGACTTTTATGGGCACACGATTCTGTGGCATCTCGACACTCCTGAGGCCTAATATTGATATGTAAGATTTCAGTACTGTTGTACTACTATCTATTTATGATCCGATGCTTCCTTAATGATCAGGTTCGTGGTACTTGTGACTTTACTAGATCCAACTGTGCAAATATTGCTTCTGTTTTGAAATTTGTATCATATAATCATGAAATTGACAAGATCTTTAGTACATGCGTCGTGTTTTCCCTGTTTGGTATTGGCACACAAATCTCTACTATTAAAGGGGATCAGTCGTCGTGATGGTTCGAACTTGCTCCCCACCCACCTCTTCGCACGTAGAAGCCACGTCCCTCAGCGCTCGATAGAAGGGAGGGAAAAAAAGTAGCCCACGTACGGAAGCCCCTCCTCCCACGCCCCATCTTCTCCTAAGGGCATCTCCAGCCGCGCCCCCAAGAAGGCCTCCCCAGGTGATTTTTTCGCGCCGGCGCCGAAAAAACGGCCCAGTCGCGCCCCCAGGAGCCCGATTTTCGCCGGCTTGGGCCGAAAACAGCGCCGGCGGACCCAGCCCGAACCTGGCGCGCTGGGGGGCGCCCGGGGGCGCCGGGGCGAGTTGTTTTGGCGCGAAGAAGCCGCGGGCCAGCCGCGTCAACGACTCGGCGCCTCGTCTACCCCCAACGGCCTCGGTTCCCGCGGGGAATCAATGGCAAGGCTGCCGCCGGTCAGCCTTGCCATTGATTCCTTCACGGGCGGCGCTTCACGGGACGGCGCGCCGACGCCTCCCCTCCCTCGCACGCGTACACACGGGCGCGGCCCGGCTATAAAAGCCGGCGGCCTCCACTCCACTCTCCTGTACCCACCCGCCCCCTCGCCGCCGTCCAGCCCTCCCTCTCCCTGCCTCTCCCGAGCGCCGTCGCCATGGCAGAACGTTTCCCCGGAGACGAGGCGGCGGCCAACGGCTTCAGCCGCCGTTCGCTCCGCGTACTGGAGTCCTGGCTCCCGTTCCAGGCGAACATCCCGGCGGCGCCGGACATGCGCGCCGGGCCATCGGGGTGGAGACTCAGCGCCGGGGGAGTGCCCGTTCCCCCGTTGCCCGACGCCGCGGCGAAGCCGGAGTACTTCGCCGAGGAGGTCGAGATCGCGCGCGCTTCCCTCACCGACGCCCAACGCTCCCTCCCCCAGTACGTCGCCGACAACCACGCGGCCTGGGCGGCGTATTTCGAGCGCCGCCAGCAGCAGCGTTTGGCGTCCACCAACGGCGCGCCGGTGGGCGGCGGGCGGCAGAACAGCGAGGGGCGCCACCTCTAGTGGGGCGTCCCCGGCCGCACACTCGAGGGCGTGCTCATGCACCTTGAGGGCGGCAACGACCCGCCGTTGACGGACCCCCCGGCGCAGCACCGACGCGTCGGGGGGTCCTCCTCCTCCTCTTCCTCCTCCCGATCCTCGTCGCACTCCTCCGGCACTCCGGCACTACTCGGCGCCAAGGCCGAGCCCGCGGCGGAGTCGCCGCTCGGCCGGCGCACTCGCAGCGCCGGCATCGTCATCAACGAGGGCGGCCGGCGCCCCCCCTCCTCGTCGGCTCCTCCGTGCTTCGTCAAGCCAAAGACGGAGCCGGGGCTGGTGCCGGTGAAGGCGCAGTTCGTTGACGACGACGCGGCCCTTGAATGGGCGCGACAGGACTCCATTGCGATGGAGAAGGCGCGCCGGGAGAAGGCGAAGGAGCGCCAGCGCGCCGCCCTGCCCCGCTTTGAGGAGCGCCAACGCGGCCGCGACAACGACGACGACGCGCCGCCGCCAGTCCACCATGGCGACGTCGGGTCCAGCCGGGGGGTCCGCGTCAAGGAGGAGAAGGCCGACGACGACGATGGCGGCGACGGCGGCGACGACTTCAGCCCCTTTCTTTTTTAGATTAGCTTAATATAATAAAAATGCGCGAATTTGGCCGAAATTCGCCATGTTTAGCCGAAATTTAACTACTCTTTTATCATAACTTCACCGAACGGCCCCCCCTTTTTTTTTTAAAACACTCGCCTGGGGGCGGCCCGGGGGGGCCGAGGGCTGGGCGATGACTCACCCCAGGGCCTTTCTTTGCGCCGGCTCACCCCCAGGCGGCGCTTTTAGACGCGCCCGGGGGCCAACGGCTGGAGATGCCCTGACCCCCAACGCCTCGCCCCCAGTTCCACGACTCCTCCCCAGAAAAATAGCCGCCGCCGCCGCTTCCTGCAGTCTCCCTTCTCCTCGCCATGGACTGCTGCCCCGCCTCCGTGCTGCATCCCTTCTCTCCGAGACGGCGGCCACGGTGAAGGCCTATGGCCCGACTCCCTATGCCCTCTCATCAGACCAATCGGCGGGGACCAATACCTGCGAGACGTGCGTACATCAGCTCGGCTAGATGACCATAGGCAAAGGGTAGATAGCTCCACCTCGACCACTTCATCCCGCCGACCATTGTCGTCATCGTCCTCCACACGAATTTTTCCGCCAATGGCGACCTCGAGTGGCAGTACATCGCAACGGCGGATCCGTGCCCTATCTCATCGTGGTCTGCAAGACTGCAGCAGCATGTACGGTAAGTTCTATGATCACCATTATCTTCCTTCAAAGGCTAATTTCAGACTGGTCACAATCTTCGGCCAGACTATATTTTAGACTATTAGGCGCCATCAATTGTACGTTTGGTGAAAGGTCACCCATTTTTATGTTTCTGCTTCCAGCCATAAAAAAAATGTGATCTGTTCTTCTTCCTTGTATGCATGGTAATTGTTTGCAGCGCAGTGTTTAGATGACAGTCCGTAGCACGAGAGCCAATATAACTCCTTTCTAATGGTTGTACACAGCAAAAAATTCCTTCAACGATGTCTCACTGTTTAATCTATCGTCAGAGTACAAATCCATCGAAGCTGCAATGGTAGTAGTGGAGGTGGCCACGGCGGAGGCGAACACAAGCAGGTCGTACATGGGCGTCGCGGGCGTACAGGGCAAGGGCAAAGCAATGGTGATGGAGATGAGCATTGGATGGGTGGAGCGACCATAATTCACTGAAGAGGCTTGAGTCGCCTGGATAAGAACGTCACTAGAGGCCATAAATCTGTTGCACGGGCGATCTAAGGCAATGAATTCAAAGGGAAAGCATCAGCTGGCTGACAGTAGCTATATCGGCAAGCTTGATAGGATTAGTTTTAATATGCTATGGCTAAGTGCACAAAGGACGAAATAATCAAGATTCTGCAGTTTTGCCTTTCCTGCCGGCCCAAGCACCACATGTTCCGTTGTCCAAGTTCACAACATCGTAGGAGTTGCAAAACTGCAGGGGCCTTCAGTTCAAAATAGATTGTGGGCACATTTTACATAGTTCTTATTTGTATCTCCTTTGCTTGGTCTTTATTTGGTTCTAATGGAACAACTTCCAGTACAACAAAAGAAAAAAGAACCATCCTTTGACTTGCAGGTTCTCCATACACAAGGGCCAACAATTTTTTGGTACAGAACAGTAAATACAAGTGCTACTGTTCATATGTCCAATTTGGTTATCTCTTATTTTCTGTATGACTACATTATGGTTTTATTAATATTCTGGTGGAAAAAGTGGAATTAAACGAGGTTTGGGTGATCTTTGAATTGTTCTTTCTCATATGATTTCTCCTCTTCTCTCTACTTGATTTATTATGTAGACAACTTATTTTGTTGCCTTATAAGGAACCAAATATGACCCAGTATGTACACAACTCTTTTCGCGTGTTTATGCATCTACAAATAATGCATTACCTTTGTTTTGACACCTATTTGTTTAGAGAATAACTAATCGAATTATGTTTTCTACTTCTGACCACAGGATACTGGACATGGCGTTATGACCATGCTCCTGATCATTCAATCAACAATGCCCGCCTAATCATTTTAGGAGATAATTGCATGATTGTAACAATGTAGTCATGTTGGAATATTCCAAGTGTGAAGAAATGTTAATACACCTGCCTACAGAGTTAACGCATAATTGCTTACATTTCTTCTCTTATAATTAGGTTACAGCCGAAGAATACTGTATATGAGAGGATTATATTTTTCTTTCAAAGAAGAAGATCCGTGGGGAAGTGTTTCGGCTTATAACCAGTGCGAAAACGATTGCCTCATTGTCATTACCCAATTGCCCGATAGTTTCCAACATGTGACATTTGTCCAAATAGTTTTCAGCGTGTAACATTTTCCCAGATAGTTTGTAGGGAATGCATTTATTCTTTCTTGTAGCACATGTTGGAATCTATCTGTGGCATCATACTGTTACTATTGGAGGCACTTAACTTTTGTAGGGCATGCATTTATTCTTTCTTGTTTTCCCTATAGACGATAGTCCACTTATCTAGCCTTTTGCCATTTAGCTATTAGAGATCTGTTCTGTGACAAGTATATCACCTGGTTTATGTTGTTAGTTGCTTCCTAACTAAAAGGTCTTGAATTTGATTCTAAAATTGTTGGAATTTGCAACCATGGTCATATGGATTTACTCAAACCATGCTTGATACTTTCACATTAGTAGCTAATATCTTTGGAGATTACACTTTTAAAAATCTCCCATGATTTGAGGCTAGCCCAAGTCGCCATTTACTTTGGTTCCTTATAATTAAAAATCTTAATAGCATTCTGAGCTATTTGGACAAGAGAAACTGAGAATTTCAACATGACGAGGACAAAAAGGGAGGCAGTGAGAGGATGTAAGGGGGACGACAGCGGCCAGCGGGAGTGACCGGACCTTGGCCAGAAGATATGGACATGTCGGTTATGTCATCAAATCCTCCAACTTGTAGAAAAGGGGAAAAGGTGGCTCGGTGTCTCCGAAAAGAGAAGTGCATTGTTATTATTATTTTCAAGTATGCTTGTATTTGCAATTTATTTGCTGGAAGCAATTGTGCAATAGTCAAGCAGGTTGCTAACAAATGTATAGCTTTATAGGTGATAATTGGCTATTTGCTCTGATTTTGCTTTCATATGGTGTCAAAGCATATTTCAAGTTGAAGAGGAATATGAAATACTATATGATGATTTTTTGCACACATGCATTTTTATGTCGATTTGTATGTGCATTATGTTTATATATGTTCGCCAAAGAAATAAACTTGATTGGCATCAGGTGATTGCCCGTACCACGACAACAAGTTTCAGGTGGTGATATCTATCTCGAATCTCTATGCATTTCTAATCACATGCTCGGAAATTACAATTACATTTTTTTCCATGTCTCTATATATAATAAGTTTGTTGTTCGGTAGCAACGTACGGGCATTTGACTAGTGGTTTGTAAAGATCGGATCTTTTGTTCAGAAGAATGTTTCTTGCTGTGCTTGTAAGTCACACCGGTGTGGGCAGCAAAACCTGACTGCAAATGGGCATTAATTTCTTAGTGATCAGCAAGTTGGTTCCTTTTTGGTTGATGCTATCAGCTGCTTGCCTGGGATTTTGTCAATGAACTCCGCATGTCAAAAATTGCTGAGAAGTACGTATCAATTTGCTTGACCATTATGCACTATGAATTCAAGTTGAAGTGTCAATGTTCTGCTATTAATTTCAAAATATCTTATGAATTAGACCCCACTCTCCCAATTTTTTCCCTACTGATATTTTTTAACACTCTTCGTACCAGGTCACGATCTGCTCCACCATATTCTGCTTGCACTTGATACTACGACTAACGAGATGCATATTCACTTATTCAGCATGGTGATGCATGCCTAACAAAAATCAAATGGCCAAGTGTTGAATTTTTGGTTATAATCCAATCAAGGTGAGCAGCAGCCAGCAGGGTAGGGTTCCTAGTTGATGATTATTCATGTGTATCAACTGGCTGCTGCTGCTTTTGATAGCTGGTAGTTCATCCTGTGTTTGTAAACCTGCCAGTCTTTTGGGTTAGTGATGCTTGTTTTTTGTACTAGCTTTTAGTAGTCAGCTGAGCATAGCAGCAGCTTTATGGCCCTTCTGACTTGGGCCATTGTTGAGTAGCTGGTCAGGGTTACAACTTCTTCATGAAGGTTGTCAGGGTTAAAACTCGTATATAATTACAGCCCTTTTTATGAAGGCCAACTGTAGTTGTTCTTCATGTATAACTTGCTGATCAGCAGCTATTTACACAGATTGCGCCTCTGGCCAGTGCTAATGATAGTAGTAGTAGAAGAAGCGGCGGTAGCTTGATGCATGCATACATGTTTGGTAGTCCGAATGCGGCACTGCATGCAAGAACTGAGCAATCGCTCTGTTTTTCTATCTTGATCATTCCAACCTGTCAGTTTTATAGTATTGTTAGTTTTGTCAATGTTGATACCTGTCGTACTCTGGTGTGTGGTTTTGATTAGATGCCCATCCCTCATTATTTCTGTTGAAGATTGAAGTAACGCTTCTAGTTTCTGCAGGTGTTGAGAAAAGTATCAACCTGGGTAATATCTTGAGCCCTTCATGGTTATGGTTCAAAATCAATTCATAAGTCCATTCAAAATCAAAAGTGACAAGCCCTACAAGAGTAAAGAGTTTTATTGGAGGTGTTAGAACTTAATTCGTGTGTGAATTCGTGTGTGAACTGACGAATTTGAATTGAAGAATTTCATTACGCTATCTTTCATTTCCTCAGTTCATTCTCTTCATGCATGTATGATTGTACGATTGCATGTTTATGTATCCTGGTTGCATGTACTCTGAATCTGTGATGACTTAGTTTCCCCTGTGTTTCTATTCTTCACTATGATCTTCATCAAATTCTTCAGAGTTTGATGAATTTTTAAAAATCTCCCATTCACCCCCCTCTGGGAGTAAACTTGCGCTTTCAATTGGTATCATAGCGAGGTACTCCCTTGCTCTGTGTGATTTTGGTTTAACCACCGGGAGTTTTAGTTATGCCGACCGCAGGTAAGATCAAGGTTTCTACTACGCGCCCCATCTTTCACCATTACAAAAAAAAAGACAAATCCTGACATTTTGGGCCGAACGAATTTTTCTGTCATGCTTATGACACTTCTATGACAATAATTGTGACAAAACCCGGTATCATCATAGATGTGGTGCGCTCCTACTTCTATGACAAAAAATCATGACAAAAAATAGGCTTTTCGTCCTGGGCGGGCTGGAAACGCAGCTGCATGACATTCTTTGGGTCCATGACGGAAAAACCATGGTAGAAGCGAAGGCGAGGAAAATTTTGGGGAGTTCCTGGTTACGGTGGGTGGTCGGAGCCGAGCGATGCATCGAGGGATTGCGCGTTTCTCTCGTACACGTACGCTCGTGTGTGCAAGGCGTTGGGCTCTAACTAAACCCGAGTGAGACGTTCACTTACTGAACCCGAGCGATTGCACTGGCTACGTGTTACTGAACCCGAGTGATCGATCGATCCCTGGTTGTTAACTGAACCCGATCGAGCGATTCCTTCACTACTGCCGCTAGCTGAAGCCGGCCGAACCTGCTGCCTCTTGATGAATAGTGAGCGTTGTTGGGGGTTGGATGAACAGTTTCCTGTGGGGGTTGGATGAACAGGAACCCGTGGTAGTAGAGGCCGTTACCGCTGGATGAACAGGACCCCGATCGAGAGGAGGCCGCCACACACCTGAGCCGGTTGGGGGTGGATGAACAAGACCCCGTGGAGGGCTGGTTGAACAAGACCCCATGTGGAGGGCTGGTTGAACAGTAGCCGGTGGAGGCTGGATGAACATGACCCCGTGGTGAACAGTAGCTGGTGGAGGCTGGAGGAAGTCGACGGTGGATGAACAGTAGCAGGTGGAGGCTGGAGGAAGTCGACAGTGGATGAATTGTAGCCCCTGGAGGCTGGAGCGAGGCAGTAGACGGTGGATGAACAGTAGCTCGTGGAGTCCCGTTTTGCTGTACGCCACACCCATTCTCATGAACATGACCCCCATTTCGACTGAAGGCGCTCCAAAACAAGTCCGTTTCCTCCGTTTTGTGGTACGCCACACCCCTCCCGATCAACAGCACCCTGTTTCGATAGTAGGAGCTTGAACACAAGTCTGTTTTCTTCATTTTGCAGTACGCCAGACCCTTGCCGTTGAACATGACACCATTTCGGCCGTATGCGGTCGAACAGAAGGCCGTTTGAAAGGGCATTTCCCTTCCTTATGTTTTGGATGATGATGACAACCCTTTGTTGGTCTAATCATGTGCTAAATGTTTCAGGTTCTCAATGATTAGGCTTTCATCGGTTTGTGGCTCTCTCTCGAAGGAATCGGTTGAAGACGGGATCATCTACGCTTTTTATCTCTTTGGTCGTAGGGATCCCGTACTATCAAGAGGGAATCCACGGTGGAAAGAATAGGGGATTCCATTCACGTACACCTCCATCACCCCTATTTTGTCGAGAGAGTGACTCCATTTTAATCTAATCTTTGCTGGGTGTTCCCAGCGGTTGTACCGCTCGGACCGCTGGTTCTTGAGGCTTCTCTGACTTTGTCGAGCGGTGGTACCGCTGCCTCCGGGCGGTGGTACCGCCACCTGCCTCTGCAAAGACCAGCAACGGTTGTTCCGGCCATGCACCGCCCATGTACCGGTCAGGCTTCTGTTTTGATGCGGTGGCTGGGCGGTGGTGACCCGGTTGGTCCGGTTGTTCCTTTTCAACCGGTACAACCGGAGGTCCGAGCGGTTCTTCCGCTCGTACCTTAGCCGCTCAAGCGCTCAAGGCCAGGCGGTTGCACCGGCCCTGCACCGCCCAACTACCGCCCTCAAGGGTGACTCCTTTCTGTTTCGGTGCGGTAGTTGTGCGGTGGCTGGGCGGTTGGTCCGGTTATTTGCTAATGATCGGTACTACCGCCCGTTGGCCCGGTTGTACCGCCTGGTAGGGTTCTGCAGCTACATCGTGAGTCCCGGTTGTACCGGGACAAGGAGCGGTTGTACCGCTGTAGTACTGAAAACGCAGTAACGGTTGGATTTATGTGGGCTGCTATATAAGGTGGTTCTTCCACCTACCACACCCACCTTTTACCTCTCTCACTCCACCATTGATGCTCTCAAGCTCTCTTGCCCGATCTCTCTCTCTAGCCACTCAAACTTGTTGATTTGCTAGGGTTTGAAGGAGAAGACCTAGATCTACACTTCCACCAAACGATATTTACTTCCCCCATACTTTCTAGTGTGGATTTTGTTACTCTTGGGTGCTTGAGCACCCTAGACGGTTGAGGTCACCTCGAAGCCATATTCCATTGTGGTGAAGCTTCGTGGTTTCGTTGGGAGCCTCCGATTGTTGTGGATATTGCCGCAACCTTGTTTGTAAAGGTTCGGTCGCCGCCTTCAAGGGCACCAATAGTGGAATCACGGCATCTCGCATTGTGTGAGGGCGTGAGGAGAATACGGTGGCCCTAGAGGCTTCTTGGGGAGCATTGTGCCTCCACACCGCTCTAACAGAGACGTACTTCCCTTTAAAAGGAAGGAACTCCGGTAACACATCCTCGTCTCCACCGGCTCCACTCTTGGTTATTTCGTGCCTTTACTTTTGGAAGCCTTCTTGTGTTACATCCATTGCTTGCATTTGTGCTAGTTATCATTGCATCATATAGGTTGCTCACTTAGTTGCACATCTAGACAACCTATTTTGTTGCAAAGTTTAATTTGGTAAAGAAAAGCTTAAAATTGTTAGTTGCCTATTCACCCCCCCTCTAGTCAACCATATCGATCCTTTCAATTGGTATCAGAGCCTCGTCTCTTTTTAAGGACTTTACCGTCCAAAGAGTATGGTTGATGTCGTAGACGAGGTGGGAGAGCACTCCGGTGCGAATCCGATCTCATCTACGGGAGATGGGGGTAACTCGATCTCACGTGAGGAATTCAATGTGGCTTTGGAAACATTGAAAACCTCCATGACGACCGAGGTCAAGGACATGTTTAAGGAATTCCTAGAATGGCTTAAGCAATCTACCTCGCCGATGAAAGTGGGTGATCCCACCAACAAGGTGACAGATGCTCCCTCCGACAAGGGGGAAGCTAACATTGATAAGAGTCCTTCTATTAGTGGTAGAAATGGTACCGGCATCTTTGCCCATGTGGAACCTCCAATTTATGGAGGGCCAATCCCCTCCACTCATTTGAATCATGCCGGTCCTCCTCCTAAATATGAGAAACATGAAGATTTTGATTCTTGGGTCTATCGCTTTAAGCGTCATTTGAAACATGTGAACACTAACCTTTGGAGAATCATTGAAGAAGGTTTTTATCCTCATGACCCAAGCAACTTCACCCCTCGAGAAGCCGTGGACAATCAATTCAATGAGAGTGCTCTCTTCATCATCCAAGAAGCAATCCTTCCCGAAGATCTCCCTCATCTTCGACCCCACGTCATGGCTAAAGAAGCATGGAAATGTGTCGAGGGTCTCTATCGTGGAAGTGCTAGCATTCAACGCTCCAATTATGAAGTGGTGCAAGATGAAGCCGATGAGTTTGCAATGAAAGAAGATGAAGAACCTCGCGAGCTCTTTCAAAGAGTGACCAAACTCGCGGTCGCACTTCGAGATCATGGAATCAAGGACACGGATGACAATTGGATCAAGCGGAAGTTCCTCAAGGCCATGATGCCCTACAACAAGGCCATGTCCTCCGTCATTCGTCAACGACCGGACTTCCACTCCATGACCTCAAGTTAAGTGTTGGATGAGTTCGTTGCAATGAGCATCTTGGACAAGACCGCCGACAATGCGGTGCTCCGCTCTCAAAGGGCAAAGAAGCCTAACCTTGCTTTGAAGGCCAAGGTTATTATGGAAGAAGAGGAAGAAGTGGAAGATGAGGAAAGCAACCACGAGGACACCAAGTTTGATTACCATGAGCACATGGCCCTTGCTTCAAGACAATTTTGGAGCAAGAAGAGTTCAAGATCCAACTTCAACAAGAACAACTCAAGTGGCGTCAAGGGCAAGCAACGAGTTAGAACTTGCTTCAATTGTGGCAATGTGAGTCATTTTGTTGCGGATTGTCCTTACGAGAAGTGGGAGACAACGGTGGCAAGTTCATCCGAAAAGACAAAGCTAAGTCCTTCCCCAACAAGAACAACTTCGCCAAGAAGACTCTCACTTGTGGTTTGGTGGTTCAAGAAGAATACCAAGAGGATGACGATGATGATGAAAATGAAGAAGCAATGGCCATGGCATTCGTTGCCATTGTTACCACTCCCCGGGTGTCTCTCTTCGAATCACCCAACGAAAACATCATCGCCAGATGCCTCATGGCTAAAGCTTCAAACAAGGTAACCCCCAACATCACAACCACCATCATTACTAATCCCTCCTTGGAGGATTGCATTGATGAACATGTCGAGTCTAATGAGGAAGTGAATGAATTTGAGTCTTTTATGAGTAAGCTCAAGGGTAAGTCCAAGAAGCACTTTGTTGCTCTCTTGGAACAACTTGGTGAGGCCAATGACATGATCGAGGCTCACGAAGAAACCATCTCCAAGATGGAAGGTCATAGTCGTGACTATGTCGATGAGATATCGGATCTCTCTAATGATCTTAAGGAAGAGCGTGTGCATCGTTTGACTCTTGAGGAGTCACACAATGATGACCATGCTAAGATAAAGAAAGATCTTGATCATGCTCTTGTCGTGTCTCGTGTGCTAACCTCCGAGAAGGCTAAACTTGGGGTTGATCATGCTAGACTCAAAGAGGAGTTTGAGATACTTGACAAGGCCCACAAGGTGTTGAAGGGTACTCATTCTAACCTCAAAGAGTCTCATGCTCAACTCCAAGTTAAGCTAATCAAGGAAAAGGCCACCTTTCCTCATATGGTATTAATTGATAATGCATGTGCTACTAATCCGTGTTGTGAGCATATGCATCTTGTGGAGGAGAATGCCAAGTTGAAGGATCAACTTGAGAAAGGCCTTGTGACTTGCATTCAAGGTGAGAAGAACTTCAACGACCTTTTGAGCAATCAAAAGGAAGTTGTGGCCAAAGAAGGAATTGGGTTTGCACCCAAGTCCAAGAGCAAGAAGAAGAAGAACAACAAGACCAAACGTCCTCCTCCTCTCAAACAAACGTTTGTGAAAGAGGGAGAGGGTGCTCCTAAGAAGAAGAAGGATAAAGTGAAGGGAGTTGATGTCCAAAAGGGCAAAAGCATTTCCTCAAACAAAGCCGGTGACTTTAACCCGTCATATGTGTCGTGCCGTGCTAGTGATGGACATGTTTATGCTAAATTTGTTGGTTCTTCTTATGAGTACATTGAATGGTCTATTTGGGTTCCCAAGACCCTTGTTACTAACATCAAAGGACCCATTACTAAATGGGTACCTAAAACCAAGCATTGATCTCGTGTAGGTGTTTGCTTCCGGTGGGGGATCATGGTTGCTCGATAGTGGAGCAACAAATCATATGACCGGGAGCAAGGACTTGGTGGTGGACGTGCAAGAGATTCCATCTATGTCCACCAATGTCGAGTGGGGTGATGCATCACATTCTAAGGTATTGGATCTCGGCAAGGTTGTCATTTCTCATGATCTAACGATTGAGAAAGTCATGCTTGTTGAGTCCCTTGCATTCAATTTACTTTCCGTTCGTCAACTTGCACTCATGGGCTTTGCTACATTCTTTGATATTGATACCGTGGCCCTCTTGTGGAGCAAGACTCTTAAAGTAGCCTTTGTTGGGCATGTCGAGAACGGTCTCTATGTGATTAACTTTTCGGAGCGACCCACTAAGACCGCGACATGCCTAATGGCTAAAGTTGACGTGGGATGGCTTTGGCATCACCGTTTAGCCCACGTCAATATGAGATCTTTGCAAAGTCTTCTCAAGGGGGACCATGTTCGTGGACTAACAAATGTTAGTTTTGCCAAAGATCGTGCTTGCAGTGCTTGTATCGAAGGAAAGCTTCATGAAAAGGCTCACCCTCCTTCCATCATCATCTACTCGAAGAGACCCTTGGAGCTCCTTCACATGGATCTCTTCGGGCCTCCATATTTTGATAGTCTTAGAGGGAGAAAGTATTGCTTGGTGATTGTGGATGATTATTCAAGATACACTTGGGTATACTTCTTCAAGAGGAAGAGTGAGACTCAACAAACCGTCATCAACTTTGCAAACGAAGCTCAACATCAACATAATACAAAGATCTTAACAATCCGAAGTGACAACGGCACCGAGTTCAAGAACTACACCTTGGATGAGTTCCTTAGTGATGAGGGGATCAAGCACCAATATGCAGCTCCATATACCCCTCAACAAAATGGTGTGGCGGAGAGGAAGAACCGGACGTTGATGGATGCGGCTAGGACCATGATGGCGGAGTTCAAGTCTCCATACAACTTTTGGGCCGAAGCCATCAACACCGCATGTCATGCATCCAATCGGCTCTATCTCTGCAAAGGCTTGAACAAGACTCCTTATGAGATACTCACCGGCAACAAGCCCAACCTCAAGTACTTCCGGGTGTTCGGTTGTAAGTGTTTCATTCTCAAGAAAGGTGTTCATTTGTCTAAATTTGAGGCTAGAGCTCATGAGGGCATATTTGTTGGTTATGCTGCAAACTCTCATGCTTACCGTGTCCTCAACAAGTCCACCGGACTCATTGAGGAGACGTGTAACGTGGAGTTTGACGAAAATAACGGCTCCCAAGTGGAGCAAAGTGGTACTTGTGATGTAGGTGATGAAATTCCTCCCCAAGCCATAAGAAGAATGGGTATTGGTCAAATTCTACCCATTGAGGAACCCCTTGTGGCCGAAGGAGAAGGACAATGCTCTACTCAAGTAGAGCCATCACCTTATCAAGACCCACATGCTTTCGAAGAACAAAGTGAAGGCCCTCAACCTCGTGAACAAGACCAAGGGCAAGATCAACCTCAAGATGGTGGTGAACCTCTAAATGATGCCCAAGGTCAAGTTCTCTCCCTCGAGCAAGTTCAAGATCAAGAGCAAGCTCAAGATCAAGAACAAGCTCAAGACGACGCTCAAGATGATCAAGTAAACCCTCCTCCTTCCACATCCGAGGAGGAATTGGAGCGTCGTGCCGTGAAGATTGCTTCCAAGCTCACCACCCAAGGCCATCTCATGGAAAATGTGGTTGGAAGCCTAAGAAAGGGGGTAAGCACTCGTAGACAATTGGCAAACTATTGTGAACATCATGCGTTTGTCTCTTGTGTTGAACCCCAAAAGGTCTATGAGGCGCTCGATGACTCGGATTGGCTCAATGCCATTCATGAAGAACTCAACAAGTTCGAGTACAACAAGGTGTGGAGATTGGTGCCAAGACCATCTGGGAACCACAACGTCATTGGAACCAAGTGGATCTTCAAGAACAAGCAAGATGCTCATGGGAACATCATTCGCAACAAGGTGAGATTGGTAGCACAAGGCTACTCCCAAGTCGAGGCTTTCAATGAGGAATTTGCCGCTCTCATGACCTCCAAGTTCAAGATGTCTTTGATGGGAGAGTTGAAGTTCTTCCTTGGTTTTGACATCAAACAAAGAAGAGAAGGAACCTTCATCAACCAAGCCAAATACACTCAAGACATGCTTAAAAGATTCAAGCTAAGTGATGTCAAGCCGGCTACTACACCAATGCCTACCAAGTGCCAACTTGACATCGATCCCAATGGTAAAGCGGTGGATCAAAAGGTATATCGCTCCATGATTGGCTCCTTGCTTTACCTTTGTGCATCTAGACCGGATATCATGTTGAGTGTGGGGATGTGTGCATGTTTTCAAGCCGCACCAAAGGAAAGTCACTTTGTGGCGGTCAAGCGAATCTTTCGATATTTGGCTCATACCCCAAACTTTGGCTTATGGTACCCAAGAGGAGCAAACTTCAAGCTTGAAGGTTTCACGGATTCTGATTGGGCGGGAGACAAAGTGGATAGGAAGTCCACTTCCGGAGGGTGCCAATTTCTTGGTTGCTCTTTGGTAAGTTGGTCTTCCAAGAAGCAAAGTTGTGTGTCTCTTTCGTCCACCGAAGCGGAGTATGTGGCTGCCGGTAGTTGTTGTGCTCAACTCCTATGGATGAGGCAAACTTTAAAGGAGTACAATGTCATTTGTGACAAAGTGCCTCTTTGGTGTGATAATGAAAGTGCCATCAAGATTTCTCTCAACCCGGTGCAACACTTCAAGACGAAGCACATTGAGATTCGGTATCACTTCATCCGGGATCACATTAGGCGAGGGGAGATCAAGCTCAAGTATGTCAACACTCATGATAACCTTGCAGATATTTTCACGAAGCCCTTGGATGAAGCAAGATTTCGCGAGTTAAGGCATGAGCTAAATATCATTGATTTGAGCAATGTGACTTGAAACCGTGCACCCCCCACCACGCTCAACTTGTTGTCTCGTTTAGGTGTAGGCATGGACATAGGGGGAGTGTTGTTCTCTCAATGAACCCTCCCTCCCCCCATTATGCATAAATAGATCACCTCTTTCACATTCGCCATTTTTGATGGTACTTGTGCTTCAAAGACGAATTTTGGTCATGGGCCCAAGGATAATTCTTCGCGGTGCCATACCATTTGACTCAAACATAGGTGGCTTTGGCCATTGCCCTCTCTTAAGAGAGAGGACTGAGCTCGCTCTGCTTGTGTGCGATTGCTTTTGTTTTCCCTTCGTTCTTTTCCCTGTTCTTAGTGTTTTGCTTCTATTTTGTGTTGTCCCATTGTCTTGTTCTCGTCTTTTTGGTTTGGGCTTTGGTGGTCGGGCGGTACAACCGGTGTCACGGGCGGTTCTACCGCTGATACCTGGATGTACTGCCCCAGTTGGGTTGCTTTCGGTACTTGGGCGGTTATACCGCCCATTTTCACTGGGGCTTCTCTGTCCGGTTCTACCGGTTGTCTCCGGGCGGTACTTCTGGTGCCCTTCAGGAAACGGAAGTACCGCCCACTACAATCTGTCAGCACCTGACTTGCGGTACAACTGGTCCCAGGAGCGGTTCTACCGCCGCGCGGCTATGGGCCTATTTATATCCGACGGGGCGAAGCAGTTTCCTTTTTCCCCTTTGTTCCCGTTCGCCTTCTCCTTGCCCTAGCCGCCGGCCACCTCTGCCCCGCCCCGGAGTGCGCCCCGCGCTTCGGACCTGAGGGCTCTCCGTGGATTCTCTCTCTGTGGCAGCCCTCCGGTCTTCTCCCATGGATGGTGGTAATGCCCTTGTTCTTCGTTCTTTGTTCTAGGTTTTCACCTTGTGTTAGGGCATTACTTTACCCTCCTAGTTTAGTGTTCGTTATTTGGTTGGGAGAGATCATTGTGTTTTTTTCTTGTGTTTGTGCAATACCTAGAACTCCGAATATGGCTTGGGTGATTTGCACGTCTTGAACAGATCTATCTACCCTGGTAGTGCCGCTGTCAGCGGTTCTACCGCCCAGACGGGCGGTACAACCGGTGGGAGATCCGGTACAACCGGAATGTATGAACCACATAGCACTGTTCTGATTTCTATGGTGTTGCATTTTTCATCTGCTTTCCTCTCATTCTTGTTGGTTTTCGTGTGTCCCCTTCGTGTTTGTGTTTAGGTGGCTCCAGTTCTCGCTCTGCTCCTCGCAAGACCAAGAAGAGGGCTCGAAGGGCTCCGTGCCCGGCTGAGTCTGAAGAGGAAGTTGTGATCCCCACCAAGCCCACTCGCCGTGAAAAGTCTGCCGCTGCCAAGGAACGTGTGATTATGCCACTCCACCGTTGGAAAGCCAAGGATTGGGAAGCCTTCCGCTCCAAGAATCCTTATGTGGTTCCCGTAGCTCCTCGTTGGACCAATGTTCAGTTTCGGAATGAGATGCAAGTACGAATTGTTCATGAACTCTTTGAGCACAACAAGAACAGATATGCCAAGCAGTGGACCATCGATCTTGATCATTGGCGGAACAACCTGGAGTATTTTGGTGAGGCTTTGGCTCTCTGTGAGGAGTTTGACCTTGTCAAGCTCATGTCCGTCAACTGCGACTTTGATGTTCAACTCATCCATCAGTTTTATGCCACCGTTCACTTTGGAGAAGATGACGCGTGCACCCTCACTTTCATGTGTCGTGATGAACTCTTTCAAGTTCCCTGGAGGACCTTCTGCAATGCTATTGGGTATGATGATACCGGTCTGGAAGGAAGGGGTGGCATTCGCCCCCATGATCATCCTGACCCCATGCCTAAGGAGAAGCTTGCCCCTCTGTACATTCGGGGCCGTGGTATTATTGGTGAATCTAAGGATTTGGTGAAGGTATATGACATTATGCATCGTGTTTTTCGCAACGTGCTTCTGCCCAAAGTGGGGAATCAAGATGAAACCCATGGCTATCTTGTTGACTTGATGGTTTCTATGAAGAACAAGGTGGGATCTGGGGAGACGTTTGATGTGTCCAACTGGCTGTGGCACGAGATGTACAACATGGTCATCTTCAGGAAGGTTCCCATTTATGCTCCGTTTGTCATGTGCTTTCTGAACTCCGTGTGGGAAGTTCGCCGTCCTGGAGAGCCCCTCACCTCTCCTGACAATCTTACCATTCATGAAGTCAAGCTCCTTAAGAAGAAGAAGCACGCCGAGCCACGTTTCCCTGCTGATGCTCCTAAGGATGTCTATGCCACTTCTGATGATGAGGATTTTGAGTTGGAACCAGGGACCAAGCCCTCGTGGGTGGACAAGCTCGCTGCCAAGGTGAAGAAGACTTTCTGCCTTCAGTCTAACATCCAGAAGAGGATGTATGAGGCACATGTCAATGAGAAGCTTGTGCGGCGTCGCCAAATTGCTATGATGAGGCACCTCAACATGTCGGTTCAGAGTGGTTCTGAGAAGAGCATCACTCCGGAGGAGCGTTGGATATCTTCCCATAGCACCTGGACTGATGATGAAGCCCCTCCTCAGCCCTCCACCATCGTTCCTACTGCTGATGCTATCATGGAGGACTTAGATCGGGATGATGATGAAGTTTCTGATAATGATGAAGATTCTGACAATGATGAGGATCCAGATGCTACCGAGGAGTCAGAGGAGGACGACTGAGCCTGGGGCGATAGTTTCGCTCTCGTCCTTTTTGGTGTCCTGATGCCAAAGGGGGAGAGAGTGTGATAGGACTCGGGAGTTGCATGGGTGGTTGCGTAGTGTGTGTGTGTCGTGTTGAACTTGTCTGTGGTCTCCAGTTGAACTTTGGTCGTTCTCGTTTGCTTTGTGTGGATTTTGTGCCACTCCTGCTATCTTATCTTTATGCTTGTTGGTCTTTATTGGTTGTGTTGCTCTTGTTTCATTGTGTTGGCTACCTTCATGTTATATGCTTTATGTGACAAGCCTATAAAATCTAGGGGGAGTCTCGTCCTGGGGCTCTCATCGAGGGGGAGCTCTTGCTAGATTCTATAGACTTCTATCTGATATCGTGTTGTTCTCATCATCCACCAAAAAGGGGGAGATTGAAAGGGCATTTACCTTCCTTATGTTTTGGATGATGATGACAACCCTTTGTTGGTCTAATCCTGTGCTAAATGTTTCAGGTTCTCAATGATTAGGCTTTCATCGGTTTGTGGTTCTCTCTCGAAGGAATCGGTTGAAGACGGGATCATCTACGCTTTTTATCTCTTTGGTCGTAGGGATCCCGTACTATCAAGAGGGAATCCACGGTGGAAAGAATAGGAGATTCCATTCACGTACACCTCCATCACCCCTATTTTGTCGAGAGAGTGACTCCATTTTAATCTAATCTTTGCTGGGTGTTCCCAGCGGTTGTACCGCTCGGACCGCTGGTTCTTGACGCTTCTCTGACTTTGTCGAGCGGTGGTACCGCTGCCTCCGGGCGGTGGTACCGCCACCTGCCTCTGCAAAGACCAGCAGCGGTTGTTCCGGCCATGCACCGCCCATGTACCGGTCAGGCTTCTGTTTTGATGCGGTGGCTGGGCGGTGGTGGCCCGGTTGGTCCGGTTGTTCCTTTTCAACCGGTACAACCGGAGGTCCGAGCGGTTCTTCCGCTCGTACCTTAGTCGCTCAAGCGCTCAAGGCCAGGCGGTTGCACCGGCCCTGCACCGCCCAACTACCGCCCTCAAGGGTGACTCCGTTCTATTTCGGCGCGGTAGTTGTGCGGTGGCTGGGCGGTTGGTCCGGTTATTTGCTAATGATCGGTACTACCGCCCGTTGGCCCGGTTGTACCGCCTGGTAGGGTTTTGCAGCTACATCGTGAGTCCCGGTTGTACCGGGACAAGGAGCGGTTGTACCGCTGTAGTACTGAAAACGCAGTAACGGTTGGATTTATGTGGGCTGCTATATAAGGTGGTTCTTCCACCTACCACACCCACCTTTTACCTCTCTCACTCCACCATTGATGCTCTCAAGCTCTCTTGCCCGATCTCTCTCTCTAGCCACTCAAACTTGTTGATTTGCTAGGGTTTGAAGGAGGAGAACTAGATCTACACTTCCACCAAAGGATATTTACTTCCCCCATACTTCCTAGTGTGGATTTTGTTACTCTTGGGTGCTTGAGCACCCTAGACGGTTGAGGTCACCTCGAAGCCATATTCCATTGTGGTGAAGCTTCGTGGTTTCGTTGGGAGCCTCCGATTGTTGTGGAGATTGCCCCAACCTTGTTTGTAAAGGTTCGGTCGCCGCCTTCAAGGGCACCAATAGTGGAATCACGGCATCTCGCATTGTGTGAGGGCATGAGGAGAATACGGTGGCCCTAGTGGCTTCTTGGGGAGCATTGTGCCTCCACACCGCTCTAACGGAGACGTACTTCCCTTTAAAAGGAAGGAACTCCGGTAACACATCCTCGTCTCCACCGGCTCCACTCTTGGTTATTTCGTGCCTTTACTTTTGCAAGCCTTCTTGTGTTACATCGATTGCTTGCATTTGTGCTAGTTGTCATTGCATCATATAGGTTGCTCACTTAGTTGCACATCTAGACAACCTATTTTGTTGCAAAGTTTAATTTGGTAAAGAAAAGCTTAAAATTGTTAGTTGCCTATTCACCCCCCTCTAGTCAACCATATCGATCCTTTCACCGTTTTCCCCCATTTTGCGGTATGCTAGACCTTGTTCCGGCTGTCCCATCCAAGCTAGTTGACTCCCATTGAACACGACCCATTCCCACCCAGTCTGTTGCCTCCCGATGAACAGGACACGTTTCGACCCATTCACTAGTCTCTCGGTGAACACGACGCTGTTTCCTCCGTTTCAACCCAGCTGGTTAGCTACTGATGAACAGGACAACATCATTGCCGTTCCTTGCCTCTCCATGTACGCGAGCACTGGCCGTCCGTATGCGCGAGTACGTGTTTTGAGACGCCGCTCATACGTACATGGCCGTATTTTTTGGCGTGTGGCTGTATGTACGTGTACACGGTTTAGAGGGGACAACCTGAACTGCTACGTGGGGGGCTCTACTATGACATGTGCCGCTACTTACTCGGCCACGGTTCATCGTTGCAGAGCGACCGATCAACCAGTATGTACGTACACATTAGCGAAAAGACAGACAACGCTACGTACGCTTCGACCGGGTGGGTCCCAACTGTCAGGGAGGATAAGGACGCACTTCCTTGCGTGTGAAGATATAGCTGCTGGGTCCCAGCTGTCAGGGGGGAATCATTTTTTTGCTCATAATAAGGACACACTTCCTTGCGTGCAAATATGTAGCTGGTGGGTCCCAGCTATCAGGGGGAGAAAACATTATTATTCAGGGTAAAAAGGATGAAGTTGCATGCATGCATCCATGGGCGTGGTGCGTCCCCATTGTCAGCCTCTCACGTACAGTCATCTTCCGATGATTCTCGTTTGTTGACCACGTTGACCACACTGTCCCGAGCTGTAACGCCCCGAGACCGATGCGCCGGGTGTCTTCTAGTTATTCGTCGTCGTTGCCATGTCATTCGCTTGCGTGTTGCACTTTGCCATGTAATCATGTGCATTTCATTTGCATGTTTTTCATAACTTGCATCCGTCCGGGTTTCCCAGTTCTTTCTGTTGTCCGTTTCGGCATCCGACACACTCACATGCACCCGCCGCACCCTCCAGACCTCGTTTCATGAGTGGGAGAAAAATATTCTTGGAATGGTCCAAGATTTGTCGAGTGGCTTTGGTACATCACCGGTAGGCCGCCTGTCAAATTTCGTTCCATTTGGAGGTCGAATGATACCCCAACGGTTAACCTCGTTAACCGAAGCCCTCCTTCTCTTTACAGTCCAACACCCCTCCACAGAGCCCACCTAGCCCATCCAAGCCCCCTCCATGCTCTCAGACGGTGGATTAGATCGTCTAGGCGAAAACCACACCCCAATAGCCCTCTCCTAGCTCCCTCTACCTATAAATAAGCTTTCCCTTCCACAATTTGTAAGCGAAACCCTAGCCTCCTCTCCTCCTGCCGCCGGACATGTCCACCCTGCTGCCGGACAAGTCCGCGCCGCCGCCTTTGGCCAGTCGAGCGCTGCCACATCACCCTCCAGCCTCCACTCCCGCGCCGTGGCCCGCGGAGCCCATCCGGGGCTCGCCCGTGCCCAAGCCACCGTTGCCGCAGCCCAAGGCAGGCCACGCCCGAGCGCCCCCGCGTCGCGCCCTCCCTTCTCCAGGACCCCACCGCCTCGCTGCCCTTCGCCGGAATCTCACCGCCGTCACCCCGCTGACCTCCGCGCCCGTGCGCCCACGCCACCGCTTCGCCGCCCGACCCTGCCGTCACCGGATCTGGGGATCCCATGCCCGGATCCACTCATCCCCGCCTTCCGCCGGCCGTCCCGCTCAACGGAGGCGCTGCCCCGGCTCGCCGGCGTCGCGCCGCCGCCTTGCCTCCCCTCGATCTAGGAGGGATCGAGGAGGAGCGAACGTGTGGGCTCGCAAGCCCAGCCGGCCTCGCCCCAGCCCAGATCTGCCGGCCCAAGAGGCCCATGGTGAGGAACCCGTCTATTCCACGGACGTTCATCATTTAGGCTATTCAGCGCTCAGTTTGGACTTGGTGATTTTCTGCCAAGTCCCAGATTTTCAGTATTATGTGTGCATGTTTGACCTGCTATAACTTTGTTCATATTGCTCCGTTTTGCGTGTATGATATGTAATTTTATTCATCTCTTGATTCTCTACAAGATGGAGTAGCTTGCATGCATATTACTGTTGATATTCATGCCTAATATTCGTTGCAAAACTGCTAAGTGATATAAACTGCTGAAATCTGCTGCCTGTTAACATCATGTATGCATCTTGTGAGTGTTGTAACATTGTACTTGTTGATCCTATGGTGGATGATCTTGAGATTCAATTGTTCAGCTCATAGTGCTGTACATATCGGTGTGCTTTTAATTCATATTAGGGTGAGTCTTGACATGTTAATCCCTGTTGCGGAAGTGCTTGCTGATGTTAAGTGCTGAAAACTGTTATAACTTGTCATTTTGTCATTTTTATATCTTTATGTGTGATTTTCTTTTGAGCATCATGTCAAGATGTTTTAGGAGAATAATTATGCCATATTTGAATTGGTGCAATCCATGTATTTTGATATGCCCGGTGGTGAGTGCAAAAAGCTTGTGAAGTGGGCTACTTGCTGTTATTGTTCTGTCAAGTCTGAAAACTGTTATATCATGTTGCTATGTTTGCTTGATGCTACCATCAAGTCCATGCATAATATGGAGATGCCTAGTTGACATGTTTTAGTGTCCATGTTATGCTCTATCATTCCATGCCTTTTTATGCCATATGTATGTCTTGTAGCATATGTTTTCATTGCCATGAACATGCCTAAATGATGTTCCAGTTTTCTGTTAGCTTCATGATGCCATGTTGTGAGCTTGATATTAGTTAATATATGCCTCTTTTCGATATGCTCCAATTACATGATTTGAAGTATGCTCTGGGTAAACTGTTCACATGCCATGGTTGATAATTTTGGACTTCATATGACCTCTGTTCTAAGCTTGCACACATGCTATGATGACGTTGCTATTTTAGACTTGCTGAAATTGTTACAACATTCAAACTCGTCTTGATGGTTCCCACTAATCCATGAGCCATATGCATATGATGTATTCATGTTATTTCCTCTTTTTTATGTTTACTTTGATACCATTCCCTTGGTTTCTATGTATAGTTACTGTAACATCTTTGTTTATTGCCACCAACATGTCATCATATTAACTCTGCTCATGCATATGCCCTGTTTTTCACTAAGTCATAATCTGTGTTATTAAGTTGCTTTTTGCATTGATCATCTTGGATTAATCTTGATGGCTATTAACATGAACCTTAATGATATTTGAAGCATGTTATCTGTACTTTAAGTGCATATCAATCTTGAGTTCATATATTTCCTGTAGCATTGCTTTGATGATTGCAAAGTGCCTACTTGTTGTTTTGGGCAGATTGTTGTTATATCTTGTTTTGAATGTATGTGTTGAACCGTTGCTCCGTTTTCATCATGCTCTATATGAAACTAGATGACCCATTGTGCCAATTGCGCAAAGGACGAGAGCAAGCCAAATATTGTAGGAATGGTGATAGGAAAACTCAGACACATATCGAAATAATGAGTACTTACTGTTGGTTAGCAAACCAAGCATTCAAACCATGCACGTAAGAATATTTAGACTCCGATTGAACTACAACGAAATGGATATTTAGATATGAAGTTCATACATAGCATATATAAGAAAGGTATGAGATCAGTTCATGATAGCTTATTTACATTGCTTTTATGAAGCAAAGCTACATAGGCAGAGGTCCATCATATAGAAAGCTTTGGTCATTTAGCTTACGTGAGTAAGGTATGCATCGATGAATATCAAGTAGAGTCATCGCCCGTTGGGCCAACAATGATATCTACAACCCATAAGAGTCCATTTGTTCAGGGACGTAAATAAGGGGATTGGTATTGACAGTGGCTTGACGTAATTCTTCAAGTGTCAAAGTCTTGCCTTGCAAACATGCACAAAATACATCAGGTGCATGCCCAAGAGTGTGCCAAGGTACGATCTTGAGACTGGATGGCTAGACCACTGCTGCGATGTGATATAGTGAAGAAGCTCCCTTCAGCAACACAACCTCCTAGCGGCAGATCGAGCTTGAGAAGCAAGTGGAACACACAAAAATACCCTAAAGAAGGAAGATGGACTATAATTAGTTTGTTTTGAAACTTGATCTATTGTGATTGTACGAAGAATGGAACTCAGGTAGTGATGGCCATACCGTATGTACCCACCCAACCTAGGGCATGGAAGAGCTACTGCCTTGCTTTCTTTCAGAGCTGGCGGCCTTGGCACCAATATTAATCCTAAGATGCATTCATTAGCAAAAGTAACAGTCATGTGGGTACTTTGATTTTCAGTGCAAACAACCTAGATGCATATGATGGAATAAAAAGAACAAGGACATAAGGGTTCGCAACAGCAAATAGAGGACAACATAAACAAACAGAAGACCTACTAAATTTGAAAACACAACTCATTTTATTGGTTGGTTAATTAGCTTGTACGTATCAATGAAAAGCAGAAAAAGGCTATTTATCTTGAATGATCAGTAAGGAGCAGTAAGCATTGCTTGTACATGTAACAACAAACAAACCAGATAATTAATGAACCGCAAACAGAACACCTACTGGACCCTGAAAGTAGAAGTTCATTTCATTATATAGTTAATCAACTTGCACGCATTAGTGATGAAAAAAGAAAGACTGGTCAAATAGCATGCATTAGTGAAGGAGAAGAAGAAGCATTCTTTCCCATGTACAAACAATAGTTGTCGCACCAAGTTCAGTAGCACACACACAGACACACATCTTATATGAAACTGGTTAAATGTAACAGAGTACGAGTCTATACCTTTTGCGTTTAGCTTGGTCACATAGAACATTATTTGCATCTTCAACGGTTGTAGCAGCAGTTCCCTCAACAACTTGTTTAGTTTCCTGAATATATCTTTGAAATTTAGTATTTGTTTAAAATAGCTATAGTTTTTTAACACCTGAATAACTTGTGCTGTGCTTCACCAAGATAGGCTTGAATGGATCCAGGTTCCCATGATTTTAAACAAAGGAACATGTAATCGCTTCCAGGTCATGTAATCTCTCTCTCCCTCTCTCCCTCCCTCTCTCTCTCTCTCACACTCTCCCTCCCTCCCTCCCTCTCTCTCTCCCTCTCTATCTCTCCCTGCCCGTCTCTCTCTCTCCGTCTCTCTCTCCCTGTCCATCTCTCTCCTTGCCTCCCTCCCGTCGATAAGGTGTGCAACCAACTTTAAAAAAAATACCAGCAAGTGGCTTCGTGAAGTAAAACCGGGCAACTCAAGTCTCCATTGACATCCACTGCTTTGGAAGAATTAGACTGCTATTTGTCAGTAGGTACAGTACACATTACGTTCATGCTAACAACATTTGCTAATGAGATGCTTAAATCACACTTCATGTTTCTATTTTCTAAATTAAAATAGACATTGCTACAGCAGAAAAGAAACATGCAAATAGGTAGCCAAATTACCTGACAAAGCTATTAGTAAGGTAGTAGCAAAATTGTGAGCTCCGTCCAATTTTTGCTTCGTTTCCACTATGGCAAACACTCCCTGCCACTGAATTCTTTGCTGATGTTTGCCAAATTTATGCGAATGGGATTGCATTAAGACAGCCAAACGGACAAATATTCTGATCAACCAAACAAAATTTGGATGTACAATGTCCCATTCACATCCAACCATGGCATAACCGATCCGTAAATCCCAAGTGTGTCAAAGACACCAATTTTTTCTCTCCTACCAAAAAAGAACACCGAGCAGACTGCATCAGACTGCATCAATTATTAGTATTCAATTGCCTTGCAGTTGGTCACATTCAGAATTTATTTATGAATTTCAAAAGAACATGCATTTGCAACCTATCAAACTTCGCTCGGTCACCAATGATTTGTTACTACAATCACACTTGAGCCCGCCTCTTCCAAAATTTGAGGACAAACACACAAAAGAAGCAACGAAAACCCAAGGCAATTGAAGCATGGTGCAGTGCATGAGGTTTTGGCACACCGGAAAGGAAATATAAAGCTCAATTTGTGTAGTCAAAAATAAAGTAATTGCTGATATATACAATCAGGGTATATGGGAAAACTAAAATTATGTAATTACCTATTAGAATATGTGAACTATCTTACGATCAAATGGTAATAATCATGGGTAAAGAGCAATCATTTTGTTAAAATCAGAAGTTCCAGGTAGAAACGTCAATTGTTATGAACAAATTCATTAGTCCGTTAATAATTCACATACATGCTACATGACTCAACAGCACAAATAGGTAGGTCAATGATGTTCTAGACATTTTAGTGCCAACGGGCAGCACAACCATGAGCATGAACACCTATATATTCTTAAATTAAGTCATGCACTGATTGCCTCCTAATATGGGAAATTTTACCTTCGTGCATTGGCAACTCTCCTCAACCTATCCTAAAAGCCAACAACACAATAGAAAGAGGTAAGTTTGCAACCAACATTCCTATATATGTCTCTTTATCTTTTAGCCAAATCTAATATCAGCTGAATGCAAATTATGGACATTATTATAGGAAAAATATAGGTCAATATGCCAACTGCTAGACACGGACCAAACACAACACTATTTATCAATCGGCACACCCTGCTATTAATGCAGGGTTAGAATTCCAGCAGAGATTCAGAAATATTAAACAATAACAAATATTATCTTGGGCAAACATCTAGTTCTCTGAACAACTACTAATCAAAAATCTGGCATCTCAAATACACAAATTTATTTGAAAAGTAGGGTGACAACCCATACATATCTATCAATATGTCACTGAAGGAAACTAAAATTTACATAAACCATGCCTTGTATCTCAAAAGGCACCTCTAAAGAACAGAACTTTTAATCTACACACATATGCTTGAACATGTGAAAAGGCGAAAAATTACCTTCTTGCAATGGCAATTCACCAACTTTACAAGAAGAAATACCAAAAATACCTACTCAGACTTAATGTGTTGAATTTGACTTACGTACACTTAGCTGCCTCATCACTTAAATGTTGAAGTCCATGCTTTCATTCAGCTTAGACCTGCAGGCTGCACATGGCAGCCAATTAGAAGAGAACAAAGAAGCTCTTGTGTGCATACACCTCTCCAGTGTTGTATTCTTGTATTCACCTTGAGATAAGCAACACTTAAAATACAATTTGTTTGCCTCTTTGAAACAGAGGCCTATACATGATTATTTTAGAACATAGTGCTATCAAATAAATAATCAAACACTAACCAAGGAAGTCAAATAAGTAAGCATTTGCATGCCACCAAAGTTGTGTACGTATGTGCAAACAAAGCAAATTGGACCAGGATAACCTTGAGAAACATGATACATGATGCAGGGAGGGGTGTGTTTCATTTCCACCGGAATAATGGAGCATAAAAAGGATAAAATGAAATGAAAATGTTGAAAAGTTGACATTTAATACAAACATGGAACTTGCTTTTCAATTTATATCATTGTAAATGGTACATGCCTCAACGGAGCATGCACTTCCAAGAAGGAAGCTGACAATTAAAACACACATCAAGGGCCCCGATCTAGAATGCATTCAGACGCTAAAGCTCTGAAAACCAAAACAAAATTGAAGGCTTGGCTTATTAACTTCCCAAGCAAAGTATATGTTAGACAGAATAATCCTTTGTGTTAACTACAACAGACTAAGAAGATAATGTTTTCAGATTGCAAGAAAAAAATTAAAAATATCACCTGGAGCATAGGCCTTAGCAATCCAGCATGAACAAGCCTTCTCAAATCTGTGATCTTTAAGCAGTTTTCATTGCTGGCCACAAAAGCTTCATCTAGAGACTGAAATCATAAAAGTTGTGTGCATAAAGACAAAGATAAAATCACTCTAAGCAATATGAGAACAACTAAAAGCTCATTGTACCTATTAAACTAAAGATAGGGATGTCATTTATTGAACTAAATACTGACTTAGAATTAGGGACAATCTTTATTAAACTAAAAAAATGATCAAAATGGGCATTTAAAATTCCTCCTAGATATTTTAAGGAGTAGAGGTCAAATATATTTTGAGCCCAGTAAAAATATGCATGCTTTGACATGTTTCACACATATTTAATCTCTTCTATGTGTATGCATATACAGAAACAAGAATGTCTAAATATACAGGACCAGATTCTTACCTGAATGTTTAAATGAAAATACAAGAATGCTACGCTGGTCAAATCGCAGACCTCAGGTCATTGCTGCCGACACCTTCAACGTTGATGTCCATGTACTCCAAGATTGTGTTCTTGTCTCTGATAACCCGCACAAGATACTAATAAAGGCATCATTGTATTATGTAGAGCAAGTTGGACACTCGCCCTTATGATAATAGAGACTATCCTCTAGGAGGGACTCCGCTTTGGAAGTGACATTGATGTATTGAAGAGAACTGCAATGATCTGTAGCAAAAAAAGCACATGATAAATAAAATTTTATGAGCTCAATTTCAATGTATAGAGAATACTATTAACTATTCAGCTATATATATAACTGTAAACCGGTCACACTAATTATTATTGTTCATATTAGCAATCTACACCAAGAAAAAAATAAACCCCATCATTATTGTCCAACCCATTGGTTCCTCATTTTATTTTGAAGATCAAAGCATGGAATGATTATTCTTCGTATTAGTATATGATACCACGAAGACCACAAACAATTTAAGCAACCATCATCTTATCCAAACCCATAGCTTCCTTCTCTTATTTTGAAAATTAAATCGTGGATTACAACCATCATTGTCCAAACCCAACATGTACAGTACAAGAAAAAGAGATATCACCATTGCAAGGCACCATCTTGAGCTCAGTGATGGCATCGATGTCATGTGCTCCCCGCTGAGGCTATAAACTGTCAACATAATGAAATAAATGCTACATGTTACTACTTAATCGCATTTGAGTGCCAAAAGACAGTTGAAACCAATTTAAAAACTGAATAGGAAAGAGAACTAAAATCAATTGAAAATGGCATTTTGGAGGAGGTAGCTAGATTAATGATACTTGCTACTGAACCACGTGACCTCCTATGAAATCAAGGGTATGAATTGTCTCATTTTGTACATTCAGGCCATCGAACATTGCAAAAAACAAATAAATGCGATTTTTCGAGCAAAACGTAGGGCGACAGTTTTGGAAGCCCGCCGCTTGCACCCCTGGTCCTCATGTTGTTATTTGCATATGTAATTCACAATATTCAGTACCTGTCCAAACTTTTATCTCCAATAGAACAACCAGATCGGCCTGCATCATTTGCCAAACTGCGTGCTTGCTACTGAAAATTTGAGTTCCGCAAACAGAAGGAATCATCCAAGAGTGATCAAACCAAGAATGGTGTACTCTTATAAACAAAAGAAAGGCGGCTAGAACACTTTTTTTTTCTCGAGAAGATTTTAGCCCTATGAAAAAAGAAAGAACAAAGAAAGCAATAGAACAGCTAAAAAGTAATTAAGTATGCACATGTACACCTAAACTCTCGGTAGATTAGAGAGACACACACACACACTCTCTCTCTCTCTCCCACACACACACAGAGCTCACCTTGTTCTTCAGTCTTCCTCAAGGTTCTTCCTCTTGTATTCTTCATACAATCTTCACACATAAATCAAGAAACTAAAATCAGATTATCAAAGAACAAGGGAAATCAAGGGGTAAAAGATAGGGGAGAGAGATGGCGAAGCAGAAGATGTGCAACCTAGGTTGGGGATGGGGCACAACGACTAGTAGCAGTGGTAGGCAGTGATGGCAGCTCCCTCCCCAACCTCCTCCTGCTCATGAACACCCACCATGAAACCATACCAGACCTGCGCCCGATTCACAACATGCAAAGAAACTGGCGGTCAGATGTTTGACAAAGAGGTAAAAAAGCTGAATTCTGACAGCGAGGGAAAATGTGCGAGCCAGATTCATCCCCGGACGCAAATGCCTCAGCTATGCGGGTAGCATAGCGAGGTTTATAGGATCAACTTGCTTAGAATTTCATGTAGTGTCATATTATCTTGTTGTATCCTTGTTTTGAGCACGCGTGCTTGATATTTGAATGCATTTTACATCAATGCCATGTTTAACTTACTTTGCTCATATCTTCTAGGCCGTAGCTCCGAATTAAGTGAACCTTATATGTAACTTGACTAGAAAATCATGTAGATCATCTTGGTGCATCTTAACTTGCTGTTTAACAACTTCAACTTAATGTTTTTCAGATCTGGGCCAATTTAGAAATTTGCATATGAGGACTTACCGGAATTGTTATATGTTGTATCCGGCCTCATTTAAACTTGCTTGCATGTGATGTTCTTGTATGCTTCATCTCTTGCCATGAGTAGCATCAGATAGCCTTGTCATGCATCATACTTGGTTGACCATCATGTCATGTCTATGTGTTGTGCGTTTATCATGTTGTTTTCTTCTTTCCGGTTGTGCTTCCCTCGATGGTTCCTATTTCGTGGCGATTGTGAGGATTTGTTCGACTACTTTTGGTTTGTCTACGCCCGTTCATCTTCTTCATGGACTCGATCTTCTTCCTAGCGGGATTTCAGGCAAGATGACCGTCACCTTGGATCTCATTACTATCTTTGCTATGCTAGTTGTCTCGATGCCATCGTTATGTCACACTTCCTACTACTTGTTATCAAGCCTCCTATTATGCCATGAAACAACCTCTAACCATTTCCACCATCCTAGCAGCCGTTGTTTGGCTATGTTACCGCTTTGCTCAGCCCCTCTTATAGCATTGCTAGTTGCAGGTGGAGTCGCAGGTTGTTCCATGTGGGGACATGGATATTTTGGGATATCACAATATCTCTTATTTAATTAATGCACATATATACTTGGTAAAGGGTGGAAGGCTCGGCCTTATGCCTGGTGTTTTGTTCCACTCTTGCCGCCCTAGTTTCCGTCATACCGGTGTTATGTTCCTTGATTTTGCGTCCCTAACACGGTGATGGTTTATGGGGCCCCCTTGACAGTTCGCTTTGAATAAAACTCTTCCAGCAAGGCCCAACATTGGTTTTACCATTTGCGTAATAACAACTTAAACTTGCATAGGGACCGGCTAGCACCTGAGGTCTTAATCTACCCCCGGGCCATTGCTCGTCATGAGTGTTGGTCTAAACGGGGCGACGTCCGGCGCCCCCTGGGCAACCAGGATCTCAGCCAACCCAACGTCTGGCCCATCTGGTGTACCCTGGGAACGAGATACGTGCGACTCCTATCAGGCTAGGTCGGTGCATCTACAGGTCTTGCTAGTTTTGTTTTATCATCGTCGAAATGTCTTGTGCACTGGGATCTTGAGTCTCACTGGATTTCCCGAGATGGAGGATTGTCTCCGCGGATCATGAGCTTGTCATGGGCTAAGTAGGGACACCCCTGCAAGGTTGAAACTTTGGAGAGCTGTACCCACGATTATGTGGCAGATGGGAGTTTTTAATATCCAGTTGTATAGAACTTGACACCAGATTCGAAATAAAAAAACCAATCGCGTGTGTAACCATGATGGTCTCTTTTCGAGTGAGTTCGAGAAGAGAACACGGTGGGGTTATGTTTGAATGTACGTAGTTCAGGATCACTTAGTGATCATTACTAGTTTGCGACCGTTTGCGTAGCTTCTCCTCTTATTCTTGTACTCGTAAGTTAGCCACCATGCATTTCTTAGTCGCTTGCTGCAACCTCACTACTTATCCGTTCCATTCCCATTAAGCTATGCTAGTCATGATACCCATGGTAATGGGATTGAAGGGTCCTCGTGACTCATAGATTACTACAACAACAGTTGCAGGTACAGGTAATGCAATGATCATGACGTGAGAGTGATGTTTACTTGTTTTGGAGTTCTTCTTCTGCTTCTTCTTCGTTTAGGGGATAGGTTCCTGGTCGGCAGCCTGGGTTAGTAGGGTGGATGTCGTTTGAGTTTCTGTTTGTGTTTCATCCGTAGTAGGATGTTGCTCTTATGTGTGATGTTGTTGTATTCATGTGGCATTGTATGCCTTTTGTATGTATCCCCATCTATTATGTAATGGTACGATGTTATGATATCCACCTTGCAAAGCATTTCAATATGCAGCTCTATCCTTGTGGGACCTTCTAGTTCCTCTCGGATAGGTTCGCATATTGGGCGTGACAAGTTGGTATCAGAGCCTCGATCGACCATAGGAGCCCCCTTGATTGATCGTAATTTGGCCGTTGTCGAGTCTAGAAGAAAACTATTTTGGATTCTAGTTATATCGGAGAGTAGGAATTCTTTTTACTCCTCATCCCCTTCATCCTCTCGTGAGGAATCTTGGCATAGGTGTTTTGATTTACTTCTCTTCCCGTTCAAATTTTCTTTAGGATCACGCAGTTAGTTTTCATTCGTGGCATTGTCAGCTCTTTTCATCCGGTGCTTTTCTCGTCAAGTTGATTCGATCCTCTTCATCTTTTGCAAGATCAATCCTTAGTTCTTTCTCAATGTTGTTGTTTCCCCACCCTCAGTTGTTTTCTTTTACCCACCCGCCCACCCCTCTTTCTTCTCGGAGCCGGAGTCCGTAATGGAGTATCCACCCTACTCGTGCAAAGCCTTTGCATTCTTGCCTCAATTATCTCAACCGGTGCTTTTCTCTTTGAATTATTTGTCGCCCCCCTTCCAAGTTGCCTTTGTTTTTCCCGCCCTCCCACCCCTTTTCTTCCTGGAGTCTGAGTCTCTATTCGAGCATCAATTTCATTTGTGCAGAGCCTCTCAGTCTTTCCTCAATTACTTCAACTGGTGAATTCTTGTCTAGTTCATCATTGTTCGTCTTGTTTTCTTTTCCGGTGGATGCAATTCAAGTATTCGGTGTTGATCATATTATTTCCTTTATAAAATGTTTTCCCCTTGCTCATTCGCCTCTCGCCATTTAATTGTTCCGGAGTCCTGAAGATATCTCAGGATATTCGTGTTTCCGCTCAAGATTGGTTTTTTCTATTTCGAGGTTGTCACCTCATTCAAGTCTTTCAGTCGTTCTGGTGCATCATCTCTTTTTTGTTTCTTTCCAGCAGTGCTTCTTTTCAGTGGGCCCTAACCCACAGGTCTTTTCCCAGGATCTTACCTAACTCTTCTAATTATTCTGGATTTTTTCCTTTGCAGTTTGGACCTGCCTCCTGGTATTTTAAAGCAGCTGGAGAGAATTCAGAGGCAGTGCCTTTGGAGAAAGTATGGGCAGGAGTCTGGTCAGTCTTCGGCTGCTTGGAGCTTGCTATGCAGACCAAAGAATAAAGGTGGGCTGGGTATTTTGAATTTGGGGCTGCAGAATGAAGCCCTACACCTCAAACATGTTAATAAGTTCTACAATAAAGTTGATGTTCCCTGGGTGCATTTGATTTGGAATACCTACTATCATGGTAGAGTCCCTCATGCCACAACCATTTGTGGTTCCTTCTGGTGGAGGGATATTTGCAAGTTAATGGATAAGTTCAGGATGGTCTGTGCTGTGCATGTTCATAGGGGTGACACAGTTCTGTTTTGGTCTGATTCTTGGTCTTTGGGAGATTCCAGTGTCCCACTTGATCAAAGATTTGCAAGACTATTCTCCTTTGTCATTGACCCTCTTATTTCTGCTGCTGAGGTTTTTGACATGTCTAAGCTCACTCCATTATTTCATTTACCACTCTCTGAGAGAGCTTTTGGTGAGTTGCAATCATTGCAATCCTTGCTTGGAAATTCAAACATTAACCACCAGTTGAATGATGTTTGGGTTTGGAAAGAGGATGGAAAGGATTACTCTGCCAAGAAATATTATACCTTCTTGCATAAGCATATTGTGTCAAACCCAATTTTGTCCTGGATTTGGGCTAGTTGTTGCACCTTGAGGATCAAGTTCTTTGCTTGGATGTTGATCATGAATCGGCTGAATACACAAGATATGCTGGAGAGAAGGCACTGGAATGTTTCTGACTCAAATTTGTGTGTGTTGTGTCCCATGCACACCAAGGAGGACAGGGATCATCTTTTCTTCCAGTGTAACTTTAGTTGCAGGGTCTGGAATTACCTTCAAATCAGCTGGCCTGCTGGAGATGACATGACTGCCATTGCTTATCAAGCTAGAAGGGATTTTGCAAGGCCTTTCTTCTCTGAAGTTGTTTTTCTAGCTTGCTGGAATATCTGGAATGTTACAAATGACAGGGTTTTCAGGAATATCAAACCATCTTTTCGTAGGTGGAGAGCTTCTTTTATTTTGGACGTTTCTCTTTTAGTTCATAGGATTAAACCTAAGTTCAAAGATGATCTGATTAGATGGATCTCTTTTTTGCCTCCTCGAGGTTAGCTTTTTTACCTTGCCTTTTCTCTTTTAGGGTCTCCCTGACCTTGTAATTACTGCACATATGTATTTTTGTTTGGGAGTAATAAAATTTGCTGTGGGGCCCAAGCCCTACAGTTTCAGGTCAAAAAAAAGTCTGATGTAAGAATGAAATCCCATCAATCAGACGCCTCCTTCGATATCACTTTCAAATCATTTTCATCTTTCGCTCAAACTTTGCTATTTTCATTGTTCTGGAGTATCTAAACATTTTGGTGGTGTTTCTCGTCATCTTTCTCAACATATGAAGACCGAAGAAGAGTTTTTCCTCTAAATCTTGTCCGTTCTCTCGAAGATTCGTGGCTCTAGCTTCTTGTTATCCTCCTAATTATTCCATTTGTTTGAAATTCTTTTCTTACCCATCCGGAGTATGTCAGGACTTGTTTTTCGTTTTGTTCCACCGGAGGCCGTCATTCCAGAAGAATTCTTCATCCTCATGTTCCAGCTATCATTCGTTCTTTTCTAATTCTTCCTGGCAAGGAATTATTTTTCTTTTTTCATTTTCAAATTCTTACAGTGGTTCATTGAAGATTCCTTTTCCTTTATTATCATATCAATTCTTTCGTTCTTTCCGATCATACCGATGGTTCAGGAAGATTTTCCCAAGCATGCGCTATATCTCCCTTTAATCTTTTCCAATGCAAATAAGTAGTATGCAAATCCATTGCTTCCCATCGATTTAATTTCTCGAGGATGAGCATAACATAATTCTTATTCTTATTTCATAATGTTCAAGTAATTCCTTCATTCGGAGATTGTTCATGATGAATAATTTCTCGGTTCTAAGTGTTTTTCATCTTTTCTTTTCCAGAGTTCAAAGTTTCCTCAGCCATCTGGTCGGAACCTCCATCTAAATCATCGCGAGGCTTTAATCTTATTCTTTTCATCCTTCATTTCTATCTCATTATCCTTTTGTCACCAGAGTTCTTCATGGTGGTTCTTCAGGATTTAATTCATTCTGCAAGTGTTCATGAAGATTCTTGTTGGGGAGTTCAAGTATCTTTTCTTCTTGCGTCTCGATGTGCAATTAATTCTCCATATTCTTTTGAAGTGGAGTTTTGCATTTCTTCTTTCTCCTCAGTTATTCAGGCATTTGGTTGTGGCATACTTTCACCTCAAGTTTTGAGATGTTTTTCCATAAGTCCACAACAAGCTTATTCTTTTGTTGTTGATTTTCTGAACAACTCAGTTCAATTTAATCCTTCCTTATAAGGATGCTATCTAATTCACTCGTGGTGGAAGTTGTTCTTCTCTTATCCGTTATTTTCATTCGACTATTTCAATTCTTCCGGAGGCATTATGTTGTTCATCTTGTCAAGTGTCATCCCATCTGGTGAAGTTCATGTTCTATTCATTCCATTTTCAGCCGGAGTGTTGCCCACATTCTTTTGTTCTTATTCTTTTTGTACATTCTTCTAACCGGAGTGGTTTCAGAGTCTATCTTGTTCAACGAGTTTTTGATTCTCATCATATCTGCCGTTCCTCTTTTCTACCGAGTGCTCTCGACTTTGTTCTTCTTCTCTCTTGCGTTCTTACTTCACCTCTTCCTCTTTTTGTTCCATCTCGTTCCTAAGATCTCGGGATGAGATCTTCTGTTAGTGGAGGAGAGTTCTAACGCCCCAAGACCGATGCGCCAGGTGTCTTCCAGTTATTCGCCGTCGTTGCCATGTCATTCGCTTGCGTGTTGCACTTTGTCATGATCATGTGCATTTTATCTGCATGTTTTTGAAGGAAATATGCCCTAGAGGCAATAATAAAGTTATTATTTATTTCCTCATATCATGATAAATGTTTATTATTCATGCTAGAATTGTATTAACCGGAAACATGATACATGTGTGAATACATAGACAAACACATAGTCACTAGTATGCCTCTACTTGACTAGCTCATTAATCAAAGATGGTTATGTTTCCTAACCATAGACATGTGTTGTCATTTGATTAAAGGGATCACATCATTAGGAGAATGATGTGATTGACATGACCCATTCTGTTAGTCTAGCACTTGATCGTTTAGTATACTGCTATTGCTTTCTTCATGACTTATACAAAGTTCCTGCAACTATGAGATTGTGCAACTCCCGTTTACCGGAAGAACACTTTGTGTGCTACCAAACGTCACAACGTAACTGAGTGATTATAAAGGTGCTCTATAGGTGTTTCTGAAGGTACATGTTGGGTTGGCATAATTCGAGATTAGGATTTGTCGATTGTCGGAGAGGTATCTCTGGGCCCTCTCGGTAATACTCATCACTAAGCCTTGCAAGCATGTAACTAATGAGTTAGTTATGAGATGATGTATTACGGAACGAGTAAAGAGACTTGCCGGTAACGAGATTGAACTAGGTATTGGATACCGACGATCAAATCTCGGGCAAGGAACATACCGATGACAAAGGGAACAAAGTATGTTGTTATGCGGTTTGACCGATAAAGATCTTTGTAGAATATGTAGGAACCAATATGGGCATCCAGGTCCCGCTATTGGTTATTGACCGAGAATGGTTTTAGGTCATGTCTACATAGTTCTCGAACCCGTAGGGTCCGCACGCTTAACGTTTCGATGACAGTTTTATTATGAGTTTATGAGTTTTGATGTACCGAAGTTTGTTCGGAGTCCCGGATATGATCACGGACATGACGAGGAGTCTCGGAATGGTCGAGACATAAAGATTGATATATTGGAAGCCTATGTTTGGACATCGGAATGGTTCCGGGTGAGATCGACATTTTACCGGAGTACCGGGAGGTTACCGGAACCCCCCGGGGGGTTAATGGGCCTACATGGGCCAAGATGGAGAAGAGGAAGGAGCAAGGAGGGGGCCGCGCGCCCCTCCCCCTCCTAGTCCGAATAGGACAAGGGAAGGGGGGCGGCGCCCCCCCTTTCCTTCTCCTCTTCCTCCTCTTTCCCCTTCTCTCCTACTCCAACTTGGAAAAGGGGAGTCCTACTCCCGGTGGGAGTAGGACTCCCCCCTTGGTGCGCCCCCTTAGGCCGGCGGCCTCCTCCCCCTGGCTCCTTTATATACGGGGGCGGGGGGCACCCCATGGACACACAAGTTGATCTACGGATCATTCCTTAGCCGTGTGCGGTGCCCCCTTCCACCATATTCCACCTCGGTCATATCGTCGCGGAGTTTAGGCGAAGCCCTGCGCTGGTAGAACATCATCATCGTCACCACGCCGTCGTGCTGACGGAACACATCTCCGGAGCCTTTGCTGGATCGGAGGGCCGGAGATCGTCATCGAGCTGAACGTGTGCTGAACTCAGAGGCTCCGTACGTTCGGTGCTTGGATCGGTCGGATCGTGAAGACGTACGACTACATCAACCGCGTTGTGCTAACGCTTCCGCTTACGGTCTACGAGGGTACGTAGACGAACACTCTCCCCTCTCGTTGCTATGCCATCACCATGATCTTGCGTGTGCGTAGGAATTTTTTTGAAATTACTACGTTCCCCAACAGTGGCATCCGAGCCAGGTTTTATGCGTTGATGTTATATGCACGAGTAGAACACAAGTGAGTTGTGGACAATATAATTCATACTGCCTACCAGCATGTCATACTTTGGTTCAGCGGTATTGTGAGATGAAGCGGCCCGGACCGACATTACGCGTACGCTTACGCGAGACTGTGGTCACCGTTACGAGCACTCGTGCTTAAAGGTGGCTGGCGGGTGTCTGTCTCTCTCACTTTAGTTGAACCGAGTGTGGCTTCGCCCGGTCCTTGCGAAGGTTAAAACGGAGTCTATTTGACAAACTATCGTTGTGGTTTTGATGCGTAGGTGAGAACGGTTCTTGCTAAGCCCGTAGCAGCCACGTAAAATTTGCAACAACAAAGTAGAGGACGTCTAACTTGTTTTTGCAGGGCATGTTGTGATGTGATATAGTCAAGACGTGAGGCTATATTTTATTGTATGAGATGATCATGTTTTGTAACCGAAGTTATCGGCAACTGGCAGGAGCCATATGGTTGTCGCTTTATTGTATGAAATGCAAAAGCCCTGTAATTGCTTTACTTTATCACTAAGCGGTAGCGATAGTCGTAGAAGCAATAGATGGCGTTAACGACAACGATGCTACGATGGAGATCAAGGTGTCGCGCCGGTGACGATGGTGATCACGACGGTGCTTCGGAGATGGAGATCACAAGCACAAGATGATGATGGCCATATCATATCACTTATATTGATTGCATGTGATGTTTATCCTTTATGCATCTTATCTTGCTTTGATTGACGGTAGCATTTTAAGATGATCTCTCACTAAAATTATCAAGTAGTGTTCTCCCTGAGTATGCACCGTTGCCAAAGTTCGTCGTGCCGAGACACCACGTGATGATCGGGTGTGATAAGCTCTACGTCCATCTACAACAGGTGCAAGCCAGTTTTGCACACGCAGAATACTCAGGTTAAACTTGACGAGCCTAGCATATGCAGATATGGCCTCGGAACACAGAGACCGAAAGGTCGAGCGTGAATCATATAGTAGATATGATCAACATAGTGATGTTCACCATTGAAAACTACTCCATCTCACGTGATGATCGGTTATGGTTTAGTTGATATGGATCACGTGATCACTTAGATGACTAGAGAGATGTCTGTCTAAGTGGGAGTTCTTAAGTAATATGATTAATTGAACTTAAATTTATCATGAACTTAGTACCTGATAGCATCTTGCTTGTCTATGTTTGTTTATAGATAGATGGCTCGTGCTGTTGTTCCGTTGAATTTTAATGCGTTCCTTGAGAAAGCAAAGTTGAAAGATGATGGTAGCAATTACACGGACTGGGTCCGTAACCTGAGGATTATCCTCATTGCTGCACAGAAGAGTTACGTCCTGGAAGCACCGCTGGGTGCCAGGCCTGCTGCTGATGAAACTGACGACGTTAAGAATGTCTGGCAGAGCAAAGCTGATGACTACTCTATAGTTCAGTGTGCCATGCATTACGGCTTGGAACCGGGTCTTCAACGACGTTTTGAACGTCATGGAGCATATGAGATGTTCCAGGAGTTGAAGTTAATATTTCAAGCAAATGCCCGGATTGAGAGATATGAAGTCTCCAATAAGTTCTATAGCTGCAAGATGGAGGAGAATAGTTCTGTCAGTGAACACATACTCAGAATGTCTGGGTATAATAATCACTTGATTCAACTGGGAGTTAATCTGCCTGATGATAGTGTCATTGACAGAATTCTCCAATCACTGCCATCAAGCTACAAGAGCTTCGTGATGAACTATAATATGCAAGGGATGAACAAGACTATTCCCGAGCTCTTCGCGATGCTGAAAGCCGCGGAGGTAGAAATCAAGAAGGAGCATCAAATGTTGATGGTCAACAAGACCACTAGTTTCAAGAAGAAGGGCAAAGGGAAAAAGAAGGGGAACTTCAAGAAGAACGGCAAGCAAGTTGCTGCTCAAGAGAAGAAACCCAAATCTGGACCTAAGCCTGAAACTGTGTGCTTCTACTGCAAGCAGACTGGACACTGGAAGCGGAACTGCCCCAAGTATTTGGCGGATAAGAAGGATGGCAAAGTGAGCAAAGGTATATGTGATATACATGTTATTGATGTGTACCTAACTAGAGCTCGTAGTAGCACCTGGGTATTTGATACTGGTTCTGTTGCTAATATTTGCAACTCAAAACAGGGACTACAGAATAAGCGAGCACTGGCCAAGGACGAGGTGACGATGCGCGTGGGAAACGGTTCCAAAGTCGATGTGATCGCGGTCGGCACGCTACCTCTACATCTACCTTCGGGATTAGTTTTAGACCTGAATAATTGTTATTTGGTGCCAGCGTTGAGCATGAACATTATATCTGGATCTTGTTTGATGCGAGACAGTTATTCATTTAAATCAGAGAATAATGGTTGTTCTATTTATATGAGTAATATCTTTTATGGTCATGCACCCTTGAAGAGTGGTCTATTTTTATTGAATCTCGATAGTAGTGATACACATATTCATAACGTTGAAGCCAAAAGATACAGAGTTGATAATGATAGTGCAACTTATTTGTGGCACTGCCGTTTAGGTCATATCGGTGTAAAATGCATGAAGAAACTCCATACTGATGGACTTCTGGAATCACTTGATTATGAATCACTTGGTACTTGCGAACCGTGCCTCATGGGCAAGATGACTAAAACACCGTTCTCCGGAACTATGGAGAGAGCAACAGATTTGTTGGAAATCATACATACAGATGTATGTGGACCGATGAATGTTGAGGCTCGTGGCGGATATTGTTATTTTCTCACCTTCACAGATGATTTGAGCAGATATGGGTATATCTACTTAATGAAGCACAAGTCTGAAACATTTGAAAAGTTCAAAGAATTTCAGAGTGAAGTGGAAAATCATCGTAACAAGAAAATAAAGTTTCTACGATCTGATCGTGGAGGAGAATATTTGAGTTACGAGTTTGGTTTACATTTGAAACAATGTGGAATAGTTTCGCAACTCACACCACCCGGAACACCACAACGAAATGGTGTGTCCGAACGTCGTAATCGTACTTTACTTGATATGGTGCGATCTATGATGTCTCTTACCGATTTACCGCTATCGTCTTGGGGTTATGCTTTAGAGACGGCCGCATTCACGTTAAATAGGGCACCATCTAAATCCGTTGAGACGACGCCTTATGAACTGTGGTTTGGCAAGAAACCAAAGTTGTCGTTTCTTAAAGTTTGGGGCTGCGATGCTTATGTGAAGAAACTTCAACCAGATAAGCTCGAACCCAAATCGGAGAAATGTGTCTTCATAGGATACCCAAAAGAAACTGTTGGGTACACCTTCTATCACAGATCCGAAGGCAAGACATTCGTTGCTAAGAATGGATCCTTTCTAGAGAAGGAATTTCTCTCGAAAGAAGTGAGTGGGAGGAAAGTAGAACTTGATGAGATAACTGTATCTACTCCCTTATTGGAAGGTAGTTCATCACGAGAACCGGTTCCTGTGGTGACTACACCAATTAGTGAGGAAGCTAATGATATTGATCATGAAACTTCAGATCAAGTTTCTGCTGAACCTCGTAGGTCTACCAGAGTAAGATCAGCACCAGAGTGGTACGGTAATCCTATTCTGGAAGTCATGTTACTTGACCATGATGAACCTACGAACTATGAGGAAGCGATGATGAGCCTAGATTCCGCAAAATGGCTAGAGGCCATGAAATCCGAGATGGGATCCATGTATGAAAACAAAGTATGGACTTTGGTTGACTTGCCCGATGATCGGCAAGCCATTGAGAATAAATGGATCTTTAAGAACAAGACTGACGCTGATGGTAATGTTACTGTCTACAAAGCTCGACTTGTTGTGAAAGGTTTTCGACAAGTTCAAGGGGTTGACTACGATGAGACTTTCTCACCCGTAGCGATGCTTAAGTCTGTCCGAATCATGTTGGCTATTGCTGCATTTCATGATTATGTGTAGGATCGAAAGTATGTCTAGAGGGGGGGTGATTAGACTACTTGACAATATAAAAGTTCAGCCTTTTGATAAATACAAGTTTTTGGCAAGTTCACAATGATGATCAAGTCAAGTATCACCCTACACATGCAATTCTAGAGTATAGGCAGCGGAAAGTAAATTGCACATGTAGTAAAGAGAGGTGGAGAAGAGCAAACGCAATTTGGAGACACGGAGATTTTTTCTCGTGGTTCTGATAGGTGGTGCTATCGTCAATCCACGTTGATGGAGACTTCAACCCACGGAGGGTAACGGCTGCGAGAGTCCACGGAGGGCTCCACCCACGAAGGGTCCACGAAGAAGCAACCTTGTCTATGCCATCATGGCCTACGCCCACGGAGGGCTAGCCTTACTCGGGGTAGATCTTCACGAAGTAGGCGATCTCCTTGCCCTTACAAACTTCTTGGTTCAACTCCACATCTTGACGGAGGCTCCCAAGCGACACCTAACCAATCTAGGAGGCACCACCCTCCAAAAGGTAATAGATGGTGTTGGTGATGATGAACTCCTTGCTCTTGTGCTTCAAATGATAATCTCCCCAACACTCAACTCTCCTCACTGATTTGGCTGTGGTGGAAGAAAGGATTGAGTGGAAAGCAACTTGGGAAGGCTAGAGATCAAGCTTCATATGGTGGGAGTGGAGCAACTTGATCTCAACACAAGGGTAGGTAGTTTTCTTCTCAGAAATGTAAGGTAGGAGTGGTAGTTCTTTCTGATGGCTCTCTCCACGAATGAAGAGGGGGTGGAGGGGTATTTATAGCCTCCACACAAAATCCAACCGTTACACACATTTGACCAATCTCGGTCAGACCGAAGTTGACAACTCGGTGAGACCGAAAGTTCAAATCATGTGAACGTTGGGATTTTCGGTGGGACCGAAAATACAAACTCGGTTAGTCCGATTCGTCCAAAGACAAGAGCTTGCCAATCTCGGTGGGACCGACTTTATCATCTCGGTGACACCGATTTGATGACAGAAGGTTACAGAAGCTTGGCAACTCAAGTTTCGGTGAGACCGAGTTCAGAATCAGAAAATCCGAGATTTCTAGGGTTTGGCTATATGGCTGAGGTGGTTCATCTCGGTGTGACTGAGTTTAGGAAATCGGTGGGACCAAGATTACTTATTAGTGTATAAGGCAGTGAAAGTTGCTGATAGTTTAGGAGATATATCACTAAGCACTTTGAGCAACCAGATCATTATCATAACCTCATCCCCTTTTAATAGTAGTGGCTTTCCTATGGACTCAATGTGATCTTGGATCACTAAACCAAAAATGGAGTCTTGAGCTTTTGCCAATGCTTGCCTTAGCATTTTGAGGGGTCCACTCTTTCAGTCCTTGCCATACCCATATCACTGAACTTTCTGAAATGATTCTCAAGAAACTATTAGTTCAATGATATATATGTTGTTATTAATTACCAAAACCACCCGGGGATTAGTTGCACTTTCAATCTCCCCCTTTTTGGTAATTGATGACAACATATAGATCAAAGCTTCGACATAGGATATAATCAATGAATAATATCGTCGCTTTGAGAAGTATGTGATAAGCAAGAGCTCCCCCTAAATTTGTGCATTATTTAAGATTTGCGTTTGAATGCAAATGCACAATCGATTAGGATCATGGGTCACTCTTCCATGTCACATACATCTTGGTGGAGCGCACAAAATGATAAGAATGAATAGCATGCACCCAATCACCAAGACATGAGTAAATGGTCATACAAGATAGGAATAGCATATGATAAGCATTAAGCACACATTAAGGCATAGTACGACCAAGCACTCATTAAGGTAGCATGAAACGTAGTATCAAACACACAAAATGTCTCGAAATCCAAAAGTATGTCAAAAAGACCGCAAATGAACGACAGAGCAAAAGCGCAAAGACAAAAGCACTCTCTCTCTCGAAGTCCTATGATCTATACAATTTCTCCCCCTTTGGCAACAAGTTACCAAAAAGTTCGAAAAGGCATAGAGCTAAGCGTCACTAGGGACTCTGCTGGCGGCTCCTGTCTGGGTTGATGTTGGAGTTGATATGGCAGCATCTGCGAAGACTTTTGCTGATGTCTGTGGAGCTGAAGGAGTGGTCACTGGAGCTGGAGCTGGAGCAACTGATGGAGCTGTGGGAGGTGCTGAGGCTGTAGTCCTGGTGTCTGTTACTGGAATAGCAGCTGATCAGGGTCCTGTGGGAACCGGAGCAGTCTGTTCATAAGCATCCTGGACTAGGTCATCCTGCATCTCACGCATGAGCTCTTCCTTCTCCCTCTTTGCTTCCTCAATATCTGCCTCAAGCTTGTTGACAGTTACTTGCACTTCAGTCAGCTTCACATCCAAAGCATGGATCTTGTCTTCAACAATCCTCTCAAGGCTCTCCTGAGACTGTACAATGCTGTCCAGGCGTTGCTCAATCCTTTGGGTAGCTTCAAGGAGCTGCTCTCCAACACTCTTGGGTTTAGCTGCTGCTGCTGCTGCTTCCTTCTCAGCTTTGGCTTTCTTGGCAGCCTCAATCTTTGCTTGACCTTCAACTGACGTTGGATCCTCCTCATCCATCACAACAACATTATCTTCATGCTCAGGCTGCAGTGGTAAGTGCTCTCTATCCAACAAGAATGTGCCCGTGCCAAACTTGGCATTGATAAGCATCTGAATGTGCGGGGCAAATCCACATGACCTTTTCTGGTCAGCTGCAGTCCTCTTAATAGTCTCAACTATCAAGTCCATCACCTTGAAAGGTGCCTTCTCATCAAGTATATGCAGCATGTTGATAGAGTATCCTCTGATCATGCAATGATCTCCAGACTTGGGCATCAAGGTATGCCTCAGAATAGTGTTTGTGGTAGGTAGACCTGCCTGGAGATAATACACTGAGCCAAGCTTCCAGATTCCTACATCCTTTGCTGGAACCTCTTTATACATGTTCTTCATAGATTCATGGTTCTTCTTGGGAATACCATACACATCAACATCATCCTCTCTTGGCACTGGAGCATTCAGCAGTTCTGCCCATTCTTCAACAGTTGAAGAGAATCTTTGGCCTTCAGTCATCCATGTGATCTTTCCATCCGGATAGAAATGAGCTGTGGCATAGAATTGCATAATCATTTCATCATTCCAACTTGTCAGCTTCTGACCTACGAAGTCTGCAACACCACATGCAGTGAAGCTCTCATGCACATGTGGAAAGAAGTCTCTGTGCTCTTCACTGTCAATGTATGCCCAGTCAACATAACGAGTGTCTGCAACTATGGGCTTCTTGTCCATCAGCACAGTCTCATAGAAGTCCTGCTGCTCTCTGGTGTGAAATCTGGGATCAACAGCAGTTCTTCTCCTCACAGCATATGGATCAGCTTGTCTCCATAGCCTGAGACCTTTATCTTTCCTTTCCTTCATGTTCTCAGCTTGAGGATGAGCATCATTGTGAAGTGGCAGTTTCTGTCGAAGTTTCAGCAAGACTGGTGCCTCATCATCTGACACAGCTGGTGGCACATCATCTTTCTTCTTCTCTGAAGCTGGAATGTTCCTGACTGTTTTCTTGGGCTTGGCAGTAGGCTTTGCTGGAGCTGCCTTTGCTGGAGCAGATGGCTTGGACTTTGAAGTTGCTCCTGCCCTGATGGCATCACCCATGAGCTTAGGCTTCTGAGGAGGCTGGGGTGCTTCCTCATCCTCATCTTCATCTGCTGCATCATCATGCACTAACCTCTTCCTCTTGGAAGTTTTCTTCACCTTGCTTGTAGCTTCTTCTATATTCAGTTTCTTGGCAACAGTGGATTCCTTCACTTTTCTGGTGCCTTTCTTTGTCTGCTGACCTTGAGGCTCTTTGGCAACAACTTTCCTCTTGGGCTTTGAGGCGACTTCTTCCTCAACCACAAAATCCGAGTCTTCTTCATCTGAGTTTCTCTTCTTTCTGGCCCTGGTGGCTGCAGGAGGCAAACCACTTGGTGTACTCCTCTCACCATCATCTGATGAGCTGCTGGGATCAGGACTAGTGCCTGCCTCTGGAATTTCTTCACTAGGAGACTCTGACCTGTTCTGGCTGTCACTGGCATCTGACATGGCTGACAACCTGTGAATAGATAAGGTGTAGGCAGAGTAGAAGAGTTATCACAAACTGCAGAAGTTTTTGCAAACAAAATGAGTTCAAATTTCAGTTTTAGGTTTTCACAGAAGACATTTTGGTCAGACCGAGTTTAAAATTCGGTGAATCCGAAGTGTTCAAACAGAAGCATTCACACCACTTTCGGTTGGACTGAAGTGGGTTTCGGTCCTGCCGAAAACACTAGGGTTTCACTAAATTCTCATTTCGGTCACACCGATTTGCACAACTCGGTTGGACCGAAAGGTGCAGTGCAATGGCCAGAGGCCAAATCGGTCATACCGAGAATGTAAAATCGGTCTCACCGAGATGTGTTCGGCGGAAACCTAACCCTAAAACTTTTACTCGAATCTAGTCCAAAGGAACTATTCTAGTGTTCAGGAAGATTCCAATCGTGGCAAGATTACAGGCAAACCAAACGTGCATTGAATCGGAGATGGGAGCACGAGTGGGATCGAAACTCACCCTAACTTGGTGGAGTTCCTCTACGGCGGCAACGGCGCAGAGAAGATGTCCGTTGACGGCGATGGAGACGTGCGGCAAGGGCGCACAGGCGACGACGGAGACGATCCGGAGACCACGGCGACGGCAGCAAGGGGTGCGGGGGCGAAACGTTTGAAGTAGAAATCAACGCGCGGCCCTCGGAGTATATATACCCCTTTGCTGTCGGTGGGACCGAGTTGTAAAACTCGGTGGCACCGAGATGGATAACTGCAGGCAGTTACACACTTCGGTCACGCCGAAATTCACAACTCGGTTTCACCGAGGTGAAAACCTAGATCAATCTAAACGTTTTCGGTTTGACCGATGAGTGAGTTGGTCTGACCAAAATCACTTAGAAGGTTTTGGAAGTTTAGCCTTTGACGGATCGGTGGCTCCGAGTGCTCCTCACTCGGTGGGTCCGAAAATGACTTGTTCAAAGTTTGTGATGTAAGCATGAATAGAATTTGAGACAAGACAGCATAGATAGCTAGGGGAGGTACTTAGGCATTCTTGTCCATCCATTTGGTCAGAAAAATCAAAACGACCAAAGCAACAAATGGATGTCCTTGAATGGATAAAATCATGCATCCAACATGCTCACACAATAAGATAGCAAATGAAATATGTGTCAAACATGCACAATCAAAACTCTAGCAACTAACACACAATTTGTCGATGACTAGGTCATCTATATATGAGTATATTGACTTAGGAGTCAAATGAGAACATTTGATCATAGGTCATACTCATCGTTTAAGCACAAGTGGGGTTACCACTTTTACATAAAGCATTAATGTGTTCACATCATTTGAAGATGCTTTTGCTCAATTCTTTAGAGCAAAGCTCCCCCTAGATGTGAGAACCCCTTTTAAGGGTCAAACTAACCTTGGGTTGTCGTAGAAGTCTTCATGTAGATGTTGAAGATGTGGATGCTCAATGTTGATGAAGATCATCAAGAGTTGGGAGCAATCCTTTGGATTCGGGCACTTTCAATACCTACATGGGTTAGTCCCACAAGGAACAAACAAGGATATCCATGGACATAGATTGAAGTTCACAATAGATGATGTCCATGAAGGCAATGATTACCTTGTCCCTTGACTTACCAACAAGAGGGTTTGTGACTCCATGAACTAGTGCATAATGTGGAAGTTGATTGCACAAGTTCTTGCCAAAATGAATGTGAGTGAAGTATGTTGGCGGAGTCACCCTCAAGAACTCTCTAGTTCTTCTTCTTCGGGATCCACATCATCTTGATGGGAATCCTTGGGGTTGTAGTTGAGCTTGACGAAGTAGAACTTGACGTTTCCTTGGGAACCCACTTGACCATGGCTTTAGGTGCTTCAATAAATGCATCAATCTCCTCTTGAAGCTTGTCCTTGCCTTTTAGCTTGTGGTCTTGTGGTGGAAGGTCATCTTGAGCTTGTTCCACATTGGAAGAAGTAGGATCATACTTCTCCTTTTGAGAAACAAACTTTGGAGTGGGATATTGACCTTCTTCCCATTCAACACCCTCGGCGTTGAACTTTCGCTCAAAACCAATTCCTTGATTCTTCCGGTGCCTTCCTTGCTTGCGAACAATTTCCTCAAAGTTCTTGCTTCCGGCAAGGCTCTTGTAGACACCTTTCTCTATAATCCCTTTCAATAAACTATTTTCTTGCTCAAGTGTAACTTGGCTTGAAACATTGTTAGTGGAATCAAGAGAACTACTAGAAGCAACAATATTGGATTTAGCATGGTTATTGTTACTACTAGATGAAGAATTTTTCTTATGCTTGTCATGCTTAGTTTTAATAGGTGGCAAGAAATTAGACAAGAGAAGTCGTTTGGCAAGATATGAAGAACTCTTCTTTCGAAGATCGTCATTGATCGCTTTTAGAAACTCATGTTCTTGCTCTAGATTGAGCTTCTCGAAGCGTAGCTTCTCATGAGATCTCAGGAGCTCTCTATGATCTTCTTGAGTTGTTTCATGAGCTAACTTAAGAGTGTTTAGTTCTTTAGTTAGACGCTCAATCTCCTTCATAGCATTGTCATTCGACTCTTCTCGACTATAAAGACTACTAGCATGTTCATCATTACTAGGCTCACTAGATTTATCATGTAAGAGCTCATCTTCAACAAGCAAGTCATCCTCATCACTATCAAAGTCAATGAATTCAGGGTGTGATACCTTGGGGCCTTTAGCCATGAAGCATCTTCCAATTCCCTCATTTGGTGAATCAAATAAGTCATAGGAGTTGGAGTTGGAGGATACGAGAGCAAGACCGGCAACACCTTCATCTTGACTGTAGTCGGAGTTGGAGTGATAGCTTCTCTCGGATTGATTGTCGGAGTCGGAGCCGGAGACCCATTCACCTACATGAGCTTGATGTTTTCTTCTTGTGTAGCTCCTTGATGACTTGTCTTTCCTCTCCGAATCCTTGCTTCTCCGAGAAGGTCTTCATTCATAACGATCATCTCTACTCCTTCTCTCTTTCCGAGGTGACTCTTCTCTTGAGCTTCTTCTTCTTGGAGATTCTTCTCTTCTCTTGTGGGGAGCCGAACACTCATTTGAGTAGTGTCCGGGTCTTCCACAATTGTAGCAGTTTCGATCACGACTAGAAGATCTCTTTTCATCATATGATCTAGACTTTGAGCTTCTCTCTTTGCTTCTACTCTTGTAGAATTTGTTGAAGTTCTTCACCATTAGGCTTATCTCTTCATTGGAAACTAGCTTGTCACTTGAGGTTGTGGGAGCATCAATTGTAGCTTTGTAAGCACCACTTGACTTGTTGTGAAGCTCTTCCTTATCTTTAAGTGTCATCTCATGAGCAACAATTCTTCCAATGACTTCGGTTGGCTTGAGATTCTTGTAGTTTGGCATCATTTGGATCAAAGTGCACACGGTGTCATACTTTCCATCCAAAGCTCTGAGAATCTTCTTGATGATGAATCGGTCGGTCATTTCTTCGCTTCCTAAGCCGGCAATCTCATTGGTGATGAGAGCAAGCCTAGAGTACATTTCAGCGACTCCTTCACCTTCCTTCATCTTGAACTTGTCCAGTTGACCTTGAAGAACATCTAGCTTTGATTCCTTTACGGACTCGGTACCTTCGTGCATTTCGACCAAAGTATCCCAAATCTCTTTTGCATTCTCAAGACGGCTGATTTTGTTGAACTCCTCGGGACACAAAGCATTGAAGAGAATGTCACAAGCTTGAGCATTGTTTTGCAACATCCGCAATTCATCCGTTGTAGCTTCACGATCCGGAACTTTTCCTTCCTCGAAGAACTCACCTTGCAAACCAACACAAATAATGCCCCATGCGACAGGGTTATGTCCAAGAATATGCATTTTCATGTTATGCTTCCAACTAGCAAAGTTTGTACCATCAAAGTAAGGACCTCTACGAAAATTACCCTCACTAGACGCCATACTCTCCTAGGTTGTGAAACCAAGCTTATGGAGTCCAATGCAATGGAGACCAATACAATGGAGACCAAAGCTCTGATACCACTTGTAGGATCGAAAGTATGTCTAGAGGGGGGTGATTAGACTACTTGACAATATAAAAGTTCAGCCTTTTGATAAAGACAAGTTTTTGGCAAGTTCACAATGATGATCAAGTCAAGTATCACCCTACACATGCAATTCTAGAGTATAGGCAGCGGAAAGTAAATTGCACATGTAGTAAAGAGAGGTGGAGAAGAGCAAACGCAATTTGGAGACACGGAGATTTTTTCTCGTGGTTCCGATAGGTGGTGCTATCGTCAATCCACGTTGATGGAGACTTCAACCCACGGAGGGTAACGGCTGCGAGAGTCCACGGAGGGCTCCACCCACGAAGGGTCCACGAAGAAGCAACCTTGTCTATGCCATCATGGCATACGCCCACGGAGAGCTAGCCTTACTCGGGGTAGATCTTCACGAAGTAGGCGATCTCCTTGCCCTTACAAACTTCTTGGTTCAACTCCACATCTTGACGGAGGCTCCCAAGCGACACCTAACCAATCTAGGAGGCACCACCCTCCAAAAGGTAATAGATGGTGTTGGTGATGATGAACTCCTTGCTCTTGTGCTTCAAATGATAATCTCCCCAACACTCAACTCTCCTCACTGATTTGGCTGTGGTGGAAGAAAGGATTGAGTGGAAAGCAACTTGGGAAGGCTAGAGATCAAGCTTCATATGGTGGGAGTGGAGCAACTTGATCTCAACACAAGGGTAGGTAGTTTTCTTCTCAGAAATGTAAGGTAGGAGTGGTAGTTCTTTCTGATGGCTCTCTCCACGAATGAAGAGGGGGTGGAGGGGTATTTATAGCCTCCACACAAAATCCAACCGTTACACACATTTGACCAATCACGGTCAGACCGAAGTTGACAACTCGGTGAGACCGAAAGTTCAAATCATGTGAACGTTGGGATTTTCGGTGGGACCGAAAATACAAACTCGGTTAGTCCGATTCGTCCAAAGACAAGAGCTTGCCAATCTCGGTGGGACCGACTTTATCATCTCGGTGACACCGATTTGATGACAGAAGGTTACAGAAGCTTGGCAACTCAAGTTTCGGTGAGACCGAGTTCAGAATCGGAAAATCCGAGATTTCTAGGGTTTGGCTATATGGCTGAGGTGGTTCATCTCGGTGTGACTGAGTTTAGGAAATCGGTGGGACCGAGATTACTTATGAGTGTATAAGGCAGTGAAAGTTGCTGATAGTTTAGGAGATACATCACTAAGCACTTTGAGCAACCAGATCATTATCATAACCTCATCCCCTTTTAATAGTATTGGCTTTCCTATGGACTCAATGTGATCTTGGATCACTAAACCAAAAATGGAGTCTTGAGCTTTTGCCAATGCTTGCCTTAGCATTTTGAGGGGTCCACTCTTTCAGTCCTTGCCATACCCATATCACTGAACTTTCTGAAATGATTCTCAAGAAACTATTAGTTCAATGATATATATGTTGTTATTAATTACCAAAACCACCCGGGGATTAGTTGCACTTTCATTATGAAATTTGGCAAATGGATGTCAAGACTGCATTCTTGAATGGATTTCTAGAAGAAGAGTTGTATATGATGCAGCCGGAAGGTTTTGTTGATCCAAAAGGTGCTGACAAAGTGTGCAAGCTCCAGCGTTCCATTTATGGACTGGTGCAAGCATCTCGGAGTTGGAATAAACGCTTTGATAGTGTAATCAAAGCATATGGTTTTATACAGACTTTTGGAGAAGCCTGTATTTACAAGAAAGTGAGTGGGAGCTCTGTAGAATTTCTAGTTTTATATGTTGATGACATATTATTAATTGGAAATGATATAGAATTTCTGGATAGCATAAAGGGATACTTGAATAAAAGTTTTTCAATGAAAGACCTCGGTGAAGCTGCTTACATATTGGGCATCAAGATCTATAGAGATAGATCAAGACGCTTAATAGGACTTTCACAAAGCACATACCTTGACAAAATTTTGAAAAATTTCAAAATGGATCAGGCAAAGAAAGGATTCTTGCCTGTGCTACAAGGTGTGAAGTTGAGTCAAAATCAATGCCCGACCACAGCAGAAGATAGAGAGAAAATGAAAAATGTTCCCTATGCTTCAACCATAGGCTCTATCATGTATGCAATGTTGTGTACCAGACCTGACGTATGCTTAGCAATAAGTTTGGCAGGAAGGTACCAAAGTAATCCAGGAGTGGATCACTGGACAGCGGTCAAGAACATCCTGAAATACCTGAAAAGGACTAAGGATATGTTTCTCGTATATGGAGGTGACAAAGAGCTAGTCGTAAATGGTTACGTCGATGCAAGCTTTGACACTGATCCGGACGATTCTAAATCGCAAACCGGATACGTGTTTTTATTAAACGGTGGAGCTGTAAGTTGGTGCAGTTCTAAACAAAGCGTCGTGGCGGGATCTACATGTGAAGCGGAGTACATAGCTGCTTCTGAAGCAGCAAATGAAGGAGTCTGGATGAAGGAGTTCATTTCCGATCTAGGTGTCATACCTAGTGCATCGGGACCAATGAAGATCTTCTGTGACAATATTGGTGCAATTGCCCTGGCAAAGGAATCTAGATTTCACAAGAGGACCAAACACATCAAGAGACGCTTCAATTCCATTCGGGACCAAGTCCAAGTGGGAGACATAGAGATTTGCAAGATACATACGGATCTGAATGTTGCAGACCCGTTGACTAAGCCTCTCTCACGAGCAAAACATGATCAGCACCAAGACTCCATGGGTGTTAGAATCATTACTATGTAATCTAGATTATTGACTCTAGTGCAAGTGGGAGACTGAAGGAAATATGCCCTAGAGGCAATAATAAAGTTATTATTTATTTCCTCATATCATGATAAATGTTTATTATTCATGCTAGAATTGTATTAACCAGAAACATGATACACGTGTGAATACATAGACAAACACATAGTCACTAGTATGCCTCTACTTGACTAGCTCATTAATCAAAGATGGTTATGTTTCCTAACCATAGACATGTGTTGTCATTTGATTAAAGGGATCACATCATTAGGAGAATGATGTCATTGACATGGCCCATTCTATTAGCCTAGCACTTGATCGTTTAGTATACTGCTATTGCTTTCTTCATGACTTATACAAAGTTCCTGCAACTATGAGATTGTGCAACTCCCGTTTACCGGAAGAACACTTTGTGTGCTACCAAACGTCACAACGTAACTGGGTGATTATAAAGGTGCTCTACAGGTGTTTCTGAAGGTACATGTTGGGTTGGCATAATTTTAGATTAGGATTTGTCACTCCGATTGTCGGAGAGGTATCTCTGGGCCCTCTCGGTAATACTCATCACCTAAGCCTTGCAAGCATGTAACTAATGAGTTAGTTATGAGATGACGTATTACGGAACGAGTAAAGAGACTTGCCGGTAACGAGATTGAACTAGGTATTGGATACCGACGATCAAATCTCGGGCAAGTAACATACCGATGACAAAGGGAACAAAGTATGTTGTTATGCGGTTTGACCGATAAAGATCTTCGTAGAATATGTAGGAACCAATATGGGCATCCAGGTACCGCTATTGGTTATTGACCGAGAATGGTTTTAGGTCATGTCTACATAGTTCTCGAACCCGTAGGGTCCGCACGCTTAATGTTTCGATGACAGTTTTATTATGAGTTTATAAGTTTTGATGTACCGAAGTTTGTTCGGAGTCCCGGATGTGATCACGGACATGACGAGGAGTCCCGGAATGGTCGAGACATAAAGATTGATATATTGGAAGCCTATGTTTGAACATCGGAATGGTTCCGGGTGAAATCGGCATTTTACCGGAGTACCGGGAGGTTACCGGAACCCCCCGGGGGGTTAATGGGCCTACATGGGCCAAGAGGGAGAAGAGGAAGGAGCAAGGAGGGGGCCGCGCGCCCTTCCCCCTCCTAGTCCTAATAGGACAAGGGAAGGGGGGCGGCGCCCCCCCTTTCCTTCTCCTCTTCCTCCTCTTTCCCCTTCTCTCCTACTCCAACTTGGAAAAGGGGAGTCCTACTCCCGGTGGGAGTAGGACTCCCCCCTTGGAGCGCCCCCTTAGGCCGGCGGCCTCCTCCCCCCTGGCTCCTTTATATACGGGGGCGGGGGGCACCCCATGGACACACAAGTTGATCTATGGATCGTTCCTTAGCCGTGTGCGGTGCCCCCTTCCACCATATTTCACCTCGGTCATATCGTCGCGGAGTTTAGGCGAAGCCCTGCGCCGATAGAACATCATCATCGTCACCACGCCGTCGTGCTGACGGAACTCATCTCCGGAGCCTTTGCTGGATCGGAGGGCCGGAGATCGTCATCAAGCTGAACGTGTGCTGAACTCGGAGGCTCCGTACGTTCGGTGCTTGGATCGGTCGGATCGTGAAGACGTACGACTACATCTACCGCGTTGTGCTAACGCTTCCGCTTACGGTCTACGAGGGTACATAGACGAACACTCTCCCCTCTCGTTGCTATGCCATCACCATGATCTTGCGTGTGCGTAGGAAATTTTTTGAAATTACTACGTTCCCCAACAGTTTTTCAAAACTTGCATCCGTCCGGGTTTCCCAGTTCTTTCCGTTGTCCGTTTCGGTATCCGACATTCTCACAAGCACCCGCCGCACCCTCCAGACCTCGTTTCATGAGCGGGAGAAAAACGTTCTTGGAATGGGCCGAGATTTGTCGAGTGGCCTTGGTACATCACCGGTAGGCCGCCTGTCAAATTTTGTTCCATTTGGAGGTCGTTGATACCCCAACGTTTAACCACGTTAACTGAAGCCCTCCTTCTCTTTGCAGCCCAACATCCCTCCACACATCCCACCTAGCCCATCCAAGCCCCCTCCATGCTCTCCGTCGTTGCATCATGATTGTGTGGGCAAAAACCGCACCCCAATAGCCCTCTCCTAGATCCCTCTACCTATAAATAAGCCTTCCCCTGCACAATTTGCGGGCAAAACCCTAGCCTCCTCTCCTCCCGCCGCCGGACATGTCCACCTCGCTGCCCAACACGTCTGCGCCACCACTTTCGGCAAATCGAGCGCCGCCACGTCGCCCTCTAGCCTTCACTCCCGCGCCTTGGCCCGCAGAGCCCATCCGAAGCCCGCCCGGGCCCAGGCCGCCGTCGCCATAGCCCGAGGAAGCCCGCTCCCAAGCGCCCCCGTGTTGCGCCCTCCCTTCGCCAGGACCCCGCTGCCCTTCACCGTAATCTTGCCACCGTTGCCCCGCTAACCTCCGCCGCCCACGCCACTACTTCACCGCCCAGCCCCCCTGTCACCGGATCCGGGGATCCCATGCCCGGATCCACTCATGCCCGCCTTCCACCGGCCGTCCTGCTCGCCGGAGCGCCGCCCCGCCTCGCTGGTGTCACGCCGCTACCCTGCCTCCCCTCGATTAAGGATGGATCGAGGAGGAGCGACCGCGTGGGCCCACAAGCCTAGCCGGCCTCGGCCCTGCCCAGATCCGCCGGCCCAAGAGGCCCATGGTGAGCAGCCCGTCTATTCTGCGGACGCTCGTCGTTTAGGCTATTCAGCGCTCAGTTTGGACTTGGTGATTTTTTGCCGTCCCAGATTTTTAGTATTATGTGTGCATGTTTGACCTACTATAACTTTGTTCATATTGCTCCATTTTGCGTGTATGATATGTAAATTTATTCATCTCTTGATGCTCTACACGATGGAGTAGCTTGAATGCATGTTACTGTTGATATTCATGCCTTAATCTTCATTGCAAAACTGCTAAGTGATATAAACTGCTGAAATCTGCTACATGTTAACATCATGTATGCATCTTGTGAGTGCTGTAACTTTGTCCGTGTTAATCCTATTGTGATGATCTTGAGATGAAATGTTCAGATCAAAATTCTCCACATGTTGGTGTGCTTTTCATTCATGTTACGGGGCATCTTGACATGTTAATACCTTTTTCAAAAGTGCTCGCTGATGTTAAATGCTGAAAACTGTTATAACTTGTCATTTTGTCATTTTTATATCTTCATGCGTGATTTTCTTTTGAGCATCATGTCAACATGTTTTAGGAGTATAATTTTGCCATCTTTGCAGCCGTGCAATCCATGTATTTTGATATGCTCTGTGGTGAGTGCAACAAGCTTGTGAAGTGGGCTACTTGCTGTTATGGTTCTGTCAAGTCTGAAACTATTATATCATGTTGCTATGTTTGCTTGATGCTCTCATCAAGTACATGCATAATCTGGAGATGCCTAATTGACATGTTTTGGTATGCATGTTATGCTCTATCATTCCGTGGCTTTGGATGCCATATATATGTCCTATAGCATATGTTTTCATTGCCTTGAACATTCCTAAAGGATGTTCCAGTTTTCTGTTAACTTCATGATGCCATGTTATGAGCTTGATATTAGTTAATATATTCCTTATCTGGAGATGATCCATTCACATGATTTGAAGTATGCGATGGGTAATCTGTTCACATGCCATGGTTGATAATTTTGGACTTCATATGACCCCTGTTCTAAGCTTGCAAACATGTTATGATGATGTTGTTGTTTTACACTTGCTGAAACTGTTACAACATTCAAATTCTCTTGATGGTTCCCACTAATCCATGAGCCATATGCATATGATGCCTCGATGTTATTTTCTCTTTGTTATGTTTAATTTGATTCCATGCCCTTGGTTGCTATGTATAATTACTTTAAGATCTTTGTTTAGTGCCACCAACATGTCATCATACTAACTCTGCTCATGCATATGCCCTATTTTTCACTAAGTCATAATTTGTGTTATTAAGTTGCTTTTGCATTTATCATCTTGGATTAGTCTTGATGCCTATGAACATGAACCTTAATGATATTTGAAGAATTGCATCTGTAATTAAAGTGCATATCAAGCTTGAGTTCATATGTTTCCTGTAGCATGTTGTTTTGATGATTGCAAAGTGCCTACTTGCGGTTTTGGGCAGATTGTTGTTACATCTTGTTTTGAGTGTATGTGTTGAACCGTTGCTCCGTTTTCATCATGCTATATATGAAACTTGCTTAGAATTGCATGCAGTTTCATATTATCTTGTTGCATCCTTGTTTTGAGCATGTGTGCTTGATGTTTGAATGCATTTTGCATCAATGCCATGTTTAATTTGCTTTGCTCATATCTTCTAGGTCGTAGCTTCGAATTAAGTGAACCTTATATGTATCTTGACTAGAAAATCGTGTAGATCATCTTATTGCATCTTAACTTGCTGTTTAACAACTTTAACTTAATGTTTTTTCAGATCTGGACCAATTTCGAAATTTGCATATGAGGACTTACCGGAATTGTTATATGTGGTTTCCGACCTCATTTAAACTTGCTTGCATGTGATCTTGTATGCATCATCTCTTGCCATGAGTAGCATCATATAGCCTTGTCATGCATCATACTTGGTTGACCATCATGTCATGTCTATGTGTTGTGTGTTTACCATATTGTTTGCTTCTTTTCGGTTGTGGTTCCCTCGATAGTTCCTGTTTTGTTGCGATCATGAGGATTCATTCGACTACGCTTGGTTCGTCTACGCCCGTTCATCTTCTTCATGGACTCGATCTTCTTACTAGCAGGATTTCAAGCAAGATGACCGTCACCTTGGATCTCACTCCTATCTTTGCTATGCTAGTTATCTCGATGCTATCGCTATGTCACGCTTCCTACCACTTGTTATCAAGCCTCCCATTATGCCTTGAAACAGCCTCTAACCTTTTCCACCATCCTAGTAGCCGTTGTTTGGCGATGTTACCACTTTGCTCAGCCCCTCTTATAGCATTGCTAGTTGGAGGTGCAGGCACATGTTGTTCCATGTGGGGACATGGATATTTTGGGATATCACAATATCTCTTATTTAATTAATGAACATATATACTTGGTAAAGGGTGGAAGGCTCGGCCTTATGCCTAGTGTTTTGTTCCACTCTTGCGCCCTAGTTTCCGTCATACCGGTGTTATGTTCCTTGATTTTGCGTCCCTAACATGGTGAGGGTTTATAGGCCCCTCTTGACAGTTTGCTTTGAATCAAACTCTTCTAGCAAGGCCCAACATTGGTCTTACTATTTGCCTAATAACAAGTTAAACTTGCATAGGGATCGGCAAGCACCTGAGGTCTTAATCAACCACCGGGCCAGTGCTCCTCATGAGTGTTGGTCCAAGCTGGGCGATGTCCGGCGCCCCCTGGGCAACCAGGGTCCTAACCAACCCGATGTCTGGCCCATCCGGTGTACCCTGAGAACGAGATACGTGCGACTCCTATCAGGCTAGGTCGGTGCATCGGGAGGTTTTGCTGGTTTTGTTTTACCATTGTCGAAATTTCTTGTGCACCGGGATCCCGAGTCTGATCAGATTTCCCGAGATGGAGGATTGTCTCGGCGGATCGTGGGCTTGTCACGGGCTAAGTTGGGACACCCTGCACGGTTTAAACTTCTGAGAGCCGTGCCTACGGTTATGTGGCAGATGAGTGTTTTAATATCTGGCTGTAGAGAACTTGATACCAGATTCGAATTAAAATACACCAACCACGTGTGTTACCGTGATGGTCTCTTTTCAGGTGATTTCGAGAAGAGAACATGGTGGGGTTATGTTTGAACGTAAGTAGTTCAGGATCACTTAGTGATCATTACTAGTTTGCGACCGTTTGCGTAGCTTCTCATCTTATTCTTGTACTTGTAAGTTAGCCACCATAGAGTGCTTAGTCGCTTGCTGCAACCTCACCACTTATCTGTTCCACTCCCATTAAGCTTTGCTAGTCTTGATACCCATGGTAATGGGATTGCTGAGTCCCCGTGGCTCGTAGATTACTACAACAATAGTTGCAGGTACAGGCAATGCGATGATCATGACATGAGAGTGATGTTTACTTGTTTTGGAGTTCTTCTTCTGCTTCTTCTCTGTTTAGGGGATAGGTTCCTTGTCGACAGCCTGGGCTAGCAGGGTGGATGTCGTTTGAGTTTCTGTTTGTGTTTCATCCATAGTCGGATGTTGCTCTTATGTGTGATGTTGTTGTATTCATGTGGCATTGTATGCCTTTTGTATGTATTCCCATGTATTATGTAGTGGTACGATGTAATGATATCCACCTTGCAAAGCGTTTCATTATGCGGATCTATCCTTGGTGGGACCTTTGGTTTCCTCTTAGATAGTTTTGCATATTGGGCGTGACATGAGCGCTCCAAGGCCGATGGACAATGGCGAGGCCCAGACCAGAACGACCCAGAGATGGGGAAGACACGACAGTGGAGTCACAGATGGAGAGGAGTGGGAAACTTGACTGGTCCGGGTATGCGGCAGCACTGCCGCCCACGGGAGACAGGAGCAAGAACAGAGGTTGAGGAAGCAGCACGGCTGTTGGATTAACATCCAACGCTCCAGCTGCTAGAATCATTTGTTGATTAAGTTGAGAAAGCCCTACGTACGTGTCAGCTTAGTAGGCCCACAAGTCAACCACCAAATATGTCGGGTCCAGCTGTCATCGGGAGGAATAGTTTTTTTTTTTGCATAACAAGGATGCACTTGCTTCCGTGCGAAGATACAACCGATGGGTCCCAACTGTCAGGGGTAGTAAACATTTTTGTTCAACTTAATAAGGAGGAACTTTCCTTGCGTGCAACCATGGACCTCGTGGGTCCCAGCTATCAGGCTCTCCACATACAGTCCTCTTCCGATGACTCTCGTTTGTTGAGCATGCCTCGCCGAGCGCAACAAGGCGGTGGATGACGGAGAGGCCCCAGATAAGGACAACCCAGAGATGGGAAGATGCGGCAGTGGAGTCGTAGATTGAGAGGAGTACAAGGGTTATAACTAGTTCTGGTGCGGCGTGGGGCTATAGTCGGTGGACAATAACATGAGGTGTGGAGGGATAGCCTGGCCGGCGGCAGGGTAGCGCTTCGTAACGATGTGTGCTAAGCAGAGCCGCTAGCCGCTAGAGGTAGGAGCAGGCGGTCCCGATGATGCTGGAGGAAGAAGACGAGAGATTGAAGGTCCATGCCGGCCGTTGGATATAAATCCAATGGGTGTGGATGTCAGAATCATTTGTTGACTAAGTTGACAATGCCTTGCGTAGGTTTTGACATATTGGCCCACATGTCAGCCTGCAAAAATGTGCATATATTTAAGACATGTTTTATAGAATTTATAGTCCATTTGCTGGGCTGGGAGAACAAGTAATTTCATGTCAATGCGGCCCATTTAATATTTTCTAAGAAATTCCAGCCCATTTGCAGCTTTCTTGAAATACACAAATTAGTTGGGCTTGTTCAATATTTAATGTTAGGTTAGAAGGAGCAATAAATATCAAAAAATAAACTGGAGCAACACATTTTTTATATATAAAATTAACAAATTAGTGAGTTATTTCTCAAAAGAAAAATGAGCGCGTTATTATTTCATTGGTCCTTAAAATCTTCACAAGCTTTTGTACGCAATCACCAGGATTTTCCTTGCCTGTGAGTCAAAAACAACCATGATTTTACTTGCCAACTTCTGTTAAACATTTACTTTTATAAGTTAATAAAACATGGGATGTTTTTATAATGTATATATAAGTCTCTATTAAATATATGATAATAGTAATATTATAAATTTATATAACTAGCAAACATGCCCATGCGTTGCAACGAGAGGAGAAAATCACATGTCCTAGTCCAGTAGACATGCCTCAAGACCACCCTTCCTCAGAGCCACGTTCTCTATTTTAACATGGTGTCCCATTGTATCCCCACTTGCCTGCTTCATTGTGTCAAGTTGAAACAAAAGGCCCACTTGCCTGCTTCATTGTGTCAAGTTGAAGCAAAAGGTGTCCCAAAGTCGGTGTTTACCTTTTTTTTAAAGCTTAGTATAGAGAATGCAATACGTGCTTGTCCTGCTTGTTTCTTCTTTGTTGCATCTTTGCAAATGTAACATTTGATGCGTCTGCATTGTTGCCTTGCGATGGATGTTATCTGTTGTCGGGCCTTCTTTTCTCAATTGTCAATTCCGCATAAAAAAACTTGGCCTTTTGGTTTTCGAGAATTTCATACTTCTGTGACCCCATATTATCCATAGACTGATAGCAAAATCCTCAATCGATCATGTCCTTCAAGTCGTACATTGCTTTCTACCACATCGTTTTAAACGAAGGCCACTTGTGCATTGTTTTTCCTCTCTCGATCGATCTAAAGTTCAAAGTTTGGGTCCTCACATAGTACCTGTCTCCTTCACATTGGAATTGACGTATAATTCAAATATAGAATATGATAGTTGCAGGCACACCTTGTTCATATGTGTGTGCACGTCACGGTTCCAGCACTTCGTTGCAGAAGGCGGCAGACGGCGGGAAGGAGCATTGTTGTTGGCAGACAGGAACCCTAGGCGTGATTTATTACCTTCACAAGAGAAGGGAGGCAAGAGCAAATCCATGCAGTAGGAGTGGCAGGAGGGGGAGCGAGCTATGAGTCGAAGTGATTAAATATGCTGGATAACTAAACATCATGCAAAAAAAGGTAAGAAAAACCAAAAACAAAAGAAATAAGAGTTGTCCCATGGGTGTTGAGAACACGGCAAAGAAAGGTAGGAGATGGCCAACATGCCAACATGCAAGCGCACCCTTTTTTTTAAAGAAAACATGCAAGTGCACTCAAGAGAAGATGGATCGATCACAGTGCCTGTGTCGACAAAACTTGTTGGATTTTCGTTTTTTGAAAACGAAGATGTGTTTTATATTGTTATAAACTTTTTTTTGCTGGGCATCCTTGGTTAACCTTGGTCATCCTAGCCCACTTACATGGGCTGGGCTGCTACAATTGCAATTACAATGAAGCTGAACGTGCATGTTCTCGTGGGATTCCACCCATCGTTATCATCCTTCCTTTCACATTTCCTTTAGCCATATCATGCACGTTTTTTAAGAAACTCCTGAGCATGTCCAATCCCTGTCACATGAATCCATCCCCACACAATTCCTTTTAATTATTATTTTTTGTGAACTTTCCTTTTTATAATTGTTGATCCTTCCTTTAATACACCCCACCAATTCCTTTTAACTGTTGATCCTTAATACACCCCACCAACACGTCCAATCCTTGCCATATAAATGTCCTTGAAATCCATCCTTCCTTCCTAAGAAGGCCACCCAATTCCCTTTAATTGTTATTCCGCAAAAACAAAATCCTTTCAATTATTCATGTTTCCTTTAATACACCCCCACCAAGACAGCCCACATAATTTCTTTTAATTGCCAAAATGCATCCTTCCTTTAATGCCTCCAAGAGGACCCGCAATTCCTTTTCACCAGTTCTCATCTTGCCGATATTTCATGTAACTTACAAAGTATATAAATTGATAGAAATCCAATCACTTTAAAGCCGCGAGGTGGGACAAATTAACATCCATATGTTAGCCTAGTTGGTTGCAGCTATCTGTACAACAGGGAAGATCGTGAGTTTGATTCTCACACAACCATTTTTTTAGTGCTCCATGGGTGGCCCATGAACAACCGTTCTGTCCGAAAAAAGGCCCATAAAAACAAATATTTTTTATCACTTGATGATGGATGGACGATTATTTTTTGAGAAAATCCCAACAAAACAAATTATCGTTTATCAATTGAATAGACGGACGAAAAAATAATTTGATTGGGGGCTGGTGCGCACGTGGAGGCCCAACTGGGCTAGACGGATTGAGCAGAAATAGAGAGGATGGCCTACTTCTTCTTGTACATAGAACAAAGCTAGCGCAGTTGGCCTGTTCATAGGGTACGTGCCCATGAGGTCGTGAGTTCGACACCACCACGGCAATAATTTTTGCGCTTTTTAATAGCTGTCGAATGCCCCAAAATTTAGTACCACCTTGAATAGAAAGAAAATTCTAATATGTTTTAGTGGTGAACGGATAATTTTTTTGGAGAAACGCACCTTGCTTTATTAGTAGGTATAGATGTGGTTAGAAGGGAAAACATCAATTGGACACTGCATTATTATTCTTATATATAGATAAATAGAACAAAGATCTGCATTTAATTAACAAAAATACATTGGGTTGCCGATGTTTAAGAAAAAGTAAAACCTACGCAGGGAGGCCCATAGGCTGGTACGTACATGATGGACCTCAAAAAATAAGTTGAAACCACTATCTCGGTATGTTGTGGGCTACGCATGTTTAAAAACAAAACCTAGGCCTAGCTGATACTTGTTCGCCCTCTGGAAAAAAATGATACCAGCTAGATCCCCGACACCCCTTTCCCGCAACAAAAAAAGATCACTAATACCCCTGAAAAAAGCTCCCCGATGATAGTCATCGTTGGAAATTTATTTCGTTTATTGACTAGGTTGACAAACCCATGGGCCCTAATGTCAGTATACAAGTAGGAGGAAGCTTTTTTTCCAATGAGGCACTTGCTCGCATATGGCTTGGACCTGGTGGGTCCCCACTGTCAGCCTCTCAGCGTACAGTCCTCTCCGGATTCCTCTCGTTTGTTGAGCATGTTGACAACGGCATACGGCGGTGCCACGACGATCGCACACGGACGGGAAAGAGTCGGAGCCGGGGAAGATTCCTTCATTTTGTCGAACATATCGCACTAGTCCGGTGGCTGCAGCCCTCTCACCAAAAGCTGTACTACCCGAGTTCGATTCCAACTGGTGCAGTTGAAAAATATCTAACACTTGCCAAAATTCCGTCCCTAGTTTACCCGGTTTTTCGCACACTCAACATTCTCTTGCCATTTTGAAAATATCATATCTTTTTGACTTCGAATCATACGAGATGTGCTATACATGAATGTTGATCAGCATGATGATAACTTGTTGTTAGTTCCATTTTTACCATGAATAAAATTTCCAACATTCTGTTATCCATGTTTGAAAAGTGCCTGTTGATTTAAATGCTCTGCCTTTGAAACATGAAGTATCTTATCTGAAAATCACTTGGAGAAGCAGCCATCACCGGTGTTGGATTCGATGCCGCGCTTCTTCAATCCCCCAATAGTGTGAGGGGGAGATAAACTTCCCTCCCGTGCTTCCGGTTGGGGAATGGAGCGAATTGGATTAAAGACGGGACAGGCAGCGCGACTGAAGAAGCACATCAGACGCGATTTTTTAGTGGATGGCTCTCGATGGCATTTTCTTACTCGCCTCTGCACCATACACCTTGTATTTTTAGCCTCTAGTCCGTGGTGGACCAGTAGCCCATTTGCTGGGCGGGCCAACCTATAGAAAGTAGCACTTGATTTTTCATCAAGGCCCAAAAACAACACTGTACTATGTTTGTTTTGAGGTCGAAAACATTATGGCAGGGGTTGAGTGGGGGACAGGGGAAGACAAAGCAAAAAGTTAAGAAAGAGCTGATGCACCGTTGCTACCCTCATACGTCCATTTTGCATCATGCTTTTATATCGATATTTATTGCATTATGGGCTGTTATTACACGTTATGTCACAATACTTATGGCTATTCTCTCTTATTTTACAAGGTTTACATGAAGAGGGAGAATGTCGGCAGCTGGGATTTTGGGCTGGAAAAGGAGTAAATATTGGAGACCTATTCTGCACAGCTCCAAAAGTCCTGAAACTCCACCAAAGGCATTTTGGGAATTAATAAAACTTATTCAGCGGAAGAAATACCCAAGGGGGGCCACCCACCACCCACGAGGGTGGGCGGCGCGTCCTACCCCCTGGGCGCGCCCCCTGCCTCGTGGGCCACCTGGCAGCCCTCCGGTGCCCATCTTCTGCTATACGAAGTCTTTTACCCTGGAAAAAAATCGTAAGCAAGCTTACGGGACGAAACTCTGGCGCCACGAGGCGGAACCTTGGCGGAACCAATCTAGGGCTCCGGCGGAGCTGTTCTGCCGGGGAAACTACCCTCCGGGAGGGGGAAATCATCACCACCATCATCACCAAAGATCCTCTCATCGGGAGGGGGTCAATCTCCATCAACATCTTCACTAGCACCATCTCCTCTAAAACCCCAATTCATCTCTTATATCAAATCTTTGTATCAAAACCTCAGATTGGTACCTGTGGGTTGCTAGTAGTGTTGATTACTCCTTCTAGTTGATGTAGTTGGTTTATTTGGTGGAAGATCATATGTTCAGATCCTTAATGCATATTAATACCCCTCTGATTATGAACATGAATATGCTTTGTGAGTAGTTACGTTTGTTCCTGAGGACATGGGTGAAGTCTTGCTATTAGTAGTCATGTGAATTTGGTATTCATTCGATATTTTGATGAGATGTATCTTATCTATCCTCTAGTGGTGTTATGTGAATGTCGACTACATGACACTTTACCATTGTTTGGGCCTAGAGGAAGGCATTGGGAAGTAATAAGTAGATGATGGGTTGCTAGAGTTACAGAAGCTTAAACCCTAGTTTATGCGTTGCTTCGTAAGGGGCTGATTTGGATCCACTTGTTTCATGCTATGGTTAGGTTTACCTTAATACATCTTTTGTAGTTGCGGATGCTTGCAATAGGGGTTAATCATAAGTGGGATGCTTGTCCAAAAAAGGTCAGTACCCAAGCACCGGTCCACCCACATATCAAATTATCAAAGTAACGAACGCGAATCATATGAACGTGATGAAAACTAGCTTGGCGATAATTCCCATGTGTCCTCGAGAGCGCTTTTCTCATTATAAGAACTCGTCCAGGCTTGTCCTTTGCTACAAAAAGGATTGGGCCACCTTGCTGCACCTTATTTACTTTCATTGCTTGTTACCCGTTAGAAATTATCTTATCACAAAACTATCTGTTACCTACAATTTCAGTGCTTGCAGAGAATACCTTACTGAAAACCGCTTGTCATTTCCTTTTGCTCCTCGTTGGGTTCGACACTCTTACTTATCGAAAGGACTACGATAGATCCCTTACACTTGTGGGTCATCAAGACTCTTTTCTGGCGCCGTTGCTGGGGAGTGAAGCGCCTTTGGTAGGTGGAACTTGGTAAGGAAACATTTATATAGTGTGTTGAAATTTACTGTCACTTGTTACTATGGAAACTAATCCTTTGAGGGGCTTGTTCGGGGTATCTTCACACCGACCAGTAGAGCAAAGAGTTGCTCCTCAACCTACTGAATGTACTGAAAATGTTTACTTTGGAATTCCTTCGGGTATGGTAGAGAAACTACTAGCTAATCCCTTTGCAGGAGATGGAACGTTGCATCCCGATTTACACCTTATCTATGTGGATGAAGTTTGTGGGTTATTTAAGCTTGCACGTATGCCCAATGATGTTATTAAGAAGAAGGTTTTCCCTTTATCTTTGAAGGGAGACGCATTGACATGGTATAGGCTATGTTATGATATAGGATCCTGGGACTATAAACGATTGAAATTGGAATTTCACCAGAAGTTTTATCCTATGCATCTTGTTCATCATGATCATAATTATATATATAATTTTTGGCCTCGCGAAGGTGAAAGTATAGCTCAAGCTTGGGGGAGTCTTAAGTCAATGTTATATTCATGCCCCAATCATGAGCTCTCAAGAGAAATGATTATTCAAAACTTTTATGCTCGGCTTTCTCTCAACAATCGCACCATGCTTGATACTTCTTGTGCTGGGTGTTTTATGATGAAGACTATTGAATTTACATGGGATTTATTGGAAAGAATTAAACGCAACTCTGAAGATTGGGATTCCGACGATGGTAAGGAGTCAGTTATGACACCTAAGTTTGATTGTGTTAAATCTTTTATGGATACCAAAGCTTTTTGTGGATTTAGCACTAAATATGGACTTGACTCTGAGATAGTAGCTTCTTTCTGTGAATCATTTGCTACTCATGCTGATCTCCCTAAGGAGAAGTGGTTTAAATATAATCCTCCTACAGAAGTAAAAGTAGTTGCACCTATTACAGTTGAAGAAAAGACTATCACTTATAATGATCCTATTGTTCCTTCCACTTATATTGAGAAACCACCTTTCCCTGTTAGGATAAAGGATCATGCTAAAGCTTCAACTGTGGTTCGTAAGAGTAATACTAGAACATATACACCCCCTGAGCAAATTAAAGTTGAACCTAGTATTGCTATGGTTAAAGATCTCTTGGCTGATAATATTGACGGGCATGTTATTTATTTCTATGAACAAGCTGCTAGAATCGCTAGACCCGATGCTAAGAAACATAGACCTGTTGTAGGCATGCCTGTTATTTCTGTTAAAATAGGGGATCATTGTTATCATGGCTTATGTGATATGGGTGCTAGTGCTAGTGCAATACCTCATTCCATATATGAAGAAATTATGCATGACATTCCACCTGCTGGGATAGAAGAAATAGATGTTACAATTAAGCTCGCCAATAGAGATACTATTTCACCAATTAGGATTGTGAGGGATGTTGAAGTCTTGTGTGGGAAAGTTAAATATCCTACTGACTTTCTTGTTCTTGGTTCCCCACAAGATGACTTTTGTCCCATTATATATGGTAGACCCTTCTTGACCACTGTTAATGCTAAGATATATTGCGAAAAAGATGTTGTTATGATTGGCTTAGGAGATATGTCTCATGAGTTTAATTTTTCTAAATTTCGCAGACAACCCCATGATAAATGTGGCACCCCGACTCAGAGCATCCGGTTTACCTTGCATTGACAGCCCAGATATCAAGTCTTCTGGCAATACACAACAAATGGTACAGAAACAACCGCTTTATTGATGCTAGTGGATTACATAGGTCTGATATTACATCAAGATTCGAGGCCGAGCGGCACACATGGTGTTGCTGGATGGTATGTAAATTATTTAATGAACATGACGGGGCCTCGATTGCATGAGCTACGTAGCAGCAGAAGGACGACGTAGAGGAACTCCATAGCACAGGGACACCGACGTGAACACGACCTAGACACGAGATGCGCTCCGATGCAAACTGACTTGCCTGAAAGATGGTATAACACGCCAGGCCAGTACATTGAATGTACTTGCAAGCTCACAACAAACATAAGCACGATGACAAACAATATCATGATATTTAATCAGATTAATTTAATGCAAAACTACTACTACCAAAACAAACATTTCATGCAATGAGTTCCGCGGACTCGCTTACCAGACGGTTACCTCGTAACCAATGGTGACCATACTCGGGTCACAACTGAAACCAATCACTCATGAACACCTCAAGTGTTCATGCTTTCATCATGAACCAATGCATCACACCACTTACTTAGTTTGCAAGAAAAGTTGATCCATGGTGTGACTTACTTTCGAGCTTGCCCATAACCGCGGATGCGGCTATCGATAGATTAATTACACTTTGCAGAGGTCGCACACTTTACCCACACTACAGAATACCGGCCTCGCACTCCCATACATGCGGGCTAAAGCATTCTGATGAAACCCTCCCTTTGTCATGCACTCTCCCTGGCCACTCCGACCAACTCCCTCTCAGGGCTAGGTCTTGGGTGGCCCCGTGTCTACCAAAGACACCAACGGCCACCGTCGTGGCAAAAACGGTCCCAAACGGGGACAAGGTACTGTAAAAACAAAATGAGCACACAAGGTTATGTCTGCCTACCGGGCCAGGGTATGCACGCCCATAACCTTCCCTCGCGAGAGGCACCGGTGAGAGCCACAACAAAGGAACGAATCAAGACCTTCCCGTAAGGTAAATGTGGTCGCACTGAATTAAAAACCCGATTCAGTGGCACCATGATGTGATCAATATCATATTCACGTTGAACTTAATCAAGTTTAGCTTTGATAAAAACTTTTTATCATTAACATGATATAATCAAAATAATCATGCAACTACTCGTCATGCAAAACAAACAACTCATATTCATGGATCAAACTTAACAACACATGCATCTTGCAACACTAAGAATCAAACTTCTTTGGTTATAACTCATTTTTATAACCAAGCAATATTTTTATTAGTTCATTATTTAAATAAAACCATTACTAGCAAAATAACTATCATTAATTTCCATAGCAATTTCCATAGTGCAAAATATTACTCTACTTAGCCAAACAAGTTCATGCATTCAACCAGAAGCTAAAGCAAGCATATCAAGCATGGTAAAGTAACTAGAAATTAACCAAAGTTATTTATCAAATTTTAAATGCAAATAATGGCTCATATTGAAGTAGAAAATCATAGATATTGAAATAACACCATCCAAATGCTGGTGTGGCTTGCCTTAGTGTAGAGGTGGATCACACCCCTCTTGGTTGACTTCAAGACAAGCTTCTCCTTCTGAAAAATAATTTAAACCACAAAAAGAATTATCAAAACACATTCTAAAATCACCAGAAATTCTAGGCAGCAAGGAAAAATCCACCTTCTGGTGTGCTGCTAGAGTTTTCTGTAACAAAGACAATGCAAAAAGAATCAAATCATTTGGACTTGTGGTTTAGAAATGGTGGCTAGTCCAAGTTTGGTCAAATTTCTGAATAAATTTGAATTAGACAGAAAATCCTAGGGGGGTGACGTCGAAGGCGTATAACGGCAATACGCCTCCACTCGTACTGCTTCGGGCGCGAGTGGTGAGGCCGATAGGTGGGCCCGGTGCGTTAGGAGAGAGAAAGAGAGAGCGAGATCAGAGGGAGGTGGGGCTTCGCCGGAGCTCACGCCGGCGACGTGGGGGTTTGGGGCTAAACGAGAGGGATAGATTTGAACCGGGGCTTGAGGCGCACCTGCCCGTACCCGTGGCTTGGCGAGAGGTGGCCGGAGCTGGTCACAGTCGAGCTCGCATGCTTCAGTGGCGGAGAGGATTTGCCGGAGAGGAAGGAGACGACGGCTAGAGGCGGCTCCGAGGGCTTGGCGGGGTCCAGGCAGCACCAGCAGACCCCCAATGCCCCGCCCAAGCAGCTGCTTGAGGTCGAGAGGCAATGGAGCACGGCGGCTAGGCGACGGGGATCGCCGGAGTCCTCGGGTCAGGGCGACGGCCAGAGGCCTGCCCGACCGAGCTTCTGCTCGTCTACGTGTTTGTGGAGGTGGTGTGGAGTGGTGCGTGGCCAGCAAGTGAGGAGGGGGGCGCTATATATAGCCGGAGGGGGGGGGGGGACGTGTCGCCGCCGGAGCTCTCTGGACACGCGGCGAACGGCGACGAGTAGCTCCAATGAGAGGGGGCAAATGCTCAGTGTCAATGCAAAAGCTTGCCCACGCTCGCGGACGAGCACATGAGGTGGTTGGAGAAGCGGACAAGTGCACGCGTGCACTGTGGCCTTTTGGCCGCGACGTGCCCATGCTTGCTGCTGCAGCTCCGGCGTTGGCGAGCGCCAGGGAGCGGTCAAGGGTGATGTGTCGAGGCTGGTGGCGCGGTGTGGCAGTCGGAGGCGAGCGCTGGATCGAGCACGCGCAAAACAAAGCGCAAGGCGCCAACCCGAGCACGTTGAACGCATGCCAGGCACCGTGTCCACGCGTGGTCACTAAGCTGGCATGGTCCAAACGATGCCCAGGAGCGGCCAAACCTTGTCTACGCGTTCGACCGTGCAGTGTTTAGTCTAGGAGAGTTGATGGCTCATGCCCAGGCCGACCAGATTAGACTTCACTAAGCTGACAAGTTTCTGTACAGAAACTTGGCCGCCAAGTTTGGCCGCCTTCTCATTAGGGCTAATCTCCTGGGGTTTAGGGTTTCTTAGGAGGGTGTTTAAGCTCAAGAAAGATCAAGGCTAAATGCTCAAGGAAAAATGTACTTGCTGTACAAAGTGCATTTCTGGTCAAGAAATGAAAAGATTTTCTACAGCAAAAATATTGCAAAAAGTGATGCAATATTTTTACATGGGAAGTTGTGCCAGGGTTCTAAGAATATTTGGGATTTACCTCAGATTTTTCTGAGCAAGAAAAAATGAGGTTGCTTTGGAGCACAATGTTCTGAAGTGAGATTCAGAAGGAGAAATGAATATTTTTCTTTTATGAAAAATATTCATGTGATTATTTTGAGGTTTGACCAGAGGAATAAAGAAGATAGGTCACTTGGGTGAAAGCCAAGGATATGCCCAAGTGAAAAGTCCATTTGAAATGATTCAAACTACAGTTCAAATCAGGGCAAAAACCACGATGAAAACCAAGTCCAGAAAGAGAGAGAAGGCAAGTCCGGAAAAAGAGAGAAGGCAAAATCCAGGCTGTCACAAACCTCCCCCACTTAAGATGAATCTCGTCCTCGAGATTCGGTTGCTTGGGAAAACCATTCTGGGTATACATTCCTTAAAAATTCCTCTCTTTCCCAGGTCGCTTCCTTTTCGGTGTGGTGCTCCCACTGAACCTTATAAAACCTTATTTCCTTGCTTCGAGTGACCCTTTCTATCTGATCCAATATTCTGATTGGCTTTTCCTCATAAGTCAAATCCTTAGTCAATTCTTTCTCTACCATATCAGTCCTATTCTCCGGTGGCGAGATACATCTTCTTAGCTATGAGATGTGGAACACGTTGTGTACGTCTGACAATTCTGGTGGCAATTCCAACTGGTATGCAATTGTTCCGACTCTAGCCATGACGAGGAATTGTCCTATATATCTGGGTGCCAATTTTCCGCAGGTCTGAAACCTCTTGACTCCTTTCATAGGTATGACTCAGAGATATACGTGTTCTCTGGGTTTGAAGCTGATTTGACGATGTTTGGCATCATAGTAGCTCTTCTGTCGAGATTTAGCCAATTGCAGTCTGTCATGGATTTTCCTTGACTTGCTTCTCCACTTCAAGCATTAAATCAGTTCCGAAGATACGGCTGTCTCCGGTTTGATACAAGTTCAATGGAGTACGGCATTTTCGGCCATACACGGCTTCATAGGGTGACATCTTTAAGCTGGTCTGGTAACTGTTGTTGTAGGAGAACTCGGCGTAAGGCAGACAGTCTTCCCACTTGGTTCCTTGGGCCAATGTACATACCCTGAGCATATCTTCAAGTATTTGATTTACTCGTTTGGTCTGTCCATCTGGCTGAGGATGATAGGCCGTGCTGTATTTCAATGCGGTTCCCAAGGCTTGATGTAGTCGGGACCAAAATGCGGAGGTGAAGAGAGATCCCCTGTCGGAAGTGATAGTCCTGGGTACTCCGTGTAGACTAATGATTCTCGACACATACAGCTGTGCGAGTTGATCTACGCGGTATGTGGTCCAGATAGGAATAAAGTGTGCCACCTTCGTTAAGGTGTCCACTATGACCCATATTACGTCATTTCCTCGATGAGACCTGGGTAGTCCGGTGATGAAATCCCATTTCCATTGGGATACTGGAGAGGTTGGAGGAGTCCGGAGGGTTTTTGGTGTTCCTCCTTTACCTTATTGCATACATCGCAACAGGCTACAAAGTATGCGATGTCTCCGTTACACCAAAATACCTAACGAAGGTCCTCATACATTTTGGTACCACCGGGATGGATTGAGTATGGTGCTTCATGCGCTTCTGCCAATATCTTCTTCTTCAGACTTCCTTGGTCGGGTACGCAGAGTCTTCCTCGAAACCTTAGTGAACCTCGCTGATCCATAGAGAAGTCTGGTGCACGCCCTTGGCGCATCTTCTGAATATATCTTTTTAACCCCTCATCATTCGCTTGAGCGATGCGGATTTCTTCTTCGAGAGTAGGGGCAACTTCCAATATATTGGCAAGACGGGCGTCGGTGATTACCAAATTGAGCTGCATGATTTCTTCATAAAGCTCAGGTGGCAAGGAATCCATTAGAGTATTAAGGTTGGCTGGCTTGCGGCTGAGGGCGTCAGCCACCACATTAGCTTTGCCCGGGTGATAATTTATCCTTAGGTCGTAGTCCTTCACTAGTTTGAGTCATCTTCACTATCCAAGGTTCAAATCGGGCTGAGTGAATATATACTTGAGACTCTTATGATCGGTGAATATCTGGCAACTCTTTCCAATCAGATAATGTCTCTAGATCTTCAAAGCGTGTACTACCGCGGCCAATTCCAAATCAGGGGTAGGGTAGTTTCCTTTGTGCTGCCGCAGTTGTCGAGATGCATATGCCACCACTTTGCCATCTTGCATGAGTATGCACCCTAGTCCTCTTGTGGATGCGTCGTAGTAGACATCAAAACTATGGTAGATGTCTAGAAGAGTCAATATTGGTGCTGATGTTAGCCTGGTTTTCAGCTCGTTGAAACTCTACTCACATTCCTCAGTCCATACGAACTTCTTATCCTTCTTCAGAAGCTTAGTCATAGGCTTGGTGATCTTTGAGAAGCCTTCGATAAAACGGCGATAATATCCGGCTAGTCCAAGGAAACTCTGGATTTCTGAGACTTTGGTGGGTGCGGACCAATCAAGTACATCCTTCACCTTGCTTGTGTTCACTGAGATTCCTTCTGCCGAGAGGATATGCCCGAGGAATCCCACTTGTTGGAGCCAGAATTCACATTTGGTGAATTTGGCCTAAAGCTGATGGTCGCGAAGCCTTTGCAGAACTGCTCGAAGATGCTCCTTGTGTTCATCCTTGCTCTTGGAGTAAATGAGGATGTAATCAATGAATACCACCACAAATTTATCCAAGAAGTCCATAAACACCTTGTTCATCATATGCATAAAGAATGCAGGAGCGTTGGTGAGGCCGAAGGATATAACGGTGTACTCAAAGACTGTACCGAGTGGTGAATGCGGTCTTAGGGATATCCTCCTTATTTATCTTGAGTTGATGATATCCAGTCCTCAGATCAATTTTTGAGAATACTTTGGCCCCACTGAGTTGATCAAATAGATCATCGATCCTTGGCAGTGGATACTTGTTTTTTTATGGTAACATCATTCAGCTGCCGGTAGTCTACACACATTCATAGATTGCCATCCTTTTTGTCCACGAAGATTGCTGGTGATCCCCATAGTGAAGAGCTTGGTCGAATGTATCCTTTCTGCAGCATCTCATCCAGTTGTTTCTTTAATTCCACCAATTCTGAGGAAGGCATACGATAATATTTCTTATGTATCGGAATGGTTCCAGGCACCAAGTCAATCGTGAACTCCAATTCTCGGTCTGGTGGCGTGCCTGGCAATTCTCCGGAAAGACGTCTAGATACTCACTAACCACAGGAATTAAATCCACTTTGTCTGTGTCAAAACCGGCGGATCTCGGGTAGGGGGTCCCGAACTGTGCGTCTAGGCGGATGGTAACAGGAGACGAGGGACACAATGTTTTTACCCAGGTTTGGGCCCTCTCGATGGAGGTAAAACCCTACGTCCTGCTTGATTAATATTGATGATATGGGTAGTACAAGAGTAGATCTACCACGAGATCAAGGAGGCTAAACCCTAGAAGCTAGCCTATGGTATGATTGTTGAGATGTATGTTGTCCTACGGACTAAAGCCTTCCGGTTTATATAGACACCGGAGAGGGCTAGGGTTACACAGAGTCGGTTACAATGGTAGGAGATCTACATATCCGTATCGCCAGGCTTGCCTTCCACGCCAAGGAAAGTACCATCCGGACACAAGCCGGAGTCTTCAATCTTGTATCTTCGTAGTCTGGGAGTCCGGCGGATATTGATAGTCCGGCTGTCCGGACACCCCCTAGTCCAGGACTCCCTCAGTATCCCCCGAACCAGGCTTCAATGACGATAAGTCCAGCGCGTTTGTAGTCTTCGGCGTTGCAAGGCGGGTTCTCCCTTCAAATTCCATGTACCTGCCGAATAGTGTCCAGCTTCATCTTGAATACTGTGCTCCTCGGCTTCTACGCCGAATAATGGCTCTCTTCCACGCGTCGCACGAATGCGAAAAGCCAGGGTGTTTTTTACATTTCACCCCCTAATTGTGTGAGTCGTCCGCCTATAAAAGAGGCAAGGATCCAGATCCAAACCGCACCGTCTTCCTCCCGCGTATACTCCATCGAAGCGCCTCTGACCTAGAAATCCATTCCACCATGGATCGTCAACGCGGATCTTCCTCACGCACTCCTAGCCCACCGCCAGGGAATTGGAGGAGGTGCTCTATTTCGCACAATGAGCTAGTGAAGCTCCAAACGGAGGGGTTTCTCCCTCCGGCCTTCATGGTTCCAGTCTGGGCCGGACTGGTTACTTATCAAGGTGGGAGGCAGGCGGAGGACACTCCAAGCCCCAATAAGGAGGAGCGAGTGTGCTTTGTCCCCTATCTGATAAGGGGGCTCGGATTTCCAGTACATCCGTTCCTCCGCGGGCTCCTGAAGTTCTACGGACTCCAGCTCCACCACCTCACGCCCGCCTCTGTGTTGCATATCGCGGGCTACGTAGCTCTTTGTGAGCTGTTTCTGGGCATCGAGCCCCATTTTGCATTGTGGAAGAGGCTGTTTTGCCTCGTACCCCGTTCTCACCAGGGGTCCATATATCAAGTGGGCGGCGCCGAAATATGGCGCATTGCCGGGACCGGATACCTATCCGGTACTCCCAAGAAGGCGTCCGAAGACTGGCCCTCGGAGTGGTTTTATATAGGAGACGCCCCGCTGCCAGATCCAGTCCGGATCGGCCTCCCGGAGTTTAGTGCTGCTCCTTTGAAGAAACGCCTCAGCTGGCGCCCGCGGAGCCCCCGATTGGAGGAAGACAAGAGCGTCCACTACTTGATGGGCCGGATGAGAATAATGGCTCATTCCGGCTTGACCATGATCGGAGTCATGGCGACATGCATCAAGCGAGGGGTACAGCCACTGCAGTACAGAGGCCACCCTATGTGGGATTTCAACGGGGAAGACGATGCTACCCGGCACGGCCGCAAAGGGCCGGATTCGACCGAGGATCTGGTGAAGATCCTGTCCGGCCTGTACAAGGGGGAGAAGGAGGATTTCCTTCGAAAGAACCCTTTGAATGGGTTTTCCATGATCAACCCCAGAGGATGGGTAAGTGAACACCGTGAAGGGCTCAACCCATACTTTCGAAGTTTAAGCTTCTTATATTATATCTTCGGCGCAGGATCTACGCCGGACTATGGAGGACATGGTGAGTCCTGCTCCGCAACCCGAGGATCCAGAAGGATCCCTGGGTCCGGCCTCCGAAGAGGACCCTGACATCGGGGTGGAGCTGATCGACGGGGTGTATCACCAGCTCAGTATAGACAATGCTTTGGTCGCCATTACGGCAGACTACCCCGGACTGAGTCCGGCTTCCCAGGTGACCGCGACCGAAGTCCGGACACCAGTATCTCTTTCCTGTCCATCTCTAACCTTCGCGAATGATGGCATTTTGCAGGAAGCGCCTTTACGGCAGGAAGCCGAGCCCGCGGCGGCTGACCAACAGAGGCCAGTACGAACCAGCAGGCAGAAGAGGAGCGCAATGCGGACGGAAACGTCGCCGCAAAGGTATAGCTTGTATTAGAATTTTTAGAGCCACGTTCCGAGGAAACGCCTGAGTGCTCATGATCTTTGTAGGAGAAAAAGCGCTCGCCGGACTGCGAGCGCAGGAATTGCCGACCCGACCAACACCGGCCAGGCTCCAGCGCCCGGACTGGAGGGGGAGGCAAGCGCAAGACGCGAGCCGGATCCTTCTCCAACGGAGGATACCGACAGACTGTCCGCCACCAAGTCTGAGGTGGAGAGCGCCATGAACCATAGGCGCCGCCGGACAGTATTTCAAGAAGCATGTTTTTCCCCTGAGGCATTGGATGCCTTTAACGCAGGGGACGCGCATCTCCGTGCTGCTCAAAATGGTTTTACCAGAGCCACGGAGCAGTATGTGAAAGACATACGGGTAAGGGAATTTTAATGGTTGTATATACCAGTAGCCCCCGAGACTTAAAGTAGTTATGCTAACTGATTTAAGGATCATTGACCATTGCAGGCACTTAACGAGAAGAACGCCCAGCTGTCTCGGGAGCTGCAAGATTGCAAGGCCCAACTTGAGGCCGCACTTGCTGCCGCAGGAGGAGACGAAAAGACCCCTCCTGGTAACACATTTTTATTAATAAATATAAGCGCTGTGCGGTGTGCGCGCGAGTCTAACAATGACATTGCAGGTACCGCCGGACAAGATCCGGACAGGCAGGCCCTGCTACGCCAGCTAAAGGCCGGCGAGAGTGTGCTGAACAGGGTTCAGCAGGAAAGGAACAAGCTCCAGGATGCCAACGCCAAGCTCGAAGAGGAGTTGAAAGGCGCTCAGGCCGAGCTGTCCGGCTCCGTTAAGGAGAATCAGCGGCTTCGTCGTGGCATTTATAGTAAGTGCTTGAACGAAATCTTTTGAAAAGAAGAGTTCGGCGAGGAAGTACTTTGACATGATATGTCTTGTAGGTATACTCACGGGTCGTCCTGCAGAGGAGATGCCCATATCAATGGGTGATCAACTTCCCGAACTGTTGCAGCTGCTCGAACGAGTTCGGCAGGCAATAAGCGGTGTTGTTCAGGCTTTATGGCCAGCCCTCACCCTACCCGAGGGCCTCGGGGAGCTTGCGGAGAAGCTGCAGGGAGTGCGGCAGTGCTTCCGTTTGTGGAAGATTTCGGCTTGCCGTCAAGGTGCCAGGGAGGCTTGGGCCATGGTGAAGACGCGATATAAGAAGGCGGACCCCAACCACATGGCCGAAGTTGGGCCGGTGGGGCCCGATGGGAAGGAGATCCCTGTGAGTTTAGTATACAGCCAAGTAGAGTTGGCTGCTAAATTTTCCCAACGGGACTGTAAACTAGACAGCCTGTTAGACGGGATTGAGGAGGAATACAATCAATAAATTTGACAATGTATGTTATCCTTTAAAATGACATGTGAAATGCCTTCTAGCCGGATTGTAGATCGTTTGTCTTTGCCGACCTTTTCGCTTCGACCTCGGGACCCTAGAGTCCGGAGTGTGTCCGAATACCTTTTTGGTTGAGAAACAACCGTGGTATGCATGGAGACCAGGCGTAGGGGTCATTAGTGCTTTATCAGACAAGTGCCCAACTAGTTATGTTATATTACATGGTTAGTAAGAAACATCTTCCAGGGAGAATAGTTCCGTTAAGGGTTCCTTTCGCTGGGGAGGCATGCCCTAAAGTGCATGTCCGGACTGCAAAGAAAGCAGTAAAACATCTGGGGGCAAATAGATAAATAAGCAAAAAGTCATCTTTTAAATCACCGACCGAATATTCCCTTAAGAACGCTAGCTTTCGGCTTCACCCAGTCTGAGGTACACATCCGGCTGACCCGGCAGTAACAATCGCAGAGGTGCTCCCTTTACCTCCTAGCCGAACAATCGGGAACGTAGGGGTAAGCACAGGAGCCAGGCAACCCAGCTTGGCCAAAACTTAAGTCATATCGATGCATATAATGGCGAGTAAAAGGTACATGTGGAAGCTTGACACATGTGTTGGGTATGAAACCCGCATAGTTGAGCTTCTGTAAAAGAAGCCCCCAGGAATAATGAGTGCGGATGGCACGTCATGTGTATGCAAAGAATGCAAAAATAGGCCCGGAAGGGCTTTTAAGTGAAAAAGGATAAAGAGAGAAACAAAAGACAGCGGAAGTGTAAAAGTTTGGACGGGGGAAGGGGACGAACTCTTAGTCCGGCGCTAGGCATAGAATCGTCAGAGGCGGGCTGCGTTCCATGGGTTCGGCTCGAGTCGGTTGTCCGACGCATTTCGTAGACGGTATGCTCCGCCGGTCAGTACTTGATCAATAATGAAGGGGCCTTCCCATCTGGGCTTGAGCTTGTCCTTTTTCTTGTCCGGCAGGCGTAGAACGAGTTCGCCAACGTTGTAAGTCTTGGCCCGTACTTCTCTGCTTTGATATCTTCGGGCCTGCTGCTGATAGAATGCGGAACGAGCCTTCGCGACGTCACGTTCTTCCTCCAATGTGTCCAAGCTGTCCATCCGATCAAGCTCGGCTTCTCTTTCCTCATACATGCGCACTCGAGGTGAGTCATGAATAATGTCACAGGGCAAGACTGCCTCTGCGCCGTATACCATAAAAAATGGTGTGAATCCGGTAGTACGGTTAGGCGTTGTCCGCAGCCCCCAGAGTACGGAGTCGAGCTCCTCGACCCATTGTGCATCGGATTTAGTGAGTGACCTCACTAGTCTGGGTTTAATGCCGCTCATTATTAGACCATTTGCTCTTTCCACTTGACCGTTGGTTTGAGGGTGATAGACTGACGCATAGTCGAGCTTGATGCCCATATTTTTGCACCATGACTTAACCTCGTCGGCTGTGAAGTTCGTGCCGTTGTCGGTGATTATGCTGTGTGGGACTCCGTAACGGTGTACCACCCCTGATATAAAGTCTATCACTGGTCCGGACTATGCCGTTTTGACCGGTTTGGCCTCTATCCATTTGGTGAACTTGTCCACCATGACCAATAGGTACTTTTTCTTGTGGGTTCCCCCTTTAAGGGGTCCAACCATGTCAAGCCCCCAGACCGCGAACGGCCAGGTAATGGGTATGGTTTTGAGGGCGGTGGGTGGCATATGGCTCTGATTAGCAAAGAGCTGACAACCAACGCATCGCTGGACCAAGTCCTGTGCGTCTGCCCAAGCCGTTGGCCAATAAAATCCTGTACAGAATGCCTTTCCTACGAGGGCCCGGGCTGCTGCGTGGTGTCCGCCTAGTCCGGCATGAATTTCAGCCAGGAGGTTTCGCCCTTCTTCTTCGGAGATACACCTTTGAAGGACTCCGGTGGTACTTTTCTTATAAAGTTCTCCCTCGTGGACCTTGTAGGCCTTCGATCGCCGGACTATGCAGCGGGCCTCATTTTGGTCTTCGGGAAGTTCCTGCCTAAGTAAGTAGGCTAGGAAGGGTTCTGTCCACGCGGCAATGACTGCCATTATGACGTGGGCGGAGGGTGTTATGTCATCTGCCGAATCACCGGTTGGTGCGGTTTTCTCCGGTTTATTGCTACCGGACTCCTCTTCCCATAGTACGGATGGCTTGAAGAGCCGTTCCTGGAAGATATTTGGAGGGATAGCATCACGTTTCACACCGATGCGTGCCAGGACGTCGACCGCTTGGTTATTATCTCGGGCTATGTGATGGAATTCGAGTCCTTCAAACCGGGCTGACATTTTTAAGACAGCGTTGCGATATGCTGCCATTTTCGGATCCTTGGCGTCGAAGTCTCCGTTTATTTGGGATATTGCAAGGTTTGAATCCCCGCGCACCTCTAGTCGTTGAATGCCCATGGAGACCGCCATCCGGAGACCATGTAACAGGGCCTCGTATTCGGCTGCGTTGTTGGAGTCCGTGTGCATTATTTGAAGTACATACTGGACTGTATCGTCGGTGGGGGACGTTAGTACGACGCCAGCCCCCAGTCCGGCCAACATTTTGGAGCCGTCGAAATGCATAGTCCAATTGGAGTATGCGCCGTACTCTTTAGGGAGTTCGGCTTCAGTCCATTCGGCGACGAAATCAGCCAAAACTTGTGACTTTATAGCTCGTCGAGGTTTGTAAGTGATGTCGAATGGTAAGAGCTCAATGGCCCATTTTGCTATCCTGCCCGTTGCGTCGCGTTTGTTTATAATGTCATTGAGTGGTACTTCAGAGGCCACTGTTATCGAGCACTCTTGAAAGTAGTGCCGAAGCTTTCGAGACGCCATGAACACCGCATATGCTATCTTTTGATAGTGCGGGTAGCGGGATTTGTAGGGGGTTAACACAGTGGATACATAATACACTGGTTTTTGAAGAGGGAATTTATGCCCTTCTGTCGCTCGTTCGACGACGAGGACTGCGCTTACAACTTGATGTGTTGCTGCGATGTATAACAACATTGGTTCGCCCAGAGTGGGCGCAGCCAGGACCAGATTTGTTGCCAGTATGGCCTTTATTTCTTCGAGTCCGACAGTGGCAGCATCCGTCCACTCGAAGTGTTCGGTGCGCCTTAGGAGGCGATAGAGGGGCAACGCCTTTTCTCCTAAATGGGAGATAAAGCGGCTTAAAGCTGCCACGCATCCTGTTAATTTTTGTATTTGCTTGAGGTCTTTTGGAATATCCAACTGTGATAGAGCTCGGATTTTGGCCGGATTTGCTTCAATTCCTCTACCGGATACGATGAAGCCCAGCAGCTTTCCGGCTGGTACGCCGAAAACGCATTTTTCCGGATTCAGCTTGATGTCATATGCTCTGAGGTTGTCGAATGTGAGCCTCAAATCGTCTACTAAAGTTTCGACATGTTTTGTTTTGACGACTACGTCGTCTACGTATGCCTCGACTGTTTTGCCGATCTGGGTGGCCAGACATGTTTGAATCATGCGCTGATATGTTGCACCGGCGTTTTTGAGTCCGAAGGGCAACGTGTTGAAGCAGAATGGTCCATATGGAGTGATAAATGCCGTTGCGGCTTGATCTGCTTCCGCCATCTTGATTTGATGATAGCCAGAGTATGCGTCCAGGAAGCACAACGAATCGTGCCCTGCTGTGGCATCGATAATTTGATCGATGCGGGGGAGAGGGAAGGGATCCTTTGGGCAGGCTTTATTGAGGTCTTTAAAATCGACACAGAGGCGCCAGGATTTATCCTTCTTTGGTACCATCACCAAATTTGCTAGCCAGTCCGGATGTTGATATCTCTAATGAATTCGGCTTCCAATAGTTTGGCTAGCTCTTCTCCCATTGCCTGTCTTTTGGGCTCGGAAAATCGTCGAAGAGCCTGTTTGACTGGCTTAAATCCTTTTAGGATGTTTAGGCTGTGTTCTGCCAACCTGCGAGGGATTCCGGGCATGTCCGAAGGATGCCAGGCGAAGATGTCCCAATTTTACCGAAGGAATTCGCGCAGTGCGGCGTCAACTTCGGGGTTCAACTGTGCCCCGATGGAGGCCGTCTTTGTTGGGTCCGTTGGATGGACCTGGAATTTTATTATCTCATCTGCTGGTTTGAAGGAGGTGGACTTGGATCTTTTATCAAGTATCACATCGTCCCTGTTCACCGTAGAGCGCAGCGCGGTGAGTTCCTCTGCCGCTAAGGCTTCGGATAGTGCCTCGAGGGCTAGTGCGGCTGTCTTGTTTTCGGCGCGGAGTGCTATGTCCGGATCACTAGCGAGAGTAATTATTCCGCTGGGCCCAGGCATTTTGAGCTTCATGTACCCGTAATGAGGTATTGCTTGAAAAATTGTGAATGCCTCTCGTCCTAATATGGCGTGATAGCCACTGCTGAACGGGGCCACCTGGAACGTGACTTCTTCGGATCTGTAATTGTCCGGAGAACAGAACACCACATCGAGTGTGATTTTTCCGGTGCAGCGCGCTTCCCGGCTAGGGATTATTCCTCTAAAGGTTGTGCTGCTTCACTCAATACGGCTCCAATCGATTTCCATTTTTCGCAGAGTTTCCTCATAAATGAGGTTTAGTCCGCTGCCGCCATCCATGAGGACTTTTGTCAGTCGAAAGCCGTCCACTATGGGACTAAGTACCAGTGCGGCTGGGGCTCTGGTTGTTCGGAATGTGGGCTCGTCGCTGGCGTTGAAGGTAATAGCTGTGTCGCTCCATGGATTTGCTGTTGCTACTTGGTAGACTTCGGTGAGTTCGCGGATTGTTCGTTTTCGCATATTATTTGATGCGAAAGTCTCGAAGACTGTTGATACCGTGCTGGTATTGTTGGAGTGGTTTCCCGGAGCTAGAAGCTCTTCGCCACTTTTGGCCACCTGCCGTAATATCCAACATGCTCGAAGGCTATGTGTTGGAATGGCTCCCTCTGTATAATGAAGTTTACAGGGTCCATTGAGCCATCCGTCCAGTACGGTTCCGTTTCCCTTACTGGGTTTTTGTTTTTTCGTTTTTGCATCTGGGGCCTGAGTGTAAGGCGCCCTTTTACTGCGGACTGGGTTTGGGGCCGGATTGTCCCAAAATTGATTTTCGGTTTTCCGGAAACTCTCCATCGCACAGTACTTTCGCACAATGGATGCCAGATCGGTGAAGCGCGTAATTTTGCGGCGATCAATGGCGTTTAGTATTCCCTTGTCCGTGCAGTTATTGCAGAAGATTGATATTGCGTTTTCTTCTCGGCAGTCCTTTATCCTGTCCATAACCAGGAGGAATCTGGCCCAGTAGTGATGTACTGTTTCAGTAGGCTCTTGCCGTATTAGAGATAGATCGCATATGTCTGGGCGGGTGGGTGGAATAAAATCCGGATCCCTGCCCATCTGGAGGCTCAAAGGCCAAGGAGTTTCCGAATTCGGAAGTTTGGTTTGCTGGTGACAATCCAGCGAGTCCGGGGCGATGCATGATTTTAAGCCCAATGCTCGATCGAAGTCCGTCCCCCCGCGGGAATCCGGCATGGAGGGCTCGGGAATCCGGACATGAATTGTCTTCAACACTGGCAAAGAGTTGCCGTATTGCTCTTCCACCACTGCAACGTGGTGGGTGGCCTGGGGAGAGTTAATCTCCCTCAGATCGGTTTTAAGCCCAATCTGGTTGTAGTCTGTAGGGACTCCCAGGGCAGCGATGCGATCCAAGAGCTCGTTAACAGACGAGAGCTCTATTGGATCTAACTGTTCGGCAGCTTTAGGGCTGACATGAAGATTGCTTCCGACGACTTGAGAAGTCATTGCCGAAGCGGCGGCCGGACAGGCGGTCATGAGAAAACCACCAAGCCGGATAGTTTGGCCGGCGGCCAGGGCCTCTCCGGCGAAAACACCGTCTTTGAAGACGGGTGGAGGCATCCGCTCTATCGGCGACGACACAGAGGAACTCTCAATGAAAGCACCAATGTCGGTGTCAAAACCGGCGGATCTCGGGTAGGGGGTCCCGAACTGTGCATCTAGGCGGATGGTAACAGGAGACGAGGGACACAATGTTTTTATCCAGGTTCGGGCCCTCTCGATGGAGGTAAAACCCTACGTCCTGCTTGATTAATATTGATGATATGGGTAGTACAAGAGTAGATCTACCACGAGATCAAGGAGGCTAAACCCTAGAAGCTAGCCTATGGTATGATTGTTGAGATGTATGTTGTCCTACGGACTAAAGCCTTCCGGTTTATATAGACATCGGAGAGGGCTAGGGTTACACAGAGTCGGTTACAATGGTAGGAGATCTACATATCCGTATCGCCAAGCTTGCCTTCCACGCCAAGGAAAGTACCATCCGGACACGAGCCGGAGTCTTCAATCTTGTATCTTCGTAGTCTAGGAGTCCGGTGGATATTGATAGTCCGGCTGTCCGGACACCCCCTAGTCCAGGACTCCCTCACACTTCTTCGGCCACTGCTGCGAAAACCATATCTTTCGTGGGTATGCACCTGCGGGCATAAAAACTTGTGGTGCGAACTTCCATATTTTTCAAGGTAACTTCTCTGGTCGCACAGCTGATACAGACTTGATACCGAGTTAACCAATTCATGCCCAGAATGATGTCCAATTTGTTGGAATCGATGATTATCAACGAGGTTGGAAACTTGACGCCCTTGATGTCGATTTCCAAATTTCGGCAGACGAGATTGCTTTTGAGTAGGGATCCCAGGGATTGTACCAGCATGTGCTTTCCCAAAATCGAACAAGGAAAATTGTTTTGGGAATCAAAACTCCGTGATATAAAAGAGTGGGAAGCCCCAGAGTTAAATAAAATTACGGCGGGTATGTCATTAACAAGAAACATACCAATGACAACTTCCGGGTCCTCTTGAGCTTCGTCTACAGAGATGTGATGAATTTGCCCCTGAATCATATCTGGGGCGGGATACGGATCCATGTAGTTGACTTGCGGTTGGAATGGAGCTACTTGCTTGCTGTTCTTGGGACACTGCCTGGCGTAATGTCCGGTTTGACCACAACTGAAACATGTATTGTTGCGCTGACAGTCTTCACGCACCAGGCTGGTCACGACATTCTTGACTTGTGTGGTAGTCTTGTTGACATTCTGCTGCCAATTTGGTTTGTATTCCACCTGGTTCTGTTGCCAAGTACGAGCCTTTTGCACTGGTTGCATATCCTTCTTTGGCTCGAATTTGCACTTGTGGTCATTAGCAGCCGTCTTGTGGTTGTGTAGGAGCTTGTGTTCCCTTTCGGTGATGAGGGCCTTGTTCACCAGTGTTAGGAAGTCTGGGAAATCAAACATGCTGAGGGTGCACCTGAGATGTTGATTCAGGCCTCCAAGGAACCGGTCAATCTTCCGCTCTTCTCTGGCCACATCGCGGAGAGAATAGCGGGCCAAATGGTTGAACTTGTTCAGGTACTCGTTGACGGTCATGCTGCCTTGAGTGAGAGCGAGGAATTCGCGCTGCTTGATTTTCATAACTCCGGTGGGAGTATGATTCTTGCGCAATTGTTCCTTGAATTTATCCCAAGTAATTTCCTTGTCTGCAGGCCATATTGCCTTGGCATTATCCCACCATATGGCGGAAGCTCCTTCAAGAGAATGCGTTGCGAAGGGAACCTTGTCTCCTTCTTCAATGCGGGCAATCTCTAGCTTCCTTTCCATAGTCCTTAGCCAGTCGACGGCGTCCAAAGGATCAGTAGCGTGGCTGAAACTGGGAGGCTTGGTTCGCTGAAAGTCTGACAGTTTGGAGTGATGTTCATTCTGGTTTCCATTCTTTCCAACCATAACTTGTAAACTCTTCAGGATTTCCAACAGGTCATTGCTTCTTCTTTCTTCAAAAAATCTCATGATCTGATCGGTGGATGGCGGATGTGGCGGTGGCGGCGGAGGTGGCTGGTACGGCTCGGGGGAATGTCCCGCCTGTCTTGTGGAACGACGAACAGGGACATCCTCACAAGCTTGGCTGCTACTGCCTCCACGCGTCATCCTATTTTTCGTTTTCCCAATACATAGCAACCATGATGAGAAAATTCCAAAATGGGGGGAAAAGCCAATGACACATCCCGGAAGAAACAACGAATGAAAACCAAGGCGAATAAGAAGTGCCAACATAATTATACATAGTCCCAACATGAAAGTAACATCACAGCGGGTCTACTACCCTCGTACATGAAATTACGCATCATGACAAGTGCGGTTACAGCCATACATCATGCTCATGACTACCGCGATACTCTAACGGTCTACTGCTCGGTTGGTGCTACTGCAGGCTCGTCTCCTGAGTCGGACCCTAATCCTAAACTGATAGCAGAGACCTCCGGGCCAAGAGGAACGCGACGACGCTGCCTCGAGGGCTCTTCCTCAAGGGCAGGCGGGGGATTGGATCTAAGCATAGGAGCAGCAGGAGTAGCGACAAGGGAAGACCATGCAGCAGGAGCGCCGCGAGGGTTCACTCTCAGAGGGTTAACGGTACCCTGCGAGGTCGTCGGTGGAACTGGGGTGGGAAGAACCGGAGCAGAAGTGTAGATAACAGTGGGAAGAGGGTTCCTTACCCGAGCAGCTACGAGAGCGGTGCAAGCACGTGAAATATCCCGAGCTAACTCGCAATTCAGAAGATAACTAGCTGTGATGTAGCGAGAAAGGAGGCTAGTGGGACGATCGCATGCCGGATTAATCAAAGGAAAAAGGACACTCCCATTCTCGTGCAGAGATGGGTAGTAGAAAAGAACAGGGTGGGTGTGCATGCGGACTTCATTGTAGCGCAAGTCTACAAGAGCCTCGAGAGCAGAAAACTGAATCGCCTGGGATGGCGTAGAAGCAAGACCACCCTTAGCCGAATGAGTGTAAGCGCCAGTAGGTAAACTATGGTGTAGAGTGACCTCAGCATAATACTCATACATGCACCGACCAGATGCTCGCGATACACCCGATACTCTGGATCAGCACTCTCTGGGTAGAGTTGTCACCACACATTCTGAAGCAGACGCGACAATGTGTACAGAGCTGGCTCAGGATGGTACAAAATCGGTACTGGTGCCATCTACACACAAATCATTCGGTTAGTAATAATAAATAAACATGCATGCAATGCAACGATCGGCACTGAAACGAAGCTATCTACCATTTCACTAGCGCACTAACGGTCTAGCGTGTCCTACAATCAGCACGGCTCTGATACCAAGCGTTATAGCACCCCGACTCAGAGCAACCGGTTTACCTTGCATTGCCAGCCCAGAGATCAAGTCTTCTGGCAATACACAACAACATGGTACAGAAACAACCGCTTTATTGATGCTAGCGGATTACAATATAGGTCTGATATTACATCGAGATTCGAGGCCGAGCGGCACACACGGTGCTGCTGGACGGTATGTACATTATTTAATGAACATGACTGGGCCTCAATTGCAAGAGCTACGCAGCAGCGGAAGGACGACGTAGAGGAACTCCATAGCACAGGGACACCAACGTGAACATGGCCTAGACACGAGATGCGCTCTGATGCAAACTGACTTGCCTGAAAGCTGTTTTAACATGCCAGGTCTGTACATTGAATGTATTTGCAAGCTCACAACAAACATAAGCACGATGACAAACAATATCATGATATTTAATCAAATTAATTCAATGCAAAACTACTACTACCAAAACAAACATTTCATGCAATGAGTCCCACAGACTCGCTTACCAGACGGTTACCTCGTAACCAACGATGACCATACCCGAGTCACAACTGAAACCAATCACTCATGAAAACCTCAAGTGTTCATGCTTTCATCACGAACCAATGCATCACATCACTTACTTAGTTTTCAAGATAATTAGAAAAGTTGATCCATGGTGTGACTTACTTCCGAGCTTGCCCATAACCGAGGACGCGGCTATCGATAGATTAATTACACTCTGCAGAGGTAGCGCACTTTACCACTACGAAATACTGGCCTCGCACTCCCATACGTGCGGACCAAAGCATTCCAACGAAACCCTCCCTTTGTCATGCACTCTCCCCGGCCACTCCGACCAACTCCCTCTCAGGGCTAGGTCTTGGGTGGCCCCGTGTGTACCAAGGACACCAACGACCAGCGTCATGGCAAAAACGGTCCTAAACGGGGACAAGGTACCATAAAAACAAAATGAGCACACAAGGTTATGTCTGCCTACCGGGCCAGGGTATGCATGCCCATAACCTTCCCTCGCGGGAGGCACCGATGAGAGCCACAACAAAGGACCGAATCAAGACCTTCCCATAAGGTAAATGTGGTCACACTGAATTAAAAACCCGATTTAGTGGCACCATGATGTGATCAACATCATATTCACGTTGAACTTAATCAAGTTTAGCTTTGCTAAAAACTTTTTATCATTAACATGATATAATCAAAATAATCATGCAACTACTCGTCATGCAGAACTAACAACTCATATTCATGGATCAAACTTAACAACACATGCATCTTGCAATATTAAGAATCAAACTTCTCTGGTTATAACTCATTTTTATAACCAAGTAATATTTTTATTAGTTAATTATTTAAATAAAACCATTACTAGCAAAATAACTATCATTAATTTCGATAGTAATTTTCATAGTGCAAAATATTACTCTACTTAGCCAAACAAGTTCATGCATTCAACCAGAAGCTAAAGCAAGCTTATCAAGGATGGTAAAGTAACTAGAAGCTAACCAAAGTTATTTATCAAATTTTAAATGCAAATAATAGCTCATATTCAAGTAGAAAATCATAGATATTGAAATAACACCATCCAAATGCTGGTGTGGCTTGCCTTAGTGTAGAGGTGGATCACACCCCTCTTGGTTGACTTCAAGACAAGCTTCTCCTTCTAAAAATTAAACCACAAAAAGAATGAACAAAACACATTCTAAAAATCACCAAAAATTCTAGGCAGCAAGGAAAAATCCACCTTCTGGTGTGCTGCTAGAGTTTTCTGTAACAAAGACAATGCAAAAAGAATCAAATCATTTGGACTTGTGGTTTAGAAAGGTGGTGGTCAACGTTTGGTCAAATTTCTGAATAAATTTGAACTAAATAGAAAATCCTAGGGGGGGGGGGTGACGTCGAAGGCATATAGCGGCAATACGCCTCCACTCATACCGCTTCGGGCGCGAGTGGTGAGGCCGACGGTGGGCCCCGTACGTCAGGACTGAGAAAGAGAGAGCGAGATCAGAGGGAGGCGGGGCTTCGCCGGAGCTCACGCCGGTGACGAGGGGGGTTGGGGGCTAAACGAAAGGGATAGATTTGAAGCAGGCCTCGAGGCACACCTGCCCGTACCCGTGGCTTGGCGAGAGGTGGCTGGAGCTGGTCGCAGTCGAGCTCACAAGCTTTGGTGGTGGAGAGGATTCGCCGAAGAGGAAGGGGACGACGGCTAGAGGCGGTTGTCAGTGTCAAAACCGGCGGATCTCGGGTAGGGGGTCCCGAATTGTGCGTCTAAGGCTAATGGTAATAGGAGGTAGGGGACACAATATTTTACCCAGGTTTGGGCCCTCTCGATGGAGGTAATATCCTACTTCCTGCTTGATTGATCTTGATGATATGAGTATTACAAGAGGTGATCTACCACGAGATCGAAGAGGCTAAACCCTAGAACCTAGCCTATGATTATGATTGTTGTTGTCCTACGGACTAAACCCTCCGGTTTATATAGACACCGGAGGGGGCTAGGGTTACACAGAGTCGGTTACAGAGAAGAAGATCTACCTATCCGAATTGCCAAGCTTGCCTTCCACGCAAAGGAGAGTCCCATCCGGACACGGGACGAAGTCTTCAATCTTGTATCTTCATAGTCCAACAGTCAGGCCAAAGTATATAGTCCAGCTATCCGAGGACCCCTTAATCCTGGACTCCCTCAGTAGCCCCTGAACCAGGCTTCAATGACGATGAGTCCGGCATGCAGATTGTCTTCGGCATTGCAAGGCGGGTTCTTCCCCAAATTCTCTAGAGTATTGTTGTAACGAGCAGTGTCCGGCTCCTCATCAATGTCGCGCTCCTCGGCTTCTGTGCTTTAATAATGGCTGTCTCCACATGCCGAGCGAATGTGAGAAGCCGAGGCGTTTTTACATTTGCCACCCCGACCATGCGAGTAAATCGTCTATTTAAAGATACGGGAATCATAAGATCCAAATCACACGATCTCCTCCCAGCGAGTATTCTTCAGAGCGCGCCCGGAAAAATCCATACCACCATGGCCGGTCGTCGCGGTTCCTCCTCTCGCTCCCGTAGAACTAGGCCAGGTGATTGGGAGAAATGTTTTGTCCCCCGCAGTCAACTAGTAGAGTTGCAGACCAAGGGGTTTCTCCTGCCTGCGTACATGGTCCCCGTCCGAGCTGGACTCGCCACTTATAATGGCGGGGAGCAAGCGGAGAGCTCTCCGAAACCGTCCAAGGGAGAGTGAGTATGCTTTGTCCCCTATTTGCTGAGGGGACTCGGATTTCCAATCCATCCTTTCCTCCGTGGGATCCTGGAGTTCTACGGCCTCCAGCTGCATAACTTTACCCCAGCCTCCATACTGCATATCACAGGCTACGTTGCCTTCTGCGAGCTATTTCTGGGTTGCCAAGCTCATTTCGAGCTGTGGAAGTGGCTATTCTGCCTCGTACCCCGCACTCAGGAGGGGTCGGTATATCAAGTGGGCGGAGCCGCAATATGGCGCATCGCCGGGACCGGATACCTATCCATTACCCCGAAGAAGACATCCGAAGACTGGCCTTCGGAGTGGTTCTACATGGAGGATGTCCCTCTTCCGGACCCTATTCGGAAAGGCCTTCTCGAGTTTGTAAATTCCCCATTGAAGAAACGCCACAGCTGGCGCCCCAGGAGCCCCTAGGATGAAGATAACAGAGAGATCCTTTTCCTGATGGACAGGATAAATACGCTGGCCAAATCAGGACTGACAATAATTGAGGTTATGTCCATATGTATAATGCGGGGAGTGCAACCACTTCAATATCGGGGAAAAGCCATGTGGCACTTCAATGGAGAAGACGATGCCACCCGCTGCAGCCGTAAAGGTCCGGACTCTCCCGCCGCTCTGGCAAAGATACTGTCCGATTTGTACAAAGGATAAGAGGAGGAGTTCATCCATATCAATCCATGGGATGGATTCTCCATGTACAACCCCCAAGCTGGGTGAGTCGCTATCTTTTATTCCAGTCTTTCCCACATTTTTAGCACAAATGTTTACTTCGTCAATTCATAGCAGGAACTGCGAAGAGCTATGAGGGATGTTCACAACCCATCTCCACAGCCAGAGGACCCCAACCGGGCCCTCGACCCCGGACTCAAAGAAGATCCGGACACTTTTGTGGAGCTCGTTGATAGGACATTTTATCAGTTAAGCTGCGATGGTGTGTTGGTGGCCATCATAGTTGATTATCCTGGCCTACTCCCTGTATCCCATGTAAGTAAAGCCAGAGTCCCAACTTCAAAACTCGATTCCCTATTTACACCTTGCCCACCCGACATGTCGGTGTACAAAAGTAGGGGTTCTCCTTTTGACCCCTTTACTTGTGCACGGGCAGTCAGAGCCACGCGCCGCGGCTAGGCATAGCAGGGCGAAGGAGGGAAGCCGGAGAGAAGTCGAAGGCTCAAGACAAACAAGGCGACATCAAGGACCAAGGCCACAAAGTGCAGACGGGCGAAGCAGGTTGCCCCGGCAGGACCCTTGCCGGGGGCAGCCTCCGCAGCCCCGGCAAGCCCCTTGCCGGGGCAGCCCGCCCACACCAATGGAGCGGGCCACCCTCGAGCCACGGTCTCCAACGCCAGCAAAAATGTTGGACCAAGGTTCGGGAGGCACCTCCATGGTGGCATGCAGATCTTTGAGAAGACATAGAATGCTCAAGATCAGATAAGGATTGGAAAGTAACAATCCTCACCAAGATCCTTACCAAAGGAACTGTCAGGACCCCGACTCAAAGGCACACCGATCTAGCATGTCACACCACATATCACTTTGTGGCCTCACACACGGTATTCCCATGGGTGTCACCTTACCAGGCCCGGGACCGTTTGCGCCTTTTGGCACACGTATATGATAGTGTCGCTAGCATCCATATGACAAGGAGCCCGGGCTGACATGGCTAGTCGTGAACCCAAAGTGGCACTTACTTACAGGGACATGCATACATGACCCAGCAAGGAACCTGTCGGTCATCAGCGAGTGAATCCGGGCTGTAGCAACTGGGCTAGCAGGACTCCGGTAAACCGGGCTGTAGCAGGCTAACAGGACTCCGGTAGACACCGCGTGACATTTCCCCGTAGGGACAGACACAGGAACGAAGAAGGACACATGCCGGCCAACCCAAGTGTCCCGGAGCAGTAGCAAGCTACCACGGCTCAGTGGAAGTACAAGGAGACATTTCCCGGTAAGAGAGGCTACCAAGGATAAACAACTAGATAGTCAGATCCCACACATACCAAGCATTTCAATAACATACACACAATATGCTTGATATGTGCAAATACAACATGGCATCAAAACATGACTCTACAACTCAAGTATTTTATTCAATAGGCTCTGAGGAGCGAGATAATACAAGCATGGGTCTCATGACCCAACACCCAGAGCATACAAGTCAAAGCACAAGCGGAAGCTTAACATGTTTGAGTACAGACATCTACAAATGAAAAAGGCTGAGAAGCCTGACTATCTACCAGATCCTGCCGAGGGCACAAGATCGTAGCTGAGGTAACAAGCTAAACGTCGAAATTCACGCGGAACCACTAGTGAGACAGAAGTCTCTCTGCAAAAACATAAAATAGGCAAACATGAGTACAAATGTACCCAGCAAGACTTACATCAGATCTAACTACATATGCATCATTATCAACAAAGGGGATGGTGGGGTTTAACTGCAGCAAGCCAGCTTTGACTCAGTGGCTATCCTGTACTACGGCTGCGAGTAACTCTTTTGAGGTGGCGCACACGAGTCCACAAACTCACCATATCAATACACCACTATGGATCCGCTCCCGTCTCCCTACGAGAACGCCATCCATAGCACTCACGCTTATCTTGCGCATTTTCGTGTATCCACTTTCACTTCTCTATGAACTGTATAGGCAACCCAGAAGTCCTTTACCGCGGACACGACTATTCGAATAGATAATGTTAACCCTGCAGGGGTGTACTTCTTCACACACCCTCTCACCACTTATCGCTGTTTACACGACATGTACTCGGCAACCTTCAAGCGGAAGCCCAGCGAGGGTGTCGGCCACGACCTGACTAACCACACAAGTCTCTCGTCCAGGTTTATTGCCTATTCGGGTTCCATTCGCAAGGAGATCCGGCCGGGGTGTCGCTCACGGCCCCAAACGATGTGTGCAGGGTTCCCAAGCCCACCATCCGGGTGCCACTTGGTACACCGGGCCACTGTGCCTAGTCTGTCCCAAGCCCACCTGTACCGGGGCCCACTTGGTAGACTACTAGCACTACCTACAAACACCAGAAACTAGTTGCAACTCCTGGACAGAGATCAGGCTGATTAATAAGTCGAGAGGGGCCAAGTTACCGGAACCCAATGTGTGGTAGTAGCTGTTCATGGATCACAAACACAGAACTCAGTTCCTGAGGACAGTTTCAATGAGACAACCCACCATGTACTCCTACATGGCCTCTCACCGCTACCTTTACCAAATCGTGTTCACACACTTAGCTCTCAATAGTTGGACATGTTCACAACTTTCCAATTCATCCCTGATGAATCAGACCTGACACAACTCTAAGCAATAGCAGGCATGACAAACAAGCATGAATGAGTAGGCACATCAGGGCTCAAACAACTCCTACTCATGCTAGTGGGTTTCATCTATTTACTGTGGCAATGACAGGTCATGCAGAGGAAAGGGGTTCAACTACCACAGCATGTAACAGTTGAATCGTTGTTGTCCTAATGCAGTAAAAGAGAGCAGGAGCGAGAGAGTGGGATTGTATCAGAATGAACAAGGGGGTTTTGCTTGTCTGGCACTTCTGAAGATGATATAGCTCTTCACCGTTGTCATCGAACTCATCGTCGAAACCACATCTACTAAGAGAGGACAAACACCGGTAAACAAGGAAGAACACAATCAATGCAATGCAACAATATGATGCATGATCATGACATGCAATATGCTGTGATTTGTACTAATGCATCTAGCAACAATTTAAATGAGGTCCATATGAACCAAGGGTTCATATGCAAACTCCATAAGGGGTATTTAAAATGCCATTATCATGTTTTCACTTCTACAGGGGGTATAAGTTGGTTGAAGATGCATGAAAGTAGAATAAATGGATAGATTGGATTTTTCTGATAATTTTTCATATATAAAACTTTTCATTTGGAGTTACGGTTGAATTACTATGAATTTTTGAAGTTTAAATCATTTTCTGGATTTTCCTGGATTATTTAGAATTAAAAAAAATCCAGTAAATGATTTAACGCGTCAGCATAATGTCAGTGAGTCAATGGGGCATGGTCCAGGTCAAACTGACCAGTGGGGTCCACTAGTTAGTGAGCCAGTGCTGGTTAGTGTCGCTGACAGGTGGGGTCGGGTCAATAGCCACGTCAGCAAGTTAGCATTGACGTGTGGGGCCGGTCAACAAGTGACGTGGCCAGGTCAAACTGACCTGTGGGGCCTGTGGTGTTAGTTTAGTCTAAACAGGAGCTAAGCAGGGTTAATTGGGCCGTGGGGCCCATCAGTCAGTGACAGAGGAGGGTGGTTAGCCCCGTAATTAGTGTTAATGATGATGCCACGTCAGCTTCGTCGGAGTTCCGCCGGCGACCTAAACCGACGACGGAGACGCTGCAGGAAGGTGCTATAGGAGACGGTTTTGAGCACGGTTTGCAGCTATGGGTTGCTGGCAGTGCGCCGCAACCAATGGTGCCGTCAGTTAGTCGTGGGGTGGCCAGATACGTTGACAACATCGAGTTCCGTGGCGGCCGGAGTTCAGACCTTGACGAAAACAACGATATGGGGCGTCTCTGGGCGAGATGGTGGTGTCTGCGGGTTCCTGGGGGCGCGGTGAGGATGAAAACGTGGTCATGCGCGACGTGTGTGGGCTCTAGCCACGGCGGTGACATGGCCGGTGGCGAGCAAGCTTTCGGCCTCGACGACACTAGTGCTAGAGGGCGTGCGGGGCGACGGGAAAAGAGGCGAATGGCAGAGGAGCTCATAGAGGACTTGTAGAGAAGCCCAGCGGGGTTGGGGAAGCGTCTGAGGCGGCAAATCGACGGGCGGCGATCGTCGGGGCAGAGCATGATGATGAGCTCGATGGCGACGTTTCAAGCATCCCGCGTGCGCGTGCTTCGTCTTGGTGATCCACGGCGTCGAGGCGAGCCCATTGGACAAAACAGAGGGGCGAGGGGAGCTTGGTGGACGCGGTGGCAGTGAACGGCGGCGACGGACTCCGCTCAGTGCGTGAGGGAGAGAGATCCAGGGGAGGGAATAAGCACGAGGAGCAGGGGGGCTGCGTGGCATCTCTAGGCGCTCGGTCGAGGGCGGGGGAGGAAGCAGGAGGTTGCGTCCGGTGCGCGCGTGGGGGACACGCCTCTGCCTTCTGGCAGAGGTGGGAGATGACTGGCAGTTGCCAGTGGGCTGGGCCGGCTGGAGGAGCTGGGCCTCGTGGGCTGCTAGGTAAGTCAGGTGGGTCTCTCTCTCTCTCTTCTTTTATGTGTTTCTGTTTTCTAATATTATGTAACTTTAGGGCTTTATTAAAAATACCAAAACAATCTCAAAATTCATGAAACTGCTCAAGGCTACTGTTTGGAATAATTCCAACAGTAAACATTTTGGTTCATGAATACTTGGTACATTTAAAATATTATATAGCATTTAAATGCCCAAATGCAAATAGCATATGATTTAATTCAGTGATCCAAGTTGTCCTAGACAAATGTGCAATATTTTTTTGGCAGAGGTTCAAGACCAATCAAAAAATGATGAACATTTTGTGAAGGCCATTTTGGGTTCATTGAAAATATTTTTATTTGAACCTATTTGAATTCTTTTTGATGCTAGGGTTTGGTCAATCCCCATTTCAACTTAAATAGAATTTAAACATGATGCAACAAGATGCAAAACACCAGGCAACACCAGAAGCTAGGGATGTGACAACTCACCCCTACTAAAGAAGAATCTCGTCCCGAGATTCAAGACGTGAGGTAAGAAGACAGAGGAACACAAAGCTAACACAAACTTCTTGATCCAGGTTGCACCTCCTAAGAACGTTGATTGTCACCATCTTTGTCTCGTCATCTTGCTTTGAGAACTCCAGCCAACATGACAACAAGAGGAAAAAGGAAACTCTAGAGGGATCGATCTTCTCGGAGAACGAATGACTCATGATCAACTCAGGAAATGAGACATAGCAACATCTCTCAAGCTGAGACATGAAGCACACATCTAGAGGGAGGGAGTGAAACAGATGACGGAGGTTCACAGGGTAGACAACAATTTCACGCTTAAGAAGGTGGTGAACGGTTGTCAACATAGTGAGGAGTTGAGTTGCCATGATACCATAACGAAACATCTTAGAGAAGGCGACTCGTAGATATATCCCCCTTAAGTGGCAAAAAGAATTACCTTTGATTCAGAGATCATTGAGACTCTTTATACCAGCCTAAGGCAAATCACAATTGATCATTTGAAGGAGTCCGAAAGAATGACATTCTCGGGCCATAATGGATGATGTGGACTACCTTGTTGAAGACAACGCAACGGATGATTTTTGATTATCATCAGAAATGGATGGAACCCATGGTGGGACGACACAATGGCGGTGCAAGCTGGGAACAAAATGCAAATGCTCGGAATGATTCTAGTAACTGGGGAGAAATCCAACAGTAGAGAGTGAATCCACTATTTGAAAAGTTATGGCATAATTGAAGAAAACTAAGAGCGAGTCCTAGTTACTACCAACGATAAAACCTAGTGCTTGCGCGTGCTCTCAAGAACTTGAGCATTTCCATCTTCATCAAAGTATTACAAACATCCGTGTCAAGGATCCTGGCAACCCAGCATACTACCATGATGAATAGCAATGGATGATGCAGATGCAAAGGAAGATAACACCTTCTCAGATTTCACCTTAGCGAGGACAAGGAATCAAATCTGGATGATTGACCGAGAGACATTTAGCACTCTGCTTCTAATGTTCTCCTTGATGTGCTAGTGTAATCCATACATAAATATGGTTTGATATCTGGAACATCAAGTTAAAGATCGGACTTCGGGAACACAAAAATCCATAAGGAACAACTAGGGAGTAAATCCTATGAAATCCTTATGGGGAGGTGGCCAACTTCCTCAAACAAGATACTACAATAATAGGTCTTCCGGTTGGGTGTGTTGGCCACGACATCCACTTTACCGGTTACGGTGAGACCAGTATTATAGTTCTTGGGAAACGTTCCAACCGTCACATCTGCCTGAGATTCAGATCTGGTTGGTGTCAGAATAATCCAGACTCATTGAGTCTAGAAAGAAAAGTTAAAGTTTGCAAGACAAATCGATGAGATGACGTTGCGAGATTCTCGGGGAAGGAACTACGGTAGTAAGCTCCAAAACATGAGCTGGTTCTGCTACAAGCATGTGAACACGCTGTCTCAGACAAGCATGACCACGTAGTAGTCTTATAATAAAACACTACCGAGTTCAGGTGGGGAACCATCAACAATGATATTGAAGTCTTGTGCATTACCATGGATTAGCAATTAACTTCTTTTCCTAGAACAAATCAATTAGTGGCTTGGTGTGCTAGGAATGCATATAGAATGAAGGTTGCAAGTCTCCAGACCACAGAATACTTCGCACATATGTATGACTGACTTGGGATGATTCTAGAGGAAGCAAAAACAAACTTTCTCGAGTTCACGGCGGCAACTTGCACCAAATGCACATGAATTAGAGGAAGTCACTTCTTTCATCCGAACATCTACTTCATGCGCGGGACATGAAGACACTGCTTACAAAAGTTTCCAACACTAGCTTGATGTTCAACATGAATCATGGAGGAGACAAAATGCTGCTGATGGGCTCAACAGCAACTCATCGGAATTTCCATATCACTGGACTTCCTCCATTATGTGAACAATGTGATAGTATTGGTCAGACCAAAAGATGTAATGGTGTATGCTTGAGGAATCAACCACGAGTAAGACAACATTACGAATACCGTTGGTTCTAACTTGATTTGACGATGGCCCACACTCAAATCAAGGTTTGGGCAAGATGATAGGTTCAACATCTGATCACGAGGACCAATCAGTGAAGATATCATCTTTCTTCAACACACACACACACAAAAGGATATCCCTTAACATGAACTAAGTCGGACAAGCTTTCATCTTCCAACTCTCCAAGTTGTTGTATAGCTTGACCAACCAGCTCAGGGGTATGCAACACATATTCTTGGAGAAGGGGTGGTTTACATGAAACCAACTTGATCACGAGCTCAACATTACAGTCAAGTGACGACCTGGTGATACTTCCGAGAAGATATTCGGAAAATCACGAACCACCGATATGTTACTAAGCTCGAGAACAATCTTGCTTTTCAGGGCAAGACGATATGATCAAATAAGCAAGGGATTGAATAATCCTAACTCATTGATCAAAGAGTGCACCAAAAATAAGGACAAGGTAGCTCAATCTATATTAGAATGATGATTCAATAACCAACACGCTAAGAATGAGAATATTGTCCATTTACTGCCAAGCAACCAGTTGATAGGAGTATTGATTTCACACATCATGATTCACTTGTCGGTATTCCAGTCACAGCAACACGGGAAACGAGGAATGAACAACGATGGTGAGAGGTATCACTGTATCAAGAATTAATAAGATGGTGTGCAATTCCCATGACATTCTTGACATAAGACGGTAATACTTCAGGGTAGAACAGAATCAAAAGCTGGATTGGCATTTTGATATGCGAAATATAACTACTTTGACCCAATCCTTGATATGGATGAGGTACTTGAGTTTGTTTCTCCTAGTCATTATGAAATAGAATGGCTTGAAGGACCACTCGAGTAATAGGCATTGATAAACACGATTGCCAACTACTCCTTACTATCAATTTATAGACGAGGGCCAGAAAGCAACTAAAGAGGGACGACTCAAAAGAACATATATTTTTCTAGGTTGTGGATGCATAAATTAGTATGTCGAGCAAAGCTCAACATTTCTTCCGGATAGCCCATGCAGAAAGGTAGAACTGGCAAGTCACAACATAGAGTCGAGAACCATCAAGAGCACTCCGGTTGTGATCCTTCGGTTCAACGAGGAACTTCTGCCATAAGTAGTTCATGGTATTTGGAAGAAGGAAATACCACGGACCTCGAGGACTACCGCAAAGGTTACTAATATCCTAAAGGAACTAACAAACACTATCAACATGAAGTAAGTAGGGTGAATCTCGGGTTTAAGAACCCAGGAATAGAATACCTACTAACTATGTGGCATCATGGGATGCTTTCGGGAATGATGGCCAGAGTCATCACACTGGAAACATAGAACATGGATAGATCACTGGGTGATCCCCTAAGACACCTAGGGTCATAATAATAACTCCAACATATATGTCGAGGCAATAGAGCACCTCAACTCACTGATTAGTGTGGTTAATCTGGCCCAAAGGGTTGACGGGAATGGGAAGAAGGGATTTGCAAATGCATCAGACTATTTAGAAACCTGGGATAACTCGGACAACATAATGGCTGTAAATGCTCGAAAAGGTTTGAGATGCTAGAAGATGGTGGCACAACCACTCGACCATCACAAAAGCAAGGTTCTGAGACCAATTGTCAACATACGAAAGTAGTAGGAACTGAACAGAGGCTAAATTCCAACAATCTTATGAGTCTACTGATTAGTAACACGTGATCCTGATAGAAAGACGAGAAAGCCTAGTTCCTTAACCCTGGAGGAAAGATAAGATGACTCGGATCAGAAGGGCATAACGTAAAGGAATAAAAAGAGCCTTATGTTCCATCCCACAATCATTTCCCTTATATAACTAAAGAATTTCTAGACTCAACTTCGACCAGTTTAGCTTGGTAATCCTACAGGCAGTCAAGCTCTGATATCAAAGCTGTCAGGACCCCGACTCAAAGGCACATCGATCTAGCATGTAACACCTCATATCACTTTGCGGCCTCACGCACGGTATTCCCACGGGTGTCGCCTTACCAGGACCGGGACCGTTTGCGCCTTTTGGCACATGTATATGATAGTGTCGCTAGCATCCATATGACAAGGAGCCTGTGCTGACATGGCTAGTCGTGAACCCAAAGTGGCACTAACTTATAGGGACATGCATACATGACCCAACAACGAACATGTCGGTCATCAGCGAGTGAATCAGGGCTATGGCAACTGGGCTAGCAGGACTCTGGTAAACCAGACTGTAGTAGGCTAACAGGACTCCGGTAGACACCGCGTGACATTTCCCCATAGGGACAGACACAGGAACGAAGAAGGACACATGCCGGCCAGCCTAAGTGTCCCGGTAAGAGAGGCTACCAAGGATAAACAACTAGATAGTCAGATCCCACACATACCAAGCATGTCAATAACATACACACAATATGCTCGATATGTGCAAATACAACATGGCATCACAAGATGACTCTACAACTCAAGTATTTTATTCAATAGGCTCCGAGGAGCGAGATATTACAAACATGGGTCTCATGACCCAACACCCAGAGCATACAAGTCAAAGCACAATCGGAAGCTTAACATGTCTGAGTACAAACATCTACAAATGAAAAAGGCTGAGAAGCCTGACTATCTACCAGATCCTGCCGAGGGCACAAGATCGTAGCTGAGGTAACAAGCTAAATGTCGAAATCCACGCGGAACCACTAGTGAGACGGAAGTCTCTCTGCAAAAACATAAAATAGGCAAACATGAGTACAAATGTACCCAGCAAGACTTACATCAGATCTAACTACATATGCACCATTATCAACAAAGGGGATGGTGGGGTTTTTACTGCAGCAAGCCAGCTTTGACTCAGTGGCTATCCTGTACTACGACTACGAGTAACTCTTTTGAGGTGGCGCACACGAGTCCACATATTCACCATATCAATACACCACTATGGATCCGCTCCCATCTCCCTATGAGAACGCCATCCATAGCACTCACGCTTAGCTTGCGCATTTTTGAGTATCCACTTTCACTTTTCTATGAACTGTATAGGCAACCCAGAAGTCCTTTACCGTGGACATGAATATTCGAATAGATAATTTTAACCCTGCAGGGGTGTACTTCTTCACACACGCTCTCACCACTTATCGCCGTTTACACGACATGTACTCGGCAACCTTCAAGCGGAAGCCCAGCGAGGGTGTTGGCCACGACCTGACTAACCACACAAGTATCTCATCCAGGTTTATCGCCTATTCAGGTTCCATCCGCAAGGAGATCCGGCCGGGGTGTTGCTCACGGCCCCAAATTAAATGATGTGTGCAGGGTTCCCAAGCCCACCATCCGGGTGCCACTTGGTACACCGGGCCATTGTGCCTAGTCTGCCCAAGCCCACCTGTACCGGGTGCCACTTGGTAGACTACTAGCACTACCTACAAACACTAGAAACTAGTTGCAACTCCTGGACAGAGATCAGGCTGATTAATAAGTCAAGAGGGGCCGAGTTACCGGAACCCAATGTGTGGTAGTAGCTGTTGATGGATCACAAACATAGAACTCAGTTCCTGAGGACGGTTTCAATGACACAACCCACCATGTACTCCTACATGGCCACTCACCGCTACCTTTACCAAATCATGTTCACACACTTAGCTCTCAACAGTAGGACATGTTCACAACTTTCCAATTCACCCCCGATGAATCAGACCTGACACAACTCTAAGCAATAGCAGGCATGCCAAACAAGCATGAATGAGTAGGCACATCTGGGCTCAAACAACTCCTACTCATGCTAGTGGGTTTCATCTATTTACTGTGGCAATGACAGGTCATGCAGAGGAAAGGGGTTCAACTACCGCAGCATGTAACAGTTGAATCATTGTTGTCCTAATGTAATAAAAGAGAGCAGGAGCGAGAGAGTGGGATTATATCGAAATGAACAAGGGGTTTTTGCTTGCCTAGCACTTCTGAAGATGATATAGCTCTTCATCGGTGTCATCGAACTCATCGTCGAAACCACAACTACTGAGAGAGGACAAACACCTGTAAACAAGGAAGAACACAATCAATGCAATGCAATAATATGATGCATGATCATGACATGGCAATATGCTGTGATTTGTACTAATGCATCTAGCAACAATTTAAATGAGCTCGATATGAACCAAGGGTTCATATGCAAACTCCATAAGGGTTATTTAAAATGCCATTATCATGTTTTCACTTATACAGAGAGTATAACCTGGTTGAACATGCATGAAAGTAGAATAAATGGATAGATTGGATTTTTCTGATAATTTTTCATATATAAAACTTTTCATTTGGAGTTACCGTTGAATTACTATGAATTTTTGAAGTTCAAATCATTTTCTGGATTTTCCTGGATTATTTAGAATTAAACAAAATCTAGTAAATGATCTAACGCGTCAGCATAACGTCAGCATGACGTAAGAGAGTCAACGGGGCACGGTCCAGGTCAAACTGACAAGTGGGGTCCACTAGTCAGTGAGCCAGTGCTGGTTAGTGTCGCTGACAGGTGGGGTCGGATCAACAGCCACGTCAGCAAGTCAGCACTGACGTGTGGGGCCGGTCAACAGGTGACGTGGCCAGGTCAAACTGACCAGTGGGGCCCGTGGGGTTAGTTTAGTCTAAATAGGAGCTAAGCAGGGTTAATTGGACCGTGGGGCCCAGCAGTCATTGATAGAGGAGGGTGGTTAGCCCCGTAATTAGTGTTAATGATGATGCCACATCGGCTTCGCCGGAGTTCCGCCGGCCGCGACCTAAACCGATGACGGAGACGCTGCGAGAAGGCGCTACAAGGGATGGTTTCGAGCGCGGTTTGCAGCTATGGGTTGCTGGCAGCGCGCCGCAACCAATGGTGCCATCAGTTAGTCGTGGGGTGGCCGGATACGTTGACGGCGTCGAGTTCCACGGTGGCCGGAGTTTGGACCTTGACGGAAACAACGCTACGGGGCGTCTCTGGGCGAGATGGTGGTGTCCGCGGGTTCCTGGGGGCGTGATGAGGACGAAAACGTGCTCAGGCGCGACGTGTGTGGGCTCTAGCCACGGCGGCTACATGGCCGACGGCGAGCAAGCTTTTAGCCTCGACGGTAGTAGCGCTAGAGGACGTGCGCGGTGACGGGAAAAGAGGCGAATGGTAGAGGAGCTCACAAAGGACTCGCAAAGAAGCCCAGCAGGGTCGGGGAAGCGTCGGAGGCGGCGAATCGACGGGCGGTGATCGTCGGGGCAGAGGACGATGATGAGCTCGATGGTGAGATTTCAGGCATCTCGCGTGCGCGTGCTTCGTCTTGGTGATCCATGGCATCGAGGCGAGCCCGTTGGACAAAACAGAGGGGCGAGGGGAGCTCGGTGGACGCGGTGGCAGTGAACGGAGGCGACGTACTCCGCTCGGTGCATGAGGGGGAGAGATCCAGGGGAGGGAATAAGCACGAGGAGAGAGCGAGAGGAGCAGGGGGCTGCATGGCGTCTCCAGGCGCTCGGTCGAGGGTCGGGGAGGAAGCAGGAGGTGGAAGCAGGAGGTGGCTTCCGGTGCGCACGTGGGGGACACGCCTCTGCCTTCTGGCAGAGGTGGGAGATGACTGGCAGTTGCCAGTGGGCTGGGCCGGCTGGAGGAGCTGGTGTCAGGACCGAGTTTTCGGGATATCAATTTCCCAAAAATGGCCCTTGTGCTCACCAGCCCCAGGATTACTGTTAGCTGATGAGGCACAAACTTAATATAGAAGTTCCAAGAAAATTACAAAATATGTAGTACAAGACCATTCTGGCCTATGAGTACAACAAATGGTTTCTAGTGGCTGATGACGGAAGCGGTTTGTGGTCTCTCAGCGTCTATGGGACTCCATTTCCCACAGGAACAGCTGACCTGGATAACTCCTATCTTCGCGAGGCTGCTATCACCATTGATTAGGTTCCCGAGCTGTCATCGCAACGCACCTCTCCAAGCAAGAAATCTAGCCAAGACAATAGCCAGGGACGAGCCAGTGAGCACTTTTGAATGTACTCACAAACATTATGAACACATGTATAATATTCAAAAGATAATCATGCTCTATAATATTCTATGATCACAATGCCAGTCACAAAATAAAATCCATGATGCATGCAAACAAGTTATTCACATAACACATGAATAATGCAATTAGAGAGTAGAAATAGAATGCCTCAGCCGGGCGTCTAAGCGACACCACAGAAAGGGCTCATAAGTGAAATAAGTAACAAACGTGCCGCAGTCGGGCGTCTGTGCGACGCCAGATAAAGGGCTTATAAAGTAAATACATAACAAGCATGCCACAGTCGGGCGTCTCAGCGACACCACATAAAGGGCTTATAAAGTAAATCAATAACAAACATGCCACAGTCGGGCGTCTGTGCGGCACCACATAAAGGGTTTATAAAGTAAATCAATAACAAACATGCCACAGTCGGGCGTCTGTGCGACACCACATAAAGGGCTTATAAAAGAATAATCACAGTTAATATCCAGGAGGTAGAACCGTCCCAGGGATACTCAATAAATCAAATAATGAAAATATTTAGTCCACAATAATAATAATCATAATCATCATATGTCACCGGTCATAATCAATGTTCTGACTTAGTAGTTTTTCCTCCGAAGACCGACACTAAGACCGACACTTGACCCAACCCAGACTATAGTCCTTAACCATGGACACGACTATTCGAATAGATATAATATCTCCAGAGGGTGTACTCTTTACCCACGAGTAATGGATTCCGTTAGTCCATCCGGACTAATTCCGCCTACGGTCTTTTAATTGAGAACACACCTAACCGCACACACCAGCCTGACTTATCGGTGTCTGGAATCACCCACGACACTCGTTAAGCAAAACTCTAAGTGGGGAGGCTACAACCTTGATTAGCATGGGATCACAAATTTATAACACGCGCAAACTAGGGGAGCTACCCCCTTCGGCTACAACCAAAAACACCCATGCCCCCGGACCAGGTGGCATGCCTGCCGGATGCAGCCGGTATCTTCCACCATGACCTCTCTGTATGGTGTGTGCTAGTAAGGGGTTGACAACTTACTGAACCGTACCCTACCTACGGTAGGGACAAGTGGTAGTACGAAACAAGTATGGGGGTTACTGGAACAAGACTCGATCTACGGTCGACTTAGGAGGTTTAATTATTCCCTGCATGATTAGCACAACAACTTATACTTCAACCAATAGACAGAATCACCACTCGATATACATCATCATGCCGTACCGGTCACAACCGTCTCGACGGAGTACTAGAGACAAGCCCGTGTCTACCCAAGACAGAGGCTTTCCTGGGTTCCTTCCGGTATGCATGAAAGGCATATGATGGTGACTACTATCCCAAACATATCAAACTCCAATAGCATGAAATTATCAATATGCACTCATGAGTTTGAACATATCATCACATAAAATAACGGATACTCCGTGTCGAGGTGGTACTGTAACCGTGTCAGATAACACACACAAAATTATGCCAGGGTTCAGAATGCTTGCCTCCAAGTTGTGGGGAGGCAGGGTGCATTCCAAAACTTTTGAAAGTTTTCTTCTTCTTTAAAATCCTATTTTGAAAATATTCAAATTAACCAATAGTTTCAAAACAGTACAAAAAAGTTGTCCAATTTTTTTCAAATAAATATGAAAATAAACTAGACAAAATTTTAGGAAGGTAGGAAAAAGAATCAACTCATTTGGACTTATATTTAAAAAGTTAGGGCCAGTCAAAGTTTAGTCAAATTTCTGGTTTTAAAATAAAACAGAAAAAAGGAAAAATGTTCCGAAAAATTAACACGTCGAAGGCGTATTCTGGGTTTACGTCTTCACTTATCCAACGTGGACGGCGCGTGGGTCACTGACAGTGGGTCCACAGGGCCCACTGGTCAGGTTTGACCGGTCGTCTCTCCCTCCTCTTCCTCTGCCCGAGCGGAGGCGGGACTCCGGCGATCGTCGCCGGCGATTGGTGGCTCCTCGCGGGGCTCCAAGGGTGGGGATGGATCCGCCAGTCCAGGGAGGTCCTCCCAATGGTCACTAGGCAGGTGGGGACGGAGGGAGTCACCGGCGACGAGCTCTGCGGCGGAGGTCAGCCTCGGGTGAATTGGGGCTTCGTGCCACGGTGGTTCCCGAGCGAGTTTGAGAGGTTGGGCAGCTCCGCACGGTCGAGGGGAGTCGGGTGGTGGTGTTGGATGGTCGAAGGAGGGCCTGATTGCGATGAACGGCACCGAAGGGCGGCGGCGGCCGAGCTGGCCGGAGACGGGGAAGATGGCCTTCTCAGGTCGATTGTAGGCTAGGAAAGCACTAGGAGGGTGGTGTGAGGTTGCCTGAGGGATTGGACGCGCTCGGGGGCTCCTTTTATAGACGGCCGAGGTCGGTTCCCGCGACGGCCGGAGATAAGATCGGTGAACTGCCTCGCTGTAGTTAGCAGGGCGACATGGCGAGCTGGTGCGCGCGGGTGGCTCGGGCAGTGCTGCCAAGCCCGGGGCCTGCTGTGGCCGGCCGCTAGCGGCCACGGCCGACCTGACGACAGCGCTGTAGGGATCCAAGGGCGGCTCTGTGGCGAGGGAGGGGTCAGGCGTGCAGGCTGTGCAAGGGGAGTGGCCAGAACGAGCACGGGGAGGCGGCAGTGGGACGCGGCGGCTCGAGCGCATGCCCGTGCAAAACGCGTGCTCTGGCTGCGCCCAGAGCACGCACGATGACCGCTCGACGAAACGCCCTGGTGAGCTAGGAGGCTTGGATGCAAACACAAATTAACAGGGTTAGGTTATCACTAGCTAGGGGATTAGTGGACATGATGGTTTGGTCAGGGGGTCAAGTTTACAATGTTAACTAAAACCATGCCAAAACTGGCCATGCACACAAGGTGTTTGACAAAATGCTAGAGGCATCTAGGCAGTTCTTGGAGTGGCCAAAATCTCCAGATTGGGGTCTCTTTAGAAGATAAATAGGGTGGCAAGGTTAGTTTGTCAAAGACAGAAACTTTCTAGTGCAAATATTTGAGAAAACCAAATCTGGTCAGAAAGAAAAGGATATGGTTTCATGGACCAAAACTACTCCAATGGGTTCACTCTCCTGGACTTAAGAGTTTTGTAGGATAGGCTACAAGCAGGAAAAAGAATCATGGGTAACAGAGCAAAATAAAATGAAGTTGCTGTAGAAAGTGCCAAACTGGACCAAAGGGCAAAATAGGATGTTTTGCTCAAATTTTTCAAAGAACATACATGGGTCTTTGCATAAAGATGAATCATATGCATGTACTGCCATCTCCAACTACTTGGTAAATTTTTTAAACAATTATTTAAAGGGGTTGTAGTGCAAAGGCACCAACTGGACTAGTTTAGAAAACTTGGGGTAGGGCTCAAAATTTCAATTAATAAAAGATATTTTTGCATCAAAGTGATTTAAAAATATCACATGACATCCGCAAATTTTGGTGAAAATTTTAGATGCATTTATCAAATGGTTGCAGTGCAAAGGAGGCTCCAAAACTCATGAAAAATCATTTTAAAATAATAAAGCTCGGGAAAAACAATTATGCAAACAAATCCATTGATAAAGAATTGTTTTATTGAGAGAGTATACAAGTCCAATAATATTTTTGGAAAGTTCCATTTGAGGTAAAAACTTCACAATATTAAGGAAAAGGGGGTTCTGGAAATCAAAAGAAAATCCAGAAAGCAAAAATTTTAAACTCCTAGCAAAATTTTAATAATCAAATCATGGTTAAATTTTTGGGGTGTCACAACACTACCCCCTTTAAGAAAAAATCTCGTTCTCGAGATTTGATAAGGGTTGTTTTGAAAAAAATTTACTCCTACAAAAATAACCGTGCTACTCATGTAATTAAAACGTAGCTACAGTGAGTGGGAAATAAGTGGTGCAAAACTACAGTGTGGCATGCTGGCGCTGCGTGGAAAAATCTTCGGTAAAATTCTACCATTGGTTACAGTAAATCTAAAATAAATCTCTAAATTACTGAAAAATACGCTGGTCGTACCCGAGAGCACAGTGCTCTCTGTGGCTGACAGGTGGACCCGGGGACAACTGTCGGTCTCTTCCTCTACCTCTCGCTCTCTCTTCTTCCTCTCCCCCGCGCGCTTTCCCGCGCTTTCTCCACCGGTGACGCTAGCTCGTAGGGCATCTAGGCTGTACTGCGGTAGTGCGCGGCATGCTAGCTGCCGGCGTAGCGTGCACTCACCTCATGGGCCAGTGCGCTGTCGGCACTGCTCGCGAATTCGCCTCCGAACACCGACGATCGAGGGACGAGCGGCGCTGGTGGACTTCGCCCACCGTACACCGATCTCGAGCTATAAAACGACCGCGGTGCTCCTTCTTCTTCCTCCACCGGACCTCGCTTCTCCTTCTCCTCCCTTCTCCTTCATTTCTGTCTGCAGGAGCTCGAGACAAGGCTCTAATGGCGGAGGGGATGCCGGACTAGTACGTGATCCTGATGTGCGGAGGGTTGGCGGCATTGGTGGGGTTCTCCGTGCTCCTGTGCGTGATGATCCTCGATGATCGTCGTGATGCTGCCGCTCGAGTGTTAGATCTTCGCGGTGGCGGTGATCACGAGGATTAGGTGCGGTGTCAGGTGCTAACTGCTGTCAGGGTGTCGGAGGTAACTTGTACACGAGTAATTACTCACAAATCTCTCCCTCTGAGACTGTGGGGTGTTAGGGAGGTGATTAGTTTGGTGCAAAAAAATGTGCACGTGGATTTGCAGTAGGTCACGTGGTTGGGGTCGTGAGTCTGCTGTTATGGTGCTGCGTGAAATAAAAAAAATCTATGTCGAGAAGAAATATATGCTGCAATAGCTCAGGGAGAAATCTCACTTCAGGATTTACTAAGAGTGAAAATAGTTAATAAAATTTTACCGTAGTAAAAATCACTCACATTGATTGAAACTAAAGATTCAATTCATCGCACAAATTTAGGATACCACACAAAAGTTGCAACACATAAATAATTGCAGGGACAATAAACACATCAATGACATCTACAACGACAATGGTAATTGGACAGGGTCCTGAGAAAAAGTCCCTAGAATTGGGGCACACTCTTCTTCTATCGGGGGAAGTGGGTTGACCAGTCGATGAATGTGCCGTTCCTGGTTGGGCCTCAGTGGTCGGCCGATGGCGATCTAAGGATTCAAATCAGCGAGGCTCTGGAGATAGCCCATTACTCGCTGGGTCAAACGCTCTTGAGCAATGACATACTGGGCAAGGTAGGCCAGTACTGGGTCCCTCTCGATTCGTCCACCGGGAAAAGATGTTACTTCTCCGGGTGCTGCACGACTCGGGAAATAATAATACCCCCGTTCGCTGGCATAGGGTACCGCAAATCGAAGGCGAGTAAGTGCCTCATACGTAGCAGCTTCTATGGCCATATGAGGAGTTGGCCTAGATTTCCCCACGAAGGAAGCTTCCATGGGGTCTTGGTTTGGGTTTGCGGGAGGGACGTGCACCACCGCCCAATATTTCGAGGTGGATGGGGTGATCCTCAATTTGAGTAACTCATACTGGGGTGGATGGATAGCACTCATGGTACTGCAGGTAAAGTCCCACAAAATTTTAACAAAGCTGCCTGGAGTTGCATCTGGAGTTCTCAGGTAAATACTAGGGCTCGGCATGGCAATGGAAATGGTAGTGCGAGTGGTGCTCAAGGTGTGGGGTACTTGGCAAGGTCACGAGGTGGCCTTTTATATAGCATTAGGGCTGGGTTATTTACCACGGTGAAGGGTAACTAGTCTATCGAGTCCGCTCCATGGGGTCGGGGTCAATGCTACAGATACACATATCTTGTAAAAGTGACGTATTACTGTGGGAGTCGTTGGTGTGGTCTTGGTAGCTGTGCCCGAAAAAAAATGCAGCCACATGCTAACATATTTATGCCAAGCTACTATTAAAACAGAGGCACACAATCAGGCTGCGATTATTCAAGGCGATGCAAGATTACATAATTACAGAGCGTGGGCATACTGAGACTCAGTACTACTCAAGTGACTTAGTCTACCTCGTTTATATCTAAACGAGCCTGCCTTGTGGACGTCGAGGCTTCTCCACGGATTTCGCCTTAGGGATTAGCTGGAGGGGGTTGAGGAACTACCGGGTCAGGGTAGCGATGATGACCATCCCGGGGTTTGTTGGCCACAATCCCACTAGAGCGTGTTCCCAAAAGGCAACGAAGCACTTCTGGGGACACCAAAGTATTGTGGTCGATGGCTGGGGCAGACCTCAAGGAGTCGATCGGGTGTCCGAACAGCACGACTGGGTTGTCGGTGTCGGGCTCATCTTCTCCTCTCGCCGGGGCTCGGCGGACCAGCTCTCCACGGGCTACGATCAGATCAAGGGTGATTTGATCGAACAGTTCTTCTAGTGCACCTACATAGCGCACCAGATGCAACAATGTAGGATCCGTCTCGTGATCTCCGTTGACAACCTGGGGTGGCCTACCATACCCGTCACCGCTGGGGTAGTAGTAGAATGAGCGACAGTTAACTCTGGGCGACAAATGCCGAAGTTGAACTATAGCCTCTCGAGCAGCTAGTTGGATGGCTTGCGGCTCAAAGGAAGTTGTCCTTCCGGTGAACCTGTAGGGGCGTTCTGGCGATAGACCCCTACCATAGATGTGCATAGTGGACCAGAATTGACGGCTCTGACCGTTCATGGCCTTTGGTACACAACATATTCTGGGGGCTCCTCTAATGCAAAGGCACGGTGGGTGAGGTTTGCTAGCACGGTCACAAATCCTCCAAGGTTGTTTTGCCGTGGTTTCATTGTGCACGATGGGGCCAGGCATTATGGCTCAGTTTGGGGAAGAGGCTGTGTTGTGCTGTGTTGAGGTTAGCGTGTCCTTTTTATAGAAAAAGAGGACGGAGTCTTCCTTCGCACGCTTGAGAATGAGACAATTTAGGTGACGGTCACTGGCACGTGATCGACGGGCTAGGCTGATAGGTTGGGCACCGACTGCCTAAAGGTGTCAGGTCACTGTGGGGCTATCTTACGCGAGAAGCTTGGCTGAGGCTAGGTTATGGTCTGGTGGTTTGGTTAACCTAGGTTTATTGACCTGGCTAAGATAGGATTAGCCAATGGTCAGCCTGGCTCTGATACCAAGTTTGTCAGGACCGGGTTTTCGGGGTATCAATTTCCCAAAAATGGCCCTTGTGCTCACCAGCCCCAGGATTACTGTTAGCTGATGAGGCACAAACTTAATACAGAAGTTCCAAGCAAATTACAAAATATGTAGTACAAGACCATTCTGGCTAATGAGTACAACAAATGGTTTCTAGTGGTTGATGACGGTAGCGGTTTGTGGTCTCTCAGCGTCTATGGGACTCCATTTCCCACAGGAACAACTGACCTGGATAACTCCTATCTTCACGAGGCTGCTATCACCATTGATTATGTTCCGGGGCTGTCATCGCAACGCTCCTCTCCAAGCAAGAAATCTGGCCAAGACAATAGCCAGGGACAAGCCAATGAATACTTTTGAATGTACTCACAAACATTATGAACACAGGTATAATATTCAAAAGATAATCATGCTCTATAATATTCTATGATCACAACGTCAGTCACAAAATAAAATCCATGATACCCGCAAACAAGTTATTCACATAACACATGAATAATGAAATTAGAGAGTAGAAATAGAATGCCTCAGCCGGGCGTCTGAGCGACACCACAGAAAGGGCTCATAAGTGAAATAAGTAACAAACGTGCCGTAGTCGGGCGTCTGTGCGACGCCACATAAAGGGCTTATAAAGTAAATCAATAAAAAACATGCCACAGTCGGGCGTCTGTGCAACACCACATAAACGGCTTATAAAGTAAATCAATAACAAACATGCCACAGTCGGGCGTCTATGCGACACCACATAAAGGGTTATAACAGAATAATCACAGTTAATATCCAGGAGGTAGAACCGTCCCAGCGAAACTCAATAAATCAAATAATGAAAATAGTTAGTCCACAATAATAATAATCATATGTCGCCGGTCATAATGAATGTTCTGACTTAGTAGTTTTTCCTTAGAAGACCGACACTAAGACCGACACTTGACCCAACCCAGACTGTAGTCCTTAACCATGGACGCGGCTATTCGAATAGATATAATCTCTGCAGAGGGTGTATCCTTTACCCACGAGTAACGGATTCCGTTAGTCCATCCAGACTAATTCCGCCTATGGTCTTTTAATTGAAAACACACCTAACCGCACACACCAGCCTGACTTATCGGTGTCTGGAATCACCCACGACACTCATTAAGCAAAACTCTAAGTGGGGAGGCTACAACATCGATTAGCATGGGATCACAAATTTATAACGCGCGCAAACTAGGGGAGCTACCCCCTTCGGCTACAACCGAAAACACCCATGCCCCTGGACCAGGTGGCATGCCTATCGGATGCAGCTGGTATCTTCCACCATGACCTCTCTGTATGGTGTGTGCTAGTAAGGGGTTGACAACTTACTGAACCGTACCCTACCTACGGCAGGGACAAGTGGTAGTACGAAACAAGTATGGGGTTACAGGAACAAGACTCGATCTACGGTCGACTTAGGAGATTTAAGTATTCCCTACATGATTAGCACAACAACTTATACTTCAACCAACAGACAGAATCACCACTCGATATACCTCATCATGCCGTACCGGTCACAACCGTCTCGACGGAGGACTAGAGACAAGCCCGTGTCTACCCAAGACAGAGGCTTTCCCGAGTTCCTTCCGGTATGCATGAAAGGCATATGATGGTGACTACTATCCCAAACATATCAAACTCCAATAGCATGAAATTATCAATATGCACTCATGAGTTTGAACATATCATCACATAAAATAACAGATACTCCGTGTCGAGGTGGTATTGTAACCGTGTCAGATAACATACACAAAATTATGCCAGGGTTCTGAATGCTTGCCTTCAAGTTGTGGGGAGGCAGGGTGCATTCCAAAACTTTTGAAATTTTTCTTCTTCTTCAAAATCCTATTTGGAAAATATTCAAATTAACCCATAGTTTCAAATTTGGAAGCTTGGATTGCTGGATGTTGTCCAACGAATCTGGTCCGCTGCCTGACTTTAGGTTCAGTACTTGATTGGTATCCGTCCCTCCGCGGGAATCCGGCATGGAGGGATCAGGAATCCGGACATAACTGGTCTTTAATATAGAAGAAGAGTCGCCGCATTGTTCCTCCACCACAGCAACGTGGTGGGTAGCCTGGGGAGAGTTGATCTCTCTCAGATCGGTTTTAAGCCCAATCTGATCGTAGTCTGTAGCGACTTCCAGGGCGGCGATGTGATCCAAGAGCTCGTTTACAGAGGAGAGCTCCATCGGATCTAGCTGCTCGGCGAATTCCGAGTTGACGTGAAGATCACTTTTGATGACCCGAGAGGTCGTTGTCGGAGTGGCGGCCGAACAGGCGGTCATAAGAAAACCACCTAGCCGGATAGTTTGGCCGGTGGCCAAAGCTCCCTTGGTAATGGTACCGTCTTTAAAGATGGGAAGAGGCATCCTTCCTGATTGTGACGGCACAGAGGAACTCTCAATGAAAGCACCAATGTCGGTGTCAAAACCGGCGGATCTCGGGTAGGGGGTCCCGAACTGTGCGTCTAGGCAGATGGTAACAGGAGACAAGGTACACGATGTTTTTACCCAGGTTCGGGCCCTCTCGATGGAGGTATAACCCTACTCCTACTTGATTGATATTGATGATATGGGTAGTACAAGAGTGGATCTACCACGAGATCAAGGAGGCTAAACCCTAGAAGCTAGCCTATGGTATGATTGTTGTTGTGTCCTACGGACTAAAACCCTCTGGTTTATATAGGCACCGGAGAGGGCCAGGGTTACACAGAGTCGGTTACAATGGTAGGAGATCTACATATCCGTATCACCAAGCTTGCCTTCCATGCCAAGGAAAGTCCCATCCGGACACAGGACGAAGTCTTCAATCTTGTATCTTTATAGTCTTGGAGTCCGGCCGATGATGATAGTTCGGCTATCCGGACACCCCCTAGTCCGGGACTCCCTCAGTAGCCCCCGAACCAGACTTCAATGACGACGAGTCCGGCGCGTATATTGTCTTTGGTGTTGCTAGGCGGGTTCTCCTCCAAATTCCATGTGCTTGCCGAATAGTGTCCGGCTTCCTCATAAATGTGCATGTCCCTCTTCCACGTGTCGTATGAATGCGAAAAGCCAGGGTATTTTTACGTTTTACCCCCAAGCTGCACGAATAAGCTGCCTATAAGAGAGGCAAGGATCTAGATCCAAATCGCACCATCCTCCTTCCGCGAGTACTCATCGGAGCGCCTTTGACAAAAATCCACTCCATCATGGGCAGTCGACGCGGCTCCTCTTCTCGCGCTCCCAGCCCTCAGCCAGGAGATTGGAGATGATGTTCAGTTCCGCACAGCGAGCTGGTGACGCTCCAAGCGGAGGGATACCTTCCTCCGGCCTTCATGGTCCCGGTTCGAGCCGGGCTGGCCACCTACAAAGGTGGAAAGCAGGCGGAGAACACCCCCAATCCCTCCAAAGGAGAGCGGGTGTGCTTCGTCCCTTATTTAATATGGGGGCTCGGATTTCCCATACATCCGTTTCTCCGGGGGCTCCTGGAGTTCTACGGACTCCAGCTTCATCACCTTACACCCGCCTCCATTTTGCACATTGCGGGTTTTGTAGCTCTTTGCGAGTTGTTCTTGGGTATTGAGCCCCATTTTGCACTGTGGAAGAGTTTGTTTTGCCTCGTACCCCGTTCTCACGAGGGGTCGATATATCAAGTGGGTGGAGCCGAAATATGGCGCATCGCCCGGACCGGATATTTATCCGGAACCCTGAAGAAGGCGTCTGGAGACTAGCCTTCGGAATGGTTTTATATGGAAGACGCCCCACTGCCGGACCCAGTTCGGATCGGCCTCCCGGAGTTCAGCAACGCTCCTCTGAAGAAACGCCTGAGTTGGCGCCCGCGGAGCCCTCAACGGGAAGATGATAGGAGCGTCCAATATCTGATGGGCCGGATAAGGTTACTGGACCATTCTGGATTGACCATGATTGGAGTCATGGCCACTTGCATTATGCGAGGGGTGCAGCCGCTCCAATATAGGGGCCACCCCATGTGGGATTTCAACGGGGAGAATGACGCCACCCGTCATGGCCGCAAGGGGCCGGGATTGGCTGCCGATTTGGTGAAGATCCTGTCCGGCTTGTACAAGGGGGAGAAGGAGGACTTCCTCCGCACGAGTACATTGAATGGATTCTCCATGAATAACCCTCGGAGCTGGGTAAGCGGACATTTATCTATCCGATCCGTGCTTTCAAAGTTAAGTGTCTTACTTTATGATTTCGAAGCAGGAACTGTGCCGGGACGTGGAGGGCATACAGAGCCCGACTCCACAACCCGAGGATCCGGGAAGATCCCTTGATCCGGCCTCCGGAGAGGATCCGGACATAGAGGTGGAGCTGATTGATGGGGTATTCCACCAACTTAGCATGGACAATGCTCTAGTCGCCATTACGGCTGACTACCCCGGTTTATCTCCGGCTTCCCAGGTAACTACAATAGGAGTCCTGACACCATTGCTTCATCCATGCTTATTTCTGACAACCGTATACCAACGATGCTCCGCAGGAGGTGCCTTCAGGGCGGGAAGCCGAACTCGTGGCGGCTGACCAACAAGGGTCAGTTCGGCCCAGCAGGCGGAAGAGGAGTGCAGTGCGAATCGAAACGTCGCCGCATCGGTATGACGCACCACCATATTTAAAGGAAAAGATTCCTAGGAGGTATGTTAACGCTCATGATTTTTCCAAGAGAAAGAGCGCTCGCCGGACTGTGTCCGGAGAGGTTGCCAATCAAGCCTCCGCCCGCCAGGCTCCAACGCCTGGTCCGGAGGGGGAGGCGAACATGAGGCACGAGCCGGATGCTCCTCCAACGGAGGATGCCGACAGGCTGTCCGCCACTAGGTCTGAGGTGGAGAGCGCCATGAATCATAGGCGCCGCCGGACAATTCTTCATGACGCGTGTTTCTTCCCGGAGGCTCTGAATGCCTTTAATGCGGGAGACACGCACCTCCATGCCGCTCGAGATGGTCTAATCAGAGCCACGGAGCAGTATGTGAAAGACATACGTGCGAGGGATTTTAATAGTTGTATATGCCAGTAGCCCCCGAGACTTAAAATAGTTAGAATAAATTTTGTAAGGATCATTTGTTATGCAGGATCTTACGGAGAAGAATACTCACTTGTCCCAGGAGCTTCAAGAGTGCAAGGCCCAACTTGAGGCCGCACTAGCCGCCGCGGGGGAAGCCACAGAGACCCTCTTTGGTAATGCATACTTCGGAAAGATAAGCAGTTTATGAAGGGCGGCGTGTTTATAAATATAACAATAATATTGCAGATGGTGTCGGACTAGATCCGGACAAGCAACATCTGCTGCGCCAGCTGAAGGCCGGCGAGAAGGTGCTTATGAGGGTGCAGCAGGAGAGGAACAAACTCCAAGATGCCAACACCCAGCTGGGCGAAGAACTAAAAGATGTTCGGGTCCAGCTGTCTGACTCCGTGAAGGAGAATCGGCGGCTTCGTCGCGGCATCCACAGTAAGTGCTTGAGCAAACTCTTTTGAAAAGAAGAGTTCGGTGAGGAAGTCGATTGACAGAAATGTGTCTGTAGGTGTGCTCACAGGTCGTCTTGCGGAGGAAATGCCCGGTTCAACGGGTGACCAACTTCCCGAGCTGCTGCAACTGCACGAACGTGTTCGGCAGGCGATGAGTGGCGTCGCCCAGGCCTTATGGCCGTCCGTCTCCCTACCCGATGGTCTTGGAGGGCTTGCGGAGAAGCTTCAGGGAGCACGGCAGCGCTTCCGTGTGTGGAAGATATCGGCCTGCCGTCAAGGCGCCAGGGAGGCCTGGGCCATGGTCAAGACACGGTACATGAAGGCGGATCCGAACCACATGGCCGAGGTCGGACCTGTGGGGCCCGATGGGAAGGAGATCCCTGTGAGCTTAATGTACGGCCAAGTAGAGTTGGCCGCTAAGTATTCCCAACGGGACTGTAAATTAGACAGCCTGTTAGATGGGATTGAAGAGGAGTACAATCAGTCAATTTGATGATGTATTTTAAAATGACATGTATAATGCCTTCTAGCCAGATTGTAGATCGTTTGTCTTTGCGGACCTTTTCTCTTCAACCTCGGGACCCTAGAGTCTGGAGTGTGTCCGAATACCCTCACGGTTATGAAAAAACCGGGGCATGCATGGAGACTAGGTGTAGGGGTCATTAGTGCTTTATCAGACAAGTGCCCAACTAGTTATGTTATATTACATGGTTAGTAAGAAACATCTTCCAGGGAGAATAGTTCCATTAGGGGTTCCTTTACTTGGGAGGCATGCCCTAAAGTGCATGTCCGGACTGCGAAAAGAGCAGAAAAGCATCTGGGGGTAGATAAATAAATAAATAAGAAATCATCTTTCAGGTCACCGATCGAATATTCCCTTAAGAACGCTAGCTTTTGGCTTCACCCAGTCTGAGGTACACATCCAGCTGACCCGGCAGTAACAATCGCAGAGGTGCTCCCTTTACCTCCTAGCCGAACAATCGGGAACGTAGGGGTAAGCACAGGAGCCAGGCTACCCAGCTTGGCCAAAACTTAAGTCATATCGATGCATATAATGGTGAGTAAAAGGTACATGCGGAAGTGTGACGCATGTGTTGGGCATGAAGCCCGTATAAATAAGCTTCTGTTAAAGTAGCCCCCATGTATAATGAGTGCGAGCAGCACGTCAAGTGTGTGCAAACAATGTGCAGATGAGCCTCCGAAGGCTTTAAGAAAAAAGGAGGGAGAAAGAGAGAAATAAAAGACAGCTAAAGTATAAAATGTAGACGGAGGAAGGAGACGAACTCATAGTCCGGCGCTAGGCGTAGAATCTTCGGAGACGGGCTGCGTTCCATGGGTTCGCTCGAGTCAGTTGTCCGATGTGTTTCGCAGACGGTATGCTCCGCCGGTCAGGACTTGGTCGGTGATGAAGGGACCTTCCCATTTGGGCTTGAGTTTATCCTTTTTCTTGTCCGATAGGCGTAGAACTAGTTCGCCAATATTGTAAGTTTTGGCCCGTACTTCTCTGCTTTGATATCTTCGAACCAGCTGTTGCCACGTCGCGCTCCTCCTCTAAGGCGTCCAAACTGTCCTGCCGATCTAGCTCGGCTTCTCTTTCTTCGTACATGCGAACGCGAGGTGAGCCATGAATTATGTCGCAGGGCAAAACTGCCTCTGCGCCGTACACCACAAAAAAAGGTGTGAATCCGGTACTGCGATTCGGCGTGGTCCGCAGCCCCCAGAGTACGGAGTCGAGCTCCTCTACCCAGTGCCTGTTAGATTCCTTGAGGGACCGCACTAGTCTGGGTTTAATGCCGCTCATTATTAGACCATTTGCTTGCTCGACTTGATCGTTAGTTTGAGGGTGTTAGACTAAAGCGTAGTTGAGCTTGATGCCATGTTTTTGCACCAGAGTTTAACCTTGTCGGCCGTGAAGTTTGTGCCGTTATCAGTGATGATGCTATGGGGGACACCGTAACGATGTACTACCCCTGATATGAAGTCTATCACGGGTCCGGATTCGGCCGTGTTAACTGGCTTGGCCTCTATCCATTTAGTGAATTTATCCACCATGACCAATAGGTATTTTTGCTTGTGGGTTCCCCCTTTAAGGGGTCCAACCATGTCAAGCCCCCAGACCGCGAACGGCCAGGTGATGGGTATAGTTTTGAGGGCGGTGGGTGGCATGTGGCTCTGATTAGCAAAGAGTTGGTAACCGACGCATCGTTGGACTAAGTCCTGAGCATCTGCCCGGGTCGTCGGCCAATAAAATCCTGTACGGAAGGCCTTGCCTACAAGGGCCCGTGCTGCGGCGTGGTGCCCGCTGAGTCCGGCGTGAATTTCAGCCAGAAGATTTCGCCCTTCCTCTTCAGAGATGCACCTTTGAAGGACTCCGGTTGTGCTTTTCTTATAAAGCTCTCCCTCATGGACCTTGTAGGCTTTAGATTGCCGAACTATGCAGCGGGCCTCATTTTGGTCTTCGGGAAGTTCCTGCCTAATTAAGTAGGCTAGGAATGGTTCCGTCCACGGGGCAATTACTGCCATTATTTCATGGGCTGAAGGTGTTATTTCATTGGCCGAGCCACCGATTGTGTCAGAATGTTCCGTGTTGGGTGGTGCAGTTGGTTCCGGGTTGTTATTTCCGGACTCCTCTTCCCATAATACGGATGGCTTAAAGGGCCGCTCCAGGAAGATGTTTGGAGGGACGGCGTCGCGTTTTGTGCTGATGCGAGCCAACACATCGGCTGCCTGGTTATTATCCCGGGCTACATGGTGGAATTCGAGTCCTTCGAACCGAGCTGACATTTTTAAGACGGTGTTACGGTAGGCTGCCATTTTTGGATCCTTGGCATCAAAGTCTCCATTTACTTGGGATATTGCGAAGTTTGAATCCCCGCGGACCTCTAGGCGTTGAATGCCCATGGAGATGGTCATCCAGAGACCATGTAGAAGGGCCTCGTATTAGGCTGCATTGTTGGAGTCCGTGTACATTATTTGAAGTACGTATTGGACTGTGTCTCCGGTTGGGGACGTCAAGACGATGCCATCCCCCAAGCCGGCCAACATTTTAGAGCCGTCGAAGTGCATGATCCAATTGGAGTATGCGTCGTACTCTTTAGGGAGCTCGGCTTCAGTCCATTTAGTGATGAAGTCAGCCAAAACTTGCGACTTTATAGCTCGCCGTGGTTTGTAGCTTATGTCGAGTGGTAAGAGCTCAATGGCCCATCTTGCAATCCTGCCCGTCGCGTCGCGGTTGTTTATAATGTCGTTGAGAGGTACTTCGGAGGTCACTGTTATCGAACACTCTTGAAATTAGTGTCGCAGCTTCCGGGATGCCATGAACACCGCGTACGCTATCTTTTGATAATGTGGATACCGGGACTTGCATGGAGTTAAGACAGTGGATACGTAGTACACTGGTTTTTGAAGAGGGAATTTGTGTCCTTCTGTTTCTCGTTCGATGACAAGCACCGCGCTTACAACTTGATGTGTTGCCGTGATATATAATAACATTGGTTCGCCCAAGTTGGGCGCGGCCAGGACCGGATTTGTTGCCTATATGGCTTTTATTTCTTCGAGTCCGGCCGTGGCAGGGTCCGTCCACTCAAAGTGTTCGGTGCGTCGGAGGAGGCGATAAAGGGGCAACGCCTTTTCTCCCAAGCGGGAGATGAAGCGGCTTAAAGCTGCCACGCATCCAGTCAATTTTTGTATTTGTTTGAGATCTTTTGGGATATCCAACTGTGACAGAGCTCGGATCTTGGCTGGGTTTGCTTCAATTCCTCTACCGGATATAATGAAGCCCAAGAGCTTTTCGGCTGGTACACCGAAAACGGAGTTTTCCGGGTTGAGCTTAATGTCATATGCTCGGAGGTTGTCGAATGTGAGCCTCAAATCGTCTACTAGAGTTTCGACGTGTTTGGTCTTGACGACCACATCGTCTACGTATGCCTCCACTGTTTGGCGATCTGGGTTGCCAGACATGTCTGAATCATGCGCTGATATGTTGCGCCGGCGTTCTTGAGCCCGAAGGGCATTGTGTTGAAGCAGAATGGTCCATATGGAGTAATGAATGCCGTTGCGGCTTGGTCTGTCTCCGCCATCTTGATTTGATGGTATCCGGAGTATGCTTCGAGGAAGCACAATGAATCGTGCCCTGCGGTAGCATCAATGATTTGATCGATGAGGGGAAGGGGGAAAGGATCCTTTGGGCAAGCCTTGTTAAGGTCTTTAAAATCGACACACAGGCGCCAGGATTTGTCCTTTTTTGGTACCATTACCAGGTTTGCTAGCCAGTCCAGATGTTTTATGTCTCTGATGAATCCGGCTTCCAATAGTTTGGCTAGCTCCTCTCCCATTGCCTGTCTTTTTGGTTCAGAAAATTGCCGAAGAGCCGGTTTGACTGGCTTGAATCCTTTTAGGATGTTTAGCTGTGTTCTGCCAGCCTGCGTGGGATTCCTGGCATATCTGAAGGGTGCCAGGCAAAGATATCCCAATTTTCCCAAAGGAATTCTCGTAGTGCGGCATCTACATCAGGGTTTAATTGTGCCCCGATGGAGGCCGTCTTTGTGGGGTCCATTGGGTGGACTTGGAATTTGACTATTTCGTCTGTTGGTTTAAAAGAGGTGGACTTGGATCTCTTGTCGAGTATCACATCATCCCTGTTCACCGTGGAGCGCAGCGTAGTGAGTTCCTCTGCCGCCAGGGCTTCAGATAGTGCCTCTAGGGCTAGTGCGGCTGTCTTGTTATCGGCACGGAGCGCTGTGTCCAGATCACTGACAAGAGTGATGATTCCATTGGGCCCGGGCATTTTAAGCTTCATGTGGGTATAGCTTGAAAAATTGTGAATGCCTCTCGTCCGAATAGAGCGTGATATCCGCTGCTGAACGGGGCCACTTGGAATGTGACCTCCTTGGACCTGTAATTGTCCGGCGCACCGAACACCACATCCAGTGTAATTTTTCCTGTGCAGCGTGCTTCCCGACTAGGGATTATTCCTCTGAAGGTTGTGCTGCTTCGCTCAATGCGGCTCCAGTCTATTTCCATTTTTTGAAGGGTTTCCTCGTAGATGAGGTTTAATCCGCTGCCGCCATCCATGAGTACCTTGGTAAGAGGAAAGCCGTCCACTATTGGACTGAGGACCAATGCGGCTGGTGCTCGGGCTGTTCGGAATTTTGGTTCATCGCTGGCGCTCCATGGATTTGTTGTTGCTACTTGGTAGACTTCGGCGAGGCTGCAGATTGTTCGTTTCCGCATATTATTTGATGCGAAAGTCTCGAAGACCGTTAATACCGTGCTAGTACTTTTGGGCTGGTTCTCCGGGGCTAGAAGCTCTTCGCCACTTTTGGCCACCTGCCGTAGTATCCAACATGCTCGAAGGCTATGTGTTGGAGTGGCGCCCTCTGTACTATGGATTTTACAGGGTCCGCTGAGCCATCCCTCCAGTATGGTTCCGTGCCCTTTAGGTGTTTTTTGCTTTTTGGTTTTTGTCCCAGGTGCCTGAGCATGATGCACCCTTTTGTTTTGGACTAGGGTTGTGTTCGGAGCCGGATTGTCCCAAAACTTAGTTTCAGTTTTCTAGGCACTCTCCATCACACAGTACTTTCGTACTATGGACGCCAGGTCGGCGAAGCGTGTAATTTCGCGACGACTTACGGCGTTAAAGATTCCCTTGTCCGTGCAATTGTAGCAGAAAATTGAGATTGCGTTTTCCTCACGGCAGTCTTTTATCCTGTCCATAACCAGGAGGAATCTGGCCCAGTAATGATGTACCATTTTAGCGGGCTCTTGCCAGATTTGAGATAAATCGCTTGTGTTTGGTTGGGCGGGTGGAAATAAATTCGGAACCCCTCCCAATCTGAGGCTCAAGGGCCGAAAAGTTTCCGAATTTGGAAGCTTGGATTGCTGGATGTTGTCCAACGAATCTGGTCCGCTGCCAGACTTTAGGTTCAGTACTTGATTGGTATCTGTCCCTCCGTGGGAATCCGGCATGGGGGGATCAGGAATCCAGACATAACTGGTCTTTAATATAGAAGAAGAGTCGCCGCGTTGTTCCTCCACCACAGCAACGTGGTGGGTAGCCTGGGGAGAGTTGATCTCTCTCAGATCGGTTTTAGGCGCAATCTGATCGTAGTCTGTAGTGACTCCCAGGGCGGCGATGCGATCCAAGAGGTCGTTTACGGAGGAGAGCTCCATCGGATCTAGCTGCTCGGTGAATTCCGAGTTGACGTGAAGATCGCTTTTGATGACCCGAGAGGTCGTTGTCGGAGCGGCGGCCGAACAGGCGGTCATAAGAAAACCACCTAGCCGGATAGTTTGGCTGGTGGCCAAAGCTCCCTTGGCAATGGTACCGTCTTTAAAGACGGGAAGAGGCATCCTTCCTAATTGTGACGGCACAGAGGAACTCTCAATGAAAGCACCAATGTCGGTGTCAAAACCGACGGATCTCGGGTTGGGGGTCCTGAACTATGCGTCTAGGCAGATGGTAACATGAGACAAGGGACACGATATTTTTACCCAGGTTTGGGCCCTCTCGATGGAGGTAAAACCCTACTCCTGCTTGATTGATATTGATGATATGGGTAGTACAAGAGTGGATCTACCACGAGATCAAGGAGGCTAAACCCTAGAAGCTAGCCTATGGTATGATTGTTGTTGTGTCCTACGGACTAAAACCCTCCGGTTTATATAGACACCGGAGAGGGCTAGGGCTGCACAGAGTCGGTTACAATGGTAGGAGATCTACATATCCGTATCGCCAAGCTTGCCTTCCACGCCAAGGAAAGTCCCATCCGGACACGGGACGAAGTCTTCAATCTTGTATCTTCATAGTCTTGGAGTCCGCCCGATGATGATAGTTCGGCTATCCGGACACCCCCTAGTCCGGGACTCCCTCATCAGCCTCGGGTGAATTGGGGCTTTGTGCCATGGTGGTTCCCGAGCGAGTTTGATAGGTTGGGCAGCTCCGCACGGTCGAGGGGAGTCGGGTGGTGGTGTTGGATGGTCGGGGGAGGGCCTGGTTGTGATGAATGGCACCGGAGGGCGGCGGCCGAGCTGGCCAGAGACGGGGAAGATGGCCTTCCCAGGTCGATTGTAGGCTAGGGAAGCACTAGGAGGGTGGTGTGAGGTTGCCTGAGGGATTGGACGCGCTCGGGGGCTCCTTTTATAGACGGCCGAGGTCGGTTCCCGCGGCGGCCGGAGATAAGATCGGCGAACCGCCTCGCTGTAGTTAGTAGGGTGACGTGGCACTGGCCGGCACATTCTGACGAACTCCTCACTGCTCACGGGGCGAGCTGGCGCGCGCGGGTGGCTCGGGCGGCGCTGCCATGCCCGGGGCCTGCTGTGGCCGGCCGCTAGCGACCACGGCCGACCTGACGGCGGTGCTGTAGGTCTCCAGGGGAGGCTCCGCGGCGAGGGAGGGGTCGGGCGTGCAGGATGTGCGAGGGGAGTGGCCAGAACGAGCGCGGGGAGGCGACAGTGGGACGCGACGGCTCGGGCGCACGCATGTGCAAAACGCGCGTTCTGGCCGCGCCCAGAGCACGCACGATGTATGCTCGACGAAACGCCCTGGTGAGCTAGGAGGCTTGGATGCAAAAACAAATTAACAGGGTTAGGTTATCACTAGCTAGGGGATTAGTGGACATGATGGTTTGGTCAGGGGGTCAAGTTTACAATGTTAACTAAAACCATGCCAAAACTGGCCATGCACACAAGGTGTTTGACAAAATGCTAGAGGCATCTAGGCAGTTCTTCGAGTGGCCAAAATCTCCAGATTGGGGTCTCTTTAGAAGATAAATAGGGTGGCAAGGTTAGTTTGTCACAGACAGAAACTTGCTAGTGCAAATATTTGAGAAAACCAAATCTGGTCAGAAAGAAAAGGATATGGTTTCATGGACCAAAACTACTCCAATGGGTTCACTCTCCTGGACTTAAGGGTTTTGTAGGATAGGCTACAAGTAGGAAAAAGAATCATGGGTAACAGAGCAAAATAAAATGTAGTTGCTGTAGAAAGTGCCAAACTGGACCAGAGGGCAAAATAGGATGTTTTGCTCAAATTTTGCAAAGAACATACATGGGTCTTTGCATAAAGATGAATCATATGCATCTACTACCATCTCCAACTACTTGGTAAAATTTTTAACGAATTATTTAAAGGGGTTGTAGTGCAAAGGCACCAACTGGACTAGTTTAGAAAACATGGGGTAGGGCTCAAAAATTTCAATGATTAAAAGATATTTTTGCATCAAAGTGATTTAGAAATATCACATGACATCCCCAAATGTTTGTGAAAATTTTAGATGCATTTGTCAAATGGTTGCAGTGCAAAGGAGGCTCCAAAACTCATGAAAAATCATTTTAAAATAATAAAGCTCAGGAAAACAATTATGCAAATAAATCCACTGATAAAGAATTGTTTTATTGAGAGAGTATACAAGTCCAATAATATTTTTGGAAAGTTCCATTTGAGGTAAAAACTTCACAATATTAAGGAAAAAGGGGTTCTGGAAATCAAAAGAAAATCCAGAAAGCAAAAATTTTAAACTCCTGGCAAAATTTTAATAATCAAATCATGGTTAAATTTTTGGAGTGTCACAGCTGGGCGAGGTGGGCTGCCAGGTAAGTCAGGTGGGTCTCTCTCTCTCTCTTCTTTTATTTGTTTCTGTTTTCTATTATTCTGTAACTTTAGGGCTTTATTAAAAATACCAAAACAATCTCAAAATTCATGAAACTGCTCAAGGCTACTGTTTGGAATAATTCCAACACTAAACATTTTGGTTCATGAATATTTGGTACATTTAAAATATTATATAGCATTTAAATGCCCAAATGCAAATAGCATATGATTTAATTCAGTGATCCAAGTTATCCTAGAAAAATGTGCAATATTTTTTTGGCAGAGGTTCAAGACCAATCCAAAAATGATGAACATTTTCTGAAGGCCATTTTGGCTTCATTGAAAATATTTTTATTTGAACCTATTTGAATTCTTTCTGATGCTAGGGTTTGGTCAATCCCCATTTCAACTTAAATAGAATTTAAACATGATGTAACAAGATGCAAAACATCAGGCAACACCAGAAGCTAGGGATGTGACAACTCACCCCTACTAAACAAGAATCTCATCCTGAGATTCAAGACGTGAGGTAAGAAGACAGAGGAACACAAAGGTAACACAAACTTCTCGATCCAGGTTGCACCTCCTAAGAATGTTGATTGTCACCATCTTTGTCTCGTCGTCTTGCTCTGAGAACTCCAGCCAACATGACAACGAGAGGAAAAGGAAACTCTAGAGGGATCGATCTTCTCGGAGAATGAACGACTCATGATCAACTCACGAAATGAGACATAGCAACATCTCTTGAGCTGAGATATGAAGCACACATCTAGAGGGAGGGAGTGAAACAGATGACGGGGGTTCACTAGGTAGACAACAATTTCACGCTTAAGAAGGTGGTGAACGGTTGCTAACATAGTGAGGAGTTGAGTTTCCATGATACCATAATGAAACATCTTAGATAAGGCGACTCGTAGATATATCCCCCTTAAGTGGCAAAAAGAATTACCTTTGATTCAGAGATCATTGAAACTCTTTATACCAGCCTAAGGCAAATCACAATTGATCATTTGAAGGAGTCCGAAAGAATGACATTCTCGGGCCAGAATGGATGATGTGGACTACCTTGTTGAAGACAACGCAACGGATGATTTTTAATTATCATCAGAAATGGATGGAACCCATGGTGGGACGGCACAATGGCAGTGCAAGCTGGGAACAAAATGCAAATGCTCGGAATGATTCTGGTAATAGGGGATAAATTCAATAGTAGAGAGTGAATCCACTTTTTGAAAAGTTATGGCATAATCGAAGAAAACTAAGAGCGAGTCCCAGTTACTACCAACGATAAAACCTAGTGCTTGCGCGTGCTCTCAAGAACTTGAGCATTTCCATCTTCATCAAAGTTTTACCAACATCTGTGTCAAGGATCCTGGCAAGACAGCATACTACCATGATGAATAGCTATGGATGATGCAGATGCAAAGGAAGATAACACCTTCTTAAATTTCACCTTAGCGAGGACAAGGAACCAAATCTGGATGATTGACCGAGAGACATTTAGCACTCCGCTTCTAATGTTCTCCTTATGTGCTAGCGTAATCCATACATAAATATGGTTTGATATCTAGAACATCAAGTAAAAGGTCAGACTTTGGGAACACAAAAATCCATAAGGAACAAGTAGGGAGTAAATCCTACGAAATCCTTATGGGGAGGTGGCCAACCTCCTCAAATAAGATACTACAATAAGAGGTCTTCCGGTTGGGTGTGTTGGCCACGACATCCACTTTATCGGTTACGGTGAGACCAGTACTATAGTTCTAGGGAAATATTCGAACCATCACGTCTGCCTAAGATTCAGATCTGGTTTGTGTCAGAATAATCCAGACTCACCGAGTCCAGAAAGAAAAGTTAAAGTTTGCAAAACAAATCGATGAGATGACGTTGCGAGATTCTCGAGGAAGGAACTACGGTAGTAAGCTTCAAAACATGAGCTGGTTCTGCTACAGCATGTGAACACGCTTTCTCACACAAGCATGACCACATAGTAGTCTTATAATAAAACACTACCGAGTTCAGGTGGGGAACCATCAACAAGGATATTGAAGTCTTGTGCATTACCATGGATTAGCAATTAACTTCTTTTCCTAGAACAAATCAATCAGTCGCTTGGTGTGCTAGGAATGCATATAGAATGAAGGTTGCAAGTCTCCAGACTACAGAATACTTCGCACATATGCATGACTGACTTGGGATGATTCCAGAGGAAGCAAAAACAAACTTTCTCGAGTTCACGGCGGCAACTTGCATCAAATGCACATGAATTAGAGGAAGTCACTCCTTTCATCCGAACATCTGCTTCATGCACGGGACATGAAGATAATGCTTACAAAAGTTTCCAACACTAGCTTGATGTTCAACATGAATCATGGAGGAGACAAAATGATGCTGATGGGCTCAACAACAACTCATTGGAATTTCCATATCACTGGACTTCCTCCATTATGTGGACAATGTGATAGTATTGGTCAGACCAAAAGATGTAATGGTGTATGCTCGAGGAATCAACCACGAGTAAGACAACATTAAGAATACCATTGGTCCACGCTCAAATCAAGGTTTGGGCAAGACGATAGGTTCAACATCTGATCACGAGGATCAATCAGTGAAGATATCATCTTTCTTCAACACACACACACAAAAGGATATCCCTTAACATGAACTAAGTCGGACAAGCTTTCATCTTCCAACTCTCCAAGTTGTTGTATAGCTTGACCAACCAGCTCAGGGGTATGCAACACATATTCTTGGAGAAGGGGTGGTTTATATGAAACCAACTTGATCACGAGCTCAACATAACAGTCAAGTGACGACCTGGTGATAATTCTGAGAAGATATTCGGAAAATCATGAACCACCGATATGTTACTGAGCTCGAGAACAATCTTGCCTTTCAGGGCAAGACGATATGATCAAATAAGCAAGGGATTGAATAATCCTATCTCATTGATTGAAGAGTGCACCAGAAATAAGGACAAGGTAGCCCAGTCTATCTTGGAATGATGATTCAATAACCAACACGCTAAGAATGAGAATATTGTCCATTTACTACCAAGCAACAAGTTGATAGGAGTATTGATTTCACACATCATGATTCACTTGTCGGTATTCCAGTCACAGAAACATGGGAACCGAGGAATGAACAACGATGGCGAGAGGTATCACTGTATCAATAATCCATAAGATGGTGTGCAATTCCCATGACATTCTTGACATAAGACGGTAATACTTCAGGGTAGAAAAGAATCAAAAGCTGGATTGGCATTTTGATCTGCGAAATACAACTACTTTGACCCAATCCTAGATATGGATGAGGTACTTGAGTTTGTTTCTCCTAGTCATTCTGAAATAGAATGGCTTGATGGATGACTAGAGTAATAGGCATCGATAAACACGATTGCCAACTACTCCTTACTATCAATTGATAGACGAGGGCCAGACAACAGCTAAAAAGGGACGACTCAAAAGAACATCTAATTTTCTGGGTTGTGGATGCATAGATTAGTATGTCGAGCAAAGCTCAACATTTCTTCCGGATATCCCATGCAAAAAGGTAGAACTGGCAAGTCACAACATAGAGTCGAGAACCATCAAGAGCACTCCGGTTGCGATCCTTCGGTTCAACGAGGAACTTCTGCCATAAGTAGTTCATGTTATTTGGAAGAAGGAAATACCACGGACCTCGAGGACTACCGCAAAGGTTACTTATATCCTAAAGGAACTAGCAAACACTATCAACATGAAGTAAGTGGGGTGAATCTCGGGTTTAAGAACCCAGTAATAGAATACCTACTAACTATGTGGCATCACGGGATGGTTTCAGGAATGATGGCCAGAGTCATCACACTGGAAACACATAACATGGATAGATCACTGGGTGATCCCCTAAGACACCTAGGGTCATAATAATAACTCCAACATATATGTCGAGGCAATAGAGCACCTCAACTCACTGATTAGTGTGGTTAATCTGGCCCAAAGGGACGACGGGAATGGGAAGAAGGGATTTGCAAATGCATCCGACTATTTAGAAACCTGGGATGACTCGGACAGCATAATGGCTGTAAATGCTCGAAAAGGTTTGAGATGCTAGAAGATGGTGGCATAACCACTCTACCATCACAAAAGCAAGGTTCTAAGACCAACTGTCAACATACGAAAGTAGTAGGAACTGAACAAAGGCTAAAATCCAACAATCTTATGAGTCTACTGATTAGTAACACGTGATCCTGATAGAAAGATGAGAAAGCCTAGTTCCTTAACCCCGGAGGAAAGATAAGATGACTCGGATCAGAAGGGCATAAGGTAAAGGAATAAAAAGAGCCTTACGTTCCATCCCACAATCAATTCCCTTATATAACTAAAGAATTTCTAGACTCAAACTTCGACCAGTTTGGCTTGATAATCCTACAGGCAGTCAAGCTCTGATACCAAAGCTGACCCCGACTCAAAGGCACACCGATCTAGCATGTAACACCTCATATCACTTTGCGGCCTCACGCACGATATTCCCACGAGTGTCGCCTTACCAGGCCCGGGACCGTTTGCGCCTTTTGGCACACATATATGATAGTGTCGCTAGCATCCATATGACAGGGAGCCTGGGCTGACATGGCTAGTCGTGAACCCAAAGTGGCACTAATTTACGGGGACATGCATACATAACCCAACAACGAACGTGTCGATCATCAGCGAGTGAATCCGGGCTGTAGAAACTGGGCTAGCAGGACTCCGGTAAACCGGGCTATAGCAGGCTAACAAGACTCCGGTAGACACCGCGTGACATTTCCCCGAAGGGACAGACACAGGAATGAAGAAAGACACATGCTGGCCAGCCTAAGTGTCTCAGAGCAGTAGCAAGCTACCAAGGCTCAGCGGAAGCACTAGGAGACATTTCCCGGTAAGAGAGGCTACCAAGGATAAACAACTAGATAGTCAAATCACACACATACCAAGCATTTCAATAACATACACACAATATGCTCGATATGTGCAAATACAACATGGCATCACAACAAGACTCTACAACTCAAGTATTTTATTCAATAGGCTCCGAGGAGCGAGATATTACAAACATGGGTCTCATGACCCAACACCCAGAGCATACAAGTCAAAGCACAAGCGGAAGCTTAACATGTCTGAGTACAGACATCTACAAATGAAAACGGCTGAGAAGCCTGACTATCTACCAGATCCTACCGAGGGCACAAGATCGTAGCTGAGGTAACAAGCTAAACATTGAAATCCACGCGGAACCACTAGTGAGACGGAAGTCTCTCTGCAAAAACATAAAATAGGCAAACATGAGTACAAATATACCCAGGAAGACTTACATCAGATCTAACTACATATGCATCATTATCAACAAAGGGGATGGTGGGGTTTAACTGCAGCAAGCCAGCTTTGACTCAGTGGCTATCCTGTACTACGACTGCGAGTAACTCTTTTGAGGTGGCGCACACGAGTTCACATATTCACCATATCAATACACCACTATGGATCCGCTCCCATCTCCCTACGAGAACACCATCCATAACACTCACACTTTTCTTGCGCATTTTTGAGTATCCACTTTCACTTGTCTATGAACTATATAGGCAACCCAGAAGTCCTTTACCGCGGACATGACTATTCGAATAGATAATGTTAACCCTGCAGGGGTGTACTTCTTGACACACGTTCTCACCACTTATCGCCGTTTACATGATATGTACTCGGCAACCTTCAAGCGGAAGCCCAGTGAGGGTGTTGGCCACGACCTGACTAACCACACAAGTCTCTCGTCTAGGTTTATCGCCTATTCGGGTTCCATCCGCAAGGTGATCAGGCCGGGGTGTCGCTCACGGCCCGAAATTAAACGATGTGTGCAGGGTTCCCAAGCCCACCATCCGGGTGCCACTTGGTACACCGGGCCATTGTGCCTAGTCTGTCCCAAGCCCACCTGTACTGGGTGCCACTTGGTAGACTACTAGCACTACCTACAAACACTAGAAACTAGTTGCAACTCCTGGACAGAGATTAGGCTGATTAATAAGTCGAGAGGGGCCGAGTTACCGAAACCCAATGTGTGGTAGTAGCTGTTCATGGATCACAAACACAGAACTCAGTTCTTGAGGACGGTTTCAATGAGACAACCCACCATGTACTCATACATGGCCTCTCACCGCTACTGAGGGAGTCCTGGACTAGGGGGTGTCCGGACAGCCGGACTATCAATATCCGCCGGACTCCAAGACTACGAAGATAGAAGATTGAAGACTCCGGCTCGTGTCCGGATGGTACTTTCCTTGGCGTGGAAGGCAAGCTTGGCAATATGGATATGTAGATCTCCTACCATTGTAACCGACTCTGTGTAACCCTAGCCTCCTCCGGTGTCTATATAAACCGGAGGGCTTTAGTCCGTAGGACAACATACATCTCAACAATCATACCATAGGCTAGCTTCTAGGGTTTAGCCTCCTTGATCTCGTGGTAGATCTACTCTTGTACTACCCATATCATCAATATTAATCAAGCAGGACGTAGGGTTTTACCTCCATCGAGAGGGCCCGAACCTGGGTAAAAACATTGTGTCCCTCGTCTCTTGTTACCATCCGCCTAGACGCACAGTTCGGGACCCCCTACCCGAGATCCGCCGGTTTTGACACCGACATTGGTGCTTTCATTGAGAGTTCCTCTGTGTCGTCACCGATAGGCTTGATGGCATCTTCAACCAACAACGCTGTCCTGGGTGAGACTTTTCTCCCCGGACGGATCTTCGTATTCGGCGGCTTCGCACTGCGGGCCAATTCACTTGGCCATCTGGAAAAAATCGAAATCTACGCCCCTGGCCGTCAGGTCAGATTTGGAAGCTCAAACTTCACGGCCGATGTCCGCGGAGACTTGATATTCGACGGACTCGAGCCACAGCCGAACAGTGCCTTGGTGGCCGCATACGGATCTGCTTCGGCCATTAGCCCGGAGCCGATCGCCCAGATCGAGGGCCGGTGGATAGACGCCGCCCTGGGGGCTTCAACATCCACGGCGATGGAGCCGAACACCAATCTTGTCCCCCGCGAAACTCGTGATTCCAAGGCACCAGACTCCTCGCCGGACTCCAAACCTCCCGCGCCCCTGCCAATTGATCCGGATTGGGCGCCGGTTATGGAATTCACCGCCGCGGACATCTTCCAATGCTCGCCTTTTGGCGATATCTTGAATTCACTAAAGCATCTCTCGTTATCAGGAGAGTCCTGGCCGAACTATGGCCAGGATGGTTGGGGTTCGGACGACGAAGAAATTCAGACCCCACCCGCCACCCACTTTGTAGCCACTGTCGACGATCTAACCGACATGCTAGACTACGACTCCGAAGACATCGACGCTATGGAAGACGATGCTGGAGACGAAGAAAAAACAGAGCTTATACAGCACGACAGGACCACCTCGTCGCATGACATATATATGGTGGATACCCCAAAGCGGAGCGATAATGAGGACCAACGGGCCGCGGCAGAAGATGACCCCGCCGATAAACGACCAAAACGACGGCGTAGACGTCGCCCTAAGTCCCGCCTCGACGACAACAACGCTCCCAAGGAGCCCGCGATACGGCAGGGCTCACAATCGGACGACGAACACGCAAATAAGCAACCGTCCGAACACGACGAGTCAGATAATCAATCCAAGCCCGGCGAGAACAACAGTCTGGATGACCGTATGCCGGACATGCCGCCGGAGAGTAAGAACCTTCGGAAAAGACTCGTCAGCACTACAAGAAGCCTGAAGAAGGAAAAACGGAGGCTCAAAACAGCGGAAGACACACTCAGAATGAGATGGAGCAAAGTGCTCAAAACCGCAGATAAGTACGGCAATGGCCACCAATCAAAGAGCTACCCGAAGCGCAAGCTGCTACCAGAATTCGACGAGGAGGCCATAGAGCCTCCACCGTCCAAAAATAAAGGGGCTACCAGGTTGGATAAACGGCCAGATGACAGGCCAAATTACGAAAGCGGCGCCACACATAAATCCACCAACGAACTCGGAAGGATAGATGGCCCAGCCAGGTCCATTTACGGGCCAAAGGAGAAGGCCACAAGGAGCAAGGCAACACGCCAAGTGTCCGATGATAGCGGCACACACAAATACAGGGGCGCCGCACACCCACCGATGAGGTGCTGGACCATGAATTCCTAGCAGGATTTAAACCCATCAACATAGAGGCCTACGATGGAACAACAGACCCTGGAGTCTGGATAGAAGATTATATACTACATATACATATGGCCAGAGGAGACGATCTCCACGCCATAAAATATCTACCCCTCAAGCTCAAAGGGCCAGCCCTTCATTGGCTTAAGAGCCTCCCAGAAAACACTGTTGGAAGTTGGGAAGAGCTCGAGGACGCGTTTAGAGCAAATTTTCAAGGGACTTATGTCCGGCCTCCGGATGCAGATGATCTAAGTCATATAACTCAACAGCCCGGAGAGTCAGCGTGGAAATTCTGGAACATGTTCCTTACCAAAAAGAACCAAATAGTCGACTGTCCGGACGCCGAAGCCTTAGCAGCTTTCAAGCACAATGTCCGAGACAAATGGCTCGCCAGGCACCTCGGTCAAGAGAAACCGAGGACAATGTCCGCAATAACAAGCCTCATGACCCGCTTCTGTGCGGGAGAGGATAGCTGGTTAGCAAGATGCAGCACCAGCGACCCAAGTACATCCGAGATAAGAGATGGAAACGGAAAATCACGGCGCAGAAAAGAGCAGCGCCGGAATAAAGAGAAAAGCCCAAAGAGCACGGCAGTCAACACCGGATTTAAAAGCTCGCGTCCCAATAATAAAACACAGCCTATAAAGGATGACAGTGACGAATTGTCCAACTTAAAGAAGATTTTGGGTCGGATATGTCAAATCCACAGTACCCCCGGAAGGCCTGCAAATCACACCCACAGGGATTGTTGGGTTTTTAAACAGTCCGGCCGACTAAATGCCGAACACAAGGGGCTCGACGCGTCAAGCGAAGAAGATAAACCTCACCAGCAGAGCACCGGAAAACAAAAGACTTTCCAACAAGGGGTCAAAGCAGTAAACTCACTTCATGTGATAACACGGAAAAATAGTGTGGCACTTTCTAAAAAGAGCTTCGCACGGTCCAACCCAGCAGACCATAGAGATTGGATATCAAAACCAATCACTTTCGACCACCTGGACTATTCCAGAAGCGTTCGAAACGCGGGACGGACTCCCCTGATATTGAATCCCATAATAGACGGATTACAATTTACTAACGTCTTAATGGACGGAGGCAGTGACTTAAACCTGCTATATTCAAACACAATCCGGAGGATGGGGATAGACCCAACCAGAATCCGACACAGCCGCACTTCCTTCAAAGGAGTGACGCCAGGCCCTCATGCCAAGTGCACAGGCTCTATATTACTAGAAGTCGTGTTCGGATCGCCGAACAATTTTCGACGTGAAAAATTAATTTTTCACATCGTCCCATTTAAAAGTGAATATCAAGCACTCTTGGGGAGAAAGGCTTTTGTCCGCTTCAACGCCATACCGCATTGCGCGTCTCTTACACTCAAGATGCCCGGTCCGCGTGGCGCAATTTCAGTGCGAGGGTCACTTAAGGACCCCGGACTCAGATAGACGAATCCGACCTCAGCAGGCTAGGGGCTCCCTAGCCGCATACCCCTTCACAGGGGGCTGCGCGCACAAACAATCGCGGTTTCATATAAACCTTGCTTTAACTATTTATATTTCTTATTTAACATATTTTTCGCACGAATTGTTCTTAAAAACTAAAGGTTCCTCTCTTTCTACAGATGAACAACGTGCATACCCGTCCAGGATAACGGTGCAACGGAGACACAGGCGCAGACGTGCAGTAGGGACCCGTTGCAAGGATTCTTTTCAGATTAAGACCCTGCGTAGACCTTTTTTACTGTCTCTTGTTGTTACACTCCCTTGGTTTCTTCCTATAGCCAAAGTGGAGCCTGACGTTTTGGCATCGGCCGCGTTAGAAGACCATGCCCGTACTTGGACACCAGGGGAATAGGGCATCTCTGCCCATTATTAAAAAGACCGAACACCTTAGGGAGTGTTCGGCGTCTCGAGTTAGGCATTATATGCATCAGCTCCGAATCATGTCTTTGGTCAAATGTTGGGTTTGCCCGGCTCCTGTGTTTTGCTGCCTTACGTTCCGTATCATCAGCTAACGCGGCACCAGGAGAACTACTGCGATTGTGCCCCAGTTCGGCTGGGCGAGCACCTCAGTAGAGAAAGCCGAAAACTGACTGTCATGATACAACGAGAGTCTGGTCAACCACTCGATCGACTATCGGAATGTTTAGAATTCCCCGCTTTGACGAAGGACCGTTTCCCGGTCAGGCATATACGCACCCCGAATCCGGAGATGTGCGGTGCCACCAGGGGCTATATAGTAGCCCCACCCTCGAGCTCCACTGGCTAAGTGAAAGTGATAAAGCATTATAGTCCGGATTGCCTAGTTCGCTATGCTACCACCTCCTTAAACAGGACCGAGACGTCGGATTAAGTGTGAAAACGCTATTTTTGCGAACACCCCGCACCCTGTGCGTGGGGGCTGAAGCCGAAGACTGCAATCTTTCAAGTTATACAAAAGTATACGTAAACGGCCGCACAGGAGAAGTTTTACTACTTGGGACGCACAAGTATAAAAAGCAGTTGTAACATAATCATCGATTTACAAGCTAATACGTTCATTTGAACGTGATATTTTTCGAGCACTGCGACTCTATTACACGAGCTCCACGCATAACTTCCCCGAAATAGTGCTCGGCAGGGAGCCGGTCTTCATCCGAACCCTGGGCAGCAACAGCGGTGGCGTCCATCTCCGGACAACGCGCCTTTACACGGGCAAGAGCCATCCGCGCGCCCTCTATGCAGGCCGACCGCTTCATCTCCTTTATATGCGGCACCGCTCCAAGGAATTGCTGCAGTAAACCGAAGTAGCTCGTCGCCTTGGACCTCTCTGGCCAGACATGGGCCACGATGTTAGTCATGGCAAGTCCGGACAACCTATTTAGCTCGGCCCATTCGGCCAACCGGTCCGTCAACGGAAGTGAGCGATCCAGACTGTGGAATTGAGACCAATATAGCTCTTCCGTCTCATGATCCTCCTGGCTCCGGAAGTGCTTAACTGCATCGGCCGCACTGGCAGCTAAGTCCATATACGGATCCTACGGACTCCACAGCCGCTCAAATTGAGCATACCTTGCATTCATAAACCGGCGACGCAGCAGAAAAGGCTTGCCAGCCACGATGTCCCCGGCCTGGCGCAGTTCCTCCTTCATAGCCCGCATTGCAGAGCGGGCATCCTTGGCTTCGGCGGTGGCCTTCTTCAGGTCTTCCCGTTCCGATAAGCGCTCCTTTTCAAGAGCCTCATAGCGGTCGGCAGCATCCTTTACCTTCGTGGCCAATTCGGCCACCTCCGCCCTGCTTAGGCAGTGCGCAGCCTTTTCGGCTTTCAACTCCTCGGCCGTCCTCGAGGCAGCCGCTTCACTCCTTCGGGCTTGCTCCTTAGCTCGAGCAAGTTCAGCCCGAAGGCCCTCCACTGCAGCAGCACCGTTTGTACAAATAGCATATAATTTATCAGAGGAGGGCTTCGACCCCCTTAATAAAGCGACTGTGGAGAACTCTTTTACCTTGTGACTCGTCAAGTCGCCTGTTGACAAGTGCGATGTCCGCATCTGCCAAGTCAAGTTGCCGATTTAACTCGGCAAACTCACTAGTCCGGCTAGCCCCCGGACTATCAGCCACCTGCATAGGAACGACGGAATTCATTCCTTTAGATTTCGATCCTCGGTACGCTGTCGTTTCCGACAACCTACTGAGTCTCAGGGGCTACTATCTATACAGGGCGCATTTTTATGTGCAAAACTGTTAAAAGACAAAAGGATGCGTCATTTTTGCATACCTCAAATCCCGCCAGCAAACTCATGGCGGCATTACGCAATCCGCTCTCGGCGGACGAAATCCTTCCAATCACCATACGCATTAACGCACGGTGATCTTCAGAAATGGACGCCCTCTCAAGCAGATTCTTCAGATCTCCCGGCTGGACACTAGTAGGTGCCGAACTCTCTGGCCCCTCCGGACTCGGGGATACCCTCCGTGAGGACACTTCGGGTTCGCCTGCCTCATCTGGCGGCGCTGCGGACGGAGGCGTATCGCTCTCCATCATCTTCGGAAGAAGGTCCCCCGAAGATGAACTCATCTGAGAAGGCTGCAGATCCGAACTGCAATATAAATATTTCGGTTACCTACAGAAGCACAAATGAAGGTATTTCCTTACTAATTAACTCCCTCTTTCATACTCACGTCTCACTGGAGGGCCGATCCTTTGGTGATGATTGTGCGTCCGGATTCTTTCCGAGCGCCGGACCCCCCGGGGAAGATCTCTTCCCGCGCTTAGGGGCTTTGGCCTCCGGATATTCGGAGGCGGTCCTCTTCTCCCCCTGAAGGGAGGGGTTCTTGGTTCCCCCCTCTTCAGTCGCCCCTTTGGGCGAAATATTAGCTCCTCTATTTTCCCCGTCGCCCCCTTCTGTGGGCGCGACCTCCAACATTTTGACCAGCACGGGCTCCAGTGCGGTCTCTGGGAGGGGGGCCAGACACCTTATCAGCCTTGATCGCGCCACCCATTCCTGTAAAAAACAAAGGGTTAGGAGGCGAACTCTAGAAAGGCACATAAACAGAATGTCCGAACTCTGAGCTACTTACCTAAGTATCTGGGCGATCGCGGCTTAGGCCTGCGTCCTCGGCTGAATCCGGACACGCCACTTGCGGTCCAAAGAACAGCTTGTACATCTCCATGGGTGTCGCACCCATAAAGTGTTGGAGAATATGAGGTCCCTCCGGATTAAACTCCCATAGACGGAGAGGACGGCGTTTGCAGGGCAGGAGATGCCTGATTAGCATAACCTGCATCACCTTGATCAGGTCGATCTCCCTCGTTTGGAGATCTCGAATCCGGCCCTGCAGTGAGGGCACGTCTTCGGACGGCCCCCAGTTGAGCCCTTGGTTGACCCACGACATCAGTTGGCGTGGAGGTCCCGGGCGGAATGAGGGCGGCGGCTTTTGCCTGCTGCCCCTTGGAGCGGTGATATAGAACCACTCCTGCTGCCACAGTACAAGTTCCTCTTGGAAGGAACCCTCAGGCCACGGGGCATCGACCTTCTTGCTTATGGTCGCCCCGCCGCACTCCGCTTGACGCCCCCCGATCATCTTCGGCTCCACCTTGAAGGTCTTCAGCCATAGGCCGAAGTGGGGGATGACGCGGAGGAAGGCTTCGTAGACGATAATGAATGCGGAGATATGGAGGATAGACTCCGGAGCCAAGTCATGAAAGTCCAGCCCATAGTAGAACAGGAGCCCTCTCACGAAGGGATCCGTCGGGAAGCCTAAACCCCGGCGGAGGTGGGATACGAAAACGACGTATTCACCGGGCTCGGGGGCTGGCACAGCCTGCCCTTGGGCAGGCAACCTGTGCGAAACCTCGTAGGCCAGGTACTTGGCCTCACGCAACTTCAATATGTCCTCCTCCGTGACGGAGGAGGGTATCCACCGGCCCTGGAGGTCGGAGCCGGACATGATGGAGGATCCGAAGCGTTCGAATCTGAGGCTCTGGGTGTTGGAACTGGGAGCAGGGAAAAGATTCGATGCGAGATTGAAGAACAAGGGCGAGCCTTGGTCCTCTTATAAAGGGGAAGAAATACCAAGGGCCTTCTCCGTGACCGTTTGGGATTCCCCTTCGATAGAGGAGGCGTGGCGACGGGAACGGTTGGGTTACCCATGCACGTATTAATGAGGATCCCGGAATAAGGGGAACACGATCTCTGCTTCGACAAGACGTGCCAAGAAAACCGCTTCGCTAAACGTGCTGAGGTGGTATAGTAAAAAATGATTCAAACAAAGGCTTGGTTGCGGTGTGATGTCACGCCGCATAATACGTCAGAAGATTGAGCTAAGTGTGCATTTTATTCTCTCTATGGTGGAATGTGGAATTTATTTTGCAGAGCCGGACACTATCCTGGTGTTCATGATCTTCTCTGGATTATTCAAGGGAGGAACCCGCCTTGCAATGCCGAACATTATGCGCGCCGGACTTATCGTCATTGAAGACTGGTTCAGGGGCTACTGAGGGAGTCCTGGACTAGGGGGTGTCCGGACAGCTAGACTATCAATATCCGCCGGACTCCAAGACTACGAAGATAGAAGATTGAAGACTCCGGCTCGTGTCCGGATGGTACTTTCCTTGGCGTGGAAGGAAAGCTTGGCAATACGGATATGTAGATCTCCTACCATTGTAACCGACTCTGTGTAACCCTAGCCTCCTCCGGTGTCTATATAAACCGGAGGGCTTTAGTCCGTAGGACAACATACATCGCAACAATCATACCATAGGCTAGCTTCTAGGGTTTAGCCTCCTTGATCTCGTGGTAGATCTACTCTTGTACTACCCATATCATCAATATTAATCAAGCAGGACGTAGGGTTTTACCTCCATCGAGAGGGCCCGAACCTGGGTAAAAACATTGTGTCCCTCGTCTCTTGTTACCATCCGCCTAGACGCACAGTGCGGGACCCCCTACCCGAGATCCGCCGGTTTTGACACCGACAGCTACCTTTACCAAATCGTGTTCACACACTTAGCTCTCAACAGTAGGACATGTTCACAACTTTCCAATTCATCCCCGATGAATCAGACCTGACACAACTCTAAGCAATAGCAGGCATGCCAAACAAGCATGAATGAGTAGGCACATCAGGGCTCAAACAACTCCTACTCATGCTAGTGGGTTTCATCTATTTACTGTGGCAATGACACATCATGCAGAGGAAAGGGCTTCAACTACCGCAGCATGTAACAATTGAATCATTTGTTGTCCTAATGCAGTAAAAGAGAGCAAGAGCGAGAGAGTGGGATTGTATCGGAATGAACAAGGGGGTTTTGCTTGCCTGGCACTTCTGAAGATGATATAGCTCTTCATCGGTGTCATCGAACTCATCGTCGAAACCACGTCTACTTAGAGAGGACAAACACCGGTAAACAAGGAAGAACACAATCAATGCAATGCAACAATATGATGCATGATCATGACATGGCAATATGCTGTGATTTGTACTAATGCATCTAGCAACAATTTAAATGAGGTCCATATGAACCAAGGGTTCGTATGCAAACTCCATAAGCGGTATTTAAAATGCCATTATAATGTTTTCACTTATACAGGGGGTATAAGTTGGTTCAACATGCATGAAAGTAGCATAAATGGATAGATTGGATTTTTCTGATAATTTTTCATATATCAAACTTTTCATTTGGAGTTACGGTTGAATTACTATGAATTTTTGAAGTTTAAATCATTTTCTGGATTTTCCTGGATTATTTAGAATTAAACAAAATCCAGTAAATGATTTAACGCGTCAGCATGACGTAAGCGAGTCAACGGGGCACGGTCCAGGTCAAACTGACCAGTGGGGTCCACTAGTCAGTGAGCCAGTGCTGGTTAGTATCGCTGACAGGTGGGGTCGGGTCAACAGCCACGTCAGCAAGTCAGCACTGACGTGTGGGGCCGGTCAACAGGTGACGTGGCCAGGTCAAACTGACCTGTGGGGCCCGTGGGGTTAGTTTAGTCTAAACATGAGCTAAGCAGGGTTAATTGGGCCGTGGGGCCTAGCTGTCAGTGACAGAGGAGGGTGGTTAGCCCCGTAATTAGTGTTAATGATGATGCCACGTCAGCTTCGCCGGAGTTCCGCCGGCGGTGACCTAAACCGATGACGGAGACGCTGCGGGAAGGCGCTACAGGGGACGGTTTCGAGCGCGGTTTGCAGCTATGGGTTGCTGGCAGTGCGCCACAACCAATGGTGCCATCAGTTAGTCGTGGGGTGGCCGGATACGTTGACGGCGTCGAGTTCTGCAGTGGCCGGAGTTCGGACCTTGACGGAAATGACGCTACGGGGCGTCTCCGGGCAAGATGGTGGTGTCTGCGGGTTCCTGGGGGTGCGGTGAGGACAAAAGCGTGCTCAGTCGTGACGTCTTTGGGCTCTAGCCTTGGCAGTGACATGGCCGGCGGTGAGCAAGCTTTCGGCCTCGACGGCACTAGCGCTAGAGGACGTGCGGGGCGATGGGAAAAGAGGCGAACAACAGAGGAGCTCACAGAGGACTCACAGAGAAGCCCAGCGGGGTCGAGGAAGCGTCGGAGGCGGCGAATCAACAGGCGGCGATCGTCGGGGCAGAGGATGATGATGAGCTCGATGGCGACGTTTCAGGCATCCCGCGAGCGCATGCTTCGTCTTGGTGATCCACGGCGTCGAGGCGAGCCCGTTGGACAAAACAGAGGGGCGAGGGGAGCTCGGTGGACGCGGTCGCGGTGAACGGTGGCGATGGACTCCGCTCGGTGCATGAGGGAGAGAGATCAAGGAGAGGGAATGAGCACGGGGAGAGAGTGAGAGGAGCAGGGGCTGCGTGGCGTCTCCAGGCACTCGGTCGAGGGCGGCAGAGGAAGCAGGAGGTGGCGTCCGGTGCGCGCGCGGGCGACACGCCTTTGCCTTCTTGCAGAGGTGGGAGATGACTGGCAGTTGCCAGTGGGCTGGGCCGGTTGGAGGAGCAGGGCCAGGGGGGCTGCCAGGTAAGTCAGGTGAGTCTCTCTCTCTCTTCTTCCATTTGTTACTGTTTTCTATTATTCAGTAACTTTAGGGCTTTATTTGAAATACCAAAACAATCTCAAAATTCATGAAACTGCTCAAGGCTACTGTTTGGAATAATTCCAACATTAAACATTTTGGTTCATGAATATTTAGTACATTTAAAATATTATATAGCATTTAAATGCCCAAATGCAAATAGCATATGACTTAATTTAGTGATCCAAGTTGTCCTAGAAAAATGTGCAATATTTTTTTGGCAGAGGTTCAAGACCAATCCAAAAATGATGAACATTTTCTGAAGGCCATTTTGGGTTCATTGAAAACATTTTTATTTGAACCTAGTTGAATTCTTTCTGATGCTAGGGTTTGGTCAATCCCCATTTCAACTTAAATAGAATTTAAACATGATGCAACAAGATGCAAAACACCAGCACCAGAAGCTAGGGATGTGACAGGAATCCACAAGACCTCCGGCAAGATCCTTGCCGAGGACGCTAGCGCGCCATGGCAGGACCCTTGCCGGGCCACCCGGAGAGACTCTTGTCGGGCCACCTTGCCGGAGGCGACAGCGGGGCCACTAACAGGCCCGCACCAACCAACACCCCGCCGCCGTTCGCGTGCAGCTGCCAGCCCAACCAGCTGGGCAGGCACCTGCGTGGCAACATGCAGCTTCCAGGCCAGCTCAGCACGCACCTGCATGGAGGCAAGCAGATCTTTGTGGAGGCTCCACCACCGCGCCACCTCATCTTCTTGCCTGCCTACATGGCACCGCATGCATCGTTGGCCAGGGCGCGTGTCGAAGCAAGGAGGAGCGGCGACGGACGGGACGGGCCTCGCTCCCGTCCTCGATACAGTGAGGGACACCTAGGCCATGCATTAAATGCATCTTGTCCTGTAATACGAGTGATAAGCTCACACCACTGTAGGCCTTTCCACCTCCTGTTTGCCACTGTGGCAGCCCCTTTCGCCTACAAAAGGAGGCCCATGGCATACAAGAAAATGATTCAGCTCTTTCGAACCACGCATCACCCATAGCTAGTTCGAGAGCTCAAGAACACTCAATGCATCCACCAAGCAGGGCTAGGGTTTTACGCATCCTCACGTCCTGAACCTGGGTAAACGATCCCCGTGTCAACTACTAATCCCGCTCTTCTCACAACCTCGCGCCCCGCAACCGTAGAAGGGATTCTTGTGATCCCATAGGTGTCGTTTCCCACCGACATCTTTGGCGCGCCAGGTATGGGACGCAATTGTGAGAATCTGGTCTGGTAGTTGGCCTGGCAGTTCTTCTTTGCCACGACTCCCGCGGAGAAGGCGGCCAAGAGAGCGGCGCTGCCTGCGAGCGCAAGGGATGCCAGGGCGGCGACGAAATAGCTAAGTCATGCCAACCTTTAAACCCTTCTCCTTAATATGAGGTTATCATCCTCGAAGATTCTGCCTATGTATGGGAAACCTGTACGCGGAGGGGCCCTCCCGTGATTGACAACGCCTTTGTTCTGTTTCGAGTCTGCTCAACAGTTCAAGAGGCTACGTCGAGAGCGGCAGGGTAGCCTTCCACAGTCAGCAACGCTCTCGACTGTGACTCGAGTCAAACTCGACAGATCGAGCGGCCGCGTTGAGGGTGGTAAGGTGGTTTGCCCGGGAGCAAGCACACCCGGCAGGCTAATGAGGATCTGTTCTCAAGATGCCGCCCTGGGTTTACGCACCGGCAAGCCTACCCAGTTAGCGAGGGGTGTACATACAAAGGAAAATTGAACAGGAAAATAACATGCATAATGTCAAGAGTACTGCAGAGTTATATTAAATAAATTGCCGCCGCGGTTCTAACTAAAGATAGCAATTGTCTTGGTCATGAACTTGCAGTGGCGGTAAGGAATGGGGTGCCTAGTACCGGCGTGGACCAGAGTCTGGGCATTGAGTGCCTCCGGATGCCTCTACTCCTGCTCTTGGGTCCTCCGCACGACGAGCTTGTCCACCTCTTCGTCCTTGCCGCGGAGCGTGGCGGTAAGCTTCTTCTCGTGCTCGGCAAGATCCTCCTCCTGGGAGTTCAATGCGGCCTCGCGCTGGGTCCGGACGACCGCGGCTTCATCGGCCAATTTCTTCGGCATCTCTTGGGCCTTCTCGATGTCGGCCAGCTTCAGGGTGAGCTCCACATTGCGCTTGGCCAGTTTGCCCTGGGCGGCCTTCAGCTCGTCCTGAGCCTAGCGGAACCAGTCTTGCGCCTCGCGACGCGCCCCTCGAAGTCCGCCTCCGCCTTCTCCACCACCGCCGTCCTAGACTTGGCCTTGTCACCGCCGACACCCGGCTAGTCAACGACCTCGAGCCCGGCAGCGGCAAGCACCTCCTCGCCGAACACCTCCCCCTCGAGGGGAGCCCTGGTGCTCACCGTGCCTATGAGGTGGACGAAGAGGTCGTCGCTCACCCTCAAGTACCTGCCGGAGCCAGAGGAAGCAGAGGAGGAGGGCAGGTCGTCAAACACCACCTACTCGGTAGCGCCCTTGCGGGCTTCCCTGACAGGCTCCTTGTCGGGCTCCTTGGCAGGCTCCTTGGTAGCATCGTTAGCAACGCCCTCGGAGCTCTCGTCGACAGCGATCTTCTCGGCCTGCGCCACGGCATCCGCGACAACGTCCTTGATGACGGTGTCGACGTCCTCCGAGTCCACCGAGGAGGGGTCTGGATGCCAAGAAGGGGCAGGACGGAGCCAAGATCAAAGCCAGCAAAAAAAGGAAAGAAAGAAAGCGAGCAGAAATAAAGGATGAGAGGCTTACCCGTGCCGGGACGAGAGGCAGAAGTCCCTTCTCTGCCAAGGTTTGGCGCTGAGGCGAGGCCACTGGTGCCCGTGTTCTCCTCTTCCTCCTCCGTGTGCATGGCCTCGACGCTTGGTGCCCTTGCCGGGGACGCCCTTCGAGGCGGCGTGGTCGACGGGGGCGGCATGATGGGAGAAGCCCTCTACGACTCCCCTTGGTGTTGCTACCCTCCTACATCCGTGGCAAGGTCAGTACCAAAGCATCATGCGTCACGCACATTGGCAAAGGATGGGTGATGGACTCACGCTGGGGCCTGGACTGGGGGCTGCTGTCCGGGCTGCTCAACACCACCATTGGCATGCTGGAGGTGCCTGGCGGGGGCTGGCCACTCGTCGCAATCCAGGTCCTCTTTACCCTCTGGGCCAGCGTCTCCACGTCCCTACAAGACAGGGGTAATTCAGAATGGGCGGCACCATTGGAGGAAAAGAAAAGAGAGGGCAGAGAGAGAGCAGAGCTTACTCTTCCTCCTCCTCCTCCTCTGCTGTCTTCCTCTTCCTCTCTGGGCTGAGGGGCCCAAAGTCAAACGTGATCCCCATGCCTATGTTTGCCGGCGAAGGGGGAGGCGATGGCGTCCAGGCGCGCTTGGACGACGAAGAAGCAGATGCTTTCTTCTTCGATGCCACGACCTTTGCCGCTTTCTTCGTCGCCACCGCCCTCGTCTAGTGCACAGGCGCCTCCTGGGCCTGCCGCAGCTGCGCTGCCCGGTCGGAGCGGACCGGCTCACCGGAGTGGATCGCCGCAGGACCCGCCCTTTTCCGGCGATTGGAGGATCGATGGTCGCGGTCCTCTCCCCCTCGCGCTCCTCCTCCGACGCCCCATCGGCCGCGTCCTCGACGAGGGGAGCCCCGGTGCCGGCGCCGCTGGCCTCCCCAGCGGCCGCTGCCCACCAGGCGAGCTCCTCTTCCTCCGCCTCCGCCACGGCCTTGTCTGCCACGCCGCCGGCACTGCCAGCCTCCTCAACGAGCTTTGCCTCCTCCGCGGCAAGCGTCGCCTCCTCCACCCTGGCGGCGATGTAGTCCAGTTCCGCCAGAGAGGTGGCCTAGATAAGCTGCAGCTCCGCGGTGACGTACACCTCATGCAAGGTGTCTGTCGGTGTCAAAACAGGCGGATCTCGGGTAGGGGGTCCCGAACTGTGCGTTTAGGCGGATGTTAACAAGAGACGAGGGACACAATGTTTTTACCCAGGTTCGGGCCCTCTCGATGGAGGTAAAACCCTACGTCCTGCTTGATTAATATTGATGATATGGGTAGTACAAGAGTAGATCTACCACGAGATCAAGGAGGCTAAACCCTAGAAGCTAGCCTATGGTATGATTGTTGAGATGTATGTTCGTCCTACGGACTAAGGCCCTCCGGTTTATATAGAAACCGGAGAGGGCTAGGGTTACACAGAGTCTGTTACAATGGTAGGAGATCTACATATCCGTATTGCCAAGCTTGCCTTCCACGCCAAGGAAAGTACCTTCCGGACACGAGCCGGAGTATTCAATCTTCTATCTTCGTAGTATGGGAGTCCGGCGGATATCGATAGTCCGGCAGCCCGGACACCCCCTAGTCTAGGACTCCCTCAGTAGCCCCCGAACCAGGCTTCAATGACGATAAATCCAGCACGCTCGTAGTCTTCGGCGTTGCAAGGCGGGTTCTCCCTTCAAATCCCATGTACCTGCCGAATAGTGTCCGGCTTCATCTTGAATACTGTGTTCCTCGGCTTCTATGCCAAATTATGGCCCTCTTCCACGCGTCGCACGAATGCGAAAAGCCAGGGCGCCTTTTACATTTCACCCCCTAATTGTGCGGGTCGTCCGCCTATAAAAGGGGCAGGGATCCAGATCCAAACCGCACCATCTTCCTCCCGCGTATACTCCATCGAAGCGCCTCTGACCTCGAAATCCATTCCACCATGGATCGTCAACGCGGCTCTTCCTCACGCGCTCCTAGCCCATCGCCAGGGAATTGAAGGAGGTGCTCTATTTCGCACAATGAGCTAGAGAAGCTCCAAACGGAGGGATTTCTTCCTCCGGCCTTCATGGTTCCAGTCCGAGCCGGACTGGTTACTTATCGAGGTGGGAGGCAGGCGGAGGACACCCCAAGCCCCAACAAGGGGGAGCGAGTGTGTTTCGTCCCCTATCTGATAAGGGGGCTCGGATTTCCAATACATCCGTTCCTCCGCGGGCTCCTGAAGTTCTACGGACTCCAGCTCCACCACCTCACGCCCGCCTCTGTGCTGCATATCGCGGGCTACGTAGCTCTTTGCGAGCTATTCCTGGGCATCGAGCCCCATTTCGCATTGTGGAAGAGGCTGTTTGGCCTCGTACCCCGTTCTCACTAGGGGTCCATATATCAAGTGGGCGGCGCCGAAATATGGCGCATCGCCGGGACCGGATACCTATTCGGCACCCCCAAGAGGGCGTCCGAAGACTGGCCCTTGGAGTGGTTTTATATAGTAGATGCTCCGTTGCCCGACCCAGTCCAGATCGGCCTCCCGGAGTTTGATGCTGCTCCCTTGAAGAAACGCCTCAGCTGGCGCCCGCGGAGCCCCCGTTTGGAGGAAGACAAGAGCGTTCATTACTTGATGGGCCGGATAAGATTAATGGCTCATTCCGGCTTGACCATGATTGGAGTCATGGCGACGTGCATCAAGCGGGGGGTGCAGCCGCTGCAATACAGAGGCCACCCCATGTGGGATTTCAACAGGGAGGACGATGCTACCCGGCACGGCCGCAAAGGGCCGGGTTCGACCGAGGATCTGGTGAAGATCCTGTCCGGCCTGTACAAGGGGGAGAAGGAGGACTTCCTTCGTCCGAACCCTTTGGATGGGTTTTCCATGATCAACCCTAGAGGATGGGTAAGCGAACACCTCGAAGGGTTCTGCCCATGCTTTCGAAGTTTAAGCTTCTTACATTATGTCTTCGGCGTAGGATCTACGCCGGACTGTGGAGGACATGGTGAGTCCTATTCCACAACCCGAGGATCCAGAAGGATCCCTGGGTCCGGCCTCCGAAGAGGATCCGGGCATCAAGGTGGAGCTGATCGACGGGGTGTATCACCAGCTCAGCATTGACAATGCTTTGGTCGCCATTACGGCGGACTACCCCGGGCTAAGTCCGGCTTCCAAGGTGACCACGACCGAAGTCCGGACACCGTTATCTTATCCTTGCCTATTTCTGACCTTCGCGAACGATGGTACTTTGCAGGAAGCGCCATTACGGCAGGAAGCCGAGCCTGCGGCGGCCGACCTACAGAGGTCAGTTCGAACTAGCAGGAGGAAAAGGAGCGCCGTGCGGGCAGAAACGTCGCCGCAGAGGTATAGCTCGTGTTTGATCTTTTGGAGCAACGCTCCGAGGAAACATCTAAGTGCTCATGATCTTTATAGGAGAAAAAGCGCTCGCCGGACTGCGAGCGCAAGAATTGCCGACCCAACCAACACCAGCCAGGCTCCAGCGCCCGGACTGGAGGGGGAGGCAAGCGCAAGACGCGAACCGGATCCTGCTCCAACGGAGGATACCGACAGACTGTCCACCACCAAGTTAGAGGTGGAGAGCGCTATGAATCATAGACGCCGCCGGACAGTTTTTCAAGAAGCGTGCTTTTCCCCTGAGGCATTGGATGCCTTTAACGCAGGGGACGCGCATCTCCGTGCTGCTCAAAATGGTTTTACTAGAGCCACGGAGCAGTATGTTAAAGACATACGGGTAAGGGAATTTTAATGGTTGTATACACCAGTAGCCCCCGAGACTTAAATTAGTTATGTTAACTGATTTAAGGATCATTTGAAATTTCAGGCTCTTAACAAGAAGAATGCCCGGCTGTCTCGGGAGCTGCAAGATTGCAAGGCCCAACTTGAGGCCGCACTTGCTGCCGCAGGAGGAGACGGAAAGACCCCTCCTGGTAACACATTTGTATAAATTAATATAAGAGCTGTGCGGCGTGCGCGCGAGTCTAATAACGACATTGCAGGTGCCGCCGGACAAGATCCGGACAGGCAAGCATTGCTGCGCCAGCTAAAGGCTGGCGAGAGTGTGCTGAACAGGGTTCAGCAAGAAAGGAACAAGCTCCAAGATGCCAACGCCAATCTCGGAGAAGAGCTGAAAGGCGCACAGGCCGAGCTGTCCGGCTCCGTCAAGGAGAATCAACGGCTTCGTCGCGGCATATATAGTAAGTGCTTGAGCGAACTCTTTAAGAAGGAAGAGTTCGGCGAGGAGGCAATTTGACATAATATGTCTTGTAGGTATACTCACGGGTCGTCCTGTGGAGGAGATGCCTATGTCAATGGGTGATCAACTTCCCGAACTGTTGCAGCTACTCGAACGAGTCCGGCAGGCAATGAGCAGCGTCGTTCATGCTTTATGGCCAGCCCTCACCCTGCCCGAGGGTCTCGGGGAGCTTGCGGAGAAGCTACAGGGAGTGCGGCAGCGCTTCCGGCTGTGGAAGATATCAGCTTGCCGTCAAGGTGCTAGAGAGGCTTGGGCCATGGTGAAGATGCGGTACAAGAAGGCGGACCCCAACCACATGGCCGAAGTTGGACCGGTGGGGCCCGATGGGAAGGAGATCCCTGTGAGTTTAGTGTACAGCCAAGTAGAGTTGGCTGCTAAGTTTTCCCAACGGGACTGTAAACTAGACAGCCTGTTAGACGGGATTGAGGAGGAATACAATAAATAAACTTTACAATGTATGTTATCCTTTAAAATGACATGTGAAATGCCTTCTAGCCGGATTGTAGATCGTTTGTCTTTGCCGACCTTTTCGCTTCGACCTCGGGACCCTAGAGTCCGGAGTGTGTCCGAATACCTTTTTGGTTAAGAAACAACCGTGGTATGCATGGAGACCAGGCGTAGGGGTCATTAGTGCTTTATCAGACAAGTGCCCAACTAGTTATGTTATATTACATGGTTAGTAAGAAACATCTTCCAGGGAGAATAGTTCCGTTAAGGGTTCCTTTCGCTGGGGAGGCATGCCCTAAAGTGCATGTCCAGACTGCCAATAGAGCAGTAAAACATCTGGGGGCAGATAGGTAAATAAGCAAAAAGTCATCTTTTAAATCACCGACCGAATATTCCCTTAAGAACGCTAGCTTTCGGCTTCACCCAGTCTGAGGTACACATCCGGCTGACCCGGCAGTAACAATCGCAGAGGTGCTCCCTTTACCTCCTAGCCTAACAATCGGGAACATAGGGGTAAGCACAGGAGCCAGGCAACCCAGCTTGGCCAAAACTTAAGTCATATCGATGCATATAATGGCGAGTAAAAGGTACATGTGGAAGCTTGACACATGTGTTGGGTATAAAACCCGTATAATTGAGCTTCTGTGAAAGAAGCCCCCAGGAATAACGAGTGCGGATGGCACGAGCTCGAGGGTGGGGCTACGATATAGCCCCTGATGACACCGCACATCTCCGGATTCGGGGTGCGTATGTGCCTGACCGGGAAACGGTCCTTCGTCAAAGCGGGGAATTCTAAACATTCCGATAGTCGATCGAGTGGCTGACCAGACTCTCGCTGTATCATGACAGTCAGTTTTCGGCTTTCTCTACTGAGGTGCTCGCCCAGCCGAACTGGGGCACAATCGCAGTAGTTCGCCTGGTGCCGCGTTAGCCGATGATACGGAACGTAAGGCAGCAAAACACAGGAGCCGGGCAAACCCAACATTTGACCAAAGACATGATTCGGAGCTGATGCATATAATACCTAACTCGAGACGCCGAACACTCCCGAAGGTGTTCGGACTTTATAATAATGGGCAGAATTATGCCCTAAGCCCCTAGTGTCCAGGTACGGGCATGGTCTTCTGACGCGGCCGATGCCAAAGCGTTAGGCTCCGCTTTGGCTATAGGAAGAAGCCAAGGGAGAGTAACAACAAGAGACATTGATAAAAAGGTCTACGCAGGGTCTTAATCTGAAAAGAATCCTTGCAACGGGTCCCTACTGCACGTCTGCGCCTGTGTCTCCGTTGCGCCATTATCCTGGACGGGTAAGCACGTTGTTCATCTGTAGAAAGAGAGGAACGTTTAGTTTGAGAAACAGTTCGTGCAAAAAATATGCAAAAGAATAGATATAAATAATTAAAGCAAGGTTTATTTGAAACCGCGGTCAGTTGTGCACGCAGCCCCCTGTGAAAGGGTATGCGGCTAGGGAGCCCCTAGCCTGCTGAGTCCGGATTCGTCTATCCGAGTCCGGGGTCTTTAAGTGACCCTCGCACTGAAATGGCGCCATGTGGACCGGGCATCTTGAGTGTAAGAGACGCGTAATGCGGTATGGCGTTGAAGCAGACAAAAGCCTTTCGTCCCAACACTGCTTGATATTCACTTTTAAATGGGACGATATGGAAAATTAATTTTTCGCGTCGAAAGTTGTTCGGCGATCCGAACACGACTTCTAGTAATATCGAGCCTGTGCACTTGGCGTAAGGGCCTGGCATCACTCCTTTGAAGGAAGTGCGGCTGTGTCAAATTTTGGTAGGGTCTATCCCCATCCGACGGATTGTGTTTGAATATAGCAGGTTTAAGTCACTACCTCCGTCCATTAGGACGTTTGTGAATTATAATCCGTCTATGATCGGATTCAATATCAGGGGAGTCCGTCCCGCGTTTCGAACGCTTCTGGAGTAGTCCAGGTGGTCGAAAGTGATTGGTTTTGATATCCAATCTCTATGGTTTGCTGGGTTGGACCGTGTGAAGCTCTTTTTAGAAAGTGCCGCCCTCTTTTTCCGTGTCCTCACATGAAGTGAGTTTACTGCTTTGACCCCTTGTGGGAAAGTCTTTTGTTTTCCGGTGCCCTGCTGGCGGGGTTTATCTTCTTCGCTTGACGCATCGAGCCCCTTGTGTTCGGCGTTTAATCGGCCGGACTGTTTGAAAACCCAACAATCCCTGTGGGTGTGATTTGCGGGCCTTCCGGGGGTACTGTGGAAGAACTCCTGCACCTGGAGCTCGTTCGGCTCAACCCAGTTCGGGTCAAGGCCATGCGCGTTGAAGAGCACCATCATGGCGATGATCTCGGACCGGCGAGAGTTGTTGCTCAGCGGGACCATCCCCGCCGGCAACTTGAAAACGGGCTCCTTGACGACCTTGCCGGCCTTCGCGGCAGCCCTGGAAAGCTTGCTGGACCGCTCCACTTCCCCTTCGTCATTAACATCGATCTGGAAGATCCACTAACAGATGTGGGCGTGCCGCAACACCGTCAGGTTGTTGTTGAGGCCGGGGCGGAGCCTCATGATGTCGGCGGCATTCACAAAGAGCTAGGCCGGCCTCCCGTTGTCGTGCAAAGGGGCAATTCGGCGGCGGATGAAGTCTGCCCCGATCATTTCGAGGGTGAGCCCGGCCTGGGTGAGCCGAAGAGTCCTGGTGGTGGCGATCGTGAGCTTCGCGTCATCGAAATTGATGTTGCCCCAATCGTTTCCACGGACCGGCAGCTCCTGGCAGACCGCGCAGAATGCTGGCGGGTCCTGCTCCTCAATCCAGCACCACCGGCCCCGCCATTCTTCCCACCTCTCCTTCGTGGCATCGTCTGGGTATGCCCCCTTGGCCCTTGGGATCCAGGCGATGCAGCCAGAGATGGCGCCCCCCTTTTTGGATCCGAGGGGAGAAGTAATGGCGGAAGAGCGCCGTGTTGGGGTGCACCCCGGCGAAGCCTTCGCAGAGGTGTGTGAAGAGAGCCATGCACACCACGGCATTTGGCGTGAAATCCAAAAGACGAAAGCTATAGGTGTGCATGATATCCATGAAGAAATCGAGAAAAGGGGGACAGAGCAAACAAGAGAAGTAGTCGACGAAGAAGGGGTACCGATTTGGGGAGGCCCCGGCGTTGGCAGGGACGACGTGCGTGGCCGGATGCCCCGTCTTCTCTCCTCCTGTCTTCACCCCCCATAGATCCTTGTACATCTCCTGGAGCTCGGACACATCGACCATCAAGGGGAAGTAGGCGAACTACGCCCGTCGCGCCACCAGCTCGCTCTCTGGCTGCTCCATCGCCCTGACGTCTTTAGCCACCCCCTTGCTTTTGGTGGATTTTGGCGCCATGGCGAATGCAAGAAGCAAGAGAGCAGAGGATGGCGGAAGCACATCGGCGATGGAAGCAGAGGGGCTCGAGAATAAGGAAGAAAGGGGGCGGCGGTTCTGAGATTGGAGAAGGCGCAAGGAGGGGGGGTAAAGTGAGTAGCGCGCCCGCGGTTATTCCTTATTACAGGGAAGGCACGGGTCGCCTCCTTTTCCCATTAACTGCGATGCGACGCATGCGTGCGGGAACTGTCCCACGCACGCCACCCATGTCATGCGCGCACGCACGACCCCCATGTCGCATGTCCAACGCCGGTCATGGGGAAGCGCAGCGGACGGAGCAGTTACCGCAGTAAAATCCGCCCCGCCTGCCCGCGCACCGTTCTGGGCCTGGCCCAACAACATGTCGCGCTTATGTATGGCCCAGGACTGGGGGCTCCTGTCGGTGTACAAAAGTAGGGGTTCTCCTTTTGACCCCTTTACCTGTGCACGGGCAGTCAGAACCACGTGCCGCGGCCACGCATAGCAGGGCGAAGGAGGGAAGCCGGAGAGAAGCCGAAGGCTCAAGACGAACAAGGCGACATCAAGGACCAAGGCCACAAAGTGCAGACGGGCGAAGCAGGTTGCCCCGGCAGGACCCTTACCAGGGCAGCCTCCGCAGCCCCGCAAGCCCCTTGCCGGGGCAGCTCGCCCACACCAGCGGAGCGGGCCACCCTCGAGCCATGGTCTCCAACGCCAGCAACCACGTTGGACCAAGGTTCGGGAGACACCTCCATGGTGGCATGCAGATCTTTGTGAAGACATAGAATGCTCAAGATCAGATGAGGATTGGAAAGCAACAGTCCTAACCAAGATCCTTACCGAAGGAATCCAGAAGACCCCCGGCAATATCCTTTCCGGGGACGCCAGCGCGCCACAGCAAGACCCTTGCCGGGCCACCCAGCGAGACTCTTGCCGGGCCACCCGACAAGACCCTTGCCGGAGGCGACAGCGGGGCCACTACTAGGCCCTCACCAACCAACTCCCCACCGCCGTTCGCATCCAGCTGCCAGCCCAACTAGCTGGGCAGGCAAATGCGTGGCAACATGCAGCTTCCAGGCCAGCTCAGCACGCACCTGCGTGGTGGCATGCAGATCTTCATGGAGGCTCCACCACCGCGCCACCTCAGCTGCTTGCCTGCCTACATGGCACCGCATGCATCGCTGGCCAGGGCGTGTTCGAAGCAAGGAGGAGCGGCTACGGACGGGACGGGCCTCGCTCTCGTCCCCGATAAAGTGAGGGACACCTAAGCCATGCATTAAATGCATCTTGTCTTGTAATACGAGCGATAAGCTCGCACCACTAGAGGCCTTTTCACCTCCTTTGTGCCACTGCGGCAGACCCTTTCGCCTATAAAAGGAGGCCCATGGCATACAGGAAAAGGATTCGGCTCTTTCAAACCATGCAGCACCCATAGCTAGTTCGAGAGCTCAAGAACACTCAATACATCTACCAAGCAGGACTAGGGTTTTACTCATCCTCGCGGCCCGAACCTGGGTAAACGATCCTCGTGTCAACTACTAATCCTGCTCTTCTCACAACCCCGCGCCCCGCAACCGTAGTAGGGATTCTTGTGATCCCATAGGTGTCGTTTCCCACCGACAGCACATGTATTGCGTCTTACAGGGAAGGCCATCGGGGCGCCAAGCCGAACCCGCGGTGACTCACCAACAAGGGGCACTGAAGCCGGGTAGGCTTAAAAGGAAGGTGGTCAGGACCGAGATGCTCTTGCAAAGGTATGTTTATAAACCTACTGAGGGAGTCCTGGACTAGGGAGTGTCCGGATAGCCGAACTATCATCATCGGCCGGACTCCAAGACTATGAAGATACAAGATTGAAGACTTCGTCCCATGTCCGGATGGGACTTTCCTTGGCGTGGAAGGCAAGCTTGGCGGTACAGATATGTAGATCTCCTACCATTATAATCGACTATGTGTAACCCTTGCCCTCTCCGGTGTCTATATAAACCGGAGGGTTTTAGTCCATAGGACAGAACAACAACAATCGTACCATAGGCTAGCTTCTAGGGTTTAGCCTCCTTGATCTCGTGGTAGATCCACTCTTGTACTACCCATATCATCAATATCAATCAAGCAGGAGTAGGGTTTTACCTCCATCGAGAGGGCCCGAACCTGGGTAAAAACATCGTGTCCCTTGTCTCCTGTTACCATCCGCCTAGACGCACAGTTTGGGACCCCCTACCCGAGATCCGCCGGTTTTGACACCGACATTGGTGCTTTCACTAAGAGTTCCTCTGTGTCGTCGCATATAGGCCCGATGGCTCCTTCGATCATCAACAACGACGCAGTCCAGGGTGAGACTTTTCTCCCCGGACAGATCTTCGTATTCGGCGGCTTTGCCCTGCGGGCCAATTCGCTTGGCCATCTGGAGCAGATTGAAAGCTACGCCCCTGGCCATTAGGTCAGATTCGGAAGTTTGAACTTCACGGCTGACATCCGCGGAGACTTGATCTTCAACGGATTCAAGCCACAGCCGAGCACGCCGCACTGTCTCGATGGGCATGATTTAGCTCTGCTGCCGGACAGTGCCCTGGAGGCCGCACACGAGTCCGCTCCGACCCTTAATTCGGAGCCAACTGCGCAGATCAAGGATGGGTGGCTAGACACCGCCTCAGGGGCTGCTAATCTAAGGCGATGGAGCCGAATATCGACCCTGTCCCTTGTGAAGCTCGTGACTCCGAGGTGCCGGACTCCTCGCCGGACTCCGAACCTCCCGCGCCCCCTCCAATCGAATCCGGTTGGGCGCCGATCATGTAGTTCACCGCTGCGGACATCTTTCAACACTCACCTTTCGGCGATATCCTGAATTCGCTAAAGTATCGCTCGTTATCAGGAGAGCCCTGGCCGAACTGCAGTCAGGACGGTTGGGATGCGGACGACGAAGAAATTCAAAGCCCACCCACCACCCACTTAGTAGCCACTGTCGACGATCTAACCGACATGCTAGACTTCGACTCCGAAGACATCGACGGTATAAAGGATTAAATCCTTTTCCTCTCAATAGCATATTGAGGAAGAATATACATTCTGGCGATTTGTATCCAAAGTCTAATTTAAATTGCATCCAAAATAAAAATTGGACGAGGATGCCGGAGACGACCAAGAACCAATGCCTACTGGGCACTGGAAAGCCACCTCGTCATACGACGTATACATGGTGGATACTCCAAAAGGAACCAATAACGAGGAACAACGGGACGCGGCGAAGGATAATTCCCCCGAAAAACAGCCAAAACGGCGACGCAAGCGCCGCCCGAAGTCCCGCCTCGATAACAACAGCACCCATACTGCGAACCAGTGGACGACGAACATGCCACCAAGCAACCATCCGAACAGGATGAATTGAACGAGCAACCCGTCCCCGGCGAAAACAACAGTCCAGACGATCTCACGCCGGACACATCACCGGAGCATAAGAACCTTCACAAAAGGCTCGTTGCCACTGCAAGAAGTTTGAAGAAGTAGAAGCGGAAGCTCAAAACAGCATAAGACGTACTCAGAATGAGATGGAGAAAATTACTCAAGTCCGCAGATAAATACGGCGATAGTCACCAAGCAAAGAGCTACCCAAAGCGCAAGCTGTTACCCGAATTTGACGAGGAGGCCGTAGAGCCCCCACAGTCAAAAAACAAAGAGGCCGCCTGGCTGGATAGACGACCAGATGACAGGCTAAGAGCGGCAAGCGGCGCCGCACACGAGCCACATAAGGACCCACACAAAAAGGATGGCCCGGTCAGGTCCATCTATGGTCCAAAAAAGAAGGCTCCAGGAAGCAACACAACACGCCGAGTGTTCGAAGATAATGGCACACCTAAATACAGGGGCGCCGCATCCCACTATGTTTCACCGATGAGGTACTGGATCATGAATTTCAAGAAGGATTCAAGCCCGTAAACATAGAGGCATACGACGAAACAACAGACCCTGGAGTCTGGATTGAGGATTACATCCTACACATACATATGGCTAGAGGAGACGATCTCCATGACATAAAATACCTACCCCTCAAGCTCAAAGGGCCAGCTCAGCATTGGCTTAAAAGCCTCCCAGAAAATACCATTGGAAGTTGGGAAGAGCTCGAGGATGCGTTTCGAGCAAATTTTCAGGGGACTTATGTCCGCCCTCCGGATGCAGACGATTTAAGTCACATAACTCAACAGCCCGGAGAGTCAGCACGCAAATTTTGGAACAGGTTCCTCACCAAAAAGAACCAAATAGTCGACTGTCCGGACGCCGAAGCCCTAGCAGCCTTTAAACATAACGTCCGAGACGAATGGCTCGCCAGACACCTCGGCCAGGAAAAACCAAGAACAATGGCCGCGCTAACAAGCCTCATGACCCGCTTTTGCGTAGGGGAAGACAGCTGGCTGGCAAGATGCAGCACCAGCGACCCGAGTACATCCAAAGTCAGGGATGGAAATGGGAAATCATGATGCAGAAAAGATCAGCGCCGGAATAAGGAAAATAGCCCAAATAGCACGGCGGTCAACGCCGGGTTCAAAAGCTCTCGGCCGAATAACAAAACACTGCCTCTTAAGGACAACAGTGACGAGCTATCCAACCTAAACAAAGTCTTGGATAGGATATGTCAAATCCACAGTACCCCCGGGAAGCCTACAAACCATACCCATAGAGATTGTTGGGTCTTCAAGCAGTCCGGCCGACTTAACGCCGAACACAAGGGGCTCGACACATCAAGCGAAGACGATGACGAACCCCACAAGCAGAGCGCCAGAAAACAGAAGACTTTCCCACTAGAAGTCAAAACTGTGAACTCACTTCATGTGATAACAAGGAAAAATAGTGCGGCGCCTGCTTCTCACTTCATGTGATAACAAGGAAAAATAGTGTGGCACCTGCTAAAGCACGCGCCGCATGGTCCACCCCAGCGGAGTCCCGAAATTGGATGTCAAAACCAATTACTTTCGACCATCAGGATTAGTCCAGAAGTATTCGAAACGCAGGATGGACTGCTTTGATATTGGATCCTATAATCGACGGACTACAATTTACACAAGTCCTAATGGACGGTGGCAGTGATATAAACCTGCTATACCAGGACACCATCCGCAGAATGGGGATAGACCCTACCAAAATTCTCCATAGCGGCACTTCCTTTAAAGGAGCGACGCCAGGCCCTTGCGCCAATAGTACGGGCTCCTTACTACTAGAAGTTGTGTTCGGTTCATCCGACAACTTCCGTTGCAAAAAGCCAATCTTCCATATCGCCCCATTTAAAAGTAGCCATCAAGCACTATTGGGACGCGAAGCTTTCGCCCGCTTTAACGCAATACCGCATTACGCGTCTCTTACACTTAAAATGCCCGGTCCACACGGCATCATCTCATTAAAGGGTAACTTAGAGTGTTCCTCGACCACGGAAAAACGTGAGACTGCCTTGACAGCCACAAACTAATCCGGCTTGGCTGATCAAAGCCCCTAAAACAGGTCATTTAGACCCCGGACACGGCTAGGCGAGTCCGGCATAAACAAACAAGGGGCTTCCCAGCCGCATACCCCTTTACAAGGGGCTGCACGAACGAAGAATGAGAGCCAATAAAGCTCAATTTTATTCATTTTTTAAAATCATACTCTTTTTTACATGCATTTTTTGCAAGATCTTTTTTCAAACTAAGTTCTTCTCTCTTACAGATGAACTACGTGCTACACCCGTCCAGGATACAGCACAACGGAGACACAGGCGCAGACGTGCAGTAGGGACCCGTTGCAAGGATTCTTTTCAGATTAAGACCCTGCGTAAACCTTTTTTACTGTCTCTTGTTGCTATACATCCCCCGGTTCCTTACCATAACCAAGGAGGAGGCTGACGTTTTGGCATCGGCCGCGTCAGAAGATTTCGCGCGTACCTGGACACTAGGGGCTTAGGGCATTGTTCTGCCCGTTATCATAAAGACCGTATACCTCAGTGAGTGTTCGGCGTCTCGAGTTAGGCCTTATATGCATCAGCTCTGAATCATGTCTTTGGTCAAATGTTGGGTTTGCCCGGCTCCTGTGTTTTGCTGCCTTACGTTCCGCATTATCGGCTAAAGCGGCACTAGGAGAACTACTGCGATTGTGCCCCGGTTCGGCCAGGCGAGCACCTCAGTAGAGAAAGCCGAAAACTGACTGTCATGATATAGCGAGAGACAGGTCAACCACTCGATCGACTACCAGAATGTTTAGAATTCCTCCGCTTTGACGAAGGACCGTTTCCCGGTCAGGCGCACACGCGCCCCGAATTCGGAGAGGGAGGTGCCCCTAGGGGCTATATCGTAGCTCCACCTTTGAACTCCTATGGCTAAGTGAAAGTGATAAAGCATTATAGTCCGGTTGCCTCGTTTGCTACGCTACCACCTCCTTCACAGGACCAAGACGTTGGATTAAGTGTGAAAATGCACTTTTTTGCAAACACCCCCGCACCATGTGCGTGGGGGCTGAAGCCGAAGACTGCCATCTTTCAGGTTATATATACATATACATTAACGGCTGCACAGGAGGAATTTCAATACTTGAAAGCACAAGTATAAAAAGCCCTTATATTATAAATATGGTTTTACAAATCATACATGTCATTTGAACATAACATTTTTTGAGCACTGCGACTCTACTAAACGAGCGCCCTGCAGGACTTCCTCAAAATAGTGCTCGGCGGGTAATCGGCTTCTATCCGAATCCCGGGATGCAACGTCAGTGGCATCCATCTCTGCCCAGTACGTTTTGACATGGCCGAGAGCCATCCGTGCACCCTCTATGCATGCCGACCGCTTCATCGCCTTGATATGCAGCACCGCATCAAGGAATTGCTGCACTAAACCAAAATAACTCTTTGGCTTGGGCCTTTCCGGCCACAGATGAGCCACGGCGTCCTTCATGGCAAGTCCGGACAGACAATTCAGCTCAGCCCACTCAGCCAACCGATCGGTTAACGGAAGGGGACGCCCCGGACTATGGAATTGAGACCAAAAAAGCTCTTCCATCTCGTGATCCTTTTGGCTTCGGAAGTGCACGACTGCATCCGCCGCACTCGCCGCCAAATCCAGATAAGGATCCTCCGCACCCCACAGCTGGCCCAACTGAGCATACTTCTGATCCGTGAACTTCCTGCGCAGCAGAAAGGGCTTTCCAGCCGCAATGTCTCCGGCCTGACGCAGCTCCTCCTTTATAGCCCTCATTGCAGAACGGGCATCCTTGGCTTCGGCGGTGGCCTTCTTCAGGTCCTCTTGCCCCGCTCGGCGTTCTATTTCAAGAACCTCGTAGCGGTTGGTAGCATCCTTTAGCTTTACGGCCATTCCGGCCATCTCCTCCCTGCTTCGGCAGTGAGCAGCCTTTTCGGCTTCTAGCTCTTCGGCCGCCTTTGAGGCAGCCACATCACTCCTTCTGGCTTGCTCCTTGGCTCGAGCAAGCTCTGCCCAAAGGCCCTCCACAGCAGCGGCGCCATCTGCATCAAGCATACATGTTGTAAGGCGTGGTCATCAGCTCCCTTACCAGGTGACCGCGGAGAAACCACCCACCTTGTGACTCGTCAAGTCGCCTATTGACCAGCGCGATGTCCGCATCCGCAACGTCCAGTTGCCGCTTCAGTTCGGCAACTCTATCAGTCCGGCTGGCCACCGAACGCTCCGCCCCCTGAATAGGAACGGCGACATCTTAAAACTGAGATTATGATCCTCGGCACGCCGTCACTTCGGACAACATACCGAGTCTCAGGGGCTACTATCTATACAGGGCGCACTCTATGTGCAAAACTGTCAAAAGGTATGTCATTTTTACGTACCTCAAACCCCGTCAATAAACTTCTGACGGCCTCATGCAACCCGCTCTCAGCGGATGAAATCCTCTCAATCACCATACTCATTAATGTACGGTGATCTTCTGAGATAGACGCCCTCTCGAGCAAATCCTTCAGCTCCCCCGGCCACGCACCAGTGGGTGCCGCACTCTCTGGCCCCGCCGGACTCGGGGAGACCCTCCGCGACGACACCTCAGGGTCGTCCACCCCGCCTGACGGCGCGGCAGATGGAGGCGTCTCGCTCTCCATCATCTCCGGAGAAAGGTCCCCCGAAGATGAGTTCAGCTGAGAAGGGCTGAGACCCAAACTACAAGGTAAAAACTTCGGTTATCCTTAGAGATAAAATAGGGATGTACCTTATTACAGAACTCCCCTTATTCTACTTACGTCTCGCTGGAGGGCTGATTCCTTTGGGGAGATAGTGCGGCCGGGGCTTCTCCCAGCGCAGGACCCTCCGGTGAAGATTTCTTCCCCCGCTTCGAGGCCTTAGCCTCCGGATCTTCGGAAGTGGTCCTCTTCTCCCTCTGGAAGGAGGGATTCTTGATCCCCCTTTCTTGAAAGCCTGCTTAGTGGAGGCGGTAGTTTTCCTGTTTTCACCTTCGCCTTCTTTTGAAGGCGGAACCTCCAGCATCTTGACTAGCACGGGATCCGGCGTGGTCTCCGGGAGGGGGGCCGGACACCGTATCAGTTTTGCTTGCGCTATCCACTCCTATTCAAAGGCTGGTTGGTTAAAAGGCGAATCCATGATATACAAACGAACGGTATGTCCGGACACAGAACTACTTACTTGAGTATCCGGGTGATTGCAGCTTAAACCATCGTCCTCGGTCAATTCCGGACACATCTCTTGTGATCCGAAGAACAGTTTGTACATCTCCACGGGTGTCGTACCCATGAAGTGTTGGATAGCTCGTGGTCCCTCTGGAGTGAATTCCCACAGGCGAAGGGGACGACGTTTGCAGGGTAGAAGACACCGAATCAGCATAACCTGCGTCACTACGACCAGATTGATCTCCCTCTCTTGGAGGTCTCAAATCCGGCCCTGCAATATTGGTACGTCCTTGGATGGCCCCCAGTCAAGCCCTTTATTGATCCATGACGCCAGCCGTTGTGGAGGGCCCAAGCGAAAGGCGGGTGGCGGCTTCTGCCTGCTGCCCCTGGGAGCGCTGATGTAGAACCACTCCTGTTGCCACAAGCCGAGCTCCTCCTGAAAAGAGCCCTCGGGCCATGGAGCATCGGCCCTCTTGCTTATAACCGCCCCGCCGCACTCTGCCTGACGCCCCTCAATCATCTTCGGCTCCATGTTGAAGGTTTTGAGCCACAAACCAAAGTGAGGGGTAGTGCGGAGAAAGGCTTCACAGACGACAATAAATGATGAGATGTGGAGGATGGACTCCGGAGCCAAGTCATGGAATTCCAGCCCATAGTAAAACATGAGCCCTCTCACAAAGGGATCCATCGGGAAGCCTAAACCCCGATGGAGGTGAGACACGAACACAACGCTCTCACTAGGCTCGGGAGTGGGAATGACTTGCCCTTGGGCGGGCAAGCTATGCGAAATCTCGTAGGTTAGGTACTTGGCTTCTCTCAGCTTTAGCATGTCCCCTTCCTTGACGGAAGAGGGCATCCATCGGCCCTGAAGGCCGGAGCCGGACATTGTCGAAGGTCCGAAGCGCCCGAATCGAGAGCCCTGGGTGTTGGAACTCGGGGCGAGGGGCAGATTCGATTGAGGATTGAAGAAAAGGAACGGGCCTTGGTCTCATTATAAAGAGGGAGAATACCAAGAGCCGCCCCCGTGACCGTTTGGAACCCGCCTTTGATGGAGGGGGCGTGGCAACGGGCGCGGTTGGGTTACCCACGTCCGTATTGATGAGAATCCCGGAATAAGGGGAAACACGCTCTCTGCTTCGACAAGACGTGCCAAGGAAACCGCTTCGCTAAACGTGCTGAGGTGGTATAATAAAAATGATTGGAGTAAAGGCTTGGTTGTGGTGTGACGTCACGCCACAAAATACGTCAGCAGATTGAACGTGTGTAAATATTATTCTCTCTACAGTGGCATGTGGAATTTATTTTGCAGAGCCGGACACTATCCTGGTGTTCACAATCTTCTATGAATTATTCGGAGGAGGAACCCGCCTTGCAATGCCGAAGACAATATGCGCGCCGGACTCGTCGTCATTGAAGCCTCATTCAGGGGCCACTGAGGGAGTCCTGGACTAGGGGGTGTCCGGATAGCCGAACTATCATCATCGGCCGGCCTCCAAGACTATGAAAATACAAGATTGAAGACTTTGTCCCGTGTCCGGAAGGGACTTTGGCGTGGAAGGCAAGCTTGGCGGTACGGATATGTAGATCTCCTACCATTGTAACCGACTCTGTGTAACCCTAGCCCTCTCCGGTGTCTATATAAACCGGAGGGTTTTAGTCCATAGGACAGAACAACAACAATCATACCATAGGCTAGCTTCTAGGGTTTAGCCTCCTTGATCTCGTCGTAGATCCACTCTTGTCCTACCCATATCATCAATATCAATCAAGCAGGAGTAGGGTTTTACCTCCATCGAGAGGGCCCGAACGTGGGTAAAAACATCGTGTCCCTTGTCTCCTGTTACCATCCGCCTAGATGCACAGTTCGGGACCCCCTACCCGAGATCCGCCGGTTTTGACACCGACACCTTCCATAAAATTATCATCGTTAAAATATAACAATGTCCATTTTCTTCTGACACAAAAAGCGCTAGCCGGACTATATCTAGAGAGCCTGCCGGTCACGCCTCCACCAGCCGGGCTCTGAGGCCGGACTCAAGGGCGGAGGTCAACGTGGACGATCCTCCAACAGAGGATGCGGATAGATTTTCTGCTACAAACTCCGAAGTACAGAGTGCCATGAATCATACTGTCGTGGGAACGAACACCTATGGGGCCGGCGGACCGGGCCCCTTTCAGTTCGGCGGGGGGCGGAGATCGCACGAAGAGCGGATCGAGGCGAAGCACACGAGCGATTTACCCAGCTTCGGAGCTCTCCGGAGAGATAATACTCCTACTGCTGCTTTGTGGTTTGTATTATGTTCTTGCTCGGGAGCGCTGAGTGCTACAGTACACACCAGCTGCTAACGAGACCGAGCGTGAATGTTTTCTGGCTTCCAACCCCCCCCCCCTCTATGTTGTGCATGGGCCTCCTTTTATATGCTCAAGGGGTCACCAACAGGTGGCAACGTAGACATGGGTAAAAATGGAAAGGAATTGCGGTTGGTACAACTACTTGTACAGTGTACCCTACCTAACCCTGACGGCAGGGGACAAAGGCATTAAATGCCCGTTTGTGTCGCCCAAACAGTGCAGAAAAGGGTCCATCAGGGGCGTCACCGCTCGCCACAATGGCAATCTTGTCAGCGCCGCTTGCCACCTCGCACCGCTGGCTGCACAGCCTCTTGCCACGCGCGCCTAGGAAGGTCCCAGGGTGACACGTTGGTGGATGTGCTGGAGCGCGGGTACAGAGTGGTAGCTTGCCGCGGCAAGCGCCTTGCCGCGGTCGTTGTCTTGTCACGTCCGGAAGCTTGTCGCTCACCGGGCCTTGCCGGGACGCGTGGCGCGTCGCGGCAAGTTCCTTGAAATGCCTTGGTTAGCCTTCCCGGCAAGCTCCTCTTGCCGGGGCCTTGTCTCCTTGGCTTAAACACTTTGTTCTTGAATGGCTCCAAAGGAACCACGGAGGACCTTGGCGGTCACCCGCAAGCCTTGCCGCGGGGCGATGCGATTGCCCGTGCACAAGTTCGGGATACTAGGGTACCCCTACTCTAGTACCCTGACAGGAGCCCCCGGGCCTGGGCCACACACGGTGCCGAGCGCTGTTGGGCCAGGCCCAAAATAGGGCACGGGCACGCGCGGCCTGGTTTACGCCGTATCTTAGTCCGTATTCACCGCGCCCTCCCCTAACGGCACGCGTTGAATGCGGCGTCGTGGGAGAGATCGTGGGTGGCTTCTTTATTCGGAAAAGCAGAACGTCCGCCCCGTCCCTCTTTATAAGCAGAGGAAACAGGGGCAGTTCCCCCATCTCGACAGTTGCTGTCTCAATCTCAAAAATCTCCGCCGCTCCCCCTTTCTTCCAAAGCCGAAAGAGAGCAGCGCTCCGCCCCCCATCGCCACCGGCGCCACCAACGCCGTCGACCTCCCCCACCACCTCCGCCATGGCTCCGAAAGCCGGCAAGGCTGTGAAGTCGGCCGAGGCGCTGTGGCTCGAGGCGCTGCGAAAGGAGCGGGCAATCTTCCTCCCCGAGCTCGCCACGAAGGAGCCGCGGGAGTACTACTACCTCTTCTGGTCGACGGAGACGCGAGCACACTCGCGCATGAAGGTACTCTCTACCGCCGCTTCCGAACGGGCTCCAAACGGATATCCCTTCTTCGCGCTGTTCTTCTACTGCGGTCTCTGCCCGCCTTTCTCTGAATTCTTCTGCGATATCATGAACACCTACGGGTTCCACCTCCTTGATTTCACCCCCAATGATGTTCTGACCATGGCAGTTTTCGCGCATCTCTGCGAAAACTTTGTCGGAGTCCACCCAAACGTAGCTCTTTTCCGCCATTTCTTCATGCCCCGGGTTGAGAGAGGAGAGCCTCTATCCGGCGGAATCACCTGGATCTTGAGAGCCGGCAAGAAGGAAGCTTATCTGGAGGGGGAGCTCCGCAGCAAATGGGAGGAGTGGAGAGCAGACTGTTGCTGGATCGTCGAGGAGAACCCGCAGCCGTATACTGCCCAGCGCCAAGCCCCAGCGGTGCGCGGAAATGATTGGAGCAACCTAGCCCCGGAAGATGATAGGTTGAAGATTGCCGTCACCCGCATCTTGCGCCTCAGGCTTGCCGGGCTCACTGTAGGCGCCGTTAGCGCAGATTTTCTTCGCCGCCGCATCACCCCCCTGCAGGAGAGGAGGAGACCCGCCTGGGAGTTCGGGGGCCCGGCGGACATTATGAGGCTGCGCCCGGGCCTCAAGTTCAACTTCACTGTCCTGGAACTGGACGCGATGCTCAAGGAGCTGTTCAAGCACGACCCTCAACATCCCGAATGGTTCAGGCTGCCAAAGGGCGTCGTCCCGTTGTGCAACAATTCCTCGCTCGATCGCATCCGTGCAATGATGCCTCTGTGCGATTCGCATGGAATTGTCCCAACTTGGCAAGAGCATGCGGACGACATTGTCCAGGAGTTCTTCGACGGCCTGGTGGAAGTGGCGGTCCGCTCCGATGAATAGAAGAGCCTCACCCGCGACACCACCGATGCGGAGATGCGGCGCATCGCCACTAGGGCGGAAGAGGCGGCGGCAGCCGCAGCCGCGGGCGAGTTTGGATTCACCGTGGAGGAGGCAGAGGCAGTAGAGGTGGAAAGCCTTGCCGATCGAGATGAGCTTGCCAGAGAGCTCGCCGGCGAGGGAGAGCTTGCCGATCCTGAAGCCGAGTCGAGCGAGCCCGCCGAGAGCGCGAGCGGCCCGCCATCTTCAAGAATCTTGCCGCAAGCAGAGCCCCCAGCTCCACTAAGAAGGCATCTCCGCAAGGCTGGGGGCGTAGCAGGGCGGCAGACGGGTCAACAGCCGCCGCGCCGCGCGACACGCTCCGCCGCGACAAGCACTGTTGCCGCGGGAGCGTCTCACGCCGCTGCGGCAACTGGAGCGGGGTCCTCCCGGACCGCCGCTTCTAATCCTGCCGTTGCCCCCGCCAAGCGGTCAAGGGAGCCTACTCCTCCGCCTCGTCGCGCCGAAAAAGGGCCGGACTTCGACCTCTCCGCGCTCAGCTCCGACGAGGAAGAAGAAGAGTAAGATTCTTTGCTGTACTTGTAGTTCTTCAACTCTTGCTGTTTTTGTCTTGCATCTGATTTGCTTTACTCTGAACTCATTCCTTTTCAGGACCCTAGCCCAGAGAGCAGCGAAGAGGGCCAAGGCTCCGGTGATTGTCATCGAGGACGAGCTCACCGCGACAGCAGGGGGTGCGCCCGAGACCACCTTGCCGGACCCGGCAATCATTCCCCAAAGCAGCCCCCAGCGCAGCCCCCAGCGTAAGTATATGGTTTACTTCCCGCTGTTATGGCGCACATGGGTGTTCTTTCTTTGCTGATATCTGAATGTTGGTTTGTGTAGGAGCAGAGCAGCCTCACCAGGAGCACCCGGATGCCGCCCCCGAGATGCTATCTGCTTCGACTACACCGCCAAGGGAGGATTCCCCGGCAAGGGAGCGTTCTCTGGCAAGGGAGAAGTCTCCGGCAAGGGACAGTTCTCCGGCAAGGGATGGCACCAGCGACCCCTTGGTGGTGGAGCCCATGACTGCAGATCCCAGTACATGTAGTCCTTCTTGCTTGAAAACTTCCCTTGGGTTCTTCTTTTTCTGATTTCCTTTTTTGGATATTTGCTTGACTTTTCTCCCTCTTCCGGCCATCAGATCCACCTTCCACGGAGCCGATGGAGATCGAGGCCACCGGCGAGGAGAATGCGCGTGGCAACACCAACGACGCCGCCGCCACCGAGGAAGAAGCCGACGCTGATGATCCTGCCGGCGAAGAGGCCGCCAAAGCTGCCGCTGCAGGAGCTGGCGAGAGGTCTGGCGATCGCACTGACGGCCCCGAGGCCGCAGGAGCGCAAGGCGCTACGCCGACCGCCGATCCCCCCGCCGCTGCCGCAGCATCAGGCTCCGAAGAGCCCCAGCCCGGCGCCTATTTGAAGGCCGGCGATGGTGTCTTCATCAAGCTCCCCTGGGCGTTAAGCTCCAGGGCGCCGGTCGAAGGAGAAACTTTTGATGGAGAGGTGCTCGCCTCTGCTGGGCTGACGCTGGTTGACGCGCCGAGCAGCAGCAGCGGCGAGTCTGAGGAGGAGCAGCTGCTGCGGAAACTGGTGTCACTCTACCGCGCCCGGCAGGCCAAGCTAGAATCCCGAGAAGTGCTTGTCGCGAGGGCGGGAGTGGATATCGAGAAGCATGCGGAGGGACTCTGGAGTCGCAACCAGGAAGCCCTCCGGTCCGTTGCAGAGGCGCGGGCGCAGCTCGTCGAGGCGCGGAAAGCCTTCCTCCTCGAGAAGGCTGAAGCTGAAGAGCAACAGTGGCTTGCCGCCGAGGAGCTGTTTGCGCAGGAAGGCGAGTTGGCGCAACGGAAGGTCAATCTTGACAGCCATGAGGAGGAGCTGGCTGCGCGCGAGCAAACATTTGGCGGGGCTCTCAAGGAGGTGAAGGATGCTGCCGCAGCTGCTGAGGCCGCCAAGAAGGAGCTGGAGACGAAGGTGGCGCAGCTAGAGGCAGATCTCAAGGCGAGGGATGAAGAGCTTCTCACGCTCAAGCGTGAGCGCGAGAAGGACGCCCACGCCCACGGTGAGCTGCAGGGTCGTCTCGTCGAGAAGGGCAAGGAGCTGAGCGCCGCCAAGGACTCCAATGCAGATCTTGAGTTGAAGCTGGCTACTTTGACCAAGACGCTGGACAGCGCCAAGGAGCAGGAGGTGGCCTTGAAGAAGGAGATCAAGGCCAACGAGGAGCTGCTGGCGAGTGCTGCCGCCACCCAGAACACCTTTAGGGAGAATGTGAAGCACTGGACGGAGGGTCTCATGGATGTTGCCGCAGCCATCGACAGGGAGCTGGCGCAGCTGGGGATGGAGGATTTCGGGTATTCCTCCGATGAGAACTTCCAGCCCAGCATCAAGCTCACCTTGTTCTTCAAAGGCGTGGCGACGGCCCTCCAGAGACTCCAGGAAAGGATCCCAAAGCAGCTGGCCGAAGAGTCGCGCGCGATCTGCGCGAGAGTTCTTCAAAAGGTGTTGGTGAAGGTGGCCTTCCGCAACCCGGGCCTCAACCTCACCAATGTCCTCAAGAAGCTGCCGGCGGATGCTAATCTGGAAGTGCTCAAGGCCCTTGTCGCACCCATTGTGGACAAGGTGAACGAAGTCAAGAGGGTTGATGGCGACCGTGTAGATTAGGCCGCCCGTTTCCTCCTTTCCTTGTCGCTGCTGATCATGTTACGAGAACAATCTATCAGAGCTGCGACAAGCTATCTTGTAATATAACTTTTATTTTGGGTATCGATTGCTATGTTATCCCCTTTACTTGATTCCTTCCTTTGTATGTTTTTGCCCTACGCTTTTAGGGAACTTGCCGGCGCAGGCACCTTTGCCGCGGGCGCTGAGTGCGGAACGTCAGCAACCTGCTGGTGGTGCCGCTACCGACAAGAAACCTTGTCGCAACTAGTCGCAGCTCACTTAAGTTGTTGAGCGGACTCGAAACAAAGTAAGGGTGCAACTAGCTACGAGTTGGTTCCTCCGCGCATAGGTTTTCCATACAAAGCACGGTCGTTCGAGGAAGATAACTAAAAAAATTTAAAACTGATTGCTCAAACTTTGGCAACTTAGCTTTTCTGTCCTTTGCGTCCCGGTAAGGCGGAAGCTTTCTTGAACGACGCCTGGTCCACACCATTATCTTCTCCTTCCCCCCTGGCAAACTTGTGGGCATGGGAACCTTCCTTTCTTTGAGAAAGAGAAAGAAGAGAAAATAAAGATATGGAGCCCTACGGCTCGTTATTGCTTACCGGGGGTAGGTGCTGCACAAAATGTCAGATAACACATGCACAAAATAGAAAGCATGAAATTGACAAGATACGCGGAGCACGTGAGCTTTATTTATGCACGGGGTCTGCGCCCGGTTTTGTACAAAGGATTACATGCAACAGCGGCAAGACTTGTACAAAAGGTGGTTGCCGGAATAGGTCCGGCAACCGCGCCTTACGGGTAAAACTTACGAAGATGCTCAATGTTCCAGGAATTGCTCACCGGAAAGCCATCTTCGGTCTCAAGGCGGATAGCACCAGGCCTAGTGACTCGTTTCACCCGGTAAGGGCCATCCCACTTCGTCGTCAACTTGTTGGAATTCTTGGCGGACTGAACGCGCCGAAGAACAAGGTCGCCTTCCTCGAGACTTCTGGCATTAACTTTGCGGCTATGGTAGCGGCGCAAAGCTTGCTGGTAGCGAGCAGCTCGTACAGTAGCCTGAAGATGGTCCTCCTCAAGGAGCAGTGCGTCAACTTGTCGCAGCTGCTCTTGCTCAAGCTCATCATAAGCGAGCACTCGAGGCGACCCGTATACGAGTTCCGTGGGGAGAACTGCCTCTGCTCCATAGACTAGAGCGAAAGGTGTCTGGCCAGTGGCTCGATTTGGCGTCGTCCTGATCGACCAAAGAACCACCGGTAGCTCCTCAATCCAGTTCTTTCCGCACCTGTGCAGCCTGTCGAAAGTCCTGGTCTTGAGCCCGCGCAGCACTTCAGCATTTGCCCTCTCCGCTTGACCGTTGCTTCTCGGGTGAGCAACAGAAGCGAAGCAGACCTTGGCGCCAAGATCTTGGACGTACTGCATGAAGGTGCGGCTCGTGAATTGCGTGCCGTTGTCGGTGATGATCCTGTTAGGGACCCCGAAACGGCAAAGAATCGACCTGAAGAACTTGACTGCTGACTGTGCTGTCACCTTCCTCACTGCTTCCACTTCCGGCCACTTTGTGAACTTGTCGATTGCAATGTACAAGTACTCAAAGCCCCTGACAGCTCGAGGAAAGGGGCCGAGGATGTCGAGCCCCCAGACCGAAAATGTCCAGGATAAAGGGATCGTCTGGAGAGCTTGAGCTGGCTGGTGTATCTGCTCAGAATGGAACTGGCACGCTTCACACTTGGTTACTTGTGCAGTTGCATCCTGGAGGGCTGTGGGCCAAAAGAAACCTTGCCGGAATGCTTTACCGGCAAGTGCTCTTGCGCCAATGTGGTGACCACATATGCCTCCATGTATCTCCGCCAACAATTTCTGTCCGTCTTCCCGGTGAATACACTTCAATTTCACACCGTTGAGCCTTCTTCTGTACAGTGTGTTGCCGACAAACTGGTACATACTTGACTGCCGGGTTACTCTTTCTGCTTCTTCTTGCTCTTCGGGAAGTTCTCCTGTCTGAAGGAAACGGACAATCTGCTGTGCCCATGCTGGAGCTTGCGGCTCGACAACAAGGACTAAAGGCACATATGCTGCTGCGGGAACACCCGCTTCTACGGCGAGAACCTGCGGCTCAGCCGGAGCTTGTCGTTCCCCGGCAAGTTTGTCGGAGCAAAACTTGTCGGGAGCATCTGCTTCAACGGAACAAACCCTAGGGCTTGCCGGAGCAGACTGCTCCTCAGCACTCTTGGTGTTGATCTATGGGACCTTCTTGGCGGCGGCTTCGGGGAGCTCTGCAGGAAAATAGTCACCAGAAATCAACTTCCTCTTCTTGCTCTGTCTAGTTGATGGTGTTACGGACGGTTGAGTCAGTTTGAGCATAAAGATCCCTGGTTCCACAGGTAACTTGAGTGCGGCGCACTTTGACAGGCCATCGGCAATGTTGTTCTGAGCTCTCGGAACATGTTCCATCTATAGGCCGTCAAAGTGCTCTTCTAACTTTCTCACTTCATCAACTTAAGCTTCCATCAACGGACTCTGATAATTCTTGTTCACTTGGCGGATGACAAGCTGCGAGTCACCCCTGACAATGTGCTTCTTGATCCCAAGGTCTGCCGCGATCCTGAGACCGGCAAGCAAACCTTCATACTCTGCAGTATTGTTTGTTGCTTGCTCCTTGGGAAAGTGCATCTGGACTACGTACTTGAGGTGCTCTCCGGTGGGCGCGACAAGTAGCACGCCCGCACCGGCGCCTTGCAGCGAGAAGGCACCATCAAAGTACATCAGCCACTCTTTGCTTGCTTCCTTGACGGGGATGCTCGTCTCTGGAATTTCTTCATCTGGTGTTGGCGTCCACTCTGCTATGAATTCTGCCAATGCCCGGCTCTGGATAGTTCAAGTGCTCTCAAACTTGAGGCCAAAGCTTGACAGTTCCAGTGCCCACTCGACAATCCTGCTTGTTGCTTCTGGATTCTGCAGTATCCTCTTCAGCGGAAAACGAGTGACAACTGTGATCTCATGTGCTTGGAAGTAATGGCGCAGCTGTCTCGAGGCCATGAGAAGGCCGAAAAGCAATTTCTGCACACCAGAGTACCTTGACCTAGCCCCCTGCAGAAGGGAACTGACAAATTAAACTGGGCGCTGCACCATTTTCTTCTGTTACTCCTCCTGTGCTTGCGTAGATCCATCCTTGTCGGGACCAGAGCTTGTCGGGGAAGCCCCCTGCTTGTCGCTGGATGCATCTGCCGTGGTCGCTGGCTCATCATCCGCCTCCCTCTCCGCTACTAACGCAGCACTAACCACTTGATTGGTTGCCGCTAAATACAGCAGCAACTTCTCTTGTGGCTTAGGTGCGACAAGTGTCAGAGTGGAGGACAGGTACCTCTTCAAGTCCTGCAGCACAGCCTCCGCTTCCGGAGTCCATTTCATTGGACCTGCTGAGGGAGTCCTAGACTAGGGGGTGTCCGGACAGCCGGACTATGAATATCCGCCGGACTCCAAGACTACGAAGATAGAAGATTGAAGACTCCGGCTCGTGTCTGGATGGTACTTTCCTTGGTGTGGAAGGCAAGCTTGGCAATACGGATATGTAGATCTCCTACCATTGTAACCGACTCTGTGTAACCCTAGCCTCCTCCGGTGTCTATATAAACCGGAGGGCTTTAGTCCGTAGGACAACATACATCTCAATAATCATACCATAGGCTAGCTTCTAGGGTTTAGCCTCCTTGATCTCGTGGTAGATCTACTCTTGTACTACCCATATCATCAATATTAATCAAGTAGGACGTAGGGTTTTACCTCCATCGAGAGGGCCCGAACCTGGGTAAAAACATTGTGTCCCTCGTCTCTTGTTACCATCCGCCTAGACGGACAGTTCGGGACCCCCTACCCGAGATCCGCCGGTTTTGACACCGACATTGGTGCTTTCATTGAGAGTTCCTATGTGTCATCACCGATGGGCTTGATGGCATCTTCAACCAACAACGCTGTCCTGGGTGAGACTTTTCTCCCCGGACAGATCTTCGTATTCGGCGGCTTCGCACTGCGGGCCAATTCACTTGGCCATCTGGAGCAGATCGAAAGCTACGCCCCTGGCCGTCAGGTAAGATTTGGAAGCTTAAACTTCACGGCCGATGTCCGCGGAGACTTGATCTTCGACGACCTCGAGCCACAGCCGAGCATGCCGCACTGTGACGATGGGCACGATTTAGCTCTGCCGCCGAACAGTGCCTTGGTGGCCGCATACGGATCTGCTTCGGCCATTAGCCCGGAGCCTATAGCCCAGATCGAGGGCCGGTGGATAGACGCCGCCCTAGGGGCTTCAACATCCACGGCGATGGAGCCGAACACCAATCTTGTCCCCCGCGAAACTCGTGATTCCGAGGCGTCGGACTCCTCGCCGGACTCCGAACCTCCCGCGCCCCTGCCAATTGATCCGGATTGGGCGCCGGTTATGGAATTCACCGCCGCGGACATCTTCCAATGCTCGCCTTTTGGCGATATCTTGAATTCACTAAAGCATCTCTCGTTATCAGGAGAGTCCTGGCCGAACTATGGCCAGGATGGTTGGGGTTCGGACGACGAAGAAATTCAGACCCCACCCGCCACCCACTTTGTAGCCACTGTCGACGATCTAACCGACATGCTAGACTACGACTCCGAAGACATCGATGCTATGGAAGACGATGCCGGAGACGAAGAAAAAACAGAGCTTATACAGCACGACAGGACCACCTCGTCGCATGACATATATATGGTGGATACCCCAAAGGGGAGCGATAAAGAGGACCAATGGGCCACGGCAGAAGATGACCCCGCCGATAAACGACCAAAACGACGGCGTAGACGTCGCCCTAAGTCCCGCCTCGACGACAACAACGCTCCCAAGGAGCCCGCGATATGGCAGGGCTCACAATCGGACGACGAACACGCAAATAAGCAACCATCCGAACACGACGAGTCAGATAATCAATCCAAGCCCGGCGAGAACAACAGTCCGGATGACCGTATGCCGGACATGCCGCCGGAGAGTAAGAACCTTCGGAAAAGACTCGTCAGCACTGCAAGAAGCCTGAAGAAGGAAAAACGGAGGCTCAAAACAGCGGAAGACACACTCAGAATGAGATGGAGCAAAGTTCTCAAAACCGCAGATAAGTACGGCAATGGCCACCAATCAAAGTGCTACCCAAAGCGCAAGCTGCTACCAGAATTCGACGAGGAGGCCATAGAGCCTCCACCGTCCAAAAATAAAGGGGCTGCCTGGTTGAATAGACGGCCAGATGACATGCCAAATTACGAAAGCGGCGCCACACATAAATCCACCAACGAACTCGGAAGGATAGATGGCCCAGCCAGGTCCATTTACGGGCCAAAGGAGAAGGCCACAAGGAGCAAGGCAACACGCCAAGTGTCCGATGATAGCGGCACACACAAATACAGGGGCGCCGCACACCCACTATGTTTCACCGATGAGGTGCTGGACCATGAATTCCCAGCAGGATTTAAACCCATCAACATAGAGGCCTACGATGGAACAACAGACCCTGGAGTCTGGATAGAAGATTATATACTACATATACATATGGCCAGAGGAGACGATCTCCATGCCATAAAATATCTACCCCTCAAGCTCAAAGGGCCAGCCCGTCATTGGCTTAAGAGCCTCCCAAAAAACACTGTTGGAAATTGGGAAGAGCTCGGGGACGCGTTTAGAGCAAATTTTCAAGGGACTTATGTCCGGCCTCCGGATGCAGATGATCTAAGTCATATAACTCAACAGCCCGGAGAGTCAGCGCGGAAATTCTGGAACAGGTTCCTTACCAAAAAGAACCAAATAGTCGACTGTCCGGACGCTGAAGCCTTAGCAGCTTTCAAGCACAATGTCCGAGACGAATGGCTCGCCAGGCACCTTGGTCAAGAGAAACCGAGGACAATGTCCGCACTAACAAGCCTCATGACCCGCTTCTGTGCGGGAGAGGATAGCTGGATAGCAAGATGCAGCACCAGCGACCCAAGTACATCCGAGATAAGAGATGGAAACGGAAAATCATGGGCAGAAAAGAGCAGCGCCGGAATAAAGAGAAAAGCCCAAAGAGCACGGCAGTCAATGCCGGATTTAAAAGCTCGCGGCCCAATAATAAAAAATAGCCTCTAAAGGATGATAGTGACGAATTGTCCAACTTAAAGAAGATTTTGGGTCGGATATGTCAAATCCACAGTACCCCCGGAAGGCCTGCAAATCACACCCACAGGGATTGTTGGGTTTTTAAACAGTCCGGCCGACTAAATGCCGAACACAAGGGGCTCGACGCGTCAAGCGAAGAAGATAAACCCCACCAGCAGAGCACCGGAAAACAAAAGACTTTCCCACAAGGGGTCAAATCAGTAAACTCACTTCATGTGATAACACAGAAAAATAGTGCGGCACTTTCTAAAAAGGGCTTCGCGCGGTCCAACCCAGCAGACCGTAGAGATTGGATATCAAAACCAATCACTTTCGACCACCTGGACTATTCCAGAAGCGTTCGAAACGCGGGACGGACTCCCCTGATATTGAATCCCATAATAGACGGATTACAATTTACTAACATCTTAATGGACGGAGGCAGTGACTTAAACCTGCTATATTCAAACACAATCCGGAGGATGGGGATAGACCCAACCAGAATCCGACACAGCCGCACTTCCTTCAAAGGAGTGACGCCAGGCCCTCACGCCAAGTGCACAGGCTCTATATTACTAGAAGTCGTGTTCGGATCGCCGAACAATTTTCGACGCGAAAAATTAATTTTTCACATCGTCCCATTTAAAAGTGAATATCAAGCACTGTTGGGGAGAAAGGCTTTTGTCCGCTTCAATGCCATACCGCATTACGCGTCTCTTACACTCAAGATGCCCGGTCCGCGTGGTGCAATTTCAGTGCGAGGGTCACTTAAGGACCCCGGACTCGGATAGACGAATCCGGCCTCAGCAGGCTAGGGGCTCCCTGGCCGCATACCCCTTCACAGGGGGCTGCGCGCACAAACAATCGCGGTTTCATATAAACCTTGCTTTAACTATTTATATTTCTTATTTTACATATTTTTCGCATGAATTGTTCTTAAAAACTAAAGGTTCCTCTCTTTCTACAGATGAACAACGTGCATACCCGTCCAGGAAAACGGCGCAACGGAGACACAGGCGCAGACGTGCAGTAGGGACCCATTGCAAGGATTCTTTTCAGATTAAGACCCTGCGTAGACCTTTTTTACTGTCTCTTGTTGTTACACTCCCTTGGTTTCTTCCTATAGCCAAAGTGTAGCCTGACGTTTTGGCATCGGCTGCGTCAGAAGACCATGCCCGTACCTGGACACCAGGGGCTTAGGGCATCTCTTCCCATTATTATAAAGACCGAACACCTTAGGGAGTGTTCGGCGTCTCGAGTTAGGCACTATATGCATCAGCTCCGAATCATGTCTTTGGTCAAATGTTGGGTTTGCCCGGCTCCTGTGTTTTGCTGCCTTACGTTCCGTATCATCGGCTAACGCGGCACCAGGAGAACTACTGCGATTGTGCTCCAGTTCGGCTGGGCGAGCACCTCAGTAGAGAAAGCCAAAAACTGACTGTCATGATACAGCGAGAGTCTGGTCAACCACTCGATCGACTATCGGAATGTTTAGAATTCCCCGCTTTGACGAAGGACCGTTTCCCGGTCAGGCACATACGCACCCCGAATCCGGAGATGTGCGGTGCCACCAGGGGCTATATAGTAGCCCCACCCTCGAGCTCCACTGGCTAAGTGAAAGTGATAAAGCATTATAGTCCGGATTGCCTAGTTCGCTACGCTACCACCTCCTTAAACAGGACCGAGACGTCGTATTAAGTGTGAAAACGCGCTATTTTTGCGAACACCCCCGCACCCTGTGCGTGGGTGCTGAAGCCGAAGACTGCAATCTTTCAAGTTATACAAAAGTATACGTAAATGGCCGCACAGGAGAAGTTTTACTACTTGGGACGCACAAGTATAAAAAGCAGTTGTAACATAATCATCGATTTACAAGCTAATACGTTCATTTGAACGTAATATTTTTCGAGCACTGCGACTCTATTACACGAGCTCCACGCATAACTTCCCCGAAATAGTGCTCGGCAGGGAGCCGGTCTTCATCCGAACCCTGGGCAGCAATAGCGGTGGCATCCATCTCTGGACAACGCGCCTTCACACGGGCAAGAGCCATCCGCGCGCCCTCTATGCAGGCCGACCGCTTCATCTCCTTTATATGCGGCACCGCTCCAAGGAATTGCTGCAGTAAGCCGAAGTAGCTCGTCGCCTTGGACCTCTCTGGCTAGACATGGGCCACGATGTCAGTCATGGCAAGTCCGGACAACCTATTTAGCTCGGCCCATTCGGCCAACCGGTCCGTCAACGGAAGTGAGCGATCCGGACTGTGGAATTGAGACCAATATAGCTCTTCCGTCTCGTGATCCTCCTGGCTCCGGAAATGCTTAACGGCATCGGCCGCACTGGCAGCTAAGTCCATATACGGATCCTCCGGACTCCACAGCCGCTCAAATTGAGCATACCTTGCATCCATAAACCGGCGACGCAGTAGAAAAGGCTTGCTAGCCACGATCTCCCCGGCCTGGCGCAGTTCCTCCTTCATAGCCCGCATTGCAGAGCGGGCATCCTTGGCTTCGGCGGTGGCCTTCTTCAGGTCTTCTCGCTCCGATAAGCGCTCCTTTTCAAGAGCCTCATAGCGGTCGGCAGCATCCTTTACCTTCGTGGCCAATTCGGCCACCTCCGCCCTGCTTAGGCAGTGCGCAGCCTTTTCGGCTTTCAACTCCTCGGCCGCCCTCGAGGTAGCCGCTTCACTCCTTCGGGCTTGCTCCTTAGCTCGAGGAAGTTCAGCCCGAAGGCCCTCCACAGCAGCAGCACCGTCTGTACAAATAGCATATAATTTATCAGAGGAGGGCTTTGACCCCCTTAATAAAGCGACTGCGGAGAACTCTTTTACCTTGCGACTCGTCAAGTCGCCTGTTGACAAGTGCGATGTCCGCATCTGCCAAGTCAAGTTGCCGATTTAACTCGGCAAACTCACTAGTCCGGCTAGCCCCCGGACTATCAGCCACCTGCATAGGAACGACGGAATTCATTCCTTTAGATTTCGATCCTCGGTACGCTGTCGTTTCTGACAACCTACTGAGTCTCAGGGGCTACTATCTATACAGGGCGCATTTTTATGTGCAAAACTGTTAAAAGACAAAAGGATGTGTCATTTTTGCATACCTCAAATCCCGCCAGCAAACTCATGGCGGCATTACGCAATCCTCTCTCGACGGACGAAATCCTTCCAATCACCATACGCATTAACGCACGGTGATCTTCTGAAATGGACGCCCTCTCAAGCAGATTCTTCAGATCTCCCGGCAGGACACTAGTAGGTGCCGAACTCTCTGGCCCCTCCGGACTCGGGGATACCCTCCGTGAGGACACTTCGGGTTCGCCTGCCTCATCTGGCGGCGCTGCGGACGGAGGCGTATCGCTCTCCATCATCTCCGGAAGAAGGTCCCCCGAAGATGAACTCATCTGAGAAGGCTGCAGATCCGAACTGCAATATAAATATTTCGGTTACCTACAAAAGCACAAATGAAGGTATTTCCTTACTAATTAACTCCCTCTTTCATAATCACGGCTCGTTGGAGGGCTGGTCCTTCGGCGATGATTGCGCGCCCGGATTCTCTCCGGGCGCCGGACCCCCCGGTGAAGATCTCTTCCCACGCTTAGGGGCTTTGGCCTCCGGATCTTCGGAGGCGGTCCTCTTCTCCCCCTGAGGGAGGGGATTCTTGGCCCCCCCCTCTTCAGCCGCCCCTTTGGGCGAAATATTAGCTCCACTATTTTCCCCTTCGCCCCCTTCTATGGGCGCAACCTCCAACATTCTGACCAGCATGGGCTCCAGTGCGGTCTCTGGGAGGGGGCCCAGACATCTTATCAGCCTTGATCGCGCCACCCATTCCTGTAAAGAAAAAGGGGGTCAGGAAGCGAACTTTAGAAGGCATATAAATAGAATGTCCGAACTCTGAGCTATTTACCTGAGTGTCCGGGCGATCGCGGCTTAGGCCTGCATCCTCGGCTGAATCCGGACACGTCACCTGCGGTCCGAAGAACAGCTTGTACATCTCCACGGGTGTCGCACCCATAAAGTGTTGGAGAATACGAGGTCCCTCCGGATTAAACTCCCATAGACGGAGAGGACGGCGTTTGCAGGGCGGAAGATGCCTGATTAGCATAACCTGCATCACTTTGATTAGGTCAATCTCCCTCGCTTGGAGGTCTCGAATCCGGCCCTGCAGTGAGGGCACGTCCTCGGACGGCCCCCAGTTGAGCCCTTGGTTGACCCACGACATCAGTTGGCGTGGAGGTCCCGGGCGAAATAAGGGCGGCGGCTTTTGCCTGCTGCCCCTTGGAGCGGTGATGTAGAACCACTCCTGCTGCCACAGTCCAAGTTCCTCTTGGAAGGAACCCTCGGGCCACGGGGCATCGACCTTTTTTCTTATGGTCGCCCCGCCGCACTCCGCTTAACGCCCCCCGATCATCTTCGGCTCCACCTTGAAGGTCTTCAGCCATAAGCCGAAGTGGGGGATGACGCGGAGGAAGGCTTCGCAGACAATAATGAATGCGGAAATATGGAGGATAGACTCTGGAGCCAAGTCGTGAAAGTCCAGCCCGTAGTAGAACAGGAGCCCTCTCACGAAGGGATCCGTCGGGAAGCCTAAACCCCGGCGGAGGTGGGATACGAAAATGACGTATTCACCGGGCTCGGGGGCTGGCACAGCCTGCCCTTGGGCAGGCAACCTGTGCGAAACCTCGTAGGCCAGGTACTTGGCCTCACGCAACTTCAATATGTCCTCCTCCGTGACGGAGGAGGGCATCCACCGGCCCTTGAGGTCGGAGCCGGACATGATGGAGGATCCGAAGCGCTCGAATCTGAGGCTCTGGGTGTTGGAACTGGGAGCAGGGAAAAGATTTGATGCGAGATTGAAGAACAAGGGCGAGCCTTGGTCCTCTTATGAAGGGGAAGAAATACCAAGGGACGTCTCCGTGACCGTTTGGGATTCCCCTTCGATAGAGGAGGCGTGGCGACGGGAACGGTTGGGTTACCCACGCACGTATTAATGAGGATCCCGGAATAAGGGGAACACGATCTCTGCTTCGACAAGACGTGCCAAGGAAACCGCTTCGCTAAACGTGATGAGGTGGTATAGTAAAAAAGATTCAAACAAAGGCTTGGTTGCGGTGTGATGTTACGCCGCATAATACGTCAGCAGATTGAGCTAAGTGTGCATTTTATTCTCTCTACGGTGGAATGTGGAATTTATTTTGCAGAGCCGGACACTATCCTGGTGTTCATGATCTTCTCTGGATTATTCAAGGTAGGAACCCGCCTTGCAATGCCGAACATTATGCGCGCCGGACTTATCGTCATTGAAGACTGGTTCAGGGGCAACTGAGGGAGTCCTAGACTAGGGGTTGTCCGGACAGCCGGACTATCAATATCCGCCGGACTCCAAGACTACGAAGATAGAAGATTGAAGACTCCGGCTCGTGTCCGGATGGTACTTTCCTTGGCGTGGAAGGCAAGCTTGGCAATACGGATATGTAGATCTCCTACCATTGTAACCGACTCTGTGTAACCCTAGCCTTCTCCGGTGTCTATATAAACCGGAGGGCTTTAGTCCGTAGGACAACATACATCTCAACAATCATACCATAGGCTAGCTTCTAGGGTTTAGCCTCCTTGATCACGTGGTAGATCTACTCTTGTACTACCCATATCATCAATATTAATCAAGCAGGACGTAGGGTTTTACCTCCATCGAGAGGGCCCGAACTTGGGTAAAAACATTGTGTCCCTCGTCTCTTGTTACCATCCGCCTAGACGCACAGTTCGGGACCCCCTACCCGAGATCCGCCGGTTTTGACACCGACACCTGCCTTTTTCAAAATTTTGAAAAATGGCAGGACGCGCTCAGCAGACTTAGAGATAAACCTGCTGAGAGCAGCCACGCAATCGGCAAGTCTTCGTACATCCTTGACGCGCTTTGGTGCTTCGATCTGCTCAATGGCCTTGATCTTGTCGGGATTGGCTTCAATTCCCCGTTGAGACATGAAGAACCCGAGAAGCTTGCCGGAGGGGACTCCAAACACGCACTTCTCGGGGTTAAGCTTGAGGTTGATCTTGCACAGATGTGCAAAGCTTTCGTCTAAATCTTGAATCAGAGTTGCTTTGTCCTTGCTCTTGACCACTCTTGCAAATGTTGAACCAGCATTCTTCAAACAGAAAGGCATCCGTATGAAACAGTATGTGCCACATGGAGTGATGAATGCGGTCTTCTCCTCATCCTCTTCTGCCATGAAGATCTGATGGTATCCTGAGTATGTGTCAAGAAATGAAAGCAAGTCACATCCGGCCGTGGAGTCAACAATCTGGTCAATGCGCGGCAAGGGAAATGGGTCTTTGGGACAAGCTTTATTAACATCGGTAAAGTCGATACAAAGCCTCCATTTCCCGTTTGCCTTGCGCACGACTACAGGATTGGTCAACCACGTAGGATGGAGCACTCCTCTGACAAGGCCTGCTGCTTCCAACTTCTTGATTTCTTCTGCGATGAATTCTTGGCGCTCCACTGCTTGTTTCCTGGCTTTCTGCTTGATGGGCCGCCATGAGGACAGATGGCAAGGTGGTGCTCGATTACTTTCCTAGGAACACCGGGGATGTCAGACGGTTGCCATGCAAAAACGTCGACGTTCGCCCGCAGGAAAGCAACGAGCGCGCTTTCCTATTTAGGGTCGAGAGTGGCACTGATGGTGAAGGTACCACCAGTGCCGTCCTCATTGGCGGGCACCTTCTTGGTCTCTGGCGGAGCTGCCATTGCCTTCTTACACTTGCCGGTGGAGCTCGATGGTGCGTCCTCGACGGTAGCGCAGCACTCCGAAGAGGTGCGCTTGCCGGAGTGGGCATCAGAACTCTTGCCGGACTTGGTCTTCTTCTTCCCCCCGGGAGCTTCAGCGGCAAGTGTCTTGCGATCTGCTGCGGCTGCTGCTTCCCGGTAGATCTTGTCGGTGCAGATAAGAGCATCCTTCTTGTCGCCAAGGACAGAGATGACACTTATCGGGCCTGGCATCTTGAGCACGTTGTACGCATAGTGAGAGGCTGCCATGAATTTGGCGAGCGCTGGACGGCCGAGTATCCCATTGTTAGGCAATGGAAAATCAGCAACGTCAATAGTGACCCTCTCAGTCCTGAAGTTCAACTCGCTGCCAAATGTCACCGGCAACGTGATCTTTCCCTTCGGCTTGCTCCTTCCCGGATTGATTCCTTGGAATGTGCCGGTCTCTTCGAGCTCGCTGTCAGGGATCTGGAGTTTCTGGAGTACCGCGGAGGAGATCAGGTTCAAGCCGGCCCCACCACCAACTAGCATCTTAGTGACCTTGAGGTTGCGGATAGTTGGTGAAACCAACATTGGCAAGCACCCGACCGCAGTTATGCGATCAGGGTGGTCCTCAATATCAAAGATGATAGGCGTGCCGGACCATTTCAGAGGCTTGCGTGACTCGACGGGTGGTTCTGCCGCATTGACTTCCCGCACCCACTGCTTGAGCTGGCGGTGTGAAGTATGCAGAGAAGCACCACCGTCAATGCAAAGGACCTCTGTGGCTTTCTGAAACTCCTGCTCATCGGCCTCGTCACCATCCATATCTTCATCATCGCCGTCATCTTCATCCTTGTCGCGGCCGCGGGGAGGCCTGTCTCCTTGCCGCTGCTTGGCCTTGCCGCGGCGTCCTCCCCGGCCGGGACGTTTCTTGCCGGATCCTCCAGTACCATCTTGGGCCTTCTCCTTGTCGCGCCGCTCGTACTCTGCCTTCTGCTGCTCAACAAGCTGCTCGACCTTCTTGCAGCTTTGGAGATGATGGCCCTTGGTGCGGTGGATCTTGCAGTACTGCTTGCCGGTGCCGTCCTGCTTGTCAGCGGCCGCCACAACATCGGCTTCCTTGGCGCCACCTCTGTTGCCGGACTGCTCAACGACTAGCACATCTTTGCCTTTCTTCTTCCTGTTGTTCCGCCACCGGTTTTTCCTTGCCGGGGCGGCATCCTCGCTGTCAGATCCTCCTGCTCCTGTATTCTCTCCGGGAAGTTTCCTCCCTTCTTCAGCACATGCACACTTGTCGGCCAGGGCATATAGCTCACTGACGTCTCTGATCTTGCACATCGCCATCTCCTCCCGCATCCTGCGGTTATGCACGTTCTGATGGTACACGCTGATGACCGCGGCAGGGTGGACATCTGGGATGTTGCGCTATACATGGCTGAATCTCTGAATGTACTTGCGCAGGGGCTCTCCTTCCTTCTGGGCGAGCAGATGAAGGTCGCTCTCTTGGCCATGAGGCTTGTGGCCGCCTGTAAAGGCGCCGACAAACTGATGGCATAGATCTGCCCAGGAGGATATGGAGTTGTCTGGCAAGTGCATGAGCCAAGACCTGACATTTGGCTTGAGCACCAGCGGGAAGTAGTTGGCAAGGATCTTGTCGTCGCGCCCCCCGGCAGCTTGCACCGCGATGGTGTAGATGCTGAGGAACTCCGACGGATGCAACTTGCCGTCGTACTTCTCTGGTACGTCTGGCTTGAAATTCTTCGTGTTGGGCCACTGGACTTGCCGCAGCTCACGAGTGAACGCAGGGCAACCTACCGTGTATGGCAAGTCGCCTGGTTCCCCGGGCGCGTGCATGTCGACAGTGGGCCCAGCGCGCTGGTCCGATTGACGCCGCGCTTCTCTTCGACGCTCGATGCGAGTACGAGTGTCTTCTTGCTGTCGTTCGTGAAGAACTTGGCGTTGATCGCGACGAGCTCGTGGATCTGATGACGCGGTGGAGTCGGTGTCGAGGTTGACCCGGCGAGTCGGCGATCTTGGCCTTCGGGGCGGAGAGTGCACGGTGTTTGCACCCCCACTGGTTTTGTCGCCATCGGCTCGTGCCTAGCAGTCTTGCCGCGGCTGCGATGCATTCGGCTGCCGTGGAGTGTCGCCGTTGGCGAAGCCGATGAGACTCTGAATGGTGGCCCTCCATTCGTCGATCTTGTCCGCCGTTGGAGGGTAATCCAGGAGCAGCTGAGCTTGTGCCAGAGCTTCTGCTAGAGTGGAGGGTGGCAGTGGCGAACGGTGCGAGGAGCGGGATATGCTCGGACTTCTAACTATGTTAGAAGGAGCAGCATCTCGTCCAGGCGACCGTGTCTTGCTCGTGCCAGCATGTTGGCGCGCATGCTGGTCTTGAGCATCCCGAGATCCACCAGCTCGATCTCGGTCCAACGAACGTATGGTACCGCGAGTACCATGATGATGTTGGTCCCACACCTCCTGAGATGGGCGCGGTGCATGTACGGACGCCGAGGTCTGCGCAGCCTTGTCCTTGGACCTGGCAGCACCGTGAGCTCCCTCGTCGATGCCCGTTCTTCCGCCGGCATCTACCCCACCACCCATTTGCTCCGGTGGCGGTGGGATCGACGTGGACGGAGCAGCCACCTCCGAAGCCTTCTTCTACGGTGGCATGTCGATGAAGATGATAAAGAAGATGAGGATCTAGCTCGCGTGAACGCCGGATCGGGTTCACACAACCTCGACGCCCCCTACCTGGCGTGCCATAGATGTCGTGGGAACGAACACCTATGGGGCCGGCGGACCGGGCCCCTTTCGGTTCAGCGGGGGGGGGGGGGGGGCGGAGATCGCACGAAGAGCGGATCGAGGCGAAGCACATGAGCGATTTACCCAGCTTCGGAGCTCTCCGGAGAGATAATACTCCTACTGCTGCTTTGTGGTTTGTATTATGTTCTTGCTCAGGAGCGCTGAGTGCTACAGTACACACCAGCTGCTAACGAGACCGAGCGTGAATGTTTTCTGGTTTCCAACCCCCCCTCTACGTTGCGCATGGGCCTCCTTTTATATGCTCAAGGGGTCACCGACAGGTGGCAACGTAGACAATGGTAAAAATGGAAAGGAATTGCGGTTGGTACAACTACTTGTACAGTGTATCCTACCTAACCCTGACGGCAGGGGACAAAGGCATTAAATGCCCGTCTGTGTCGCCCAAACAGTGCAGAAAAGGGACCGTCAGGGGCGCCACCGCTCGCCACGATGGCAATCTTGTCAGCGCCGCTTGCCACCTCGCACCGCTGGCTGCATAGCCTCTTGCCACGCGCGGCTGGGAAGGTCCCAGGGCGACACGTTGGTGGATGTGCTGGAGTGTGGGTACAGAGTGGTAGCTTGCCGCGGCAAGCGCCTTGCCGCGGTCGTTGTCTTGTCGCATCCGGAAGCTTGTCGCTCACCGGGCCTTGCTGGGGCACGTGGTGCGTCGCGGCAAGTTCCTTGAAATGCCTTGGTTAGCCTTCCCAGCAAGCTCCTCTTGCCGGGGCCTTGTCTCCTTGGCTTAAACACTTTGTTCTTGAATGGCTCCAAAGGAACCACAGAGGACCTTGGCGGTCACCCGGCAAGCCTTGCCGCGGGGTGCTGCGACTGCCCGTGCACAAGTTCGGGATACTTGGGTACCCCTACTCTAGTACCCCGACACATAGGCGTCGTCGGGCCGCACTACGCGACCCTAATTTCTCTGAAGAGGCGTTCGATGCCTTAAACTCAGGGGACACGTACATCCGGGCTGCTCAAGGTGGCCTCGCCAGGGCCACGGACCAGTATGTAAAGGATATACGGGTAAGAAAATTTGATAAGTATGTATATCAGTAGCCCCTGAGACTTGAAACAGTTGGCACAACTGATTTAAGGATCCTCGTGTGCATAGGTTCTGATAGAGAAGAATACCCAGCTATCTAAAGAGCTGGAGGAGTGCAAGGCCGAACTGCGGGCTACAGTTGCCGTGATGGAGGAGTCTACGAAGGCCCCATTTGGTAATACTTGTTTTGATCGAAAACAATGGCATGTACCAGTTTAGTATTCGGCATGAATGCAAATCTAACAATAGATTCTGCAGACAATCCCGGAGGCAATCCGGAGATCGTACCATAGGATGAGCAACATGTTCGGCGACAGCTGAAGGCTGGCGAGCGTGTGCTTACAAAGGTTATAAAGGAGAAAAATACTCTCCAGGACGCGAACACCCGACTGGACGTCAAATTAAAGGATGTTCGGGCCCAGCTTGCTGACTCCGTAAAGGAGAATAGGAGGCTTTGGCACGGCATATTCAGTAAGTGTTCTAACGAACCAGTATAACTTTTGGCGAAGAAGCATGCTAACAGAATTATGTCTGTAGGTATGTTGACAGGTCGTCCCGAAGAGGAGATGCCTGGGTCTGCCGGTGATCTCCTGCAGGAGCTCTCACAACTGCATGAACAAGTTCGGCAGGTGATGCATGGTATTGCCCAGGCCTTATGGCCATCCGTCTCCCTGCCAGGAGGCATGGGGGAGCTTGTGGAGATGATCAAGGGAGCGCGGCAGCGCTTCCGATTATGGAAGATATCGGCATGTCGACAAGGCGCAAGGGAAGCCTCGGCCATGGTGAAGACGTGCTAAACCAAGGCTGACCCGAACCACATGGCCGAGGTCGGACCTGTAGGGTCAGATGGGAAGGAGATCCCTGTACATCTGGTGTATGACCAGGTAGCATTAGCCGCTAAGTATTCCCAACATGACTGTAGGCTAGACAACCTGTTGGATGGTATAGAAGAAGAATTTAGTCAGTCTAAGTGACTTTGTACTTTGAAGGACACATTTTGTCCCTAGCTGGATTGTAAATCATTTGTCTTGACGGACCTTTTCGCTTCAACCTCTGGACCCGACAGTCCGGAGTGTATCCGAATACCCGTTCGGTTACGTGAAAATCGGGGCACGCGTGGAAACCGGGAGTAGGATTCATAAGTGCTTGAACAGACAAGTACCCAACTATTTATGTTATATTACATAGGTAGTAAGAAACATCTTCCACGAAGAATAGTTCCGTTAAGGGTTCCTTTCCCTGGGTGTGCATGCATTGATGTGCATGTCCGAACTGCAAAATTTATGCAGGATATAAGCATCTGGGGGCATGTTTTGTAATAGGTAAAATACATCTTTTGTTCACCGACCGAATATTCCCTTAAGAACGCTAGCTTTCGGCTTCACCCAGTCTGAGGTACACATCCGGCAGACCCGGCAGTAGCAATCGCAGAGGTGCTCCCCTTATGCCCTAGCCGAATTAACGGGAACGTAGGGCATAAACACAAGAGCCAGGCAACCCAGCTTGGCCAAAACTTACGTCATATCGATGCATATAGTGGTGAAAAAAGGCACATATGGAGAAGTGACACATATGTGGTGGGCATAAAGCCCAGTAGACAATTAAAATTCTATGTAAGAAGCCCCCAGGTACATTGAGCGCGCATAGCGCGGCTAGAGTGTGCGGTCAAAGCATACTTGAAGATTTTAAGGTTATATATATAAAAAGGAGAGAGAGGGGATATAATTTGAAAAGGAAGACAGAGTTAAGTAGACAAACACAGAGTTCGGCACTAGGCGTAGAATCTTCGGAGTCTGGCCGTGTTCCATGGGTTCGGTTCGAGTCGATTGTCTGATGCATCATGCAGACGGTACGCACCTCCGGTGAGAACTTTGTCAATGATGAAGGGACCCTCCCATTTGGGCTTGAGCTTGTCCTTTTTCTTCTCTAGTAGGAGTAGAACGAGTTCGCCAATGTTATAAGTTTTGGCCCGTACTTCTCTGCATTGATACCTTCAAGCTTGTTGTTGATAGAATGCGGAACAGGCCTTTGCGACGTCATGCTCCTCCTCCAAGGCATCTAGGCTGTCCTGCCAATCTAGCTCGGCTTCTCTCTCTTCGTAAATACGCACTCTAGGTGAGTCATGGATGATAACAGAGGGTAGCACTACCTCTGCGCCAAACACCATAAAACATGGTGTGTATCCGGTTATGCGATTTGGCGTGGTCCGCAGCCCCCATAGTACGGAGTCGAGCTCCTTGACCCAGTGCGTATCTGATTCCTTCAAGGATCGCACTAATCTGAGTTTAATGCCGCTCATAAGACCATTCACTCGTTCGACTTGACCGTTTGTTTTGGGGTGATAGACGGAGGCTTAATCAAGTTTTATGCCCATTTTGCTGCACCAGGTTTTCACCTCGTCGGCTGTGAAGTTTGAGCCGTTATCGGTGATGATGCTGTGGGGACACCGTAGTGGTGTACGATCCCAGATATAAAGTTTATCATAGGTACGGACTCGGCCATTTTAACTGGCTTGGCTCCTATCCATTTGGTGAATTTATCGACCATGACCAACAAGTATTTCTTCTTATGGCTTCCTCCTTTAAGTGGTCCAACCATATCGAGCCCCCAGACCGCAAAGGGCCAAGTTATGGGGATTGTTTGGACGGAGGTAGGTGGCATATGGCTTTGATTTGTAAAAAGCTGGCAACCGACGCATTGTTGGACAAGGTCTTGTGCGTCTGCCTGGGCTGTCGGCCAGTAGAAACCTATACGGAAGGCCTTGATTACGAGCGCCCGAGCTGCGGCATGGTGGCCGCCAAGTCCGGCATGAATTTCGGCCAAAAGCTGCCACCCTTCCTATTCGGAGATGCATCTTTGGAGCACTCCGGTCGCGCTTTTCTTATAAAGCTCTTCCTCATGGACTTTGTAGGCTTTTGAGCGCCGCACAATGCAACGTGCCTAATTTTGGTCCTCCGAGAGTTCATGCCTATTTAAGTAGGCTAAGAAGGGTTCTGTCCACGGGGCGATGACTGCCATAATCACGTGGGCCGAATGTGTTATTTCGGTGGCGGAGCCTCCGATTACGACGAGTTGTTCCGGATCTGGGGTTGTATGCGGATCCAGACTGGTATTGCCGGTCTCCCCTTCCCATACCACGGATGGCTTGAACAACCTTTCCAAAAAAATATTAGGTGGGACGGGGTCGCGTTTAGCGCCGATGCGGGCAAGGATATCCGCCGCTTGATTGTTTTCTCGAACCACATGGTGGAATTCGAGCCCCTCGAACCGAGCTGACATTTTGAGAACGGCATTGCGGTAGGCCACCATTTTCGGGTCCTTGGCGTCAAAGTCTCCATTTATTTGAGATATTGCGATATTTGAATCCGCACGTACTTCTAGGCGTTGAATGCCCATGGAGACTGCCGTACGAAGACCGTGCAACAATGACTCATACTCGGCTGCATTGTTGGAATTTGTATAAAGTATTTGGAGTACGTATTGGACTGTATCGCCGGTGGTGGACGTTATGACAACGCCAGCCCCTAGACCAGCTAGCATCTTAGAGCTGTCAAAGTGCATGATCCAATTGGAGTACACGTCGTACTCTTTAGGGAGTTCGGCTTCTATCCATTCGGCGACGAAGTCGGCTAGTACTTGTGACTTAATGGCTCGCCGTGGTTTGTATGTTATGTCAAACGGGAGGAGCTCGATAGCCCATTTAGCAATCCGGCCCGTGGCATCGCGGTTATTTATTATGTCATTGAGAGGTACTTCGGAGGCCACCGTGATTGAACACTCTTGAAAGTAGTGACGTAGTTTTCGGGATGCCATGAAGAACGCTCTTTTGATAATGTGGGTACCGTGACTTGCATGGAGTGAGGACAGTGGATACGTAGTATACCGGTTTTTGAAGTGGAAATTTATGTCCATCTATCTCTCGTTCGACGCGAGCACTGCGGTTACAACCTGGTGTGTTGCAGCTATATATAGCAGCATGGGTTCACCGACACTTGCCGCTGCCAGGATTGGATTGGTGGCCAAGAGGGCTTTTATTTCCTCCATCCCAGCCATAGCCGCATCCGTCCATTCGAAGTGTTCGGTGCATCGAAGAAGGCGATAAAGAGGTAGTACCTTTTCTCCTAATCGGGAGATAAAGCGGCTTAAGGCGGCCACACATCCAGTTAATTTTTGGATTTGCTTGAGGTCTGTTGGGGTAGCCAGCTGTGACAGAGCTCAGATTTTAGTCGGGTTTGCTTCGATTCCTCTATTGGAAACAATAAAGCCCAAGAGCTTTCTGGCTGGTACGACGAAAACGCATTTTTCCGGGTTGAGCTTGATGTCATATGTTCGGAGATTGTCGAACGTAAGCCTCCAGTCGTCTATTAATGATTCGACGTGTCTGGTTTTGATGACCACATCGTCTACATAAGCCTCCACTATTTTGCCGATTTGTGTTTCTAGGCATGTCTGAATCATGCGTTGATAGGTTGCACCGGTGTTTTTGAGCCCGAAAGGCATGGCGTTAAAACAGAAGGGACCGTATGGAGTGATAAATGCCGTTTCAGCTTGATCGGACTCCGCCATCTTGATTTGATGGTATCCGGAGTATGCGTCGAGGAAACACAATGAGTCATGTCCAGCGGTTTCGTCGATAATTTGATCAACGCGGGGGAGGGGGAAGGGATCCTTAGGGCAAGCCTTATTAAGGTCTTTGAAATCGATGCATAGGCACCATGATTTGTCCTTCTTTGGTACCATCACCAGGTTTGCTAGCCAGTCCGGATGTTTTATTTCTCTAACGAATCCGGCTTCGAGTAGCTTGTCTAGCTCTTCTCCCATGGCTTGTCGCTTGGATTCTGAAAAGCGCCAAAGAGTCTGCTTGACCGACTTGTAACCCTTTAGTATATTTAGGCTATGTTCGGCCAGCCTGCGTGGGATACCTGGCATGTCTGAAGGATGCCAAGCGAAGATGTCCCAATTCTCGTGCAAGAGCTCTCATAGTGCGGCGTCTATTGTGGGGTTCAGCTGTGCCCCAATTGATGCTATTTTTGTAGGGTCCATTGGGTGGACCTGGAATTTGACTATTTCGTTTGTTGGTTTAAAAGAGGTGGACTTGGGTAGTTTGTCGACTATCACGTCGTCCCTGTCCACTGCGGAGCACAGCGCAGTTAACTCTTCGGCCGCGAGGGCTTCGGATAATGCCTCCAGGGCTAGTGTGGCGGTTTTATTTTCAGCGCGGAGTGCTATGTCCCGATCACTGGCTAGGGTGATGATTCCATTGGGCCCCGACATCTTGAGCTTCATGTACCCGTAATGGGGTATAGCTTGGAAGCTTGCGAATGCCTCCCGCCCTAAAAGGGTGTGGTATCCACTGCTAAACGGGGCCACTTGGAATGTGATTTCTTCAGACCTATAATTCTCCGGAGTGCCGAATACCACATCTAGTGTGATTTTTCCCGTGCATCGTGCCTCCTGACTAGGGATGATTCCTCTGAAGGTCGTGCTGCTTTGCTCAATGCGGCTCTTATCTATTTCCATTTTGTTAAGAGTTTTCTCATAGATGAGGTTTAATCCACTGCCACCGTCCATGAGCACTTTAGTAAGCCGGAAGCCATCCACAATTGGACTAAGGACTAAAGCGGCTGGTGCTCGGATTGTTCGGAATTGAGGTTCGTCGCTAGCATTGAAGGTTATGGTTGTATCGTTCCATGGGTTTATTGCTGCAACGTGGCAGACTTCGGCGAGGCTGTGGAGCGCTCGCTTGCACCTATTGTTTGAGGCAAAAGTCTCGAAGACTGTCAGTACTGTATTGTTATTTTTTGTGGAATGGTGCTCTGTGGTATTGTTGATTAGAAGGTCCTCGCCGCTCTTGGCCACCTGCTGAAGTATCCAACATGCTCTAAGGCTGTGTGTTGGTATGATGCCCGATGTGCTGTGAATTTTGCATGGCCTGCTTGAGCCTTCCCTCCAGTACGGTTCCACGCCCTTTAGAGGGCTTTGGATTCTTTGTAATTGGGTTGGGTGACTTACGAGAGCGCACCCTTTCAGTTCGGACGAGGGGTTTAGTTAGGGCCGGAGGATCCCAGAATTTTTTGGGTTTTCCAGGCGCTTTCCATCGCACAGTACTTCTGTACTATGGCTGCCAAGTCGGTGAAGTGTGCTATGGCACGGTGACTTATGGCGTTGAGAATTCCCTTGTTTGTGCAATTTTTGCAAAAGAATGAGATTGCATCTTCCTCATGACAGTCCTTAACCTTGCTCATTACAAGGAGGAATCTGGCCCAGAAGTGGTGTACTGTCTCTTGGGGCTCTTGTCTGATGTGGGAAAAATCACTTGTGTCTGGGTGGGTGGGTAGACTTAAGTCCACATCCTGACCCAATCTGAGACCCAGGGGCAAAGGACTTCCCGAGCTTGGCAGCTCGGGCTCCGGGATGTTGCCCAATATTTGTTGCCCGTTGCCCGATTCTAAGTTCGGAGCCTGGGCCATGTCCTCCTGTAGACGGGTATCCGGCTCAGGAGAGCTCGGGAATCCGGACATAGTTCGTCCTCAAATTAGAGGAAGAATCGCTATTTTGTTCCTCCACCACTGCTATCTGATGGGTGATCGGCGGAGAGTTAATCTCCCTTAGGTCGGGTTTAAGCCCAATCCGATCATAGTCCATAGCGACTCCCAGGGCGGCAATGCGATCCAAGAGCTCATTTAGGGAGGAGTGCTCCATTGGATACATCTGCTCGGTGAATTCCGGGCTGATGTGGAGGCTGTTCTTGATGACCTGAGAAGTCATCATCGGTGCGGCGGCCGAATGGGCGGCCATGACGAAGCCGCCCAGCCGGAGAGTCTAGCCTACATCGAGGGTTCCTCCAGAGGTAATGTTGTCCTTGACTCGGGACGACATAGTGGAACTCTCAATGAAAGCACCAATGTCGATGTCAAAACCGGCGGATCTCTGGTAGGGGGTCCCGAACTGTGCGTCTAAGGCTAATGGTAACAGGAGGCAGGGGACACGATGTTTTACCCAGGTTTGGGCCCTCTCGATGGAGGTAATACCCTACTTCCTGCTTGATTGATCTTGATGATATGAGTATTACAAGAGTTGATCTACCAGAAGATCGAAGAGGCTAAACCCTAGAAGCTAGCCTACGATTATGATTGTTGTTGTCCTACGGACTAAACCCTCCGGTTTATATAGACACCAGAGGGGGCTAGGGTTACATAGAGGCGGTTACAGAGAAGAAGATCTACAAATCCGAATTGCCAAGCTTGCCTTCCACACAAAGGAGAGTCCCATCCAGACACGGGATGAAGTCTTCAATCTTGTATCTGCATAGTTCAACAGTCCGACCAAAGTATATAGTCCGGCTGTCCGAGGAACCCTTAATCCAGGACTCCCTCAGCGGCTACGAGGGCTTGGCGGTGTCCAGGCAGCACCAGCAAATCCCCAATGCCCAGCCCAAGCAGCTACTTGAGCTCGAGAGGCACCAGGGCGCGGCGGCTGGGCTGCGGGGATCGCCGTGTCCTCGGGTCGGGGCGATGGCCAGAGGCCTGCCCGACCGAGCTTCTGCTCATCTATGTGTTTGTGGAGGTGGTGTGGAGTGGTGCGTGGCCAACAAGTGAGGAGGGGGCGCTATATATAGCCGAGGCGGAGGGGGGGGACGTGTCACCGACGGAGCTCTCTGGACACGCGGTGAACGGCGACGAGAAGCTCCAACGAGAGGGGGCAAACACTCAGCGTCAACGCAGAAGCTTGCCCACGCTCGCAGACGAGCACATGAGGCGGTTGGAGAAGCGAACAAGTGCACGCACGCACTGTGGCCTTTTGGCCGCGACGTGCCCGTGCTTGCTGCGGCGGTCGGAGGCGAGCGCTGGATCAAGCACGCGCGATACAGAGCGCAAGGCGCCAGCCAGAGCGCGTCGAACGCATGCCCGGCACCGTGTCCACGCGTGGTCACCAAGCTGGCATTGTCAAAACGATGCCCCGGAGCAGCCAAACCTTGTCTACACGTTCGAACGTGTAGTGTTTAGTCTAGGGGAGTTGATGGCTCATGCCCAGGCCGACCAGATTAGACTTCACTAAGCTGACAAGTTTCTGTACAGAAACTTGGCCGCCAAGTTTGGCCACCTTCTAGAAGGCCATTAGGGCTAATCTCCTGGGGTCTAGGGTTTCTTAGGAGGGTGTTTAAGCTCAAGAAAGATCAAGGCTAAAAGCTCAAGGAAAAATGTACTTGTTGTACAAAGTGCATTTCTGGTCGAGAAGTGAAAAGATTTTCTACAACAAAAATATTGCAAAAAAGTGCTGCAATATTTTTACATGGGAAGTTGTGCCAGGGTTCTAAGAATATTTGGGATTTACCTCAGATTTTTCTGAGCACGAAAAATTGAGGTTGCTTTGGAGCACAAGGTTCTGAAGTGAGATTCAGAAGGAGAAATGAATATTTTTCTTTTATGAAAAATATTCATGTGATTATTTTGAGGTTTGACCAGAGGAATAAAGAAGATAGGTCACTTGGGTGAAATCCAAGGATATACCCAAGTGACAAGTCCATTTGAAATGATTCATAATCCAATTCAAATCAGGGTAAAAACCATGATGAAAACCAAGTCCAGAAAGAGAGAGAAGGCAAGTCCGGAAAAAGAGAGAAGGCAAAATCCAGGCTGTCACAATAAAGAATTGTCTAGTAAGGATGAAATTATTGGTATTGCTTCTATTGCCGTGCCTCCTACAGATCCTTTAGAACAATATTTGCTCGACCATGAAAATGATATGTTTATGAATGAAAGAAGGGAGATAGATGAAGTATTCTTTAAACAGGGACCCATTTTGAAACACAACTTGCCTATGGAAATCCTAGGGGATCCTCCTCCACCCAAGGGTGATCCCGTGTTTGAGCTTAAACCATTACCTGATAATCTTAAATATGCTTATCTTGATGAAAATAAGATATATCCTGTTATTATTATGCTAACCTTTCAGAGCAGGAAGAGGAAAGATTATTGAAAACTCTGAAGAAGCACCATGCTGCTATTGGATATACTATTGATGATCTTCAGGGCATTAGTCGCACTTTATGCCAACACAAAATAAAATTGGAGGAAAACGCCAAACCAGTTATTGATCACCAATGACGGTTGAATCCTAAGATGAAAGAAGTGGTAAGAAAGGAAATACTAAAGCTCCTTGAGGCAGGTATAATTTATCCCGTTGCTGATAGTCAGTGGGTAAGTCCTGTCCATTGTGTCCCTAAGAAGGGAGGTATTATTGTCGTCCCTAATGATAAAAATGCATTGATCCCGCAAAGAATTATTACAGGTTATAGGATGGTAATTGATTTCCGCAAATTAAATAAAGCTACTAAAAAGGATCATCACCCTTTACCCTTCATTGATCAAATGCTAGAAAGACTATCCAAACATACACATTTTTGCTTTCTAGATGGTTATTCTAGTTTCTCTCAAATACCTGTGTCAGTGGAAGATCAGGAAAAGACCACTTTTACTTGCCCTTTCAGTACTTTTGCTTAGAGACGTATGCCCTTTGGTTTATGTAATGCACCTGCTACCTTTCAAAGATGCATGATGGCTATATTCTCTGACTTTTGTGAAAAGATTTGTGAGGTATTCATGGATGATTTCTCCGTTTATGGATCCTCTTTTGATGATTGCTTGAGCAACCTTGATGGAGTTTTGCAGAGATGTGAAGATACTAGTCTCGTCTTGAATTGGGAAAAGTGCCACTTTATGGTTAATGAAGGCATTGTCTTGGGGCATAAAATTTCTAAGAAAGGTATTGAAGTTGATAAAGCTAAAGTTGATGCAATTGAAAAGATGCGATGTCCTAAGGACATTAAAGGTATAAGAAGTTTCCTTGGTCATGCCGGTTTTTATAGGAGGTTCATTAAGGACTTCTCTAAAATTTCTAGGCCTCTGACTAATTAATTGCAAAAGGATATTCCTTTTGTCTTTGATGATGATTGTGTAGAAGCATTTGAAGTACTTAAGAAAGCTTTGATTTCCGCACCTATTGTTCAGCCACCTGATTGGAACTTACCCTTTGAAATTATGTGTGATGCTAGCGATTATGTTGTAGGTGCTGTTCTAGGACAAAGAGTTGATAAGAAACTAAATGTTATTCAATATGCTAGTAAAACTCTAGACACTGCCCAGAGAAATTATGCTACTACTGAAAAAGAATTCTTAGTAGTTGTATTTGCGTGTGATAAGTTCAGACCTTATATTGTTGATTCTAAAGTAACTATTCACACTGATCATGCTGCTACTAAATATCTTATGGAAAAGAAAGATGCTAAACCTAGACTTATTAGATGGGTTCTCTTGCTCCCAGTATTTGATTTGCATATTATTGATAGAAAGGGAGCTGAGAACCCCATTGCAGACAACTTTTCTAGGTTAGAGAATGTTCTTGATGACCCACTACCTATTGATGATAGCTTTCCTGATGAACAATTGGCTGTCATAAATGCTTCTTGTACTGCTCCATGTTATGCTGATTATGCTAATTACATTGTTGCTAAATTTATACCACCTAGTTTCACATACCAGCAAAAGAAAAAGTTCTTCTACGATTTAAGACATTACTTCTGGGATGACCCACACCTTTATAAAGAAGGAGTAGATGGTGTTATTAGACGTTGTCTACCTGAGCATGAAAAGGAACAGATCCTACGCAAGTGTCACTCTGAGGCATATGGAGGACACCACGCTAGAGATAGCACTGCACATAAGGTATTGCAATCTGGTTTTTATTGGCCTACTCTCTTCAAAGATGCCCGTAAGTTTGTCTTGTCTTGTGAAGAATGTCAAAGAATTGGTAATATTAGTAGACGTCAAGAAATGCCTATGAATTATTCTCTTTTTATTGAACCAGTTGATGTTTGGGGCTTTAATTATATGGGACCTTTTCCTGCCTCTAATGGGTATACACATATTTTAGTTGCTGTCGATGACGTTACTAAGTGGGTAGAAGCTATTCCAACTAGTAGTGCTGATCATAACACCTCTATTAAGATGCTTAAGGAAGTTATTTTTTCGAGTTTTGGAGTCCCTAGATATTTAATGACTGATGGTGGTTCACATTTTATTCATGGTGCTTTTCGTAAAATGCTTGCTAAGTATGATGTTAATCATAGAATTGCATCTCCATATCACCCTCAGTCTAGTGGCCAAGTAGAATTGAGTAACAGAGAGCTCAAATTAATTTTGCAAAAGACTGTTAATAGATCTAGAAAGAATTGGTCCAAGAAACTTGATGATGCATTATGGGCTTATAGAACTGCATATAAGAATCCTATGGGTATGTCTCCGTATAAAATGGTTTATGGAAAAGCATGTCACTTACCTCTCGAACTAGAACATAAGGCATGTTGGGCTATTAAATAGCTCAATTATGAGTTCAAACTTGCTGGTGAGAAGAGGCTATTTGACATTAGCTCACTTGATGAATGGAGAACCCAAGCCTATGAGAATGCCAAACTGTTTAAAGAAAATGTTAAAAGATGGCATGACAAAAGGATACAAAAGCGTGAGTTTAATGTAAGTGATTATGTGTTGCTTTTCAACTCTCGTTTAAGATTTTTTGCAGGAAAACTTCTCTCTAAATGGGAAGGCCCTTACGTTATAGAGGAGGTCTATCGTTCCGAAGCCATAAAAATCAACAACTTCGAAGGCACAAATTTGAAGGTGGTTAACGGTCAAAGAATCAAACATTATGTCTTAGGTATCCTATAAATGTTGAAATTAATATTATTAAAACCGTAACCCCGGAGGAATACATAAGGGACATGTTCCAGAACGTTTCAGACTCCTAAAAGGAATAGGTATGTGGTACGGTAAGTAAACCGACTGCAGAACAGTTCTAATAGCATTTTTTCTCTGTTTTGGAATATTTTAGAAAATAGGAAAATAAGAAGTAGTCCGGTAAGGACACGAGGCGTCCACGAGGGTGGAGGGCGCGCCCCCTGCCCCGTGGGCACCTCATGTGCTCTTCGGACTCCGTTTTCTTGTACGATACTTCTTTTGCTCGGTAAAAATTCATTATATAATCTCCCAACGGTTTAGACCACCATATCACGCAAATATCTTTTGTCTTTGTTTCGAGTTGTTTCTGCCACAGATTAGAGCAATATGTCGTCCCAGGATTCGGAGGGAGAAAGCTATGTGGCTGATTACCTTGCAGACCCTAAGGTCTAGGGTCTACGGTGACTTGGAGCATTGTGGCTGGACAACTAAGGAAGAAGAAGACTACGAGACTAAGGGAAAGTAGGAGACGAGCTCAGATGAAGATGAAGTCCCATTACCTCAACCTGGGGACATGCATGTGGAGTTTAAAAAGTCAAGCCTCTCTGATAGGGCAAAGAAACCAAAGATCGAGTTTATCCCTTTTCGTCTCTTGCAGGAAAACAAACATGAACTATGCAAAGGGATATTAAGCCTTGAGCAGGAGATCAAAGATCTAAACGAGCAAAATTCTATCCTCAAGCGCAAATTGAGGAAGAAGCCTACATCATCAACAACTCCATCTTCACCACCAACTCTGAAGAGGGAGCCATAATCATATGGGTATGGGCACTCCCCTTGGCAACTGCCAAGCTTGGGGGAGGTGCCCCAGTATCGTATCACCATCACACTCCTATATTTACCGTTTTTCTCAGTTCAATCCTTTTGTCTTGATCTAGTAGAATAAAGTTTTGGTATGAATTAGTTTTGAGTTTTGCTTTGTGATCCCTCTATGTAATCAAGTCCGTGAGCTATATATAATAAACAGTAGTGTTGAGTCAAGGGCTTTGCTTTCTTGCTATGATCTTAAGTGCATAAAAGAATAAAAGAAATAAAAGAGATCATATTGATCTTATGGATAGTAATGACTTCACATATAAAGAGTATGATGATTAAAAGTTGTTGAGAGTTGGCAAACATAGTTTCGGTCATCGTTGCAATTAATAGGAAGTAATAAAGAAAGAGAGGTTCTCACATATATACTATCTTGGACATCTTTTATGATTGTGAGCACTCATTAAAGTATGACATGCTAAAGAGTTGATGTTGGACAAGGAAGACGACGTAATGGGTTATGTTTTCTCACATCTCAGTTAAAGTATATTGTCATGGATCATTCAAACATGTTGAGCTTGCCGTTACCCCTCATGCTAGCCAAATTCCTTGCACCACAAGTAGTGATACTACTTGTGCTTCCAAATATCCTTAAACCCAGTTTTTCCATGAGAGTCCACCATACCTACCTATGGAGAGTAAGATCCTTCAAGTAAGTTTTCATGTTGCATGCAATAAAAATTTCTCTCTAAATATGCATGAGTTATTAGTGTGGAGAAAATAAGCTTTATACGATCTTGTGATATGGAAGTAATAAAAGCAACGGACTGCATAATAAAGGTTCATATCACAAGTGGCAATATAAAGTGATGTCCTTTTGCATTAAGATTTCGTGCATCCAACCTAAAAGCACATGACAACCTCTGCCTCCCTCTGTGAAGGGCCTATCTTTTACATTATGCAAGAGTCAAGGTGATCTTCACCTTTCCTTTTTACATTTTATCATTTGGCAAGCACCTCGTGTTGGAAAGTTCCCAATATATATATATCCAATTGGATGTAAGTTAGTATGAACTATTATTGTTGACATTACCCTTGAGGTAAAAGGTTGGGAGGCAACACTATAAGCCCCTATCTTTCTCTGTGTCCGATTAAAACTCCATAACCATAAGTATTGCGTGAGTGTTAACAATTGTGAAAGACTAGCTGATAGTTGAGTATGTGGACTTGCTGAAAAGCTCTTGTGTTGACTCTTTCCTATGTTATGATAAATTGCAATTGCTTCAATGACCAAGATCATAGTTTGCTAGTTCTCAATGAAGTTTCTGAATCATACTTGACATTGTGAATAGATTGTTACTTGAGCATAAGAAATCATATGACAATATACATATATTGCTGTTATAAGAATGATCATGATGCCCTCATGTCCGTATTTTATTTTTATCGACACCTCTATCTCTAAACATGTGGACATATTTTTCGATTTCGGCTTCCGCTTGAGGACAAGCGAGGTCTAAGCTTGGGGGAGTTGATACGTCCATTTTGCATCATGCTTTTATATCGATATTTATTGCATTATGGGCTGTTATTACACGTTATGTCACAATACTTATGGCTATTCTCTCTTATTTTACAAGGTTTACATGAAGAGGGAGAATGCCGGCAGCTGGGATTCTGGGTTGGAAAAGGAGCAAATATTGGAGACCTATTCTGCACAGCTCCAAAAGTCCTGAAACTCCACGAAAGTCATTTTCGGAATTAATAAAAATTATTCAGCAGAAGAAATACCTGAGGGGGGCCACCCACCACCCACGAGGGTGGGGGGCGCGCCTATCCCCTGGGCGCACCCCCTGCCTCGTGGGCCACCTGGCAGCCCTCCGGTTCCCATCTTCTGCTATATGAAGTCTTTTACCCTGTAAAAACTCATAAGCAAGCTTACAGGAAACTCCGCCGCCACAAGGCGGAACCTTGGCGGAACAAATCTAGGGCTCCGACGGAGTTGTTTTGCCGGGGAAACTTCCCTCCGGGAGGGGGAAATCATAACCACCATCATCACCAACGATAATCTCATCAGGAGGGGTCAATCTCCATCAAAATCTTCACCAGCACCATCTCCTCTAAAACCCTAGTTCATCTCTTGTACCAAAACCTCAGATTGGTACCTATGGGTTGCTAGTAGCGTTGATTACTCCTTGTAGTTGATGCTAGTTGGTTTATTTGGTGGAAGATCATATGTTCAGATCCTTAATGCATATTAATAACCCTCTGATTATGAACATGAATATGCTTTGTGAGTAGTTATGTTTGTTCCTGAGGACATGGGTGAAGTCTTGCTATTAGTAGTCATGTGAATTTGGTATTCGTTTGATATTTTGATGAGATGTATGTTGTCTCTCCTCTAGTGGTGTTATGTGAACATCGACTACATGACACTTCACCATTGTTTGGGCCTAGAGGAATGCATTGGGAAGTAATAAGTAGACGATGGGTTGCTAGAGTGACAGAAGCTTAAACCCTAGTTTATGTGTTGCTTCGTAAGGGGCTGATTTGGATCCACTCATGCTATGGTTAGGTTTACCTTAATACTTATTTTGTAGTTGCGGATGCTTGCAAGAGGGGTTAATCATAAGTGGGATGCTTGTCCAAGAAAGGGCGGTACCCAAGCACCGGTCCACCCACATATCAAATTATAAAAGTAACGAACGCGAATCATATGAACGTGATGAAAACTAGCTTGACGATAATTCCCATTTGTTCTCGGGAGCGCTTTTCTTATTATAAGAACTTGTCCAGGCTTGTCCTTTGGTATAAAAAGGATTGGGCCACCTTGCTGCACCTTATTTACTTTCATTGCTTGTTACCCTTTACAAATTATCTTATCACAAAACTATCTGTTACCTACAATTTCACTGCTTGCAGAGAATACCTTACTGAAAACCGCTTGTCATTTCCTTCTGCTCCTCGTTGGGTTCGACACTCTTACTTATCGAAAGGACTATGATAGATCCCCTACACTTGTGGGTCATCATACCCTAACAATAAGGTGCAATTCTTCTCGGGAAGAAGGTGTGCCGTTGACACCCACACGTCATAATCCCACAGTAGACATTCTAACAAGTTCACACACAAGTACAACAGAAAAGGTAAACATTCGTATCAAACTCGGGTTCACAGGACATGTTCATATTCATAGCCAACATTCACAATCAACAACTTAAAAGATTTATATATACACAAGTTCAGCATGTCTGTGCATCCAAATGATTGATAGATGACAAGACAATATTCATAGATAATTCACAAAAAGATTCAGATATACACATGTTCAGTATGTTTAAGCATCCAAATGATTGAGATCACAACCAATATCAACCATGGACAAACTTTAATTACCTAGGGTACAGACTGGTAAATGGTTTTCACTCGGTGGTACTTCTTACTAGAATTAATGCCTGTACTAGTAAACTTTCGAGTACATAAGAGGCATCACAGTCAATATGAACTTTGCTTGTAGGTTTATCCTCGAGATAGTGGCCTCGATGCCGAGGGAGGTTTGAGCAACTTGGACACTACTTTCATCCAACTAGCTTACTAGCTCATCTTGGTCCTGTAGCTCACCAAAATTCTACATTGTAGACAAGAAAGAAGGCGGTCATTAAAATGAACTGATAACCCACAAGTATAGGGGGTCGCAATAGTTTTCGAGGGTAGAGTATTCAACCCAAATTTATTGATTTGACACAAGGGGGGCCAAAGAATATTTGCAAGTATTAGCATATGAGTTGTCAATAAAACCACGCCTGGAGATTAATTATCTGCAGCAAAGTAGTATGATAGTTTTGATAGTAGTAGCAACATGAATAGTAACGGTAACAGTGATAGCAATGATTTTGTAGCAAGTGCAATAGTAACAATAGCAGTAGTAGCTTAGTAAGAAGAATACGAGAGAAATATGTAGGCATTGGATTGGTGAATTCGCTGGATGATATTCATCATATAATAGTTGTAACCTAGGGCGATACGGCACTAGCTCCAGTTCATAAATATAATGTTGGCATGTATTCCGTAAATAGTCATACATGCTTATGGAAAGAACTGGCATGACATCTTTTGTCCTACCCTCCCGTGGCAGCGGGGTCCTATAGGAAACTAATGGATATTAAGGCCTCCTTTTAGTAGAGAACCGGAACAAAGCATTAACACACGGTGAATATATGAACTCCTAAAACTATGGTCATCACCGGGAAGTGTCCCGAGTTCTGTCACTCCGGGTTTGCCGGATCATAACACGTAGTAGGTGACCATAACTTGCAAGATCGGATCTAGAACATATATATAATGGTGGTAACATGAATTGTTCAGATCTGAAATCATGGCACCCAGGCCCAAATTGACAAGCATTAAGCATGGCAAAGTCATAGCAACATCAATCTCAAAACATAATGCATACTAGGGATCAAGCCCTAACAAAACTAACTCGATTACATGATGAATCTCATCCAACTCCTCAGAGACCAGCGAGCCTACGAAGGAATTACTCACTGTCGGTGGGGAGCATCATGGAATTGACGATGGAGAAGGGTTGGTGATGACGAAGATCGAAGATCGCCCTCTCTAGAGCCCAAACAGATTCCAGATCTGGCCTCCCAATGAAGAACATGAGGTAGCAGCGGCTATGTCTCATGAAACGCGATTGTCGTGGTAATCTCACGTGAGATGCCAGGGGGTGGCTTATCATTGATGGAGCCATGAGGACGTCGTCGGGTTCCGGAAGCGGGAGTAAGCAGGAGCTCAAAGGCACACGAGACGTACCGAGGTTCGGGGTTCTCCGGAGAGATAACACCCTTACTCCTGCTATGATGACTATGATCAATATGAGTACAAGGTTGCTTCTTGAGCTGTGTTGCTAGAGGAAGAAGGGTAGGGCTCTCCCTTGCTTCTCCTAGCTATGGTGTGTGGAGTGGTGTGTATGCTTGCTACCTCTTGATCTTGTGTTGGTTTTCCCTTAAAGAGGAAAGGGTGATGCAGCAAAGTAGCGTAAGTATTTCCCTCAGTTTTGAGAAGCAAGGTATCAATCCAGTAGGAGACGACGCACAAGTCACTGAATACCTGCACAAACAATCAAGAACTTGCAACCAACGTGATAAATGGATTGTCAATCTCTTCACGGTCACTCGCAAAAGTGAGATCTGATAGAGATAATAAAGTAAATATTTTTGGTATTTTTGGTTTATAGATTAGAAAGTAAAGATTGCAAAACTAGTAGATCGGAAACTAGCAAAGTGTAAACGAGATTCAATAATATGGAAAAGAGATGCAATATAATGGAAAAGAGACCCGGGGGCCATAGGTTTCACTAGTGGCTTCTCTCGAGATAGCATATATTACGGTGGGTGAACAAATTACTGTCGAGCAATTGTTGATAGAAAGTGCATAATTATGATGACATCTAAGGTAATGCTCATGAACATAGGCATCACATCCGTGTCAGGTAGACCGACTCTATTACTCCACACATCGACTGCTATCCAGCATGCATCTTAGAGTATTAAGTTCACAAGAACAGAGTAACGCATTAAGCAAGATGACATGATGTAGAGGAATTAACTCAAGCAATATGATAAAACCCCATCTTGTTAACCTCGATGGCAACAATACAATACGTACCTTGCTGCCCGACTATCACTGGGAAAGGACACCACAAGATTGAACCCAAAGCTAAGCACTTCTCCCAAGGCAAGAAAGATCAATCTAGTAGGCCAAACTAAACCGATAATTCGAAGAGACTTGCAAAGATATCAAATCATGCATATAAGAATTCATAGAAGAACCTAATAATATTGGGACAATTACATTTTTGCCCCTAGTTGGTTCGTACCCATGGGTTTTGCCCTTACTTTTTGAGCTTGCTCAGTTTTGCCCTTACTTTTTCCGTCGAGGTCCCTCGAATGCCCTTTGACCATTTGACCAAAACTTTGAAAATTCATAACTAATTCATATGAACTCAGAAAAATGCAAATAAGATATCAAAATGTTCAGATAAACATTACCATCATGTGCATATCATTTGCATTCAGGACAAAAGCACCCTTTAGACTACCTGAGGTAAGTAATGTTATTAAAATTATTAAAAATAAAAAGGTATAAACAATATTTTTTTCATGAATCAAAATTAGATGCAAATGTAGGTGATGTTTCCTGAACATCCAGATATCTTATTTGCATTTTTATGAGTTTGTATCAATTTGTTATGAAGTTTCCAAATAATGGTCAATGTCATTAGAACATTCATAACAAGATGATATGAACTCACAAAAATGAAAATAAGATATCTGGATGTTCAGGAAACATCACCTACATTTGCATGTAATTTTTATTCATGAAAAAAAATATTGTTTATACCTTTTTATTTTTAATAATGTTAATAACATTAATTACCTCAGGTAGTTTAAAAGGGTGCTTTTGTCCCAAATGCAAATGATATGCACATAAAGGTAATGTTTATCTGAACATTTTGATATATTATTTGCATTTTTCTGAGTTCATATGAATTAGTTATGAATTTTCAAAGTTTTGGTCAAATGGTCAAAGGGCATTCGAGGGACCACGGCGGAAAAAGTAAGGGCAAAACTGAGCAAGCTCGAAAATTAAGGACAGAACCCGTGGCTAGGAACCAACTAGGGGTCAAAATGCAATTGTCCCAATAATATTCATAGATAATCTTGTTCATAAATCCACAATTCACCGAATCTCGGCAAACACACCGCAAAAGAGTATTATATCGAATAGATCTCCAAGAACATCGAGGAGAACTTTGTCTTGAGAATCAAAGAGAGAGGGAGAGAGAGAGAGAGAGAAGAAGCCATCTAGCTAATAACTATGGATCCGAAGGTCTGTGGTAAACTACTCACGCTTCATGAGAGAGGTAATGGTGTTGATTGAGAAGACCTCCGTGATCGAATCCCCCTCGGCAGATCACCGGAAAAGGCCCCAAGATGGGATCTCATGGGTACAGAAGGTTGTGATGGTGGAAAAGTGGTTTCGTGGCCCCCCCTGATGTTTTCAGGGTATAAGAGTATATATAGGAGAAAGAACTAGGTCGATAGAGCTACGAGGGGCCCACAAGGGTGGGGGCGCGCCTACCCCCCTAAGCGCGCCCTCCTGTCTTGTGGCCTCCTCATAATGTCTCCGACTTCATCTCCAAGTCTTATGATTTGCTCTCGGTTCAAGAAAGATCATCGAGAAGGTTCCATTCCGTTTGGACTCCATTTGGTATTCCTTTTCTGCAAAACTCTAAAGTAGGCAAAAAAACAGTAACTAGCACTGGGCCCTCGGTTAATAGGTTAGTCCCAAAAATAATATAAAATAGCATATTAAATCCCATTAAACATCCAAAACAGATAATATAATACCATGGAACAATCAAAAATTATAGATACGTTGGAGACGTATCAAGCATCCCCAAGCTTAATTCCTGCTCGTCCTCGAGTAGGTAAATGATAAAAACAGAATTTTTTATGTGGTATGCTACCTAACATATTTATCAATGAAATTTTCTTTATTGTGGCATAAATGTTCAGATCCGAAAGATTCAAGACAAAAGTTTAATATTGACATAAAAACAATAATACTTCAAGCATACTAACAAAGCAATCATGTCTTGTCAAAATAACATGGCCAAAGAAATGTATCCCTACAAAATCATATACTCTGGCTATGATCTATCTTCATCACACAAAATATTTAATCATGCACAACCCTAATGACAAGCCAAGCAATTGTTTTATACTTTTGATGTTCTCAAACTTTTTCAATCTTCACGCAATACATGAGCGTGAGCCATGGACATAGCACTATAGGTGGAATAGAAGGGTGGTCTCACATAAACTAGGCGTATCAACGGGCTATGGAGATGCCCACCAATAGATATCAATGTGAGTGAGTAGGGATTCCCATGCAACGGATGCACTAGAGCTATAAGTGAATGAAAGCTCAACAAAATAAACTACGTGGGTGTGCATCCAACGTGCTTGCTCACGAAGACCTAGGGCACTTTGAGGAAGCCCATCATTGGAATATGCAAGCCAAGTTCTATAATGAAAAATTCCCACTAGTATATGAAAGTGTCAACATAGGAGACTCTCTATCATGAAGATCATGGTGCTACTTTGAAGCACAAGTGTGGAAAAAGGATAGTAGCATTGCCCCTTCTTTCTTTTTCTCTCATTTTTTTATTTGGACCTTTTCTCCCTTTTTTGTGGCCTCTTTTTTTCTGTCTTTTTTTTATTTCGTCTGGAATCTCATCCCAACTTGTGGGGGAATCATAGTCTCAATCATCCTTTCCTCACTGGGACAATGCTCTAATAATGAAGATCATCATACTTCTATTTACTTGCAACTCAAGAATTACAACTCGATACTTACAACAAAATATGACTCTGTGTGAATGCCTCCAACGGTGTACCGGGATGTGCAATGATTCAAGAGTGAAATGTATGAAAAATTATGAATGGTGGCTTTGCCACAAATACGAGGTCAACTACATGATCATGCAAAGCAATATGACAATGATGGAGCGTGTCATAATTAATAAACGGAACAATGAAAAGTTGCATGGCAATATATCTTGGAATGGCTATGGAAATGCCATAATAGGTAGGTATGGTGGCTGTTTTGAGGAAGGTATATGGTGGGTGTATGGTACCGGCGAAAGTTGCGAGACACAAGAGAGGCTAGCAATGGTGGAAGCGTGAGAGTGCGTATAATCCATGGACTCAACATTAGTCATAAAAAACTCACAAACTTATTGCAAAAATCTATTAGTTATCGAATTGAAGTACTACACGCATGCTCCTAGGGGGATAGATTGGTAGGAAAGACCATCGCTCGTCCCCGACCGCCACTCATAAGGAAGACAATCAATAAGTAAATCATGCTCCAACTTCATCACATAACGGTTCACCATATGTGCATGCTACGGGAATCACAAACTTTAACACAAGTATCTCTCAAATTCACAACTACTCTACTAGCATGACTCTAGTATCACCATCTTCATATCTCAGAACAATCATAAAGAATCAAACTTCTCATAGTATTCAACGCACTTCATATGATTTTTTTATTATACCCATCTTGGATGCCCATCATATTAGGACTAATTTTATAACCAAAGAAAATTACCACGCTGTTCCAAAACACCCTCAAATAATATAAGTGAAGCATGAGACTTCAACAATATCTATAAAATAAAACCACTGCCGTGCTCTAAAAAGATATAAATGAAGCACCAGGGCAATATTGTCTAGCTCAAAAGATATAAGTGAAGCACATAGAGTATTCTAATAAACCATGATTCATGCGTGTCTCGCCCAAAAAGTGTCTACATCAAGGATGATTGTGGTAAACTAAAAGGCAGAGACTCAAATCATACAAGACGCTCCAAACAAAACACATATCATGTGGTGATAAAAATATAGCCTCAAGTAAAGTTACAGATAGACGAAGACGAAAGAGGGGATGCCTTCTGGGGCATCCCCAAGCTTAGGATTTTGGATGTCCTTGATTTTTACCTTGGGGTGCCTTGGAAATCCCCAATCTTAGGCTCTTGCCACTCCTTATTCCAAATTCCATCAAATCCTTACCCAAAACTTGAAAACTTCACAACACAAAACTTCAACAGAAAATCTCATGAGCTCCGTTTGTATAAGAAAATAAATTACCACTTCAAGGTACTGTCATGAACTCATTATTTATTTATATTGGTGTTAAACCTACTGTATTCCAACTTCTCTATGGTTCACACCCCCCCCCCCTGATAGTACTCATAGATTCATCAAAATAAGCAAACAACACACGAAAAACAGAATCTGTCAAAAACAGAATAGTCTGTAGTAATCTGTAACTTTCGAATACTTATGTAACTCCAAAAATTCTAAAATAAATTGGTGGACGTGAGGATTTTGTCTATTAATCTTCTGCCAAAAGAATCAACCTAAAATCACTCTTCTTTAAAAAAATGACAGCTATTCTCTGATAGCTATTCTCGTGAGCGCAAAAGTTTCTGTTTTTTACAGCAAGATCGCAAAACCTCACCCAAGTCTTCCCAAAGGTTCTACTTGGCACAAACACTAATTAAAAAATAAACCACATATAACCAGAGGATATATGAATTATTTATTACTAAACAGGAGCAAAAAGCAAAGAACAAAAATAAAATTGGCTTGCCTCCCAACAAGCGCTATCGTTTAATGCCCCTAGCTAGGCATTGATAATTTTAATGATGCTCACATGAAATACAAGAATTGAAGCACAAAGAGAGCATCATGAAACACATGACAAACACATCTAAGTCTAACATACTTCCTATTCATAGGCATCTTATAGGCAAACATATTATCATAGCAAGCAAAAACTAGCATATGCAAGGAAGCGGAAAGAAACAATAACAATCTCAACATAACGAGAGGTAATTTAGTAACATGAAATTTTCTACAATCATATTTTCCTCTCTCATAATAATTACATGTGGGATCATAAGCAAATTCAACAAAATAGCTATCACATAAAATATTTTCAACACGATCCACATGCATGCAAAGTTGACACTCTTCCAAAATAGTGGGATTAACATTAACTAAAGTCATGACCTCTCCAAACTAACTTTTATAAAAAAATTCATAAGATTGAACATTCTCCAAATATGTGGGATCTAAATTTGACACTCTTCCAAACCCACTTTCAATAATATTGCAAACACTATTATCAATCTCATATTCATCATGGGGCTTAAATAAATTTTCAAGATCATAAAAAGAATCACCCCAATCATGATCATTGCAACAAATAGTAGACATAGAAAAACTAGCATCCCCAAGCTTAGGGTTTTGCATATTAGAAAAACTAGCATCCCCAAGCTTAGGGTTTTGCATATTACTAACACAATTGAGATTAATAGAACTTATAATAACATCATTGCAATCATGCTTTTCATTAAAGGAATTATCAAGTATGGGTGCAATAGCAACAATTTCATGTGTAAAATAAGGGACTATAGGAAATTCATCTACATAAATATTGGCATCATGGTCACAAGAATAGCAAGCATCATGTTCATCGAGGGATATTTCAATCAAATCATCGGAATCATAATTTTCTATAGATTCATGCATATCATTATTTTCTTCCAAAGCAACAGTCATTCTTTCAATAAATTCTTTGACATAGACATTATGAGCATAGCTTTCATAGCAATATTTAAGTATATCAAAATTTTAAGATTTGTAGAGAGTAATATCATACTTTTCAATCAATGAAGCAACTTCATAAGCACCCTTAAAAGCAACAAAATCTTCAATTTATTCGATATTATAGTATCTATAAACACCCTTTGCATAAGAAGATAAGATTTCATTATCATTTAACTCACATAGGTAGGGGAGGTGTTTTTTAGGATTCTTAGAGCAAGAAGTAAAATCATAAATTTCAGAAAGATTCCAAGCATAACACATCAATCTGTTTATTTGATCCCATAAGAGTCTCCCTTTTTCAGACAAACGGTGATGCACAAAATGAGCATGCTCATCTAAAGATTTTCCCTCAACTAAACTGGTCGGGGTTTCAACACGAGCACATATAGATCGAAGATGATCCAAGTAGAACACTTTAAGTGGATCCATAGCAATATATTTTTAGCAAGCAAAGATACAAGTAAATAGAAGGCACATGGAAACACAAACAAAGATACATACGGGAAGAAAGCGAAGAAAAGGCAAAGATTTTCGAAAATCGTTTTAGAAGTGGGGGAGAGTAAAATGAGAGGCGAATGGTGAATAATGTAATGCAAGGGAGAAGAGTTTATGATGGGTACTTGGTATGGCTTGAATTGGCATAGATATCCCGGTCAACGGTGCCAGAAATTGTTGTTGCTACCTCTTGAGGTTGCGTTGGTTTTCCCTTGAAGAGGAAAGGGTGATTCAGTAAAGTAGCGTAAGTATTTCCCTCAGTTTTGAGAACCAAGGTCTCAATCCAGTAGGAGATGACGCACAAGTCACCGAATACCTACACAAACAATCAAGAACTTGCAACCAACGCGATAGAGGGGTTATCAATCCCTTCACGGTCACTCGCAAAAGTGAGATCTGATAGATATAATAAAGTAAATATTTTGTGTATTTCTGGTTTATTGATTAGAAAGGAAAGATTGCAAAATAGTAGATCGGAAACTAGCAAAGTGTAAATGAGATTCAGTAATATGGAAAAGAGACCCCGGGGGCCATATGTTTCACTAGTGGCTTCTCTCGAGATAAAATATATTACGGTGGGTGAACAAATTATTGCCGAGCAATTGATAGAAAAGCGCATAATTATGATGACATCTAAGGCAATGATCATGAACATAGGCATCACGTCCGTGTCAAGTAGACCGACTCCTGCCTGCATCTACTACTATTACTCCACACATCGCCCGTTATCTAGCATGCATCTAGATTATTAAGTTCATAAGAATGGAGTAACACATTAAGCAAGATGACATGATGTAGAGGAATTAACTCAAGCAATATGATAAAAAACCCATCTTGTTATCCTTGGTTATAACAATACAATACGTTCCTTGCTTCCCCTACTGTCACTGGGAAAGGACACCGCAAGATTGAACCCAAAGCTAAGCACTTCTCCCATGGCAAGAAAGATCAATCTAGTAGGCCAAAGTAAACCGATAATTCGAAGAGACTTGCAAAGATATCAAATCATGCATATAAGAATTTAGAGAATTACCAAATAATATTCATAAATAATCTTGTTCATAAATCCACAATTCATCGGATGTTGGCAAATACACTCAAAAGAGTATTACATCGAATAGATCTCCAAGAACATTGAGGAGAACTTTGTATTGAGAATCAAAGAGACAGAAGAAACCATCTAGCTAATAACTATGGACCCGAAGGTCTGTGGTGAACTACTAACGCTTCATAGGAGAGGTAATGGTGTTGATGTAGAAGCCATCCGTGATCGAATCCCCCTCCGGCAGATTGCTGTAAAGGCCCCAAGATGGGATCTCACGAGTACAGAAGGATATGGCGGTGGAAAAGCGGTTTCATGGCTCCCCCCAATGTTTCTTGGGTATAAGAGTATATATAGGCGAAAGAACTAGGTCGGTGGAGCTACAAGGGGCCCACGAGGGTGGGGGCGTGCCTACCCCCCTGGGCGCACCCTCCTGCCTCGTGGCCTCCTCATTACGTCTCCAAGTTCTTCTCCAAGTCTTCTGGTTTGCTTTTGGTCCAAGAAAGATCATCACGAAGGTTTCATTCCGTTTGGACTCCATTTGGTATTCCTTTTCTGCAAAACTCTAAAATAGGCAAAAAAACAGAAACTGGCACTGGGCCCTCAGTTAATAGGTCAGTCCCAAAAATAATATAAAAGAGCATATTAAAGCCCATTAAACATCCAAAACAGATAATATAATAGTATGGAACAATAAAAAATTATAGATACGTTGGAGACGTATCAATGCTGAACTAAGGTGAACCCTTTGCATGGGTGAGCTCTGGCGGGTTTTATAGGCCAACCCCCAGGGGAACAATTCTAATATGGCCGGGTGTTGGACCCAGAGGTGAGTGCCTAAGGTCATCGGGTTCTCTGCGGGCTGCTAGGGACCGCCTCTGGAGGGCCCCACCGGCTGCCGAGAATCCGGCCAATAGGTAGGGCCCGCCTCCTATGGGCCCTACTGATTGCTTTTTGCTGTAGTGCCGTCCTTGGTGACGAGGGCGGCGTCAGGGGCCATATGGATACAGTTCTCCATTAGGTGGGTAGGTGGCCGCCTGGTCAGCGCCCACTTTAGCCACACCCCACCGGGATTCGAGGGGAGCAGGTGGCACTGTTTCATGCTCCACCTTGTTGTAGTTGTTGAGTGCAGACTCCGAGGGAGGGGACAGACTGGCTACTGGAGGCCAGCCCGTACCCAAGCCGCCTTCTGGGATCACGTCATCTTCTGGAAGCCGACCATGTGGCACCAGCCTTCCTAGGAGGTCGGCCCTGTGATCACTCGGCACGAGGGGCTTAGCTAGCCCTGATGTCTTGAAATATATTAGGGTGCGGATGCGGCTACCTGGGGTTTATCCCCCGATAGTTGTCCCCAAAGCTGGTGAGGCTCTACGGATGGCAACCGGAGGGCCACAGTAGTTTTGTCGGTGTACTAATGTAGGGGTACCTTAGTACCCCGAACTTGTGCACGGGCAGTCGCAGCACCCCGCGGCAAGGCTTGCCGGGCGCCCGCCAGGGCCCTCCGCCATTCTTTATTACTGCCATTCAAGAACAAAGTACTAGCCAAGAACACGAACGCCCCGGCAAGAGGAGCTTGCCGGGAAGGCCAACCAGGGCATCGCCAGAAGACTTGTCGCGGCGCCCCGCGCACCCCGACAAGGCCCAGCGGCCGGCAAGCTTGCCGGCACAACAAGAAAAGGGTCGCGGCAAGGCACTTGCCGCGGCAAGGCTGCCACCCAAACTCCAGCGCACCCAGCGACGTGTCACAACAAGGCCATCCCAAGGACACGTGGCGAAGCACTACGCAGCCATGCGGAGCGACGTGGCAAACGGAGCTGACAGAGGCGCCATCGTGGCAACCGGTGGCTCACCTAACGGTCATTTCTTTACACTGTTGGGGCGACCAGACAGGCATTTAATGCCCTTGTCCCCTGCCGTCAGAGTTAGGTAGGGGCACTATTGTGCACTGTTGTACCAACCTGCGTTTTTACCTTTCTACCCCCTCTTCCTACGCTGCCACCTGTGGATACCCCCTTCAGACTATAAAAGGGAGGCCCATGCGCACGTAGAAGGGGTTCGGTTCATTCGACACCCACAACACCACCATACGCTCGCATACTCGAGCAAGATCAAATACAATCACCAAAGCAGCAGTAGGGGTTTTATCTCTCCGGAGAGCCCCGAAGCTGGGTAAAAAATTGCCCGTCTCCCCCGCGCGCTCGACCTCGATCTGCTCTGCGCACGACCCCCGCTCCCTCACCGGACTAGAAGGGGCCCCCAGTGCCCCATAGGTGCTCGAGGCCACAGAGATACGCCCCGACAAGTTTCCCCCTCCGAGAGGTCTTACACCTTTTCTCCATCCTGCTGGGAGAACCCGTGTGCCAGGACCCAGCCACGGCTGAGGCGGCGGCCCGTTGGAATTTGAATCAACATGGAGAGCGCAGGGAGATGACGCCCACTACTCGAGCGCCACGCGACGGCAGTAGGCCAGGCAGGCCTAGTATCCCACACGTGCGATGGGACGCTGCTGCAGGCCTGGGCCCACCACTACACGGCCTCGGCCCGCGCGTGGATCCACTGCGACTGAGGTGGAAGGTTGCCCTTCCAAGGCAAATTGAAGACGTGCCATAATGGCGCGGGATTTTTGGGGGTGTGCGGGGCATGGGCGCAGTTAATCCCATGCCCCCACGAAGCGTCACCTTGGCCTCGCCGCCTCGGCCGCATAAATAGGGGAGGAGGCGGGGTGGCCAAACGCACACGCGCCCCCTCCATCTCTTCTTCTTCTTCTTTGCCTTTTGCTTCCTTGCTGCCCCCGCTCCTCACACTAATGAAGCGCTGTGGCGACGCCATCTTCGCCTCGCCTCACCAAGCCGCCGCCGAGCCACCCCGAACCATGGCGCGAAGCGAGTGGGGGGGCTCTAACGTGCACAAGGGGTACATCGAGTTCCTCCGTGCAATGAGGAGGCTTCCCGTTGAGGGGGTCTTGGGGGTGCAACTTCACAATGAGCCGGAGATCTCACCGGCGCCGAGAGCCGGCGTGTTCGTCGTCTTCAGGAGCCACTTCCTTAGAGGCTTCGCTCTGCCCATAGGCGGCTTCCTCTGCTCCTTCCTCGACTTCTACCATCTTCAACCTCACCATCTTACCCCCAACACAGTGGTGCTGCTATCCGCCTTCGTAACCTTTTGTGAAGGCTACCTCGCCGTCTTGCCCACACTCAAGCTGTGGGGCAGGTTCTTCTACCTCAAGCTGGGCACCCAGGCGAAGGGCGAGCCGGCTTAGTGCGGGGCCTGCGTCGCCGTGCTGTGCACCGGCTCTGGGACCCGCTTTCCGCATATCACCTTGCTGGAGTCCGCGAAGCTCTGGCAGAAGTCATACTTCTATGTCCGGGACCTCCACCAGATGAACGACTACATCAACCTACCGGCCTTTGCGATCGGTTCGCCTGCTAGACCGTGGAACAACTAGGGCGAGCAACCCTCCAAACCGCTACCGGCTTCCATCAACAGCGCCCTCATCCGGCGTCAGGAGATGACGGATTAGGAGGGCCTCAAGCCGACGGACTTGTTGGCCGCCTTCATCCAACGCCGGGTTTCACCCCTCCAATTCCAGCTGCACCTGATCTGCGAGATGAGTAGCCGCCGGGATCCATGCCAGATGTCCATGAAGGAGCTACTGACTATCGAGGTGGTCCGACATGTCAACTATTTCTCCAACAGCAAGCTCAGCAAGGCTGATTACCACTTCGGCAAGGAGCCGTACAGCCGTGCCAACCCGCAACCACCGGTGAGTATCTGGTCCGCCTTCTTCGCCCAGGCAATACTTTTCCTCTGTTCTGACCACCCAGATGCGGGGCAGTGCTTTCTTGGCTAGGGAGGAGCCAACGCGCGGACTCCGGGCCACAAGTGGATGCCGGATCAAGAGGTGGGCGACATGGGTGACCCTGAGCTGGGGGCAGCCGTCTTGGACAACAGAGGCAAGGAATACGCCATCGGAGGAGGCGGCACTGGATCAGGCGGAGCTGCGGGAGGTGACACAGGAGGAGACGGTGACGTCCGGTCCTGGCAGGATGACGACGAAGACGGCGAGGGCAATGCCGCCCTAAAGGCGCCGCGAGGATGGGAGCTGGCACTTCAACGCCACGGTCAGCTGGAGGAGCACCGACTAATGCACCCGGTGCGCACAAGCGCCGCTCGGAAGGGATGTTCGACAGCAAGCCACCAAAGAAGGCCAAACAGGCGGCGGTGACCAAGCGGCACGAGGCTGGGACGGTGGCTACCACCCGGAAGGCTCCTAAGGCGTTACCGTTTGTATCTGGGTAAGTGTGTTGGTTGCGCAGTCTAGACTATCTTTCTTCTTCTTTCTCTTGGGTAATTTCTCATTCTTGTCCGCTTTGCTAAGTAGGGCGCCCATTGCCACAACGCGGACTCTGTCCGCCTCGCTGATTGGGTCAGCAGGCGGCTCTAAGGAGGCCCGACGTGTGGATCCAGCTGCCGCCCTCCAGGAGGCGACGGAAAGGACAGCGCAGGAGGCGCGCGAGGAGCGGGAGGCCATAGAGCGGGCCCGGGCCGACGCCCAGGCAGCTGAGGCGGTGCAGGCAGATGCCCATGCCGCGGCGATGGTGCCGGTGGTGGTGGCGACCAAGGTGCAAGCGGAGGCCGATGCCAAGGCCATGGAGGATCCGGCTAGTGGCGGGATCTCGGAGACCATCAACCTCAAACAGACGATGGTGCAGGTGGGGAGAGCCAGACGCTGACCGGGACAGCCAGAGCCAACTAGTCGGCGCCGGAGCAGGTGGTTGTTAACGCTGCCAATCCGGAGACGAAGGAGGTTCAGCTTGCACCAGGTGCTGAAGGATGAGGAGACGGCCAACCTAGATGGCCGGAGGTGCCGTAGGCCGGCGCTGGGTTGGCGCCGAGCCAGGCCATGGTAACACGCGCTTCCTTGCGCTTGCGCCCGGCGCGAGCGACTTTTGAGTTGATGCCGGTGGAAACCGAGGCCTCGAGTTTGCAAGGGACCAATGTCGGGGCCACAAGCGCTGCCCCTCCGGGCTAGACGGCGGGTGCCAGCACGGCCGCCCTTAACCTGGCGGTGAAGGATGTTCTAGGGAAGTTCTCCGCCCAAAACTCCCCTCTCTAGAGGCCGAGGGAGGAGATGTTGGCGATGCGAACGTCTGTCCGGGTATGCTTTCATCTTGCTTCATTTTTCTTTTGCGATCATCAGCGGGGGCACGCCAGCGCACCCACTGGGAGTACACCCAGTGGGTGGAACTGCGCATAACTGACGATGCTCTTGAGCACAAGACAGAAAAACTTAAAAGATAAAGGCCGCATAGGCCGAAGACTCCTTGGGCTGCCCAGACAGTTCAGTGGCGGTGGTAGCTCCAGCTGGCGGGGCCTCCGACTGGTGAGTCCCAGCCTGGTCGATGGCGGTGGACGATGTGGTCTTCGTCTGCTCGTGAGCCGAGGCCGGGTCAGGCCGAGTCCAGCTGGTCGCTCCTCCGTCTGGTGCGACGCCACCGCCTTCCCCGTCCTTGCCCTCCTCGCCGGCTTCGTCGATGGAGGCGATCTCCTCTGCCGAGTCCTCCCCATCATCCGGGTTCAGCTCGAACCAGGACGGGGGCACCTTGGTGTCGTTTTCCGCCCACTCTGGTACAAAGAAGTTGTTGTTGATGTACTCGGCAAGGGCTGGCGCACGGATGGCGGTCTCCTCGCGCTCCAGCACTAACTCCAGTGGCCCCTCCTGGTGGAAGGTGGCCAGCTACACCGGACTCACGCCCGGATACCACGCCTTGACGAACTCCAGCACCTTCGTGGCGCCGGCACATCACGAAGAGCCCTTCCAGGCTTCGAGCCTCTCCCACGCCATCTCCAGCTAGTCGGCCGTCCGTCTTGGAGTCCGAGGGATATGCGCACCCGGCCATAGCCCTTCCAAGACCGGGCGACCTGGCTTGTAGCAGCTAGCTGCCGGCACGGGGTTCCGCTGATTGCGGCCGCTGCCACTAGGGGACCGGGAGGTTGCTCCATTCTCGCGGCGGGGTTGAGGGTTTTTGGCATCCTGGCCGGCTCCCACCACACAGTTGCATGCGTCTTGCTGCATGTTCGCAGCATCGAGGATCTCCTGGAGGTGGCGTATCTGGCTGCGCTATTTCTCGTCCTCCAGGTTCTCAAGTTCTTCTGCCGCCGCATGGGCGGCGTGCAGGTTTTGCACGGGGGTCTCATAGATTGGGCGTCTGACTCCCAACAAGCTGGCAATGTCTGCGTCGCATTGCCAAACAGCGCCGTCTTGGCTAGGCTTGCCACCAGCCGGCGTGTCGCCCGCTATGCGGTCGATCTCGCGTTGGTTGGCCTCAGCGCGGCGCTTCATGGCCGCCTTCTTGGTGGCGCTGTCAAGGATCTTGACACAAAATTCCTATAGCTCCTCCCGGCCGGCATCTGGTCGGACGAGAGTAGCCAGGTCTTCCATCGCCAATCGCGCCTGATCCTGAGTGGACCCGCTAGCGTTCTGGCTATCGCCAGTGACCATCACCTCCACGAAGACGCCAACGCGCTCGAGGCGTCACTGGTGACATGAGGGAGTGGGTCGTTGATGAGCACCACGTCGCCGGGGAAGCCGTGAGTGGTGGCCACATCGGTGAGGGACTCGCGAAGAGGTTGGTGAGGTCGCCCACGGAGCAAGGGGCTCGCACGTCGGAGGTGACCATGTCGGAGAGGCTGAGCTTGCCGAAGAGGTCGACAAGGCAGCTCACGGGGCAGATGGCTCCCGCAACAGGCGATGCACCAGTGGATGCGCAAGCATGCGAATCGAACTGGCTGATCAAACCAGCCACGAAGCGCTCACCGGAGGGAAGGACGGTTCCCATCCGGAACGCAGCTCCGGCCGACGCAGCGGATGGCCTCGCGGTGGGCACCAACTATCATGGTAATCTCACTTCAGATGCCAGGGGGTGTCTTATCATGGGTGGAGCCATGAGGACGTTGTCCAGTTCCGGAAGCGGGAGTGAGCACGAGCTCGAAGGCACACAAGACATACCCACTTTCGGAGCTCTCCGGAGAAATAAAACCCCTACTCCTGCTATGATGACTATGATCATTACGAGTACAAGGTTGCTCCTTGAGCTATGTTGTGAGAGGAGGAAGAAGGGTAGGGCTCTCCCTTGCTTCTCCTAGCTATGGTTTGTGGAGTGGTGTGTATGCGAGACTGAGGTGAACCCTATGCATGGGAGAGCCTTGGGGGTTTTATAGGACAACCCACCAGGGGTACAATGGTAATACGGCAGGGTGTAAGACATGTATGTCAGTGCCTAAGGTCGTCGGGTTCTCCGCCGGCTGTTGGGACCCACCTCTAGAGGGCCCCGCTGGCTACTGAGAATCCGGCCGACAGGTAGGTGATGTCTGCTAGAACTACATCGGTATTTCCCCAAAGAGGAAGGGATGATGCAGTATAGTGACGGTAGGTATTTCCCTCCATGATGAGACTAAGGTTATCAAACCAGTAGGAGAACCTCCTCACACCACGTAAACAATAGCTGCAAACAAATAACAAATACTCGCAGCCCGACATGTTAAAGGGGTTGTCAATCCCTTTCGAGTACGGCGCCTCAAGATAGGCAAATAACGTGAGGTAAAAGTGGTAGATAGGATAAATAGATCGCGGAACAAATAAATTGCAGCAAGGTATTTTTGCATTTTTTGTTTAAAAGATCTGAAAATAAATGCAAAGGAAAATAGATCGCAAAGGCAAATATGATGAAAAGAGACCCGGGGGTCGTAGGTTTCACTAGTGGCTTCTGATACATCTCCAACGTATCTACAATTTTTGATTGTCCCATGCTATTCTATTACCCATTTTGGATGTTTATGGGCTTTACTTTACACATTTATATCATTTTTGGGACTAACCTACTAACCGGAGGCCCGACCCATATTGCTGTTTTTTTGCCTATTTCAGTGTTTCGAAGAAAAGGAATATCAAACTGAGTCCAAACGGAATGAAACCTTCGGGAGCGTGATTTTTGGAACGAATGTGATCCAGAGGACTTGGTGTGGAAGTCAAGAAACAATCGAGGCAGACACGAGGGTGGAGGGCGCCCCCACTACTGGGCGCGCCCCCCTATCTCGTGGGCCCCTTGGGCGGCCACCGACCTACTTCTTCCTCCTATATATACCCATGTACCCTGAAAACATCAGAAGTGATGACGAAAACCTAATTCCACCGCCATAACCTTCTGTATCCGTGAGATCCCATCTTGGAGCCTTCGCCGGCGCTCCGCCGGAGGGGGAATTGATCATGGAGGGCCTCTACATCATCTCCAAGGTCTCTCCGATGAGTTGTGAGTAGTTTACCACAGACCTTCGGGTCCATAGTTATTAGCTAGATGGCTTCTTCTCTCTCTTTGAATCTCAATACCATGTTATCCTTGATATTCTTGGAGATCTATTCGATGTAAATCTTTTTGCGGTGTGTTTGTCGAGATAGGATGAATTGTGGGTTTATGATCAAGTTTATCTATGAGAAATATTTTAATCTCCTCTAAATTCTTTTATGTGTGATTAAGTTATCTTTACAAGTCTCTTCGAATTGTCAGTTTGGTTTGGCCTACTAGATTGATCTTTCTTGCAATGGGAGAAGTGCTTAGCTTTGGGTTCAATCTTGTGGTGTCCTTTCCAAGTGACAGAAGGGGCAGGAAGGCACGTATTGTATTGTGGCCATCGAGGATAAAAAGATGGGGTTTCTATCATATTGCATGAGTTTCTCCCTCTACATCATGTCATATTTCTTAATGCGTTACTCTGTTCTTATGAACTTAATACTCTAGATGCATGCTGGATAGCGGTCGATGTGTGGAGTAATAGTAGTAGATGCAGGCAGGAGTCGGTCTACTTGTCACGGACGTGATGCCTATATACATGATCATGCCTAGATAATCTCATAATTATTCGCTTTTCTATCAATTGTTCGACAGTAATTTGTTCACCCACCGTAATACTTATGCTATCTTGAGAGAAGCCACTAGTGAAACCTATGGCCCCCGGGTCTATCTCTGATCATATAAGCTTTCAATCTACTTTTATTTGCATCTTTACTTTTCATATCTATATTATAAAATACCAAAAATATATTTATCTTATCATATTATCTCTATCAGATCTCACTTTCGCAAGTGGCCGTGAAGGGATTGACAACCCGTTTATTGCGTTGGTTGCGAGTTCTTTTTTGTTTGTGTAGGTGCGTGGGACTTTTGAGGAGCCTCCTACTGGATTGATACCTTGGTTCTCAAAAACTGAGGGAAATACTTACGCTACTATTGCTGCATCACCCTTTCCTCTTCAAGGAAAACCAACGCAAGCTCAAGACGTAGCAAGAAGGTCTTCGCTCAAGTCAAGACATACCAAGTACCCATCACAAACTCATCTCCCTCGCATTTATATTATTTGCCATTTGCCTCTCGTTTTCCTCTCCCCCACTTCACCCTTGCTATTTTATTCGCCCTCTGTTTCCCAATCTCCTCTCTCTTTCACTTGCCTTTTTGTTTGCTTGTGTGTTGGATTACTTGTCGCGAAGGCACAAGATAATACCAAGTTGTGTGATTTTTTCAATACCAATAATAATGATTTCCTTAGTACTCCGATTGCTCCTCTTAATGATGTTGAATCTTGTGAAATCAATGCTGCTTTGCTGAATCTTGTTATGAAAGATCAATTCTCCCGCCTTCCTAGTGAAGATGCCGCTACCCATCTAAACAACTTTGTTGATTTGTGTGAGATGCAAAAGAAGAAAGATACGGATAAAGATATTGTTAAATTGAAGTTATTTCCGCTTTCACTTAGAGATCGTGCTAAAGTTTGGTTTTCATCTTTGCCTAAGAATAGTATTGATTCGTGGAATAAGTGCAAAGATGCTTTTATCTCTAAGTATTTCCCTCCCTATAAGATCATCTCTCTTAGGAACGTTATTATGAATTTTAAACAACTTGATCATGAGCATGTTGCCCAATCTTGGGAAAGAATGAAATTGATGATTTGCAATTGTCCCACTCATGGTTTGAATTTATGGATGATCATACAAAACTTGTATGCCAGCTTGAATTTTGCTTCTAGAAATCTTTTAGATTCGGCCGCGGGAGGCATGTTTATGGAAATAACCTTAGGAGAAGCTACAAAACTCCTTGATAACATTATGGCTAATTATTCTCAATGGCACACCGAAAGATCTACTAGTAAGAAAGTGCATGCTATAGAAGAAATTAATGTTTTGAGTGGAAAGATGGATGAACTTATGAATTTGTTTGCTACTAAGAGTGCTTCTGTTGATCCCAATGATATGCCTTTATCTACTTTGATTGAGAATAATAATGAGTCTTTGGATGTGAATTTTGTTGGTATGAATAATTTTGGTAACAATGCTTATAGAGGAAACTTTAATCCTGGACCGTTCCCTAGTAATTCCTCTAATAATTATGGAAATTCCTACAATAATTCTTATGGTAATTATAATAAGATGCCCTCTGATTTTGAGAATAGTGTGAAAGAATTTATGATCTCTCAAAAGAATTTTAATGCCATGCTTGAATAAAAAGTGCTTAAAGTTGATGATTTGGCTAGGAACGTTGATAGACTTTCGCTTCAGGTTGATTCCTTGAAACTTAGATCTACTCCTCCTAAGCATGATATCAATGAGTCTCTCAAAGCTATGACAATTTCCATTGGTGAGTGCAAAGAAAGAACCGCTAGATTGCGTGCTAAGAAAGATTGCTTTGTAAAGGCGTGTTCTTCTAGTTTCCATGAAAATAATGATGAAGATCTTAAAGTTATTGATGTGTCCCCTATTAGATCCTTAATAATGATGGGACTGGAGATGAGTCAACTTTAGATAAAAGGCGTCCCAATGTTTCAAAGTTTTTAGATCTTGATGCTAAATTTGGTAAAAGTGGGATTGGAGAGGTTAAGACTTTAAATAGCATTGAACCCACTATCTTGGATTTTAAGGAATTTAATTATGATAATTGTTCTTTAGAAGATTGTATTTCCTTGTTGCCATCCGTTGTGAATTTTCCTCATGCTTATAGTCAAAATAAAGCTTTTACCAAACATATTGTTGATGCCTTGACGCAATCTTATGATGAAAAAATTAATTTGGAAGTTTCTATACCTAGAAAACTTAATGATGTGTGGGAACCTACCATAAATATTAAAATCAAAGATCATGAGTGTTAAGCTTTGTGTGATTTGGGTGCTAGTGTTTCAACGATTCCGATAACATTATGTGATATTCTAGGTTTCCATGATCTTCATGATTGCTCTTTAAATTTGCACCTTGTGAATTCCACCATTAAAAAGCCAATGGGAAGGATCAATGATGTTCTCATTGTTGCAAATAGGAATTTGTTGCCCATAGATTTTATCGTTCTTGATATAGATTGCAATCTTTCTTGTCCTATTATTCTTGTTAGACCTTTCCTTAGAACGATTGGTGCAATTATTGATATGAAGGAAGCGAATATTAGATTCCAATTTCCATTAAGGAAAGGCATGTAGCACTTTCCAAGAAAGAAAGTCAAATTACCTTATTAATCTATCATGCGAGCTACTTATGAATTGAGTGCCAAAGATGGCACTACTTAGATCTATCCTCGCTTTTATGCCTAGCTAGGAGCGTTAAACGATAGCGCTAGTTGGGAGGAAACCCAATTTTATTTTAGTTTTTTGGTTTTGCTTTTGTTTAGAAATAAATTTATCATCTACTTTCTGTATAGATGTGTTTTCATGTCTTAATTAGTGTTTGTGCCAAGTAGAACCTATAGGATAACATATGGTGATAGTTAATTTGATTCAGCTGAATAACAGAAACCTTGTGCGCACGAAAATAATTTTAGTAATTCACAGAAACGTGCTTTTGCATTGAATCTTTTTCTGTAGATCAAAAGAAAAATTTCCCAGGCCTTCCTATTTTGGTGGGATTTTTAGAATTCCAGAAGTATTCGGGAGTTACAGATTTCTATAGATTGTTCTGTTTTTGACAGATTCTGCCTTTCGTGTGGTGTTTGCTTATTTTGATGCATCTGTGGCTAGTATGTAAGGGTAGGAACCATAGAGAACTTGGAATACAGTAGTTTTAACGTCAATATAAATAAAGAATGAGTTCTGAGTCGACGCTGGTGGAAACCGAGGCCTCGAGTTTGCAAGGGACCAACGTCGGGGCCACAAGCGCTGCCCCTCCGGGCTAGACGACGGGTGCCGGCACGGCCGCCCTTAACCTGGCGGTGAAGGATGTGTTAGGGAAGTTCTCCGCCCATAACTCCCCTCTCTAGAGGGCGATGCGAACGCCTGTCCCGGTATGCTTTCATCTTGCTTCGTTTTTCTTTTGCAATCATCAGCGGGGGCGCGCCAGCGCACCCTCTGGGTGTACACCCAATGGGTGGAACTGCGCATAACTGACGATGCTCTTGAGCACAAGACATAAAAACTTAAAAGATAAAGGCCTCTTAGGCTGAAGGCTCCTCGGGCTGCCCAGACAGTTCAGTGGCGGTGGTAGCTCCGGCTGGCTGGGCCTCCGGCTAGTGAGTCCCGGCCTGGTCGGTGGCGGTGGAAGATGTGGTCTTCGTCTGCTGGCGAGCCGGGGCCGGGTCGGGCTGAGTCCGGCTAGTCGCTCCACCGTCTGGTCCGACGCCGCCACCTTCCCTGTCCTTGCCCTCCTCGCCGGCTTCGTCGATGGAGGCGATCTCCTCTGCCGAGTCCTCCCCATCATCCGGGTTTAGCTCGAACCAGGACGGGGGCACCTTGGTGCCGTTTTTCGCCCACTCCGGGATGAAGAAGCTGCTGTTGATGTACTCGGCAAGGGCTGGCGCACGGATGGCGGTCTCCTCGCGCTCCAGCACCAACTCTAGTGGCCCCTCCTGGCGGAAGGTGGCCAGCTACACCGGACTCACGCCCGAATACCACGCCTTGATGAACTCCAGTGCCTTCATGGCCCCAGCACATAACGAAGAGCCCTTCCAGGCTTCGAGCCTCTCCCACGCCATCTCCAGCCAGTCTGCCGTCCGTCTTGGAGTCTGAGGGATATGCGCACCCGGCCATAGCCCTTCCAGGACCAGACGACCTGGCATGTAGTGGCTAGCTGGCGGCTTGGGGTTCCACTGGTTGCGGCCGCCGCCACTAGGGGATTGGGAGGTCGCTCCATTCTCGCGGCGGGGTTGAGGGTTTTCGGCGTCCTGGCCGGCTCCCACCACGCGGTTGCATGCGTCTTGCTGCATGTTCGCAGCATCGAGGAGCTCCTGGAGGCGGCGTATCTGGCTGTGGTATTTCTCATCCTCCAGGTTCTCAAGTTCTTCTGCCGCCGCATGGGCGGCGTGTAGGTTCTACACATGGGTCTCATAGATTGGGCGTCCGACTCCTGACATGCTGGCAATGTCTGCGCCGCATTGCCAAACAGCGTCGGCTTGGCTAAGCTTGCCACCAGCCAGCGTGTCACCCGCTATGCGGTCGATCTCGCATTGGTTGGCCTCAGCGCGGCGCTTCATGGCCGCCTTCTTGGTGGCGCTGTCAAGGAGCTTGACACGGAATTCCTCTAGCTCCTCCCGGCTGGCATCTGGTCGGACGAGCGTTGCCAGGTCTTCCATCGCCGATCGCAACAGATCCTGAGCGGACCCACCAACGTTCTGGCTATCGCCAGTGACCATCACCTCCACGAAGACGCCAACGCGCTCGAGGCATCGCTGGCGACATGAGAGAGTGGGTCGTCGATGAGCACCACGTCGTCGGGGAAGCCGTGAGTGGTGGCCACATCGGTGAGGGACTCGCGAAGAGGTTGGTGAGGTCACTCACAGAGCAAGGGGCTCGCGCGTCGGAGGCGACCGTGTCGGAGAGGCTGAGCTTGCCGAAGAGGTCGACAAGGCAGCTCGCGGGGCAGATGGCTCCCGCAACAGGTGATGCACCGGTGGAGGCGCAAGCGTGCGCATCGGACTGGCTGATCAAACCAGCTGCGAAGCGCTCACTGGAGGGAAGGACGGTTCCCATCCAAAACGCAGCTCCGGCCGATGCCGCGGATGGCCCCGCAGTGGGCACCAACTATCATGGTAATCTCACTTCAGATGCCAGGGGGTGTCTTATCATGGGTGGAGCCATGAGGACGTTGTCCGGTTCCAGAAGCGGGAGTGAGCACGAGCTCGAAGGCACACGAGACGTACCCAGGTTCTGAGCTCTCCGGAGAAATAACACCCCTACACCTGCTATGATGACTATGATCAATACGAGTACAAGGTTGCTCCTTGAGCTATGTTGCGAGAGGAGGAAGAAGGGTAGGGCGCTCCCTTCCTTCTCCTAGCTATGGTTTGTGGAGTGGTGTGTATGCGAAACTGAGGTGAACCCTATGCATGGGAGAGCCCTGGGGGTTTTATAGGACAACCCCCCAGGGGTACAATGGTAATACGGTGGGGTGTAGGACCTGGATGTCAGTGCCTAAGGTCACCGGGTTCTCCGCCGGCTGCAGGGACCCACCTCTAGAGGGTCCCGCTGGCTGCTGAGAATCCGGCCGACAGGTAGATGATGTAGTATAGAGACGGTAGGTATTTCCTTCCGTGATGATACCAAGGTTATCAAACCAGTAGGAGAACCTCCTCACACCACGTAAACAATAGCTGCAAACAAATAACAAATACTTGCAACCCGACGTGTTAAAGGGGTTGTCAATCCCTTTCAAGTACGGCGCCTCATGATAGGCAAATAACGTGAGGTAAAAGTGGTAGATAGGATAAATATATCGCAGAACAAATAAATTGTAGCAAGTTATTTTTGTATTTTCTGTTTAACAGATCTGAAAATAAATGCAAAGGAAAATATATCGCAAAGGCAAATATGATGAAAAGAGACCCGGGGGCCGTAGGTTTCACTAGTGGCTTCTGGTACGTCTCCAACGTATATATAATTTTTTATTGTTCCATCCTATTATATTACCCCTTTTGGATGATTATGGGCTTTACTTTACACATTTATATCATTTTTGGGACTAACCCTACTAACCGGAGGCCCAGCCCGTATTGCTGTTTTTTGCCTATTTCAGTGTTTCGAAGAAAAGGAATATCAAACGGAGTCCAAACGGAATGAAACCTTTGGGAGCATGATTTTTGGAACGAACGTGATCCAGAGGACATAGAGTGGAAGTCAAGAAACAATCAAGGCGGCCATGAGGGTGGAGGGTGCCCCTACTACTGGGCGCGCCCCCCTATCTCGTGGGCCCCTTGGGCGGCCACCGACCTACTTCTTCCTCCTATATATACCCATGTACCCCGAAAACATCAGAAGCGACCACGAAAACCTAATTCCACTGCCATAACCTTCTGTATCCGTGAGATCCCATCTTGGAGCCTTCGTCGGTGCTCCGCCGGAGGGGGAATCGATCATGGAGGGCCTCTACATCATCTCCAAGGCCTCTCCGATGAGTTGTGAGTAGTTTACCACAGGCCTTCGGGTCCATAGTTATTAGCTAGATGGCTTCTTCTCCCTCTTTGAATCTCAATACCATGTTATCCTTGATATTCTTGGAGATCTATTCGATGTAAATCTTTTTGCGGTGTGTTTGTCGAGATCCGATGAATTGTGGGTTTATGATCAAGTTTATCTATGAGAAATATTTGAATCTCCTCTGAATTCTTTTATGTGTGATTAAGTTATCTTTGCAAGTCTCTTCGAATTGTCAGTTTGATTTGGCCTACTAGATTGATCTTTCTTGCAATGGGAGAAGTGCTTAGCTTTGGGTGCAATCTTGTGGTGTCCTTTCCTAGTGACAGCAGGGGCAACAAGGCACGTATTATATTGTGGCCATCGAGGATAAAAAGATGGGGTTTATCATATTGCATGAGTTTATCCCTCTACATCATGTCATATTTCTTAATGTGATACTCTGTTCTTATGAACTTAATACTCTAGATGCATGCTGGATAGCGGTCGATGTGTGGAGTAATAGTAGTAGATGCAGGAAGGAGTCGGTCTACTTGTCACAGACGTGATGCCTATATAAATGATCATGCCTAGATAATCTCATAATTATTCGCTTTTCTATCAATTGCTCGACAGTAATTTGTTCACCCACCGTAATACTTATGCTATCTTGAGAGAAGCCACTTGTGAAACCTATGGCCCCCGGGTCTATCTCTTATCATATAAGCTTTCAATCTACTTTTATTTGCATCTTTACTTTTCCTATCTATATTATAAAATACCAAAAATATATTTATCTTATCATATTATCTCTATTAGATCTCACTTTTGCAAGTGGTCGTGAAGGGATTGACAACCCCTTTATTGCGTTGGTTGCGAGTTCTTTTTTGTTTGTGTAGGTGCATGGGACTTTTGAGGAGCCTCCTACTGGATTAATACCTTGGTTCGCAAAAACTGAGGGAAATACTTACTCTACTATTGCTGCATCACCCTTTCCTCTTCAAGGAAAACCAACGAAAGCTCAAGACGTAGCAACGAGGATTCCTGGCGCCGTTGCCGGGGAGGTCTTCGCTCAAGTCAAGATATACCAAGTACCCATCACAAACTCATCTCCCTCGCATTTATATTATTTGCCATTTGCCGCTCGTTTTCCTCTCCCCCACTTCACCCTTGCCGTTTTATTCACCATCTCTTTCCCAATCTCCTCTCTCTTTCGCTTGCCTCTTTGTTTGCTTGTGTGTTGGATTACTTGTCGCGATGGCACATGATAATACCAAGTTGTGTGATTTTTCCAATACCAATAATAATGATTTCCTTAATACTCCGATTGCTCCTCTTAATGATGTTGAATCTTGTGAAATCAATGCTACTTTGCTGAATCTTGTTATGAAAGATCAATTCTCCTGCCTTCCTAGTGAAGATGTCGCTACCCATCTAAACAACTTTGTTGATTTGTGTGAGATGCAAAAGAAGAAAGATACGGATAATGATATTGTTAAATTGAAGTTATTTCCGCTTTCACTTAGAGATCGTGCTAAAGTTTGGTTTTCGTCTTTGCCTAAGAATAGTATTGATTCGTGGAATAAGTGCAAAGATGCTTTTATCTCTAAGTATTTCCCTCCCTGTAAGATCATCTCTCTTAGGAACGATATTATGAATTTTAAACAACTTGATCATGAGCATGTTGCCCAATCTTGGGAAAGAATGAAATTGATGATTCGCAAATGTCCAACTCATGGTTTGAATTTATGGATGATCATACAAAACTTGTATGCCGGCTTGAATTTTGCTTCTAGAAATCTTTTAGATTCGGCCGCAGGAGGCATGTTTATGGAAATCATCTGAGGAGAAGCTACAAAACTCCTTGATAACATTAGGGCTAATTATTCTCAATGGCACACTGAAAGATCTACTAGTAAGAAAGTGCATGCTATAGAAGAAATTAATGTTTTGAGTGGAAAGATGGATGAACTTATGAAATTGTTTGCTACTAAGAGTGCTTCTGTTGATCCCAATGATATGCCTTTATCTACTTTGATTGAGAATAATAATGAGTCTTTGGATGTGAATTTTGTTGGTAGGAATAATTTTGGTAACAATGCTTATAGAGGAAACTTTAATCCTAGACTGTTCCCTAGTAATTCCTCTAATAATTATGGAAATTCCTACAATAATTCTTATGGTAATTATAATAAGATGCCCTCTGATTTTGAGAATGGTGTGAAAGAATTTATGATCTCTTAAAAGAATTTTAATGCCATTCTTGAAGAAAAATTGCTTAAAGTTGATGATTTGGCTAGGAACGTTGATAGACTTTCGCTTCATGTTGATTCCTTGAAACTTAGATCTACTCCTCCTAAGCATGATATCAATGACTCTCTCAAAGCTATGAGAATTTCCATTGATGAGTGCAAAGAAAGAACCGCTAGATTGCGTGCTAAGAAAGATTGCTTTGTAAAGGCGTGTTCTTCTAGTTTCCATGAAAATAATGATGAAGATCTTAAAGTTATTGATGTGTCCCCTATTAGATCTTTGCTTTGCAATATGAATCTTAATAATGATGGGACTGGAGATGAGTCAACTTTAGTTAAAAGGCGTCCCAATGTTTCGGAGTTTTTAGATCTTGATGCTAAATTTGCTAAAAGTGGGATTGGAGAGGTCAAGACTTTAAATAACATTGAACCCACTATCTTTGATTTTAAGGAATTTAATTATGATAATTGTTCTTTAGAAGATTGTATTTCCTTGTTGCAATCCGTTGTGAATTCTCCTCATGCTTATAGTCAAAATAAAGCTTTTAGCAAACATATTGTTGATGCCTTGACGCAATCTTATGATGAAAAACTTAATTTGGAAGTTTATATACCTAGAAAACTTAATGATGTGTGGGAACCTACTATAAATATTAAAATTAAAGATCATGAGTGTTAAGCTTTGTGTGATTTGGGTGCTAGTGTTTCAACGATTCCGATAACTTTATGTGATATTCTAGGTTCCCATGATCTTGATGATTGCTCTTTAAATTTGCACTTTGCGAATTCCACCATTAAAAAGCCAATGGGAAGGATCAATGATGTTCTCATTGTTGCAAATAGGAATTTGGTGCCCGTAGATTTTATCATTCTTGATATAGATTGCAATCTTTCTTGTCCTATTATTCTTGGTAGACCTTTCTTAGAACGATTGGTGCGATTATTGATATGAAGGAAGCGAATATTAGATTCCAATTTCCATTAAGGAAAGGCATGGAGCACTTTCCAAGAAATAAAGTAAAATTACCTTATTAATCTATCATGCGAGCTACTTATGAATTGAGTGCCAAAGATGGCACTACTTAGATCTATCCTCGCTTTCATGCCTAGCTAGGGGCGTTAAACGATAGCGCTAGTTGGGAGGCAACCCAATTTTATTTTAGTTTCTTTGGTTTTGCTTCTGTTTAGAAATAAATTTATCATCTACTTTCTGTTTAGATGTGTTTTCATGTTTTAATTAGTGTTTGTGCCAAGTAGAACCTATAGGATAACCTATGGTGGTAGTTAATTTGATTCTGCTGAATAACAGAAAACCTTGTGCGCACGAAAATAGTTCTAGTAATTCACAGATACGTGATTTTGCGTTGAAAAGTTTTGCTGTAGATCGATAGAAAAATTTCCCAGGACTTCCTATTTTGGTGGGATTTTTAGAATTCGAGAAGTATTCGAGAGTTACAAATTTCTACAGACTGTTCTGTTTTTGACAGATTCTGCCTTTCGTGTGTTGTTTGCTTATTTTGATGCATCTATGGCTAGTATGTAAGGGTAGGAACCATAGAGAACTTGGAATACAGTAGGTTTAACATCAATATAAATAAATAATGAGTTCATTACAATAACTTATGTGGTGGTTTTGCTTTCTTGCACTAACGGAGCTTATGAGATTTCCTGTTGAGTTTTGTGTTGTGAAGTTTTCAAGTTTTGGGTAAAGATTTAATGGACTATGGAATAAGGAGTGGCAAGAGCCTAAGCTTGGGGATTCCCATGGCACTCCCAGATATTCAAGAATAGAGAAAAGCCTAATCTTGGGGATGCCCCGGAAGGCATCCCCTCTTTCGCCTTCGTTTATCGGCAACTTTACTTGGAGCTATATTTTTATTCACCACATGATATGTGTTTTGCTTGGAGCGTCTTGTATGATATTAGTCTTTGCTTTTTAGTTTACCACAATCATCCTTGCTGTACACACCTTCTGGGAGAAACCCACTTGATTGGAATTTATTAGAATACTCTATGTGCTTCACTTATATCTTTTGAGCTAGATAGTTTTTGCTCTAGTGCTTCACTTATATCTTTTAGAGCACGGCAGTGGCTTAATTTTGTAGAAATTGTTAGTCTCTCATGCTTCACTTATACTATTTTGAGAGTCTCTAAGATCAGCATGGTAATTGGTCCTAGAATGATGGGCATCCAAGTTGGGTATAATAAAAACTATCATAGGAAGTGAATTGGATGCTATGATCAATTTGATACTTGATAATTGTTTTGAGATATGGAGGTAGTGGTATTAGAGCCATGCTAGTTGGGTGATTATGAATTTAAAGAATGCTTGTGTTGAAGTTATCAAGTCCCAAAGCATGCACGTATGGTGAAAGTTGTGTAACAAATTTGAAACACGAGGTGTTCTTAGATTGTGCATCCTTATGAGTGGCGGTCGGGGACGAGCGATGGTCTTTTCCTACCAATCTATCCCCCTAGGAGCATGCGCGTAGTGCTTGGTTTTTGATGACTTGTAGATTTTTGCAATAAGTATATGAGTTCTTTTGACTAATGTGTAGTCCAAGGATTATACGCACTCTCACCCTTCCATCATTGCTAGCCTCTTCGGTAGCTCACCATGAGAGTTGGCGATAACTTCGCTGGTGCATCTAAACCCCGTGATATGATACACTCTATCACACATAAACCTCCTTATATCTTCCTCAAAACAGCCACCACACCTACCTATTATGGCATTTCTGTAGCCATTCTGGGATATATTGCCATGCAACTTTTCCACTGTTCCGTTCATCATCATGACACACTTTACCATTGTCATATTTCCTTGCATGATCATGTAGTTGACATCGTATTTGTGGCAAAGCCACCATGCATAATTTTTCATACATGTCACTCCTGATTCATTGCCCATCCCGGTACACCACCGGAGGCATTCATATAGAGTCATATCTTGTTCTAGTTTTGGGTTGTAATTCATGAGTTGTAAATAAATAAAAGTGTGATGATCATCATTATTAGAACATTGACCCCCCCCCCAAAAGAAAGGCCAAAAATAAAAAGAAAAAAAAAGAAAGGCCAAAGAAAAAAAAGAAAGGCCAAAAAGAAAAAAAGAAAGGACCAAAGAAAAAAAAGAAAAAGAAAAAAAAGAAAATAAAAAGGGGGCAATGTTACTATCCTTTTCCACACTTGTGCTTCAAAGTAGCACCATGTTCTTCGTGTAGAGAGTCTCATATGTTGTCACTCCCACTCCGCTTCCATCCCTTGATTCAAATTTTCAGTAGTTCCGCCTTGTTGCTCCCACCTCTGCATCTCTTGCAATCTCAAAAATATATGCCCGCCCTTTACCAAAAATTTTAGTAGCCCAGCACTTTACTCCCGCCTAACAAAAATTTAACTTGCCACGGTATTTCCTCAAACACCACCTTGACCCCCACCATACACACCCAAAAACCTCTGCTCAACCAGACACACACCACCCCTCCCTCGCTCAAAACCATCGCCACCGCCGCGTCCATCCTCAACCTCTGCCTGTGAGCCGGGGAGCTCGAGGAGCCAATGGCCCAAAAGAAGTTTACCACGGCCTCTTTGCTTGATGCCGGAGAGGTGACCGCCGAGGTGTCCCGTCGTCCTCCGCAGCCTCTTTATCGATCCACCGTTGCCAGTTGCACAATCCACCCGCCACCGCGCCCCCACGCTAGTTCGAGGACTTCCCCATCCTCCCCTGGGTCTGGCCGCAGATGAGGTCCCACCTTGGGGTCTAGAAGTGGTGGTGGGGGATGTGGGTCACCGAGATTATCGATCAGTAGACCCACACCCATCGGTGGCTCGGTAGTTTCCACATGGCCAAGCTCGCGGCCATGGAGTACGACTACTAGCAGGTCCGCTACCACGGCACGGCGGCTAGGCTCAATTTCCCCTTCGGCACATGTCTCGTCGACCTCGTCTTGCCGGAGCCAGGGGTGGTGAGCTCGGCTATGGCGCGGGAGGACTGCTAGTTGTGGGATCACCTCGAGGCCGAGGCTACCGACGAGGTCTACATGCAAGAGCTTCGCCAGCAGCACCCGGAGCTCATGGAGGTGGAGCGAATGATTTGTGCCGGTGCAGAGGGTGGTGAGGTTATTGTGCTCTCCTCCGATGACAAGGTCGAAGGCGGCCAGGATGGCGGCGCGGAGGGAGTCGAGGTGGGCGGTGATACGTCTCCAACATATCTATAATTTTTGATTGTTCCTTGCTATTATATTATCTGTTTTGGATGTTTTATATGCATTAATATGTTATTTTATATTATTTTTGGGACTAACCTATTAACCTAGAGCCTAGTGCCAGTTTCTTTTTTTCCTTGTTTTTTAGTTTCATAGAAAAGGAATATCAAACAGAGTCCAAACAGAATAAAACTTTATGATGATTTTTCTTGGATTAGAAGACACCTACGAGACTTGGAGTCAAATTCAGAAGACCCACGAGGCGATGGCAAGCCACAGGAGCGCGCCCCCTGGCTTGTGGCCCCCTCGCGAGTCCACTGACCTACTTCTTCGTCCTATAAATCCACCATCGGGACCTTCTGTTCCCGTGAGATCCCATCTTGGGGCCTTCCTGTAATCGCCGGAGGGGGATTCGATCATGGAGGGCATCTATATCAACACTATTGCCCCTCCGATGAAGCGTGAGTAGTTTACCTCACACCTACGGGTCCATAGCTAGTAGCTAGATGGCTTCTTCTCTCTTTGCTTCTCAATACCATGTTCTCCTCGATGTTCTTGGAGATCTATCCAATGTATTGCGGTGTGTTTGTCGAGATTCGATGAATTATGGATTTGTGATCAGATTATCTATGAATATTATTTGAATCTTCTCTGAATTCTTATATGCATGATTTGATATCTTTGTATTTCTCTTCTAATTATTGGTATTTCTTGCAATGGGAGAGGTGCTTAGTTTTGGGTTCAATCTTGTGATGTCCTCACCCAGTGACATAGTAGGGGTAGCGAGGCACATATTGTATTGTTGCCATCAAGGATAAAAAGATGGATTTTTCATCATATTGCTTGAGTTTATCCCTCTACATCATGTCATCTTACTTAAGGCGTTACTCCATTCTTTATGAACTTAATACTCTAGATGCATGCTGGATAGCGGTTGATGTGAGGAGTAATAGTAGTAGATGCAGAATCGTTTCGGTCTACTTGACACGAACGTGATGCCTATATGCATAATCATTGCCTTGGATATTGTCATAACTTTGCGCTTTTCTATCAATTGCTCGACATTAATTTGTTCACCCACCGTATTATTTTCCATCATATATTTTTAGATCTATATACCAAAAATACCAAAAATAGCTTGCTTCAATTTATTTACTTTTATTTTGTTTTACGTTTTGGCAATCTTATATACCTATGTCTATCAGATCTCGCCTTTGCAATTGACCGTGAAGGGATTGACAACCCCTTTATCGCGTTGGGTGCAAGTGTTTGATTGTTTGTGTAGGTGCGTTGATTGGGGACTTGCTTGTACCTCCTACTGGATTGATACCTTGGTTCTCTAACTGAGGGAAATACTTATCTCTACTTTGCTGCATCACCCTTTCCTCTTCAAGAGAAAAACCAGCGCAAGCACAAGAAGTAGCAGCAAGAATTTCTGGTGCCGTTGTCGGGGAGGTCTACATCAAGCCTACCAAGTACCCATCATAAACTCTCATCTCTTGCATTACATTATTCTCCATTTGCCTCTCGTTTTCCTCGCCCCCACTTCTAAAATGATTTTCAGAAAAATACAAAAAGATTTGCCTTTTTATTCACCTTCTTTCCATTTGCCCTTATGTCTTACTTGGTTCATTTGCTCGTTTACTTGGCATAATTGTGTATTTTATTGAAAAACAGTAAGCAAAGAGTTTATGTATCCTCATCCACTTGCTAATCTTTTTAAGAGATCCAATTATGATGAACCTATTGCTAGTGAGCTGAGTGCACTAGATTATCTTTATGAAGTTTTAATTGAAATTCGTGAATCTGAAAATTGTGATGAAGTGTTAAAAGAAGAAATTTATGAAGTGATTCACGATAGCTCCTTGGATGAAAAGCATGATTGCAATGGTTCCACTATAAATCTATTAATGTCAGTTGTGCTAATGATATGCAAAACCCTAAGCTTGGGGATGCTAATTTTGCTATCTCCACTACTTGTTGGAATGATCATGATTGGGGGGATATTTCTTATGATCTTGAAAAAAAATAAGCCTCATGATGAATATGTTCGCAATAATATTGAAAGTGGTTTTGGAAGAGTGTCAACTCTATGTAATAATGATCCCACCACTTTTGAGTATGATCAATCTCATGAATTTTTTGATAAAAGTGGGTTTGGAGAGGACATGAATTTAGTTAATTATAACCCCACTATTTTGGAACAAAGTTGACTTTGCATGCATTTGGATCCTATAGAGCATATGTTATGTGATAGCTATACTATTGAATTTTATTATGATCCTACATGTAATTATTGTGAGATACGAAAATATGGTTTTAGAAATTTTCATGTTACTAAATTACCTCTCATTATGTTGAGAGTGCTATTGTTTCTTTCTTCTTCCTTGCATATGCTAGATCTTTCTTGTCTTGCTAATTTGTTTTCCTATGAAATGCCTATACATAGGATGTGATTTTCATATGCTTCATGATGCTCTCTTCATGTTTCAATTGCTATCTTTCATGTGAGCATCATTAAAATTATCGACGCCTAGCTAAAAGGCTTTAAAGAAAAGCGCTTGTTGGGAGACAACCCAATATTTTTATTTTCTATTTTTATGAAATTACACATTATTACCTCTGTAGTAATTGTGTTTTGGTGTTTCAATTAGTGTTTGTGCCAAGTAAGTCCTTTGGGATGGCTTACGGTGATAGTTGATTTGATCTTGCTGAAAAACAGAAACTTTTGCATCCAGTCACAGAATTGTTTAAATTCACAGGAACGTGGAAAAACCCTGAACTCTTTACACAATATTGATATACAAATTGCCTCTGTTGTCCTAATTTTTCAGAATTTTTTTAGTTACAGAAGTATTAGAACAATTCAGATCTTCGCAGATTGTTCTGTTTTTTGACATATTATGTTTTCTTTGTGTTGTTTGCTTATTTTGGTGAATCTATGGGTAGCATCGGGGGGGGGGGGGGTATGAACAATGGAGAAGTTGTAATACAGTAGATATTACACACATATAAATAAAGAATGAGTTCACAATAGTACCAAAAAGTGGTGATTTATTCTCTTATACTAACGGATCTCATGAGTTTTCTGTTGAGTTTTGTGTTGTGAAGTTTTCAAGTTTTGGGTATAGATTTGATCGACTATGGAATAAGGAGTGGTCAGAGCCTAAGCTTGGGGATTCCCAAGGCACCTCAAGATAATATTCAAGGACAACCAATAGCCTAAGATTGGGAAAGCCCCGGAATGCATCCCCTCTTTCGCCTTCGTCTACCGGTAAATTTACTTGAGGCTATATTTTTTTCACCACATGATATGTGTTTTGCTTGGAGCGTATTGTATGATATGAGTCTTTTCTTTTTAGTTTGCCACAATCGTCCTGTTGTACACACCTTTTGAGAGGGACATGCATGAATCATGATTTATGAGAATACTCTTTGTGCTTCACTTATGTATTTTGAGCTAGGCAATTTTGCTCTTGTGCTTCACTTATATCTTTTAAGAGCACGACGATGACTTTATTTTATAGAAATTGTTGAACTCTCTTGCTTCACTTATATTATTTTGAGAGTCTCTGAACAGCACGGTAATTTGCTTAGGTTATGAATTTAGTCCTAATATGATGGGCATCCAATAGGGATACAATAAAAACTTTCATATAAAGTGCATTGAATACTATGTGAATTCGATTCCTTATGATTGTTTTGAGATATAAAGATGGTGATATTAGAGTCATGCTAGTGAATAATTGTGGATTGGTAGAAATACTTGTGTTAAAGTTTGTGATTCCCGTAGCATGCACGTATGGTGAACTGTTATTTGATGAAGTCGGAGCATGATTTATTTATTGATTGTCTTCCTTATGAGTGGCGGCCGGGGACGAGCGATGGTATTTTCCTACCAATCTATCCCCCTAGGAGCATGTGTGTAGTACTTTGATAGCTAATAGACTTTTGCAATAAGTATGTGAGTTCTTTATGACTAATGTTGAGTCCATGGATTATACGCACTCTCACCCTTCCACCATTGCTAGCCTCGCTAGTACCGCGCAACTTTCGCCGGTGCACTACACCCACCATATACCCTTCTCAAAACAGCCATCATACCTACATATTATGGCATTTCCATAGCCATTCCAAGATACATTGCCATGTAATTTCCACCGTTTCATTCATTATGACACGCTTCATCATTGTCATATTGCTTTGCATGATCATCTAGTTGACATTGTATTTGTGGCAAAGCCACCATTCATATTTTATATACATGTCTCTCTTGATCATTGCACATCCCGGTACACCGCCAGAGGCATTCATATAGATTCATATTTTTGTTCTAAGTATCGAGTTGTAATTCTTGAGTTGTAATTAAATAAAAGGGTGATGATCATCATTATTAGAGCATTGTCCCATGTGAGGAAAGGATGATGGAGACTATGATTCCCCCACAAGTCGGGATGAGACTTTGGATGAAAAAGAAAAAAAGAAGAAAAAAAAGAAAAAAAAGAGAGAAAAAGAGGCCAAAGAGCCAAAATAAAAAAAGAGAGAGAAAAGAGAGAAGGGGCAATGCTACTATCCTTTCCACACTTGTGCTTCAAAGTACCACCATGATCTTCATGATAGAGAGGCTCCTACTTTGTCACTTCCATATACTAGTGGAAAATTTCATTATATAACTTGGCTTGTATATTCCAATGATGGGCTTCCTCAAAATGCCCTAGGTCTTCGTGAGCAAGCGAGTGGGATGCACACCCACTTAGTTTATTTTTGAGCTTTCATACACTTATAGCTCTAGTGCATCTGTTGCATGGCAATCCCTACTCATTCACATTGATATCTATTGATGGGCATCTCCACAGCCAGTTGATATGCCTAGTTGATGTGAGACTATCTCCTACTTTTTGTCTTCTCCACAACCACCATATTCTATTCCACCTATAGTGTTACATCCATGGCTCACGTGTATTGCGAGAAAGTTGAAAACGTTTGAGAACGTCAAAAGTATGAAACAATTGCTTGGCTTGTCATTGGGGTTGTGCATGATTTAATACTTTGTGTGATGAAGATGGAGCATAACCAGACTATATGATTTTGTAGGGATAACTCTCTTTGGCCGTGATATTTTGTGAAGACATGATTACTTTATTAGTATGCTTGAAGTATTATTGTTTTTATGTCAACATTAAACTTTTTTTTAATCTGATGGATCTGAACATTCATGCCATAATAAAGAAAATTACGTCGATAATTATGTTAGGTAGAATTCCACATCAAAAATTCTTCTTTTATCATTTACCTACTCGAGGACGAGCGGGCAATGAGGACGAGGAAATCGACATCGACGAGTGGAGGAGTGTGTACCCCCAACGACCCCGACGACGGCACCGGCCCGGACCCGGCTCGCGGCACACCGTACCTGACGAGGAAGGATTGGCTCGACCACCACTTTGACCGAAAGTAGTTTAGTTTAGTTTCAATTTATGCTTTATGTTTGGTTATGCAAAACTATCTATGTTAATGTTTGAATGCATGCTACTTTTGGTTGAACCTGCTTTAAACTTGATCAAATTGAAGTTTACAATGTTAAGTTTAGGGGATCGACTAGAAACAGCCAAAAATTGCAGGAGTAGAGTCCGTTAACTTTTAAATGATCGGCTAGAGATGGCCTTATGCCTTGTTTATTTCAGTTCTTCACAATGTGATGCTCTATAGGTGCAACTATTTGCCATGCAGTTCAATTTCATCAGTAACAGTTTCAGCAATACCACTATGAATTATGATATTTGGTTGCTGTTAAGGATGTTGCAGTTAACATGCCTTTTCGTTTTTTAACAATAACTAATGTACTTGTGGCACCCCGGCTCAGAGAAACCGGAACGCCCCGTATTCCAGCCCAGAGATTGAGATGAAGTCGTCTTGAATATGGCACTATTTAGCATAGAACAAATCAGCTCTTTATTGCAATCTATATTGGGTACAATGGGTTGCATCGGCACGGTGACACTACGCCTTCCACGGTTGCTCTATGAAAGCAGCATAACTACACAAAGCAGCGCAATAACTTCTAGCAGCGGAAAAACAATGATGATGGTGAACTCCACTCCGCAGGCCTCTAGCTGGAATGCTTATCCTAGCTCGCAAACAAGGAATCCACGGTAAACAAGCAATCAAATCCGGCATGACCTGCAAAATGGCATGACATGCCAGGTCAATACATTGAATGTACTTGCAAGCTCACAATAACCAGAAGCATCAAGACAAACAACATGTCGGATTTCGGGTTCCGGCAGACCCTCAAGGTTCGAACTCTGGGGTGCACGTGGAGATCACACCCCCTGCCTAACCATGTCTCGTCGCCCCGCAAGGATCTAAAACTACATGAAGAACAACACAAGGGACATGAGATTTATACTGGTTCAGGCCACCATTGTGGTGTAATACCCTACTCCAGTTTGTGGTGTGTGGATTTCCTCAGGGGCTGATGATGAACAGTACAAGGAAGAATAGCCTCGCGAGGGTCTGTTCTTGGCTGGGGCCATGAACTGCTAAGGGGAGTTCAGTCGCCTCTCTCTCTATATATATATATATCTATCTATCTCTTGATCTCTCGATCTCTCGATCTCTCGATGCCCCTCTACCCTGTGGGTGGCTAGTCCTATTTATAGGCGGAGGCCCTGGGCCTCTCCCCAAATATTGAGCGGGAAGGGTGCCAACAATTGGCCATTTTGAAGGGGAACATCTAGTACACTTATCCTGACTAAAGTTGGTCCTCGCCTGCCAAAGGCCCTGACGATGACGCCGGCTTGGGCTCCACGATGACCTCCGTTCTGTCGTCCTATTGGTCTTGGTCTTGTTGCACCGAAATGGTTGCCTTTGCTTGATGCTCTCGCCTGCGCTTTCCCCCTTTGCACCAAAGAGGAAACAAGGACTCTGCGCAGGCCGGCGCCCGCCTGGCGCCCGCCTGGCCTTGGTCGTCATGGCTTGCGTCATGAGCACCTCGCGAGGTACCCCGCCTTGATCTCTCCGCCTCTTCGCGAGCCAGCCTGACGAGGCCATGCCCAAGGAAGCCTCCTATCGTCCGCCCCGCGAGGCTTGGCCCCTCGCGATGGTCTTGAGCATGTGTTGATGAAGATGGCCCATACTGGGCCACCCCTTGAGCCACGCCGCAGGCCGCAAGCAGGCAAGTCTGGGTACCTGCGTTCCCAGAACGCCGACAGTAGCCCCCAGGCCCAAGGCGTGCTTGGATTTGTCTTAGCAGAGAAGCGAAGGGGCAAGTGCGAAGCACCTTGGGCGCCGCGTAGCAGTTGATTTGATGTGGGCATCCTAGCTCCCCACCGCGCCTCGGAAACCGCATGAATTGACAAAAGAGGGGTACCCATCTAGGCCTTCCTTCTTTACCTTCTCCAGTCATTGCCCAGATCCCCTTTCTCGCTCCTATCCTTCTCGCTTCCGAAATCCCCAGATCTACTCCAACTCTGCGTCCTAGCAAGGCATGGCGCCTCGCCAGACCCTGGCCGGAGCATGGTACTCGTCTGCTATGGATCCTCCGAATGTGTCGGGGAAGAACCTTGCCCTGACGCGCCAGATGATGGCGGCGCAAGGCAACGACGGGGCGGCCGTGCTTAAGGTTGGTTCCGCCCTTCCTGAGGACGAAGGAAGCACCTTCTACCCGCTCTTTGTGAGCGCCATCATCACCGGTCTGGTGCCCCCCTTTTCTGAGTTCTTCCTTTCTGTTCTCCACCATTACAACCTGCTAGCTCTGCACCTCCATCCCAACTCTGTTCTTCTCCTGGCGATTTTCGCCTACTACTGCGAGGCTCATGTCGGGGTAAGGCCTCGGTGGCCCTGTTGTGCCATTACTTCTACCTCCGGGTCTCTCGCGGCTCCATCACCGCGTGCGCTAGTTTTGTCGCGTATGGCAGCTCCAATGCCATCTCGAAGCCCGGGAAGAGGATTGAAGCCTTCAGGAGCAAGTGGGTCCTGGTGGATGCTGGGCGCATCCATCCCCGGCTGATTCTGCCCACGGAGCAGCCCAAGTCTATTGACACTTGGTCTCGCATGGAGCTCGTTGATCCCCGCGCGAAGCCAGTGCTGGAGAGGATGGACGCGGACCTGTGGCCGAGCAACATGGCGACGGCAAAGCTGACCGGGGCGTCGCTCCTGAGGGAGTTCCTGGAGCACCGGGTGGATCCGCTTCGGGAATATTCGCTCCCGCTATGGAGGCTCGGGGGGGGGGGGGCGACGCCGCCCTTCGCCAGAACCCCGAAGTCCTGGCAGACGAAGATCTGGCCATGGTCCTCCAATCCTTGGTTGGGGGTGACGTGGCGAGACTGGAGGGTGCTCCTGTGCCCTTGTTCCTTCGGGAGGACTGGGAGCAGGTGGTGAACTCCATGCCCGCTTTCAACAGGGACGGGCCTGTGCCCGCGGAGGTTCCCGAGGACCTGGCGGCCCTGGCGAAGGTGAACATATCCTCCGGCAACTCCAGTAGAGAGGAGGAGGAAGAGGAGCAGGAAGAGTTGCCCGATTCTGAGGCGACCGACGGGGAGTCGAGGGCACCCCTCCCTCGGCGCAGGTCCTGCACTCTTCGCCTCATGCCGGATGACAACGAGGATGGCAACGAGCGAGGTGGCGAGAGCTTGCCCCTGATCCCGAAGAAGGACAGGACGGGGCTGGTTCCCCGCGGGTCTGCTCTGGCTCCGAGGCGATCTGCAGACGCGCCTCCTGCTCCCGAGCCTCTTGAGGTTGATCCCAGCAGCTGGCTTTCAGGCTTCAAGTTTGGCCGGAGGTTGCTTGAGCCCGCGAGCAATGACCAGTAAGTGCTTGATTCTCGTTTTGCTTCTTGCTTCGTTATTGAGGCTTGACGTCCATATTCCTTGGCTAGGCCGGTGCCTGCAGCGAAAAAGCTGAAGGGGGCTCCCGAGGTTTCGTCTGGGGCAACACCTCCATCCGCGAGAGAAGGGGGCGACAAGACGCGGGCCTCTCTTGCTCGGTCATCCTCACGAGGCCTAGCAGGGCTAGCTAGGGCAAGCTCAACCCTCGTGGCCCAAGCGGCTCCCAAGGTGTCCTTGCCTGACGGCACTGCCGCAGTCGTCGGGGCGCAGAAGGTCCCGACTCATGGTGCTGTGATTACGCTGCCGTCTTCTCCCCCTACTCCGCCAACTGCCATCTCTCTACCTCCTTCTACTATCCTGGATCGTGCTGCTGCTAAGCTGGACCGGCTGCGGAAAGATCTTCTAGGCGCCGACCCTCGCTTGGTGGCCGGGCGCCTGGAGCTGGCCTCCAGCTGGGTTCGCTCTGATGCTTCAGTCCAAGCGGCGCTGGCTTAGGCCGCGACGGCTTGCGACGAGGAGAAGCAGGTCACCCTTGAGGCGAAGGCCGCTCACGACGCCGCCTTGGGTGAGGTTGCGGATGTCCGGGGTCGTTGCGAGGTGCTGGAGAGCGAGCTGCAAGGCCTGCGCGACCAGCTTGCCAAGGAGGCCTGTGTCCGCCAGGAGAAGGAGGAAGACATGAAGGCTCGCGAGGCTTCCGCCAAGGACCGGGATGCCAAACTTGATGAACGCCAAGGCCGCTTGGGTGCGCTGGAGCAGGCGTTGGAGGCGAAGAGGATCAAGCTGGACGGCAAGGCGCGGGTCCTGGCTGAGGACCGCGTGGCCTTTGCGAAGCTGGAGGTGAAGGATCGCACCTTGCTGAAGTCGCTCTATGACAGTGGCCTGGAAAGCCCGCTGGCCGGCGCAGAGGATGGCCCCGCCAAGCTACTTCCCTTCCTGGTCCGCGCCCTTGAAGATCTCGCCCTCGGCCTTGGCCCCACGGCTGAGGCTGAGGCACACGTCCTTTCTTCTGCAGCGCTGACGCGCGTCTTCACCCAAGTTTACCTTCGCGACCCCGACGTTGACCTTGACAGCCTGCTGGAGCCCGTGAGCGGCGAGCTTGCCGCCGTCGCTGCTGAGGCCATGAAGGGTCGAGCGGAGGCTCCGTTGGCGAAGTTCCGGGCTTTCAGCACCAAGCCAAAGCGAGGCGCTGCCGATCCTGAGGCTCCACGAGGCGAAGTCGCCCAGCGCAGCTCCGTCACCACCGATGGCACCGCCAGAAAGTGACCCCTTCGCGGCTCCCGTCCTGCTTCTAATTCCTGCAACATGCATCCTGCCTCGTGGAGGCGTTTAAACTTTTGTTTGGCGTTGTCAAAGCACTCTATGGACTGTAATATTTACTTTTGAATTCCTTGAGATTTGCGCTTTTCCTTCCTACTTGCTTGTGTTCTACATCGGCAGAGCCCGGCCCCGTGCATACCTCAACCGCCGTTAGCCCTGACCAGAAACCAGGACGAGACCAAGGAGTGAGGGGCTACGTGACAAGTTAGGCTCCTGAGTCGCGATGCTCAGGAGTCCCCCTTGACGCACGAACAGCAAGTAGGGAGGTGAGATGTATGGGTGAATTTACCGTTCTATGTCGGCAGAGCCCGGCCCCGCGCATACCTCAACCGTCGTTAGCCTTTCGGAACTAAGGGGTGAGGGGCTACGTGACCTGTTTGGCTCCTGAGTCGCGATGCTCAGGAGTCCCCCTTGACGTTCAAACGGCCTTCGTACCTTGGCTCCACTCGGGGAGAGGCGTGCAACGAACTAGGCCCGAGGGGCCTGGCTGGGTGGCGTGCGCCTGGGCATGACCCAGGTGTAGCCCCCGTGCCCAGCCCCCTCGCGCGGCACTCCCGAGGGGAGGCGTTATGATGAGGCCGGACATTGAGCTCTGGGCTCCCTGAGGTTGATGCGGCCGGGGGCCACCCTTAGTTGTTTATCACCAGTGCGGAGCATAGCACTTTCGTATGTGTACGGGCATAGCCGCTCCTCGGCAGTGTCGTCTGCCAGCGCGGAGCATGGTGCTTCCACTGGTACGTGGGAGGGGGCTCCCCTCCGGGAGGAGCCCCTGGGGCGTGTACAGCCCCGCCCTGACACGTGGATGGCACGGTAGGGCCTGACGAGGTGTATCTGGGCACCCGTGAGCCAGCGCGGAACTCACTGGGCCCTATCTCAAGGCGGGTTGCGCCTGGCTCTGGGCCTTACTTGTAATGTGTTCCTGCAAATTTGGTTAGATGTCGGCACTCTACGTCCTTGGGTCCCGGCCCTCGAGCAGGCTCAGCCGTCGCTGGTATGCCAGGTCGCGATGCCGTGGACAAGGCTAGAGGGTGAGGGCTGGAGAGCCAGTAGGAGCCCATGAGTCGCGATGCTCAGGTACCCCCCCTTTAACGTGCAAGCGGCCAACATGAAGGAAGAAGGGTGCCATGGACAGGCATCAAATAACAATCATGATGGTCAAACGCACTACTCGAGTAAACGCGAGGGGAATGCATGCCACTGGGTCTAGCCCGGGTGGCTTGGGGATGATGCAGCCCGAGGGGCGCCCCCAATAAAGTAAGCTAAAAAACATGAATCAAAGGGATACATGCCGCAGGGACGGACCCATGCGTCCTGGGAATGATGCAGCCCTAGGGGGTGCTTCCAGCTGAAGATGAAACTCGAAGGATGTCAGCTGATAATGTTGAACATGAAGGGATGCTGAAGTAGCGGACGGCGTGCACTGCGGGAGACGATCTTCACGAACCCCCAGGCCCAGGGGCCTCGGGGGGCTCCGGAGGCGCTGGCGGCTCCTCGCGGACCATCTCCATCTCCGCTAGGACTGTGGAATGCCTGACCGTTTGGGCCTCCAGGATGCTCCTCATGAGGCGCTGACGCACGGCAGCCGCATTTGGCAGGCCGTAAGGCATGCGAACATAGCTGTGGGGTGGACCTTCGCAGCGTCCCACGCGTGAGGTCCAGAGGTGCTCCTGAGAGGCGGCTCGGTTGAGACCTGGTATGTCGATGCAGACGTGCAGCCCACCATCCTCGCCTGGATAGGGAGCTACGGCGGGTAAGCGGTGGCTGCCCCTCATGACTCTTGACTCCTGCAGCTCCTGAATGATCTTGCTGACGAACTCCCGAGGGTTTGGCCCTCCTTGCTTTTCTTCTTCCTGAGGGAAACGTGCGTTGAAGCACGCCTCCAAGTGGTGCCCGAGCGCCTCCCTCGTGATCCTAGCAAAGTCAATGGCCCTCCAGGAGAGAGCCCCCGAGCCTTGCTCGAGGAGGGTGCCGGGCGCGCCTCCCTATGCGACAGAAGGAGGTGCCCCTGAACAGGAGCGGACCCTGAGGGGCCTGCCTCCCAAGGGGTCGGGCCAGGCGATGTCTTCTTGTTCTTAGGAGCAGCCTCGGGAAGCCTCCCATTCCTGTGATCTGGGTCTTCAATTGATGCGGCTTGGAAAGCACGTTCTAGAGAACACACAACGTCTCTCTCTTCACAAGGCACCGTGGTGACTCCACCGCTTCCCGGCATCTTGAGGACATTGTAGCCATGATGGGTCATGGCCATGAACTTGGCCAGGGCTGGGTACCCGAGGATGGCATTGTACGGCAGGCGGATGTGAGCGACGTGGAAGTCAATGAGCTCGGTGTGGTAGTTGTCGCGCTTCCCGAAGGTAACAGGAAGGCGGACCTACCCTATCGGAACCGTGGAACCATCAGTGACTCCTGAGAAAGGCTTGGTTGGCTGCAGCTGATTGTAGGGCACTTGGAGATTGCTGAACGTCTAAACGGATAGGACATTGAGCCCTGCTCCGCCATCGATGAGAGTCCTGGTGACTTGCACATTGCTGATGATTGGGGAACACAGCATCGGGAGGACTCCGGCTGTGGCCGCGCAGTTGAGCTGATCCGCTAAGCTGAACATGATAGCGCACGCTGACCACCTGAAAGGGCGTGGGGCCTCAAGCTTGGGGAGGACTACATTCACCTCGCCAGCAAACTGCTTGAAGATGCGCTGAGAGGTCGGGGCTTGAGCGCCGCCCAAGATAGAAGCGATTGCGCGCGGCTCCTGGAAGCCTCCAGCCCCCTCGTCCTAATGATGGTCTTCATTCCTCCTCGGCTGTGGTGGCAGAGGAGGGAGGCCTGCATTGCCTTGCGGGCGATCCTCACAGGGCTGATCCCTCCAACCCCCCTCGCGAGTTGGGTCTCTCCAATCTCCCTCACAAGGCTGGTCCTGCCAGCAGTCCTCGCGAGGCCGGTCACGCCACCCTTGGCGAGGGCCACGGTCTTCCCATTGTCCTCCACCTCTTCCTCCTCCTCGGCCATAGCCCCGACCGCTGCGCTCGGGGCGTCGACCGGCACGCACGTCTCGCACGGACCTGAGCCCTTGGCATTCGTTGGTGTTGTGGGTGTGGAGGTCGTGGTACACGGAGTATCGGCTTCCCTTGGATGACTCAGGCTGATCCATGCCTGGCTTGGTGTCCGGATCTGCTGCAAGCACGACAGCCCCCTTGCGCTTCACGTCCTTGGCCTTGGGCTTCTTCTCTTCTGGGTGAGCAGCTGGTAGCTCGAGGAGGGAAAGGCGCCCTTCCTCAACCCTAGCACACTTGGTTGCCATATTGAACAACTCCAGGGAGGTGCACAGGTCCTCATGGATCGCAAGCTCCTCCTTCATCTTGACATCACGTACGCCGTCGAAGAAGGCTGAGATGATGGCCTCCTCAGACACCTTGGGGATCTTAAGGCGAGCATTGTTGAAGCGATGGATGAACTTCTACAGGGTCTCTCCCGGCTGCTGCTTGATGCGGCGCAAGTCGCTTATGGCCGAGGGCCGGTCGCGGGTGCCTTGGAAGTTGGCGATGAATTGGGTGCGCATCTCGTCCCAGGAGGATAGCGTGCCAGGAGCCAGGTTCAGGAGCCAGGTGCAGGCGCCGTCCTTGAGCGCCATGGGGAACCAGTTCGCCATGACCTTCTCGTCCCTGTTGGCGGCTTCGATGCCCAGCTCATAGAGCTGGAGGAACTCCGCAGGGTCAGCCGTGCCATCATAGCGTGGGGGTAGATCTGGCTTGAACTTGCCCGGCCAGGCCACGCTGCACAGCTCGATGGTGAAGGCACGACAGCCTGCAGTGGCCGCGGGAGGCCTTGGGTGACGGAGAGCTTGATCTTGGAAGTCCCTGTGCGCTGCCGCCAGGTGCAGCGCAGGGTCTTGATGCGCTGGAGCGGGAGCACGTTCGTGTAGGGCCGGTGCGGGGAGCACACGGGCGGCTTCTTGGGGGCGTGGGATCTCTTGGCAGCTCTTCTCTTGTTGTGCTGGCGCTGGACGGAGTGGGTTCCGCCCAGGGGCCACGCGCCTTGGGGCCAAGGCGCCTTCTTGAGGGGGAGGCGGCTGAGGCGCCCCCGGAGCTTCGTCGCCCGCGCAGGGCGGGGCGCGGTGCAGCGAGAGGGATGGTGGAGGGGAGCCCCCAGCGGCGCTGACGAGCTCGGTGATGCGGGCGAGCCACTCATCATAGAGGTCGTCGACAGGACGGTAGTGCAGGAGCTCCCGCGCCAGGAGCAGTGCTGCATGTCCGTCCATAGGGGTGCGACGGGCATGGGACGAGGAGCTGGCCGGAGTCAGCGACGGGGTGGCGGTGCGGCCTTCTCGCCGCACCAAAGGGTGCAGGGACGACGCCTGCTGCTCGTTCCCCGCCGGGCCGGTGGCGGCGTTGACGGCAGGCGACGGGGAACGACGGGGGTGCCCGCCGATGGGGGCCGTCTGGGTGACGCGAGTGGCAAGAGCAGCCCGGCGCTCAGCGCGGGCTCGACGAGCGTCTGACATGGATGCCACGGGCGGCGAAACACGAGGCGACAGAAGGCGGATTCCGGCGCACCCCTACTTGGCGCGCCAAATGTCGGATTTCGGGTTCCGGCAGACCCTCAAGGTTCGAACTCTAGGGTGCACGTGGAGATCACACCCCCTGCCTACCCATGTCTCGTCGCCCCGCAAGGATCTAAAACTACACGAAGAACAACACAAGGGACACGAGATTTATACTGGTTCAGGCCACCATTGTGGTGTAATACCCTACTCTAGTTTATGGTGTTTAGATTGCCTCAGGGGCTGATGATGAACAGTACAAGGAAGAACAGCCTCGCGAGGGTCTGTTCTTGGCTATGGCGATGAACTGCTAAGGGGAGTTCAGTTGCCTCTCTCTTTCTCTCTCTATCTCTTGATCTCTCGATCTCTCGATCTCTTGATGCCACTCTACCCTGTGGGTGGCTAGTCCTATTTATAGGTGGAGGCCCTGGGCCTCTCCCCAAATATTGAGCGGGAAGGGCGCCAACAATTGGCCATTTTGAAGGGGAACATCTAGTACACTTATCCTGACTAAAGTTGGTCCTCGCCTGCCAAAGGCCCTGACAATGACGCCGGCTTGGGCTCCACGATGACCTCCGTTCTGCCGTCCTGTTGGTCTTGGTCTTGTTGCACCGAAATGGTTGCCTTTGCTTGATACTCTCGCCTACGCTTGCCCCCTTTGCACCAAAGAGGAAACAAGGACTCTGCACAGGCCGACGCCCGCCTGGCGCCCGCCTGGCCTTGATCGTCATGGCTTGCGTCATGAGCACCTCGTGAGGTACCCCGCCTTGATCTCTCCGCCTCCACGCGAGCCGGCCTGACGAGGCCGTGCCCGAGGAAGCCTCCTGTCGTCCGCCCCGCGAGGCTTGGCCCCTCGCGAGGGTCTTGAGCATGTGTTGATGAAGATGGGTCGTACTGGGCCACCCCTTGAGCCACGCCGCAGGCCGCAGGCAGGCAAGTCTGGGTACCCCCGTTCCCAGAATGCCGACACAACAGCATGGCAATTACAGGTTAAGCAGGAACTAACATGAGATTATCATAACAACATGGCATGAACAACATGAACAAGGTACAACTAGAACAATATGTGCATGGCATGAACATATGAATGTGACGATACTAGCATGCAACATGATGACACTATCATGCATCACTTATTCTGCTCGGGTTACCTTGTAACCATCACATGCATCACTTACCATCGCAGACATCACACGGTCATCTCAGGATCAAATCAAGCTTGGTATAAACAATACTGCAATAGTCATTACATGATCACCAGGAGCTTGACCTTTACCCTTGACTCTCACACAACATTACAAATATCCCACAACTCGGTATCCTCGATACCACGGTGATCATTCATGGATCACAAACGGAACCGCACTTGGTTCAATGGGTTACCTCATAACCAAACGGTGATCATTCCCGCATCACATAACCAACTTATCTTATCATCGAACCGGGGTTGTTATTAAGCACATCATTATTATTACGGTTGACCCATAGTGTGACCAACTATGAACTGGGCCCTTATCCGCGGGCGCGGCTATCGATAGATTTAACACACACTCTGCAGAGGTAGCACAATGTACATACACCACAGAACATGGCCTCGCACTCCCATTCGGGTGGACCAACGACGTTGCGACAAAACCGATCTACTGCCATGACACTCTCCCGGTCACTCCGCCCAACTCCCCTTTGGGCTAAGTCATGGGTGCCCCCAGCCTACAAAAGGCAAAACAGCCACCGTCATGGCAAATAAACGGTCCCAAACGGGGACACGGTACCATAACAACAACGGGCTCACAAGGCTTATCTTCGCCTACCTGATCAGGGTAGCGCGCACCCATAACCTTCCCTAGTTGGAGGCACCAGTGAGAGGCATGTCAATAGACCGCATTAGGGCCTTCCCCATACATAAGGCAAATGTGGTTGCACTGGTCAGCTCTATATGGTGGCACCATGACTCAGCCGACAGTTGTTCAAGTTCAATTAAGTCCGGTTAAACTTGAATGCGACAAGCTGATTCATAAGAAAATAACAACTACAATGCATGAGCATGACATCAACATAAGCATGGCTGTGCAACATTACTTCTTAACATATCAACAACACAATTCATATATCTGACTGAGCATGGCATACTGACTAGCATGAACATCACAAGTATACACTTCTTAGAAACATAGCATGACCACTAGCATCAACAATAAATATCATGCAAGAACGTATCAACAATGCTACCATGCAAGCATTTAACCAACTGGATGCAATGGAACATGCATCACAACGGCACTCGGAACAGACAACAGTCATGCACCGAAGGCCATCACCAACATAAACATGTACTACTGGCAAGCATAAACATATGAAAGGAATACTAGCAGGTAGGACATGATAAAACAGTGCGGGACAACATCGCACGAGAGTGAACATGAAACTCTAAACATCACGGGAACAATGATGACCATATTTTAAACAAGCAAACATTTATAAAATATTCAAGTTGAAAACCATGACTACTACATGACTCTCATGCAAGTGGGTATTGTGGCTTGCCTGGGGATGACGGAGACTTCGGGAAGAAGTGCGGGGAAGCCACGGAAACGAAACGCCAGATGGTTCTCTCTTGAAGGGGGATGATTAGAGGCATGGGCAAAATAGTCATTTTCACTGTGTGACCACCTAGTGAAAATGGAACCAACAGAAAGATCTCGATTATACGAAGATGAGAGCGTTGGTTTCTCCTCGATTGGAGTTACGGTTGAAAAGTTGTGAGGGTTTGAAGCTCAGGGACCAATCTACAAATAAACTTCAGCAAACAGGCCCCTGGTGGAAAAACTGAAAGCGCCTTCGGGCCGGATACGTTTTTCTGAGAGGAAAACGCATTTTGAGCCGTAGTAGATGGGAATACGTTTTCAGAGCAACGATAACGTATTCAACCACAAAGCAGGACGTAAGTACGCTTTCGTTAAAAGAAAACGTACTTCCCGTAATACGTTTCCACTTGAATCCACGCAGGCTCGGGGCCAAGTGAACACATAGAAGCTAACAGGCGGGGCCCAGGTGCGGGGGGAGGGGTCAGGCGAATCGTCATCTTCCTCCTCTCCTCGCTCCTGTTCGCCCGTGAATAGAGAGGAGAGCAGGGGAGGGGCGGCGCTGGGGCGGCCGGCTCCGGCCGACTCCGGCCAGGGCGAGGCCACCGGCGGGTGCGGCGGGGCCAGGCGCACCATTTCAGGCGAAGAGCGGCCGCCGGGGAGGCTTGGAACAACGACGATGGGTGGCGACCCGAGGAGGACAAGAGGCGGGCGCCGGCGGTGGTTCTCGGTGGTGTGGCCATCTCCGGTGAGCCTGAGGAGTGGGGGCGGACCGTTAGGAGGTGAGGGAGCTCGTGGACAACTTGGGATGAGGAGAGGAGGCCTGCGGTTGCCGGAACAGAGAAGACCGGCGATGGCCGAGGCGGACTCCGGTGAAGAAAAGAGGGGGCCGAGGGCTCCGTGGGTCGGGAGAGGCATGGGAGGGGCTTGTGAGCTGCGGGAGGACCTCAGGCACACTTATATAGCCGAGGGGAGGGCTCTAGAGCCTCGCTAGCGAGGTCAAGTAGTGCACTAATGGTGGGCATGGCACGTTCATGGTGTTTGCGACGCATTTAAAGCGAACCAGGAGGGGGGCCGAGCACGGGGTGATGAAGTCGATCACGGGGAAGCTCCAGGACATGGTTTGGTGTCGAGACGAGGAGGGAGACGACGGGAATAGGGGCGGGAAGACTCCAAAGCACGCAATTAGGCATGCCATCAGCGTGATCACCACGCACACAGGAGCAAACTCCAGGTTTTGGCCAAGCCGACCATGTCTACTGGATTGACAATAATGACCTTAGTCTAAATGAGGAAATAAATCGGTCCAGGGGCAAAGAAGTGATTCACACCTAGCTCCAAAAGATTGCAACATTAAGGTGTTTGTAACTTGTTGTGGCTCACACGTGTGGAGTTAGACTTTGATCTTTGTCACGGTGTGATCAAGCACTAAGGTGATCCTGATTACCAAAAACCAGCTTAAGAGGAGGAGTTTAGAGGGGATTGTTGTAGAAAGTGCCATAATGGCCAGATTTACATATTTGGATGATGCACGCACATACATAATTGGATTGAGCTGAATCTGATCATGGCCCAATGATTTTAGGATATGAAGATGCCCAAAAATATTTCAGGCCTTTTGGATGAACCAAAGTGGCACTTGCTTCACAAAGCTTTATTCTGACCAGAAACTTGGAAAAATTCCACAGGGAAAATGGAAGAATGGATTGAGCCACAACTTGGTGGAGGGAGTTTATATAGATAATATAATGTGCTGGTAAATTGGCAGCTTAAATGAAGCAATATAAAATACAGTTCCTTCACAAACTAAAAATCTGACCAGAAACTAAGAATTGAAGATGACCTCACATGGTGGAATGAAATGAGCTCAACATTGGTGGAGGGCTATGATATGACGCTATTGAGGACCATGCAAACTTGCAGCTCATTTGGATTTGCCTAGCTTGTACCTCCTTCAGAAATCTTCTTTCTGGACAGAAACTTCGGAAAATCATAATTAAATAATTACAAGGCAAGTGAGGTTGAATTTTGGCATGTGGCAATGATATGGACATGAAAAGGTGTCCAAGAAGTTTAAGGTCAATTGGGCAAAGGAAAATAGCACTTGCTTCACAATGTGCCATTTAGGGCAGAATAGGAATTGAATTTTTGAGGATTATTTTTTAACATGGCAATGAAACGTTTTGCCATATTGGTTCAAGATATGAACCAAACAATTTATGAGAATTATTTGGGAATTTTAGGAGTGAGGGAAATATGAGTTGCTTCACAACCTAGGGAAAATTGAGTTACTCCTTTCATAGAAAAGGAATATTCCCAATAAAAAGAATATTGGGATTTGGTCCAAGGTGTAAATGGAAAGGTCTAGGGAAAGATTTGGGTATGACAAGCCACTGTAAAAAGAATGAAGAGTGCATCTCCTTCAGTTTCCAGACCACAAAGCCACGGAAAAAGAAAACTCACGCAAAACCCTCAGAAAATCAAAAGAAAAAGAAAGGGCCAAAAATCTGGCTGTTACAACTCTTACCCCCTTAAAGAAATCTCTTCCTCGAGATTTGGTTGCTCAGAGAACAAGTCTACATATCTGACCTTATGGAAACCGTTTCCAACTCGGGTATCCTTTTTTCCTTATTGATTGTTCCCCACTAAATTTTTATTTGACTTACCTGACTGGCTCTAGGGTGGTTTGCTTTACTGTATCCACCTTTTGACAGATCCTACCTCACATGCTCATGCTTATACATGCTCCAATTTTTTCCATATCTGCTGATTTAGCTAAGTGTGATTGATTATCATGACTGAAATATATGTCCGTCTCACAAATTCAAGAGTGATTTCAGCTGGGTGTGCCATCCAGCACTAACAACCTTTCATAAAGTTGTGATCAGATTTTTCCTAATAAATACCCAAGCTCTGACTCCTTGCATTGGGTATCTCCACTAAATGCAGGTCCTTTGGGTTCCAAATTGTGAGTTGAGGCATAACCACTTCCTAACAGATTCTGACTTACCGCAGGAATTTCTGAATCGTCCTGACTAGCTCTACTATCTTGAGTATTAGATCCATTCCAAATATTTGATTATCGCTTGTCGTGACCAGCATGAAGGGGTATGACCTTATATGATAATATCCTCATACTTGACTGATGATGGGTGCTGTTAGAAGAATTTTGTTCATGATAGGCTGCCTTTTTTATGCTTCCCATAAGTGAGGGCCCATGCTTTGAGATTATAATTCATCATTCCGATTGCTCATACTATTGGTATGCCCTTGGGGATAGTGGGCTCTATGCTGCTTTACCATAGTTGCCGGAGTCAAACTGTTGAATTGACCTTTAGTCTGACTTGACAAACTCAAACATTTGATACTGACAAATATGAGCATGTACTATTAACCGAGCAGGTTGTCTGGATATGGGTTCCTTACCAAAATTGAGTAGACCTCGCAGTTGAATATTCATGGTGGTCTACTAGCTCAGACTGTCCGGGGTATCTGCACCATATGGTTCATAGAACAATTTTCATACCTGCATCACCGGTCTTGCTCCTTCATTATTGTTTTCTTGGTCTGGGTCCTTGGCTGAAAGAGGTGGGTCATATTGCTTGTTCGTATGACCATAGGTACTGCCGGGAGCAATATTTCGGCAATCATAACCTATCCTCATACTTCTGACATGTAATATTGTTTAAATGGCAGGTTCATCACTTCTCAAGTTCTAATTGTTGGGAAATGATCATCCGAACCCTTGCAAGAAATCGGAAAATAAATCAGTAGCCACCAGAACGGTCTTTACAACTCAGATCTAGGACATTACTAAAATAACTCAACCACGGCTCAGGATGGCCAAAAAGCAGCTCAGAGCATGAGACCGGGTCGATAAGAAGAAAGTGGCAGCTCCCTAAGATAGCCAAAAAGCAGCTATAGGGCCACTGTCACAAAAAGAAACTCAACAGCTATACGAGACGGCCAGAAAGTAGCTCAGAACTCTCATGACAGTTGTTCAATAGATAAATAAAAATCGGCACCCACTCCGGATAGCTTAAAACAACTTAGATCACAGGAGTGGTGCCGTCACTGGTGAAAAGAAGATAAGGGCTCATCAGGATCATCTACCAGGTTCACAGGTACTTGTACTGAGCTCATTGATGTTGTTAATACTCATAACACTACAAAAAAAAAGACACATCCGTGACATTTTGGGCCGAACGAAAAAAAATTCTGTCATACTTATGACACTTCTATGACGATAATTGTGACAAAACCCGGTATCATCATAGATGTGGTGGGCTCCTACTTCTATGACAAAAAATCATGATAGAAAATGGGCTTTTCGTCCTGGGCGGGACGGAATGACATTCTTTGGGCCATCCATGACAGAAAAAACCATGGTAGAAGCGGGGGCGAGGAAAATTTCTGGGAGTTCCCGGTTACGGTGGGTGGTCGGGGGCCGAGCGATGCACGTTTCTCTTGTACACGTACGCGCGTGTGTGTGAGGCGTTGGCTCTAACTGAACCCGAGCGAGGCGTTGGGCTCTAACTGAACCCGAGCGATTGCACTTCAGGCTACGCGTTTCTGAACCCGAGCGATCGAGCGAGTCCTTCGCTACTGCTGCTAATTGAAGCTGATCGATGCTGCCTCTGGATGAACAGTGAGCGTTGGAGGGGGTTTGGATGAACAGTGAGTGTTGCGGGGGGGGGGGGGGGGGGGGGGGTTGGATGAACAGTGAGCGGTGGGGGTGGATGAACAGGACCCCGTGGCGTTGCCTCCGGATGAACAGGACCCCGTGGAGGGCTGGATGAACAGGACGATCCCGTGGAGGGCTGGATAAACATTAGACGGTGGAGGGGTGGATGAACAGTAGCCCGTGGATGGGTGGTTGAACAGGAGCCCGTGGAGAGGGGTGGTTGAACAGTAGCCGGTGGAGTAGCGCGCGGTGGAGGCTGGAGGAGGTCGACGGTGGATGAACAGTAGCCCGTGGAGGTTGGAGGAGGTCGATGGTGGAGATGAACAGTATCCCGTGGAGTCCTGTTTTGCGGTACGCCACACCCCTCCCAATGAACAGGACCCCCGTTTCGACCGTAGAGCTCTAACACAAGTTTGTTTCGTCCGTTTTGTGGTACGCCACAACCCTCCCAATCAACAGGAACCCCGTTTTGACCATAGGAGGTCTGTTTCCTCTGTTTTGCGGTACGCCAGACCCCTCCCGATGAACAGGATCCCGTTTCGAACATGGCCGGTCGAACACAAGGCCGTTTCCTCTGTTCTGCGGTATGCCAGGCCTTGTTTCCATCGCCTGTTCCGTCCAAGCCCTCCCGATGAACACGACGACGCATTCGGTTTCGACCCAGCTGGTTGGCTCCCCATGAACATGACGACGATGTTGTTTCTCCGTTCCGACCCAGCCATGTACACGAGCCCTGGCCGTACGTATGCGCGAGTAGGCGTTTGAGACCTCACCCGTATGTACACATACGTGGCCATATTTTCTTTCTTGCACACAGGCCGCTGTACGTACGTGTACATGCTACGTGCGCGCCTCTACTACGACACGTGCGCGCCTCTACATCCACCAGTATGTATGTACACGTTCGCGACCAGAATGACAATGCTACATACGCTTCGACCAGGTGGGTCCCGACTGTCAGGCACTTCCTTGCGTGCGAAGATGTAGCTGGTCGGTCCCAGCAGTTAGGGGGGCGAATCATTTTTTTTATGTTTTTGTCCGGACGCACTTCCTTGCGTGCGAAGGTGTAGCTGGTAGGTCCCAGCAGTCAGGGGGGAAACGTTTTTTTGCGAAATACAGTGGCCCGTCCGGTGGGTCCCTGTTGTGAGGTAGAGGTATCATTTTCCGTGTAATAAGGAGGCACTTCCTTGCTGCGGCCGTGGACCCAGCTATCAGCCTCTCCATGTACAGTCCACGTCTGATGGAAGTCGTTCCTTGACCACGTTGACCACGCCGCGCCGAGAGCACCATGGAGGTCGACCACGGTGAGGCCTAAGAAGGGGACGACGCGGAGCTGGGGAAGACGCGGCAGTGGATGCCCACGCGGAGAGGAGTATGAGGGTTCACTGGTTCGGCTGCGGTGTGAGGCTGCCGTCGCTGCAGAATAACATGGGGTGTGGGTGAGTAGAGGGATGGCCTGGCCAGCGGTGGGAGTAGTATGGGGGTGGTGAGGCCTCCGCGGCAGCACAGCCTGCCACGGGAGGCAGGAGCAGGCGGCACGACCGGCACTGCTTTGGGCGGCTAGAGCAAGAAGACCAGAGGTTGAAGAAGCACTATGGCCTTTGGATGGACATCATACGGTCACTAGAGTATTGACTAAGTTGAGAAAGCCCTCCGTCCCCATCAACTTAGTAGGCCCACAAGTTAGCCACCCACTATGGTGGGTCCCAGCTAGCTGGGGGGTATTCATTTTTTGTGTGTAATAAGTAGACACTTCCTTGCGTGCGAAGATATAGCTGGTGGGTCCGACCTGTCAGCGCGGGGAACATTTTTTCGCGAAATATAGAGGCCCTTCCAGTGGGTCCTAGATGTCAGCTAGAGGAATCATTATTTTGCGCGTAATAAGGAGGCATTTCCTTGTGTGCGGCCGTGGACCCAGCTGTCAGCCCCTCCACGTATAGTCCACGTCTGATGGAAGTCGTTCCATGACCACGTTGACCACGCCGCGCCGAGATCACCAGGGCGGTGGACGATGGCGAGGCCTAGGAAGGGGACGACGCAGAGCCGGGGAAGATGCGGTAGTGGATGCCCACGCGGAGAGGAGTACGAGGGTTCACTAGTTCGGCTGCGGTGTGAGGCTGCCGTCACCGCAGGGCATGGCTAGCGGTGGGAGTAGTAGGGGCGATGAGGCCTCAACGGCAGCACAGCCGACTACTGGAGGCAGGAGCAGGCGGTCTCGCTGGCGCTGGTTTGGGCTGCTGGCGCTGGTTTGAGCAGCACTTGAAGAAGTAGCAGGACCATTCGATTCAAATCCAACGGTTCCTGCTGCTACAATCGTTGGTTGACTAAGTTGACAAGCCCTGCATACGCGTCAACGTAGTAGGCCCACAGGTCAGCCTCCCAACCGGTGCGCCCTAGATGTCAGTGGGAGGAATCATTTTTTTCGCGTAATAAGGAGGCCGTTGATTGTGTGCGGCCAGGCCAGCGGAGGGAGTAGGGTGGGCCGGGGAAGCCTGCGCGGCATCACAGCGGGCCACAAGAGGAGGGAGCAGGTAGTCCCACCGGCGCTAGTTTAGGCGGCTGGAGCAGGAAGATCAGAGATTGAAGAAGCACGTCGGCCGTTGGATGGATATCCAACAGTCACTGCTGCTAGAATCGTGTGTTGACGGACAAAGCCTTGCGTAAACAAGTCAGCCTCGAAATCTGTGGCGTGTACATCCCATTTGCTATTATTTTTATAATTTTTACTCATTTTCTAATTCATATGGAAATTATTGCAGCCCATTTTCCATTTTTAGAATTGCCGCCCATTTTCTGGTCAGTACCAGGGTTAAAAAAATTAACTAAATATGTGCAAAATTTTGAAAATTTGCAAATTTTGGCTAGGGAACAAAATATTCTCAATCCAAAAATTAGTAGCCATACTAAAACAAATTTAAAAATAAATTAGTACTATGTAATGTTAAATCCAATGAAATACTATAAAATATCAGTGAAGAACAAAAACAAAAAAAGAAACTAATATCCCATTTGCTACAATTTTTTTGGAATTTTCAATCCCTTTGATATTACTTTTAACAGACACTGACCATACTCTTTGGCCAGGCCGGAATGCATCCCTCCTCATCTTGAAAGATTTGCAGCCCAGTAAGTCGAAGAAAACAAATAGGCCTAGCTTTGGTATTCTTCAAAAAGAAATACCGGGCACCTATTTTCCCAAAGAAAAACCTGCTGGGCTGGTCATGTTGTTAGACGGGCCACAAAGACCGCACAACCCAGTTTATAGCCTGCTCCTCCGAATTACTACTAAAAAAAATTTGTGCAATTTTGTCGTTAATTGACTATACGTTAAAAATGATGTGGGTCCCGGATATCAGCATGGTGGATTAGAGTAAAAAATGAGGGGTGCATCTGAGTAGTAAAAGAGGCGCTTGCTTGTGTTCGGGAGTGGACCTGGTGGGTCCGTACTGTCATACTCACAACTACAGTTCTCTCCCGATTCACTATGTTGACAGGGACCGTTTCAAAAAAAACTATGTTGATAGGGCCGGACGGCGGCGCCGCGGCGAGCGCAACAAGGCGGAGGATAAAGTGCTGGCGCCAATGTGCTGGGCTTGGTTGGACATTATTACTGAAAAATAAAAATGGACCGGAACTATTTACGACGTTGACTACGATTTGCATGGGTCCGCTGGTTGCAGGAAGAAAATGCTGGGAGAAAAAAGACTGGTCGCTATCTTTGCCTAAGAATAATATCGACTGAATGTAACGACACTATCATAGGAAATAACATCCTCCTGTAAAATCATGAATTTAAAGAACTGGTGCATGAGCATTTAGCTTTATTTATTTATTTACTTATTTATGTTTAGGGGACCATGAGCATGTACCTGGGCCGGATTCATGTGAGACCCTCCCTTCCAGTTAATTATGGGCTCCTCTATTGGGCCTTCATCAGTGAGCTGCATGTTATCAACAAGTGGAAAATGTGTTCCGTACAAAAAATAGTATGTGTTATGTACGGTACAGGGCACTAAGGATCGAACCGTGCAATGACTTTCAAAACATTGTGTTTGTCATTCTAACAACACATTTATTCAACCAACAGACAAAATATACTACTGATTGTACATTGAAAACAGCAGGAGTAGCAACCAGGGTTGGGGGTTCAACAGAAGCAGTAAGCAGGCCAGAAGAGTGAAGATGCAACTCTATCTTCCAAACCAAACATCAGCCATTATTACAAAAGGGCTACCAAAAAAGAACAAGTGTATGCATCAAACTAAATAAAGATCCTACTACACCAAGTGTACGCATCTAACTAACTGGCTCATTTAGATGTTACTATTTATTAAGTTGTGGAGATTGGCTGACGGCTTGAACCAGATGGGTGCCTGACGGGGGAAACTCCAGCCAGCAGGTCGAAGTCTGATACTTGTGACCCTCTCTCCTACTTTGGGCTGCAGAGCATGGCGGCACATATCAGGGTATGGTGCATGCAGAGACGCATGGTACGCTGTGTACACACAGTTTTTCCTGATGAACAAAACCACACTGCCATCATGATCCTTGCCGTCGGTTATCTCCTGGTTAATCTGATAATTCAGTTTGACAAACAGAGAGCGTGTACCAAAGCTACTTACCAACCTCCAGTCAAAAATTCCTGAAGGCCCAGAGAAGCTGGGATCCTGCTCAAAGACCTTGCAGTGACTGTGATTGTATTCCGCGAAACAACACGTCCGGTACATGCGAACGATCATCAATCGTTCGCCGTCGTCTGATCGAGCCAGGAACCACCTGCAGCCGCCATGCCGCTTTTCTTTGAAAGGTTCTGGGATTAGGAAGGGTAGGGACACAAGGCAGCCTACAACATCATATCAAGTTGGAGTAAAATAAAAAAGGGCTCTTGATGTAGTCAATCTTAAGAACAGCATGTTATGAGCATGAATATTTTTTCAGTAAATGTTGACAGTAATATAAGCAAGCGATCATGATATCATAGGAAAGTAACATACTGCTGTAACAGCCGATTGTAGCGATGACTGGAGTAGGCCAGCTATACGTCCAGCCATACAAGGAGTCGAAAGTGTAAATGAAGCCCTTGTGTTCAATGGCATCAAAGAACCATGGAGGATGTATGATCCTGCGATGGACGTGTAGATTTATCCACTTACCGCAGTGACCTGTCAGCTGGGCGAGACCGAGGTTGAAGAACGCAATTAGCCTGAAGTCTTTATAATTCACATATCTTGTGGGCACTTGGCACATTACAACCTTGAGCAAATTAAACTTGGTATCATGTTGGCTACTGTAAGATTCCGAGTATTGTGGGCCGCAGTGCCAAAGCAGTGCAGTGTTAATCGAAGGAAGGGGGATCAATTGCCGGGTGTAGACCTCCACGAGCATCCAGCAGCCGCGACCATCGACGAGCACCATCCAAGACATGTTCATGTCGACCCAGTACATACCGTTAATGTAGTTGAGGGTGACGGGGATCGGATCGCAGTCAAGGGGGTTGATTCTCGCCACCCTATGATCGTTATGCTGCGTGACACGCCATTTTTGAAGATCAGGTGGCATCAGCAAGCAAGGAGCTGGCTTAAAAAGCTCCGGCCTGAGGGCTTTGAGTAGACGGTACAGCCCCGACGAGCACGCGGCGAGCGGCATGGTACTGAGATTGTCCACACGTGAAACAATGAGCTTGATGAAGGAAATATGCCCTAGAGGCAATAATAAAGTTAATATTTATTTCCTTATTTCATGATAAATGTTTATTATTCATGCTAGAATTGTATTAACCGGAAACATAATACATGTGTGAATACATAGACAAACATAGTGTCACTAGTATGCCTCTACTTGACTAGCTCGTTTATCAGAGATGGTTATGTTTCCTAGCCATGGACAAAAGAGTTGCCATTTGATTAACGGGATCACATCATTAGGAGAATGATGTGATTGACATGACCCATTCTGTTAGCCTAGCACTTGATCGTTTAGTATACTGCTATTGCTTTCTTCATGACTTATACAAAGTTCCTGCAACTATGAGATTGTGCAACTCCCGTTTACCGGAAGAACACTCTGTGTGCTACCAAACGTCACAACGTAACTGGGTGAGTATAAAGGTGCTCTACAGGTGTTTCCGAAGGTACATGTTGGGTTGGCATAATTCGAGATTAGGTTTTGTCACTCCGATTGTCGGAGAGGTATCTCTGGGCCCTCTCGGTAATACTCATCACCTAAGCCTTGCAAGCATGTAACTAATGAGTTAGTTATGAGATGATGTATTACGGAACGAGTAAAGAGACTTGCCGGTAACGAGATTGAACTAGGTATTGGATACCGACGATCAAATCTCGGGCAAGTAACATACCGATGACAAAGGGAACAAAGTATGTTGTTATGCGGTTTGACCGATAAAGATCTTCGTAGAATATGTAGGAACCAATATGGGCATCCAGGTCCCGCTATTGGTTATTGACCGGAGACATGTCTCGGTCATGTCTACATTGTTCTCGAACCGTAGGGTCCGCACGCTTAAGGTTTCGATGACAGTTATATTATGAGTTTATGTATTTTGATGTACCGAAGGTTGTTCGGAGTCCCGGATGTGATCACGGACATGACGAGGAGTCTCGAAATGGTCGAGACATAAAGATTGATATATTGGACGGATATATTTGGACACCGGAAAGGTTTCGGGAGAGTTTGGGAATATACCGGAGCTCCGGGAGGTTACCGGAACCCCCCGGTAAGTATATGGGCCTTATTGGGCCTTAGTGGAAGGGAGGGAGAAGGAGCAAGGGAGGGGGCGCGCCCCCCCAAGCCCAATCCGAATTGGGAGGGGGGCCGGCCCCCCTTTCCTTCTCTCCTCCCCCCTCTTCCTTCCTTCTCCTACTCCGAATAGGAAAGGGGGGGCCAAACCTACTTGGAGTAGGATTGCCCCCCTAGGGCGCGCCACCCCTTGGGCCGGCCTCCTCCTCCCTCCCTCCTTTATATACGGGGGTAGGGGGGCACCCTAGACACACAAGTTGATCATTGAGATCGTTCCTTACCCGTGTGCGGTGCCCCCCTCCACGATATTACACCTCGGTCATATTGTAGCGGTGCTTAGGCAAAGCCCTGCGACAGGAGAACATCAAGATCGTCACCACGCCGTCGTGCTGACGGAACTCCTCCCCGCGCCTCTGCTGGATCGGAGATCGGGGTGCGTCATCGAGCTGTACGTGTGTTAAGAACTCGGAGGTGCCGGAGTAACGGTGCTTGGATCGGTTGGACCGGGAGGACGTACGACTACTTCCTCTATGTTGCGTCAATGCTTCCGCCTCGGTCTACAAGGGTACGTAGACAACACTCTTCCCTCTCGTTGCTATGCATCACCATGATCTTGCGTGTGCGTAGGAAATTTTTTGAAATTACTACGTTCCCCAACAGTGGCATCAGAGCCTAGGTTTTATGCGTTGATGTTATATGCACGAGTAGAACACAAGTGAGTTGTGGACTATATAAGTCATACTGCCTACCAGCATGTCATACTTTGGTTCAGCGGTATTGTTGGATGAAGCGGCCCGGACCGACATTACGCGTACGCTTATGCGAGACTGGTTCTACCGACGTGCTTTGCACACAGGTGGCTGGCGGGTGTCAGTTTCTCCAACTTTAGTTGAACCGAGTGTGGCTACGCCCGGTCCTTGTGAAGGTTAAAACGGAGTCTATTTGACAAACTATCGTTGTGGTTTTGATGCATAGGTAAGAACGGTTCTTGCTAAGCCCGTAGCAGCCATGTAAAATTTGCAACAACAAAGTAGAGGACGTCTAACTTGTTTTTGCAGGGCATGTTGTGATGTGATATGGTCAAGACGTGATGCTATATTTTATTGTATGAGATGATCATGTTTTGTAACCGAAGTTATCGGCAACTGGCAGGAGCCATATGGTTGTCGCTTTATTGTATGAAATGCAAACGCCCTGTAATTGCTTTACTTTATCACTAAGCGGTAGCGATAGTCGTAGAAGCAATAGATGGCGTAACGACAACGATGCTACGATGGAGATCAAGGTGTCGCGCCGGTGACGATGGTGATCACGACGGTGCTTCGGAGATGGAGATCACAAGCACAAGATGATGATGGCCATATCATATCACTTATATTGATTGCATGTGATGTTTATCCTTTATGCATCTTATCTTGCTTTGATTGACGGTAGCATTTTAAGATGATCTCTCACTAATTATCAAGAAGTGTTCTCCCTGAGTATGCACCGTTGCCAAAGTTCGTCGTGCCCAGACACCACGTGATGGTCGGGTGTGATAAGCTCTACGTCCATCTACAACGGGTGCAAGCCAGTTTTGCACACGCGGAATACTCAGGTTAAACTTGACGAGCCTAGCATATGCAGATATGGCCTCGGAACACGGAGACCGAAAGGTCGAGCGTGAATCATATAGTAGATATGATCAACATAATGATGTTCACCATTGAAAACTACTCCATCTCACGTGATGATCGGATATGGTTTAGTTGATTTGGATCACGTGATCACTTAGATGACTAGAGAGATGTCTGTCTAAGTGGGAGTTCTTAAGTAATATGATTAACTGAACTTAAATTTATCATGAACTTAGTCCTGGTTGTATTTTGCAAATTATGTTGTAAGATCAATAGCTTGCGTTGTTGCTTTCATATGTTTATTTTGATATGTTCCTAGAGAAAATTGTGTTGAAAAATGTTAGTAGCAATGATGCGTATTTGATCCGCGATCTGAGGTTTATCCTCATTGCTGCACAGAAGAATTATGTCCTTAATGCACCGCTAGGTGACAAACCTATTGCAGGAGCAGATACAGACGTTATGAACGTTTGGCTAGCTCAATATGATGACTACTTGATAGTTTAGTGCACCATGCTTAACGGCTTAGAATCGGGACTTCAAAGACGTTTTGAACGTCATGGACCATATGAGATGTTCCAGGAATTGAAGTTAATATATCAAGCAAATACCCGAGTTGAGAGATATGAAGTCTCCAACAAGTTCTATAGCTAAAAGATGGAGGAGAATCGCTCAACTAGTGAGCATGTGCTCAGATTGTCTGGGTACTTCAATCGCTTGAATCAAGTGGGAGTTAATCTTCCAGATAAGATAGTGATTGACATAATTCTCTAGTCACCATCACTAAGTTACTAGAACTTCGTGATGAACTATAATATGCAAGGGATGACGAAAGTTATTCCTGAGCTCTTCGCGATGTTGAGATCGGCGAAGGTAGAAATCAAGAAAAGAGCATCAAGTGTTGATGGTTAACAAGATCACTAGTTTCAAGAAAAGGGCAAAGGGAAAAGAAGGGGAACTTCAAGAAGAACGGCAAGCAAGTTGCTGCTCAAGTGAAGAAACCCAAGTCTGGTCCTAAGCCTGAAACTGAGTGCTTCTACTGCAAGCAAACTGGACACTGGAAGAGGTACTACCCCAAGTGATTGGCGGATAAGAAGGATGGCAAAGTGAACATAAGTATATTTGATATACATGTTATTGATGTGTACTTTACTAGTGTTTATAGCAAACCCTCAGTATTTGATACTAGTTCAGTTGCTAAGATTAGTAACTCAAAACGGGAGTTGCAGAATAAACGGAGACTAGTTAAAGGGTGAAGTGACGATGTGTGTTGGAAATAGTTCCAAGATTGATATGATCATCATCGCACACTCCCTATACTTTCGGGATTAGTGTTAAACCTAAATAAGTGTTATTTGGTGTTTACGTTGAGCATGAATATGATTTGATCATGTTTGTTGCAATACGGTTATTCATGTAAGTTAGAGAATAATTGTTGTTCTGTTTACATGAATAAAACCTTCTATGGTCATACACCCAATGAAAATGGTTTGTTGGATCTCGATCGTGTGATACACATATTCGTAATATTGAAGCCAAAAGATGCAAAGTTAATAATGATAGTGCAACTTATTTGTGGCACTGCCGTTTAGGTCATATCGGTGTAAAGCGCATGAAGAAACTCCATAAAGATGGATTTTCGGAATCACTTGGTTATGAATCATTTGATACTTGCGAACCGTGCCTTTTGGGCAAGATGACTAAAACTCCGTTCTTCGGAACAATGGAACGAGCTACTGACTTATTGAAAATAATACATACTGATGTATGCAGACCAATGAGTATGAAGGTTCGTGGCAAGTATCGTTATTTTCTGACCTTCACAGATGATTTGAGCAGATATGGGTATATCTAATTGATGAAACATAAGCTCGAAATAGTTGAAAGGTTCAAAGAATTTCAGAGTGAAGTGGAAAAATCATCGTAACAAGAAAATAAAGTTTCTGTGATCTAATCACGAAGACGAATATTTGAGTTACGAGTTTGGTCTTCAATTAAAACAATGTGGAATAGTTTCACAGCTCACGCCACCTGGAACACCACAACGTTATGGTGTGTCCGAACATCGTAACCGCACTTTATTGGATATGGTGCGATCTATGATGTCTCTTACTGATTTACCACTATTGTTTTGGGGTTATGCATTAGAGACAGCTGCATTCACGTTAAAAGGCACCATCTAAATCCGTTGAGATGACAACATATGAACTGTGGTTTAGCAAGAAACCCAAGTTGTCGTTTCTTAAAGTTTGGGGCTGCGATGCTTATGTGAAAAAGTTTCATCCTAATAAGCTCGAACCCAAATCGGAGAAGTGCGTCTTCATAGAATACCCAAAGGAAATTGTTGGGTACACCTTCTATCACAGATCCGAAGGCAAGATATTCGTTGCTAAAAATGGATCCTTTCTAGAGAAGGAGTTTCTCTCGAAAGAAGTGAGTGGGAGGAAAGTAGAGCTTGATAAGGTAATTTGTACCTTCTCCCGAATTGGAAAGTAGCTCATCACGGAAATCAATTTCAGTGATTCCTACACCAATTAGTGAGGAAGCTAATGATGATGATCATGAAACTTCAGATCAAGTTACTACAAAACCTCGTAGGTCTTCCAAAGTATAGTCCGCACCAGAGTAGTACGGTAATACTGTTCTGGAAGTCATGTTACTAGACCATGATGAACCTACGAACTATGAGGAAGCGATGATGAGCCCAGATTCCGCGAAATGGCTTGAGGCCATAAAATCTGAGATATGATCCATATATGAGAACAAAGTATGGACTTTGATTGACTTGCTCGATGATCAGCAAGCCATGTTATATAAATGGATCTTCAAGAGGAAGACGGACACTGATAGTAGTGTTACTATCCACTAAGCTCGACTTGTTGCAAAAGGTTTTCAACAAGTTCAAAGGGGTTGAATACAATGAGATTTTCTCACTCGTATCTATGCTTAAGTCTGTCCGAATCATGTTAGCAATTGCCACATTTTATGAAATCTGGCAAATGGATGTCAAAACTGCATTCCTTAATGAATTTATTAAAGAAGAGTTGTATATGATGCAACCAGAAGGTTTTGTCAATCCTAAAGATGTTAACAAAATGTGCAAAATCCAGCGATCCATCTATGGACTGGTGCAAGCATCTCGGAGTTGGAATATACGCTTTGATGAGTTGATCAAAGCATATGGTTTTATATAGACTTTTTGAGAAGCCTGTATTTACAAGAAAGTGAGTGGGAGCACTACAACATTTCTGATAAGTATATGTGAATGACATATTGTTGATCGGAAGTAATGTAGAATTATTCTGCAAAGCATAAAGGAGTATCTGAAAAGAGTTTTTCAAAGAAAGACCTCAGTAAAGCTACTTACATATTGAGCATCAAGATCTATTGAGATAGATCAAGACGCTTGATAAGATTTTCAATGAGTACATACCTTGACAAGATTTTGAAGTAGTTCAAAATGGAACAGTCAAAGAAAGAGTTCTTGCCTGTGTTGCAAAGGTATGAAATTGAGTAAGACTCAAATCCCGACCACAGCAGAAAATAGAAAGAGAATGAAAAGTCATTCCCTATGCTTCAGTCATAGGTTCTATAAAGTATGCTATGCTATGTACCAGACCTATTGTATACCTTGCTCTGTATTTGACAAGGGAGTACAATAGTGATCTAGGAGTAGATCACTGGACATTGGTCAAGAATATCCTTAGTGAGGACTAAGGAAATATTTCTCGATTATGGAGGTGATAAAAGAGCCCGTCGTAAAAGTTACCTCGGTGCAAGTTTTCACACCGATCCAGATGACTCTAAGTCTCAGTCTGGATACATATTGAAAGTGGGAGCAATTAGCTAGAGTAGCTCCGTGCAGAGCATTGTAGACATAGAATATTTGCAAAATACATACGGCTCTGAATGTGACAGACCCATTGACTAAGCTTCTCTCACAAGCAAAACATGATCACACCTTAGTACTCTTTGGGTGTTAATCACATAGCGATGTGAACTAGATTATTGACTCTAGTAAACCCTTTGGGTGTTGGTCACATGATGATGTGAACTATGGGTGTTAATCATATACAGATATGAATGTTGGTGTTAAATCACATGGCTATGTGAACTAGATTATTGAATCTAGTGCAAGTGGGAGACTGAAGGAAATATGCCCTAGAGGCAATAATAAAGTTATTATTTATTTCCTTATTTCATGATAAATGTTTATTATTCATGCTAGAATTGTATTAACCGGAAACATAATACATGTGTGAATACATAGACAAACATAGTGTCACTAGTATGCCTCTAGTTGACTAGCTCGTTTATCAGAGATGGTTATGTTTCCTAGCCATGGACAAAAGAGTTGTCATTTGATTAACGGGATCACATCATTAGGAGAATGATGTGATTGACATGACCCATTCTATTATCCTAGCACTTGATCGTTTGGTATACTGCTATTGCTTTCTTCATGACTTATACAAAGTTCCTGCAACTATGAGATTGTGCAACTCCCGTTTACCGGAAGAACACTTTGTGTGCTACCAAACATCACAACGTAACTGGGTGATTATAAAGGTGCTCTACAGGTGTTTCCGAAGGTACATGTTGGGTTGGCATAATTCGAGATTAGGTTTTGTCACTCCGATTGTCGGAGAGGTATCTCTGGGCCCTCTCGGTAATATTCATCACCTAAACCTTGCAAGCATGTAACTAATGAGTTAGTTATGAGATGATGTATTACGGAACGAGTAAAGAGACTTGCCGGTAACGAGATTGAACTAGGTATTGGATACCGACGATCAAATCTCAGGCAAGTAACATACCGATGACAAAGGGAACAAAGTATGTTGTTATGCGGTTTGACCGATAAAGATCTTCGTAGAATATGTAGGAACCAATATGGGCATCCAGGTCCCGCTATTGGTTATTGACCGGCGACATGTCTCGGTCATGTCTACATTGTTCTCGAACCGTAGGGTCCGCACGCTTAAGGTTTCGATGACAGTTATATTATGAGTTTATGTATTTTGATGTACCGAAGGTTGTTCGGAGTCCCGGATGTGATCACGGACATGACGAGGAGTCTCGAAATGGTCGAGACATAAAGATTGATATATTGGACGGATATATTTGGACACCCGAAAGGTTCCGGGAGAGTTTGGGAATATACCGGAGCTCCGGGAGGTTACCGGAACCCCCCGGTAAGTATATGGGCCTTATTGGGCCTTAGTGGAAGGGAGGGAGAAGGAGCAAGGGAGGGGGCGCGCCCCCCCCCCCAAGCCCAATCCGAATTGGGAGGGGGGCCGGCCCCCCCTTTCCTTCTCTCCTCCCCCCTCTTCCTTCCTTCTCCTACTCCGAATAGGAAAGGGGGGGGGGCAAACCTACTTGGAGTAGGATTGCCCCCCTAGGGCGCGCCACCCCTTGGGCCGGCCTCCTCCTCCCTCCCTCCTTTAATCATGGGGGTAGGGGGGCACCCTAGACACACAAGTTGATCATTGAGATCGTTCCTTAGCCGTGTGCGGTGCCCCCCTCCACGATATTACACCTCGGTCATATTGTAGCGGTGCTTAGGCGAAGCCCTGCGACAGGAGAACATCAAGATCGTCACCACGCCGTCGTGCTGACGGAACTCCTCCCCGCACCTCTGCTGGATCGGAGATCGGGGTGCGTCATCGAGCTGTACGTGTGTCAAGAACTCGGAGGTGCCGGAGTAACGGTGCTTGGATCGGTTGGACCGGGAGGACGTACGACTACTTCCTCTACGTTGCGTCAACGCTTTCGCTTCGGTCTACGAGGGTACGTAGACAACACTCTCCCCTCTCATTGCTATGCATCACCATGATCTTGCGTGTGCGTAGGAATTTTTTTGAAATTACTACGTTCCCCAACACTTGATTACCTCTCTGGGGAACGAATTCCAGCCATACTTTCGGCAGACGCTGCTCGGTTCTACCATTGTTAGTGCTTGGGTCTCGGACGAGGGGGGGGGAGGCGCCTTAGCGTGGATGGAAGATTGGATGAGATTATGCGCGGACAAAGATGGAGAAGCAAATATGTGCTGCGGGAAGTGGATAGGTGATGATGACTTGAGCACGCCGCTTGACTTACGAGACACATACCAGCAGCGTAGGGTCATACCGATGCCAGACAACTTGCTTGAGTGACCACAGTACTGGTACTCCCTACAGTACCTACTACTATGCCCTAACTTGCTTGAGTAGAGTAGTAGAGTAGGACTCTGCTCTACTACTAGCACCAGCGGAGTAGTATATTCTAATCTAAAATAGTTACAAACTTCAATGCCCGAGCATGGAACGACTATGAACCGTGCTCAAAGACAGTGTATACTTGGTGGTTAGAATTGTATGCAAAAAAATAGCAAGATGCCCGTGCATTGCACGACACACCATCATCACCAACTCGGTTTTTTCTCTACTCCTACACCTATAAAAGACTCAGTTGGTGATGATGGAGGCAAGGAGGCATGTTCAGCCAGGCGTGCAGCGAACGGCGCAGTACTATTCGATTTGTTTTAAAAAAGAAAGAAGAGTAGTAGAGATAGAGATAAGAGTAGATATAGAGACTTAGGGAGGAGCACGAGGTTGTGGGAGATAAGGAAGAACGAGGCAAGGCCTTATCTATAAATGTGGAGAGAGGTGCGGGTATCTTTTGTAAAATTGTCATAGTTGGCTTTCTATCCGTCAGATATAGATCGGATAGTTTATGTTACAAGATGGCAGGCACACCATCATCACCAACTCGGTTTTCTATAAGAGTAGATATAGATAGATAGAGACTAGGGAGTACTAGTAAGGACACCATCTACTGCTTCGTGTGCTACCCCTGCGCTCCATTCGGCAGCCGCATCGTCCCCTACAGCCACTCCCTCCTACGCTCCATTCGGCGGGCACTGTTGAAATTTGGGGAGTGCACTCTCGCGACTGCTGGCAGCCACGACTTCACCGACGACGATTTCTTCCCCAACCACGGCAACCTCTTCCTCAATGACATGGGCGACAACCTCAACGCCAACGGTGCTGCTCCCGTTGCACCGTATGTGTTTCTGTCCTTCTTGTTCAAAATCATGGTAGAATTCATGTTTCTACTATGTATCCTACTACTATTCTAGTCCACATGATTAGTTTCATCTTTGTTATAGCCGTGATGATTTATTTTGTGCTTATTCGGATTAAATCTCATAGTAACTTGCTCATATATTCAACTGGCCCAGCGTCCCCTACAGCCACTCCCGTTTCATGGACGACCTGGTCGATGCCTCCAAGGATCCCTTCATCTACTGCTATGAGTGCCTGATGCCATTTTGGGGCTCGCCGTCGGACATGGTGCATCACCTCACGGATGCGTGCGGCGGTCACTACTGGCCCTTGGCGGAGAACATCATGTACGAGACGTGCTACTCGTTCACCATGCCGGAGTCGGTGGAGGATCACCTCCGCCTGCTAGTCTCGGAGGAGGACAACAGCGTCTTCCTCTTGATCGTGGGCACTGATACGTCTCCAACGTATCTACTTTTCCAAACACTTTTGCCCTTGTTTTCGACTCTAACTTGCATGATTTGAATGAAACTAACCCGGACTGATGCCGTTTTCTGCAGAACTTCCATGATGTTGTTTATTGCGCAAAAAACAAAAGTTCTCGGAATGACCTGAAAATCCACAGAGATAAGTTTTGGAAAATATAAAAAATACTAGCAAAAGAATCAAGGCCAGGGGGCCCACACCCTGTCCACGAGGGTGGGGGGACGCGCCATCCCCCCTGGGCGCGCCCCCTGTCTCGTGGGCCCCCTGATGCTCCATCGACCTCAACTCCATCTCCATATATTTCGTTTTGCGGAAAAAAATTAGGGAGAAAGTTTCATCGCGTTTTATGATACGGAGCCACCGCCAAGCCCTAATCTCTCTCAGGAGGGCTGGTCTGGAGTCCGTTCGGGGCTCCGGAGAGGGGGATTCGTCGCCGTCGTCATCATCAACCATCCTCCATCACCAATTTCATGATGCTCACCGCCGTGCGTGAGTATTTCCATCATAGGCTTGCTGGACGGTGATGGGTTGGATGAGATTTACCATGTAATCAAGTTAGTTTTGTTAGGGTTTTATCCCTAGTATCCACTATTTTCTGAGATTGATGTTGCTATTACTTTGCTATGCTTAATTCTTGTCACTAGGGCCCGAGTGCCATGATTTCAGATCTGAACCTATTATGTTTTCATGAATATATGTGAGTTCTTGATCCTATTTTGCAAGTCTATAGTCACCTATTATGTGTTATGATCCGACAATCCCGAAGTGATAATAATCGGGATACTTCTCGGTGATGACCATAGTTTGAGAAGTTCATGTATTCACTATGTGCTAATGCTTTGTTCCGGTTCTCTATTAAAATGAGGCCTTAATATCCCTTAGTTTCCACTAGGACCCCGCTGCCACGGGAGGGTAGGATAAAAGATGTCATGCAAGTTCTTTTCCAGAAGCACGTATGACTATATTCGGAATACATGCCTACATTACATTGATGAACGGGAGCTAGTTCTGTGTCATGCTATGTTATAGCTATTACACGAGGAATCACATCCGACATAATCATCCATCACTGATCCAATGCCTACGAGCTTTTCACATATTGCGCTTCACTTATTTACTTTTCCGTTGCTACTGTTACAATTACTACAAAACTGCTATCTTTACTTTTGCCACTGTTACCATTACTATCATACAACTTTGCGACTGAATACTTTGCTGCAGATACTAAGTTATCCAGGTGTGGTTGAATTGACAACTCAACTGCTAATACTTAAGGATATTCTTCGGCTCCCCTTGTGTCGAATCAATAAATTTGGGTTGAATACTCTACCCTCGAAAGCTGTTGCGATCCCCTACACTTGTGGGTTATCAAGACTAATTTCTGGCACCGTTGTCGGGGAGCATAGCTCTATTCTTTGAGTCACTTCGGATTTATATCTGTTGGTCACTATGAGGAACTTGAAAGACGAAAGAACTAAGATTTTGCCCTCAACTACGAGGGGAGGTAAGGAACTGCCATCTAGCTCTGCACTAGATTCTTCTTCGGTTATTAGTAAGCTTGCGACACCTAAACCTGCTACTGTTTTGAATTCTGATATGTCGCATGTTATTGATGATGCTACTTCTGCTATGCATGATACTTATGATGAAACTACTTCTGTGCGTGATACTATTGTGCCATTAGGTGAATTTCTTGAAGAACAACTTGCTAGGGTTAGAGAGAATGAAATTATTGAAGATGCTATTATTGATGATAGTGATGACGAAAGTTCTCCCCCTGATTATGAATTACCTGTTGTTCCTGAGGGTTATGTTATGAATGAGGAAGCTGCTAGAGCTATTTTTGCTTGCAAAGATAGATATGATCTTAAGAAGTTATTAGCTAAACGGAAGCAGCAAGCTCTTAATGCTAGAATGAAACCTGACCCTACTTTTGCTACTTCACCTATCTGTGTTACTGATAAGGATTATCAATTCTCTGTTGATCCTGAAATAATTACTTTGGTAGAATATGATCCTTTTTATGGCCTTGAATCTGAAACGGTTGTGGCACATCTTACCAAGTTGAATGATATAGCCACCGTGTTTACTAATGATGAGCAGTCTCGCTATTATATATCCTTAAGGTATTTCTGTTCTCATTAAAGGGTGATTCTAAGACGTGGTTTAATTCTCTTGATCCTGGTTGTGTGCGTAGTCCCCAGGATATGATTTATTACTTCTCTGCTAAATATTTTCCTGCTTATAAGAAACAAGCTGCCTTGCGAGAAATTTATAATTTTGTGCAAATCAATGAAGAGAGTCTCCCACAAGCTTGTGGGAGGCTTCTCCGATTACTTAATGCTTTGCCTGATCATCCTCTTAAGAAAAATGAAATACTTGATATCTTTTATAATGGACTAACCGATGCTTCCAAGGACTACTTGGATAGTTGTGCTGGTTGTGTTTTCAGGGAAAGAACAGTTGGCCAAGCTGAATTGATATTGAATAATATGTTGACTAATGAAAATAATTGGACTCTTCCTGAGCCAATTCCTCAGGCAATTCCTGAACCAATTGAGCCAACCCCTGAGTCTATTCCTAAACCTACTCCGAAGAAGAGGGGTGTTCTATTTCTCAGTCCTGAAGATATGCAAGAGGCAAAGAAATCAATGAAAGAAAAAGGCATTAAAGCTGAAGATGTTAAGAATTTACCACCTATTGAAGAAATACATGGTGTTAATATACCGCTTGTTGAAGAAACACATTGTCTTGATAACCCGACACAGGTAGTAAAGGTAAATTCTCTCTATAGATATGATAAAGTTGAAATCCCGTCTACTAAATTTCATAGCCCATGCTTAGATGAATTTGATGACTTTGTGGCTAGAGAAGAAAGTTTTAATGCTTATGTTGGTAGAGAATTAAAGAATAACGCTTTCGAAATAGGACGCTTGAGTGATTATATGGCTAGAGTTAAAGATGAACTTAAACTCATTAGCAAATATGCTTCTATGGTTACCACTCAGGCTGAGCAAGTACTTAAAGCTCAAAGTGATTTGCTTGATGAATTAAATAATAAACATGACGTTGCTGTTAGAGTGGCTACTAGAACTGGTAGAATGACTCAGGAACCTTTGTATCCTGAAGGCCACCCTAAGAGAATCGAGCAGGATTCTCAGAGGAATAATTTAGAGGGATCGAGTTCTTCCAAAAAGAAGAAAAATAAAAACAATAGGACTTTGCATGCTTCTAGTGAGCCTATCGTAGACACACCTGAGAATCCCAATGATATTTCTATTTCTGATGTTGAAACACAATCAGGTGATGAACATGAACCTGGTGATAATGTTAACGATAATGTTCATGTTGATGTTGAACCTAGCAATAACAATGAGGTAGAGATTGAACCTGATGTTGATCTTGATAACCCACAATCAAAGAGTCAACGTTATGATAAAAGAGATTTTGTTGCTAGGAAGCACGGTAGAGAAAGAGGACCATGGGTTCAGAAACCCATGCCCTTTCCTCCTAAACCATCCAGACAAAGGATGATGAGGATTTTGAGTGCTTTGCCGAAATTATTAGACCTATCTTCTTATTTATGCGCTTAACTAATGTGCTAAGTACATGAAGGATATCATTACAAATAAAAGAAAGATACCGGAAGCTGATATTTCCACCATGCTTGCTAATTATACTTTTAAGGGTGGAATACCAAAGAAACTTGGAGACCCAGGGGTGCCTACTATACCATGCTCCATTAAAAGAAATTATGTTTAAACTGCTTTTATGTGATCTTGGAGCTGGTGTTAGTGTTGTGCCTCTCACTTTATACCGTAGACTTGAATTGAATAAGTTGACACCTACTGAAATATCTTTGCAAATGGCTGATAAATCAACTGCTATACCTGTCGGTATTTGTGAGGATGTGCCTGTTGTGGTTGCATATGTCACTATCTTAACGGACTTTGTTATTCTTGATATTCCCGAGGGCGATAGTATGTTGATTATCCTTGGTAGACCCTTTTTGAATACTGCAGGGGCTGTTATTGATTGCAACAAAGGCAATGTCACTTTTCATGTTAATGGTAATGAGCATACGGTACACTTTCCGAGGAAACAACCTCAAGTTCATAGGATCAATTCTATTGGAAAAGTTCCAACTATCATTATTGGAGGTTTTGAATTTCCTCTTCCTACTGTCAAGAAAAAGTATGATATTCTTATTGTTGGGATGTTCATATCCCCGTTGAGGTAACTTAGTGTTATTCGAAATTTCTCCGGTTCCGTGCTATTCGGAATGAGTTTGTTAACAAGACTTGATCAACCTTGTTAGTGGATTCATTTTGATGATCATGAGACGGATGAAACTAGAAGGCACAACCTTGTGTACCCTCTTTTTACTTTTTGTTATTTAGATTAAATAAAGAAAAAGTAGTATTATCTGTCTATTTTCTGATTTATCCGTGCAATAAAAAATATCCCGAAAATAAAAGTGCTCCAAATGCCCTTCAAATTTAGTATAATTTTTTATGGATTATTTGAGGATTTTTGTAACGCCCCGAGACCGACGCTTCAGAAGACTTCCAGCTACTCCGAGTTTCGTCATGTGATTTGTTTTGTTTGTTGCTTTCATCTTTGCATCATTTGCATTGCATCATGTCATCATGCCATCATATCATTAATTTTTAAAACTCAACTAAATAAATTGCATAGATCGTTTGATCTATTTAAATCGAGGGAATTCACGATGGTGATTTCTCTTTATAATATATCCTCCCAATATTAGTGGAGCTATTATAAAATAATCCATTCTTTGGAATCACCATAACACACTTGCAAAATCCCAATGCCCTTTATTATTTCAATTTTTGGCCCCTAACTTTGCCATATATCCTTTCGTCATTTTCCGGAGCTCCACCTAAATTCTCAACATTTTTGGACCTTCCTTTTACCTAGTCCTAGTTCAAACCTATTGAATTAAATTCAAATGATTTTGAATTTAATCTTGCAATCTTGCTCACTTCTATATTCTTGGGACTAGCGCATTTTTGTGAGTCCAAGAATATTATTTGCATGTGCTAATTCTTTGCCTATCCTTCTCTTTCTTTTCTTTCTCTTTTTCTGTTTTGTTTTAAATGGGAAAATGAGAGAGAGAAGAGAGAGTGCAGCCTGTAGCCCAGCCGGCCTCTAAGCCCACTGGCCATTTCCTCTCCACCCGCGCCAGGCCGGCCTACTAGGCCCAGCCGGTGCCTCACCGACCGAACCCTAGCCCGATTCCCATCGGTCTCCTTCTCTCCTTCGACTCCTCCTCGCAGCGCCGCCAGGAACCGTCCCTCGCTCGCTAGCCCTCTCTCTCTCGATCCCGTGTCTCTCCCTCCTGCTCCTCGCCCGATCCCCTCCTCGTAGCGTTGTCGCCTCGTCTCCCCATCGCCATGGCCAGCACCACTCCTCCCCCTCGCTCCTCGACCGCAAGCTCCAGCAGCAGGCCGCCGCCATCTCTCCCTCTGCTCCATGTTCGCCCCGCGCCTCTCCACGGCCTGCATCGCCATGGCCGCCGGCCTTCGCCTCTGCACCCCGACGCCCCGGCCTCTCCTTCCTCGCGTTGTTCGTGGCGTCGGCCGGACCTCCAGCACCGCCCGCTTCCCTCGCCGCCTCTCCGCTACACCTTGTCGGCCCCTATCCCGGCCCCATCTCCACGCCATGGCCAAACCGACCCCGAGCTCCTGCTGCAGCCGCTTCTTCCCAGCTCCGCCCCTACTTCTCCGGCTTCGTCCTCAACCGGACAGCATCGACCTCCCCTTCCTCTGGTCCTCCTCCTCACCTCGTGCCCGGCGCAAGCCATGGCCGCCTCGCTGTTGCTCCACCATGTTCGCCTCGCTGCAGCTGCTCCCCTGCGTCGCTCAAGTCCCAGCAGCCCCTTTGCCTGCTCGTCACCATCGACCCCGCAGGAGCTCCGCCTCCCTGCTTCCTGTCAAGGCCGAAGTCGCCCCTTCTTCCAGTCGCTATCCTCGCGAGCGGCTCTGTTCGGCAGGCTCCCCTCCAAACTCGTCAATGCTTTTGTTTGACCCGAGTTCGACTACACGAAACCGCCAAGTACCACTACGGTCGAAGACCTCGGACCCGTCAAGTACCCTTGGATGCGCCAAGTTCGACTACCGCACGGTTACGCCAAGTTCATCTACGAACCGTGTACCACGACGAACATGTACGGCTACACGACGACCCGCAAGGCCGTGAACAACTACTTCCTCTACCGACGCCGTGTACGACTACTTCCCACGACGACCCGTGAACGTCTACGAGATGTACAACTACCGTCGCCGTGATTGACTACTTCCACTACCGTCGCGGAACAACTACTTCCTCTCCGACTCGTTCCGCCCGAAATGCACGCTTCGAAGGTATAACCCCGAGATGACCGCCCGTGAACGAATGCTCGTGTGTGCACTGTGTCCGAATTGTCACTCGTTTTCCATGCCACTAACCCGTGGGAACCCGGAATCCGGGATCACCCCACCATCTTGCATGACTCGCTCACGCTCACTTCCTTTTGTACCGGTATCTCCGTGAGCTACCGGAACCGATATGTTGCCGTGGCATCATTTTCGGATATGTTGCCATGGCACCATTTCCTTTTCGCCGCTGTGGCACCCTTTTCGTTTCACCACTGTGGCACCCTTTTTGTTCCGCCATGGTGACCAAATGCCTCGTATCATGCTCATGTCAACATTTTCATAAAAAATTGCATAAAACTTGCATATGTCATCCGCATCATGATGACAACATTTAAATGATTAAAATTGTTGTTGCATTAAATTGCTAAATAACATGGGGATTTTCCGGAAGTGTTGTTTGTGTTTCCGGCCTCATTTAAACTTGCCTAAATTGTTAGTTTATTTATGCTTCACCTCTTGCCATGTTTAACAACACTTAATATTGTTTGGTAGCATAACCGAGAGAGAACTAAATAAGTGATGTGGTGTTCCGTCAATATGCAACTCGTTGCATATTGAGCTCCACTTAATTTGTAGTATTGTTCGTTGCACTTTGCCATGCCATGCCTCATTAAACCGGACATGCATCATACTTGATTGTGCTTCATGACATGTTTATGCTTGTGTGTTTACTATGTTGTTTGCTTCTTTCCGGTTTGATTCTCTCGTTAGCTTCGGTTTCGTTCTGGAGTTGTGAGGATTCGTTCGACTACGTCCGTTTGTCTTCTTCATGGACTCGTTCTTCTTCCTAGCGGGATTTCAGGCAAGATGATCATACCCTCGAAATCACTACTATCTTTGCTATGCTAGTTTGCTCGCTCTTTTGCTATGCCAATGCTACGATGCCTACCATTTGCTTGTCAGCCTCCCAAAATGCCATGAACCTCTATCCTTTGACACCATTCCTAGCAAACCGTTGTTTGGCTATGTTACCGCTTTGCTCAGCCCCTCTTATAGCGTTGTTAGTTGCAGGTGAAGATTGAAGTTTGTTCCTTGTTGGAACAGGGAGATGTTGTCCCTTGTTGGAACATGTTTACTTGTTGGGATATCATAATATCTCTTATATTATTAATGCATCTATATATTTGGTAAAGGGTGGAAGGCTCGGCCTTATGCCTGGTGTTTTGTTCCACTCTTGCCGCCCTAGTTTCCGTCATACCGGTGTTATGTTCCCGGATTTTGCGTTCCTTACGCGGTCGGGTGATTTATGGGACCCCCCTGACAGTTCGCTTTGAATAAAACTTGTCCAGCAAGGCCCAACCTTGGTTTTACCATTTGCCTCACCTAGCCTTTTTTTCCCTTGGGTTTCCGGAGCCCAAGGGTCATCTTTATTTACCCCCCCCCCCCGGGCCAGTGCTCGTTGTGAGTGTTGGTCCAAACCGTCAGCCGCCGGTGGCCACCAGGGGCAACTCTGGGCTGGCCTACCGGAAGTTTGGACAATCCGGTGTGCCCTGAGAACGAGATATGTGCAGCTCCTATCAGGATTTGTCGGCACATTCGGGCGGCTTTGCTGGTCTTGTTTTACCATTGTCGAAATGTCTTGATGTACCGGGATACCGAGTCTGATCGGAGTGTCTTGGGTGAAGGTCTATTCCTTCGATGATCGCGAGAGCTTGTCATGGGCTAAGTTGGGACACCCCTGCAGGGTTTAAACTTTCGAGAGCCGTGCCCGCGGTTATGTGGCAGATGGGAATTTGTTAATGTCCGGTTGTAGACAACTTGACACTTGATCCAAATTAAAACGCATCAACCGCGTGTGTAGCCGTGATGGTCTCTTCTCGGCGGAGTCCGGGAAGTGAACACGGTTTCTGTGTTATGTTTGACGTAAGTAGGTGTTCAGGATCACCTCTTGATCATTGCTAGCTTCATGACCGTTCCACTTGTTTCTCTTCTCGCTCTCATTTGCGTTGGTTAGCCACCATATATGCTTAGCCGCTGCTGCAACCTCACCACTTTACCCCTTCCTTTCCCATTAAGCTTTGCTAGTCTTGATACCCATGGTAATGGGATTGCTGAGTCCTCGTGGCTCACCAGATACTTCCAAAACCAGTTTGCAGGTGCCTATGTTACCGAGCAGGTGACGCAACCAAGCTCAAGGAGGAGCTCGATGAAGATCTTGCCCTTTGTGTTGTTTTGTTCTAGTTGATCAGTAGTGGAGCCCAGTTGGGGTCGATCGGGGACCTTTGTCGCATTTGGGGTTCTTCTTTTATTTTGGTTCCGTAGTCGGACCTTGATTGTATCTGGATGATGTAATGCTTTATTCATGTAATTGTGTGAAGTGGCGATTGTAAGCCAACTATGCATCTCTTTCCCTTATGTATTACATGGGTTGTGTGAAGATTACCTCACTTGCGACATTGCTTTCAATGCGGTTATGCCTCTAAGTCGTGCTTCGACACGTGGGAGATATAGCCGCATCGAGGGCGTTACAAGTTGGTATCAGAGCCAGGTTTATTCCAACAACTTATTCTTTTCGTTGTTTATTTTCCAACAACTCCGTTCAATTCTTCTTTGCAAGGATGCCTTCCAAATTCAATTGTGGTAGAAGTTGTCATTTTCTTCTCCGTCCCTTTATTCCAATGATCTACTTCTATTCTTTCTTACGGAGGCATTGTGATGTTGCTCTTTTCACTTATCATCTCGATTGTGAGGATCGTGTTCTTTTCGTGCTTATTCATTTAACCGGAGTGTCGTGTCCTCTTTCAAGTTCTTTTCATCTTATGAAGTCTTGCATCTCTTTTCAACCGGAGTGTTGTCCGATTTTGATTTTCCTTGTTCCTTGTTTATCTCGTTTTAACCGGAGTGGTTTCGAATTCTATCTTGTCCATTAAACTCTTGATTCATGCCTTTGCAACCTTCAAGTTCTTGTAATGTTCCTTGTTCTTTGTTTCTAACGGATTGTTTGCAATCTCGTTCATCTCCGTTGTACTCTTTCTTTTAAATTTCTCAACCTATCAAGGTTCGTGGTTTCACTCATTGGTCGAAGAAGCAACTTAGTTTTACCTCCTCTCTTCCTCTTCCGTTTCTCTCCGGTGCCATTCTAGATCTCGGGACGAGATCCTCTCATAGTGGTGGAGTGTTGTAACGCCCCGAGACCGACGCTTCAGAAGACTTCCAGCTACTCCGAGTTTCGTCATGTGATTTGTTTTGTTTGTTGCTTTCATCTTTGCATCATTTGCATTGCATCATGTCATCATGCCATCATATCATTAATTTTTAAAACTCAACTAAATAAATTGCATAGATCGTTTGATCTATTTAAATCGAGGGAATTCACGATGGTGATTTCTCTTTATAATATATCCTCCCGATATTAGTGGAGCTATTATAAAATAATCCATTCTTTGGAATCACCATAACACACTTGCAAAATCCCAATGCCCTTTATTATTTCAATTTTTGGCCGCTAACTTTGCCATATATCCTTTCGTCATTTTCCGGAGCTCCACCTAAATTCTCAACATTTTTGGACCTTCCTTTTACCTAGTCCTAGTTCAAACCTATTGAATTAAATTCAAATGATTTTGAATTTAATCTTGCAGTCTTGCTCACTTCTATTTTCTTGGGACTAGCGCATTTTTGTGAGTCCAAGAATATTATTTGCATGTGCTAATTCTTTGCCTATCCTTCTCTTTCTTTTCTTTCTCTTTTTCTGTTTTGTTTTAAATGGGAAAATGAGAGAGAGAAGAGAGAGTGCAGTCTGTAGCCCAGCCGGCCTCTAAGCCCACTGGCCATTTCCTCTCCACCCGCGCCAGGCCGGCCTACTAGGCCCAGCCGGTGCCTCACCGACCCAACCCTAGCCCGATTCCCATCGGTCTCCTTCTCTCCTTTGACTCCTCCTCGCAGCGCCGCCAGGAACCGTCCCTCGCTCGCTAGCCCTCTCTCTCTCGATCCCGTGTCTCTCCCTCCTGCTCCTCGCCCGATCCCCTCCTTGTAGCGTTGTCGCCTCGTCTCCCCATCGCCATGGCCAGCACCACTCCTCCCCCTCGCTCCTCGACCGCAAGCTCCAGCAGCAGGCCGCCGCCATCTCTCCCTCTGCTCCATGTTCGCCCCGCGCCTCTCCACGGCCTGCATCGCCATGGCCGCCGGCCTTCGCCTCTGCACCCCGACGCCCCGGCCTCTCCTTCCTCGCGTTGTTCGTGGCGTCGGCCGGACCTCCAGCACCGCCCGCTTCCCTCGCCGCCTCTCCGCTACACCTTGTCGGCCCCTATCCCGGCCCCATCTCCACGCCATGGCCAAACCGACCCCGAGCTCCTGCTGCAGCCGCTTCTTCCCAGCTCCGCCCCTACTTCTCCGGCTTCGTCCTCGACCGGACAGCATCGACCTCCCCTTCCTCTGGTCCTCCTCCTCACCTCGTGCCCGGCGCAAGCCATGGCCGCCTCGCTGTTGCTCCACCATGTTCGCCTCGCTGCAGCTGCTCCCCTGCGTCGCTCAAGTCCCAGCAGCCCCTTTACCTGCTCGTCACCATCGACCCGGCAGGAGCTCCGCCTCCCTGCTTCCCGTCAAGGCCGAAGTCGCCCCTTCTTCCAGTCGCTATCCTCGCGAGCGGCTCTGTTCGGCAGGCTCCCCTCCAAACTCGTCAATGCTTTTGTTTGACCCGAGTTCGACTACACGAAACCGCCAAGTACCACTACGGTCGGAGACCTCGGACCCGTCAAGTACCCTTGGATGCGCCAAGTTCGACTACCGCACGGTTACGCCAAGTTCATCTACGAACCGTGTACCACGACGAACATGTACGGCTACACGACGACCCGCAAGGCCGTGAACAACTACTTCCTCTACCGACGCCGTGTACGACTACTTCCCACGATGACCCGTGAACGTCTACGAGATGTACAACTACCGTCGCCGTGATTGACTACTTCCACTACCGTCGCGGAACAACTACTTCCTCTCCGACTCGTTCCGCCCGAAATGCACGCTTCGAAGGTATAACCCCGAGATGACCGCCCGTGAACGAATGCTCGTGTGTGCACCGTGTCCGAATTGTCACTCGTTTTCCATGCCACTAACCCGTGGGAACCCGGAATCCGGAATCACCCCACCATCTTGCATGACTCGCTCACGCTCACTTCCTTTTGTACCGGTATCTCCGTGAGCTACCGGAACCGATATGTTGCCGTGGCATCATTTTCGGATATGTTGCCGTGGCACCATTTCCTTTTCGCCGCTGTGGCACCCTTTTCGTTTCGCCGCCGTGGCACCCTTTTTGTTCCGCCATGGTGACCAAATGCCTCGTATCATGCTCATGTCAACATTTTCATAAAAAATTGCATAAAACTTGCATATGTCATCCGCATCATGATGACAACATTTAAATGATTAAAATTGTTGTTGCATTAAATTGCTAAATAACATGGGGATTTTCCGGAAGTGTTGTTTGTGTTTCCGGCCTCATTTAAACTTGCCTAAATTGTTAGTTTATTTATGCTTCACCTCTTGCCATGTTTAACAACACTTAATATTGTTTGGTAGCATAACCGAGAGAGAACTAAATAAGTGATGTGGTGTTCCGTCAATATGCAACTCGTTGCATATTGAGCTCCACTTAATTTGTAGTATTGTTCGTTGCACTTTGCCATGCCATGCCTCATTAAACCGGACATGCATCATACTTGATTGTGCTTCATGACATGTTTATGCTTGTGCGTTTACTATGTTGTTTGCTTCTTTCCGGTTTGCTTCTCTCGTTAGCTTCGGTTTCGTTCTGGAGTTGTGAGGATTCGTTCGACTACGTCCGTTTGTCTTCTTCATGGACTCGTTCTTCTTCCTAGCGGGATTTCAGGCAAGATGATCATACCCTCGAAATCACTACTATCTTTGCTATGCTAGTTTGCTCGCTCTTTTGCTATGCCAATGCTACGGTGCCTACCATTTGCTTGTCAGCCTCCCAAAATGCCATGAACCTCTAACCTTTGACACCATTCCTAGCAAACCGTTGTTTGGCTATGTTACCGCTTTGCTCAGCCCCTCTTATAGCGTTGTTAGTTGCAGGTGAAGATTGAAGTTTGTTCCTTGTTGGAACATGGAGATGTTGTTCCTTGTTGGAACATGTTTACTTGTTGGGATATCACAATATCTCTTATATTATTAATGCATCTATATATTTGGTAAAGGGTGGAAGGCTCGGCCTTATGCCTGGTGTTTTGTTCCACTCTTGCCGCCCTAGTTTCCGTCATACCGGTGTTATGTTCCCGGATTTTGCGTTCCTTACGCGGTCGGGTGATTTATGGGACCCCCCCTAACAGTTCGCTTTGAATAAAACTTGTCCAGCAAGGCCCAACCTTGGTTTTACCATTTGCCTCACCTAGCCTTTTTTTCCCTTGGGTTTCCGGAGCCCAAGGGTCATCTTTATTTACCCCCCCCCCCCCGGGCCAGTGCTCGTTGTGAGTGTTGGTCCAAACCGTCAGCCGCCGGTGGCCACCAGGGGCAACTCTGGGCTGGCCTACCGGAAGTTTGGACAATCCGGTGTGCCCTGAGAACGAGATATGTGCAGCTCCTATCAGGATTTGTCGGCACATTCGGGCGGCTTTGCTGGTCTTGTTTTACCATTGTCGAAATGTCTTGATGTACCGGGATACCGAGTCTGATCGGAGTGTCTTGGGTGAAGGTCTATTCCTTCGATGATCGCGAGAGCTTGTCATGGGCTAAGTTGGGACACCCCTGCAGGGTTTAAACTTTCGAGAGCCGTGCCCGCGGTTATGTGGAAGATGGGAATTTGTTAATGTCCGGTTGTAGAAAACTTGACACTTGATCTGAATTAAAACGCATCAACCGCGTGTGTAGCCGTGATGGTCTCTTCTCGGCGGAGTCCGGGAAGTGAACACGGTTTCTGTGTTATGTTTGACGTAAGTAGGTGTTCAGGATCACCTCTTGATCATTGCTAGCTTCATGACCGTTCCACTTGTTTCTCTTCTCGCTCTCATTTGCGTTGGTTAGCCACCATATATGCTTAGCCGCTGCTGCAACCTCACCACTTTACCCCTTCCTTTCCCATTAAGCTTTGCTAGTCTTGATACCCATGGTAATGGGATTGCTGAGTCCTCGTGGCTCACCAGATACTTCCAAAACCAGTTTGCAGGTGCCTATGTTACCGAGCAGGTGACGCAACCAAGCTCAAGGAGGAGCTCGATGAAGATCTTGCCCTTTGTGTTGTTTTGTTCTAGTTGATCAGTAGTGGAGCCCAGTTGGGGTCGATCGGGGACCTTTGTCGCATTTGGGGTTCTTCTTTTATTTTGGTTCCGTAGTTGGACCTTGATTGTATCTGGATGATGTAATGCTTTATTCATGTAATTGTGTGAAGTGGCGATTGTAAGCCAACTATGCATCTCTTTCCCTTATGTATTACATGGGTTGTGTGAAGATTACCTCACTTGCGACATTGCTTTCAATGCGGTTATGCCTCTAAGTCGTGCTTCGACACGTGGGAGATATAGCCGCATCGAGGGCGTTACAAGTTGGTATCAGAGCCAGGTTTATTCCAACAACTTATTCTTTTCGTTGTTTATTTTCCAACAACTCCGTTCAATTCTTCTTTGCAAGGATGCCTTCCAAATTCAATTGTGGTAGAAGTTGTCATTTTCTTCTCCGTCCCTTTATTCCAATGATCTACTTCTATTCTTTCTTACGGAGGCATTGTGATGTTGCTCTTTTCACTTATCATCTCGATTGTGAGGATCGTGTTCTTTTCGTGCTTATTCATTTAACCAGAGTGTCGTGTCCTCTTTCAAGTTCTTTTCATCTTATGAAGTCTTGCATCTCTTTTCAACCGGAGTGCTGTCCGATTTTGATTTTCCTTGTTCCTTGTTTATCTCGTTTTAACCGGAGTGGTTTCGAATTCTATCTTGTCCATTAAACTCTTGATTCATGTCTTTGCAACCTTCAAGTTCTTGTAATGTTCCTTGTTCTTTGTTTCTAACGGATTGTTTGCAATCTCGTTCATCTCCGTTGTACTCTTTCTTTTAAATTGCTCAACCTATCAAGGTTCGTGGTTTCACTCATTGGTCGAAGAAGCAACTTAGTTTTACCTCCTCTCTTCCTCTTCCGTTTCTCTCCGGTGCCATTCTAGATCTCGGGACGAGATCCTCTCATAGTGGTGGAGTGTTGTAACGCCCCGAGACCGACGCTTCAGAAGACTTCCAGCTACTCCGAGTTTTGTCATGTGATTTGTTTTGTTTGTTGCTTTCATCTTTGCATCATTTGCATTGCATCATGTCATCATGCCATCATATCATTAATTTTTAAAACTCAACTAAATAAATTGCATAGATCGTTTGATCTATTTAAATCGAGGGAATTCACGATGGTGATTTCTCTTTATAATATATCCTCCCGATATTAGTGGAGCTATTATAAAATAATCCATTCTTTGGAATCACCATAACACACTTGCAAAATCCCAATGCCCTTTATTATTTCAATTTTTGGCCCCTAACTTTGTCATATATCCTTTCGTCATTTTCCGGAGCTCCACCTAAATTCTCAACATTTTTGGACCTTCCTTTTACCTAGTCCTAGTTCAAACCTATTGAATTAAATTCAAATGATTTTGAATTTAATCTTGCAATCTTGCTCACTTCTATTTTCTTGGGACTAGCACATTTTTGTGAGTCCAAGAATATTATTTGCATGTGCTAATTCTTTGCCTATCCTTCTCTTTCTTTTCTTTCTCTTTTTCTGTTTTGTTTTAAATGGGAAAATGAGCTTGCATGTCAAATTTATGAGGTCCCATGTAATTCTAATGCATGATATAGGCTCTAGGCACTTGTAGGAGTAGTTGCTACCAATTTTGTTTAGTTATATTCACTTTTATTTTGATGTTACTAAAATTTTTAGAAATTTTTCAGAAAAAGAAATATGTCTAGGAGAATGTATCAAGGAGGTTCCTCAATAAAGAAAGGACCCAGGCATGCTATGCGTGAGCAACACGATGAACCACCAAGGGATGCCGAAGTGCGAGCTTGTGAGTGGCCATCAGACGAGTTTATGGTTAATGCAGGCATCAAGGATGAATTTGACGCATATCTGTGTAATGCCGATCTTGAGGACTTCTTACAAGATAAGTGTCCTCAGTACTATCAATTGACTGATTCATTCGTAAGAAGGTTTAAATATAAATCTTCACGTAATTCTCAGAGCGTCCTGTTTGATATTTATGATAAATCTTACACCATGGACTTAGAAGATTTTACAACTACTTGCAAACTCCCGCAGTGGGGCAATGTTAATGACCCCCACAAATCTGAATATTAAGACTTTCTAGCTAGTATTACTGTGGGAGAATCTAGGGATATAGCATAAGCTACTATAGGGAGCATTCATTTTCCTGCTATACATTATTTTGCTCTCTTCATTGGTAGATGCATTAACGGTAAAGATGAAGCATGTCACATGTGTGTCCCTGATCTTTGTGTCCTCAAGAGTGTTGTGTTAGGTAATAAAGATTACAACTTGGGGGCAATAGTTGCACGTAGGTTGCATAATAATGGTATGTCTGGAGATTTATTTGGAGGTATTTATGCAACCCGTGTTGCTAATTATCTTGGTATATCCCCACGAGAGGGGGATATGGTGTTGCCTCCTGCTTCTTTAGATTATGACGCGATGGTCAAACATCGTTTTCTTTTGAGCAATGAACAGTTCCTCCAGTATCGACTAATCTTTGACAGACGTAGCTCTGTCCATGTCACTCTCCCTGCTCCTTTCCTTTTTGATTACCAGGCAAAACGAAGATATGTTGTTACCAGGGAGGAGGCAGCTGAACACGAGGGGAGAGCGGAGGCGGCTCGCCAACATGCCGCAGCTCAGGAGGCATTTGCTGCTGCATCTTAGTATGACCCCCGTTACAACTATGGATATCAGCCAGGCTATCCTTGGCATTAGACCAACTTAGGCCAAAAGCCTAAGCTTGGGGGAGTATGTATTTCCCACCGACTTTACATTCATGTTCACATACTATTCTAGCTGTCGGTGCTCATACTCTTTCATTGTATTATCCATGCTAGTTTAATTTTCTTTTTCTCGCTTTCTTCTTGTGTGTTTGATAAACCTTAAGAAAAACCAAAAAAATTGGTTAGTTTAATTTCCATGTTTGTAGTAGAAATTAAAATGAAAACCCAAAAATATTTCTCATTCTTCTTCTTGCTTGTTGGGAGCTTTCCCGTGTAAATAGTTTTATTTCTTTTCTTTCCTATGGGGGTCGAGAGTAGAAGACCATATTGAAAATATTTAGTGGCTCTCATATGCATGATTGTTTATTTAACTTAGAGCCCATATTACCTTGTCATCTCTCTTGAGTTGAATGCTTACAGATTCCAGCTTAGTCCAATGCACGTGCACTATTATTATTATACACACCGTTCAATTGTGCAAGTGTAAGGCAATAATGACGATATATGATGGACTGATTGAGATGAGAAAAAGCTGGTATGAACTCGACCTCTCTTGTTTTTGTAAATATGATGAGTTCATCGTTCCTGATTTAGCTTATTATGAAGTAAACATATTTGCAATGACATTTAGAGATTATAGTTACTTGTGCCATGCTTTATTAGCTATGAGTTATAATGGTTTACCTTGCGTGCCAACATGTTATTAAAATGATTGTGATGTGGTATGATGGGATGGTATCCTCCTTTGAATGAATTGAGTGACTCGACTTGGCACATGTTCATGCATGTAGTCGAAACAAATCAACATAGCCTTCACGATATTTATGTTCATGGTAGATTATATCCTACTCACGCTTGTACACAGTGTAAATTAATTTTAATGCATGTTCATGACTGTTGTCGCTCTCTCAGTTGGTCGCTTCCCAGTCTTTTGCTAGCCTTCACCTGTACTAAGCGGGAATACTGCTTGTGCATCCAAACTCCATAAACCCCAAAGTTATTCCATATGAGCCCACCGTACCTTCCTATATGCGGTATCTACCTGCCGTTCCAAGTAAATTTGTATGTGCCAAACTCCAAACCATCAAATGAAATTCTGTTTTGTATGCTCGAGCAGCTCATGTTTCAACTAGGGATGTCTATATCTTCCATGCTAGGTGGGTTATTCTCAGGAGGAGTGGACTCCTCTCCTCATTCATGAGAAAGGGCCGGTATCCGGGATGCCCAATCCCATGATCCAAAAAGATCAAAGCAAATCAAAATAACTAAACAAAACTCCCCCAGGGCTATTGTTAGTTGGAGGCACTCGTTGTTTCGAGCATGCCATGGGTTGATGCTTGTTGGTGGTGGGGGAGTATATACTTTTACCATTCTGTTTGGGAACTGCCTATAATGCATGTAGTATGGAAGATATCACCATCTCATAGTTGTTGCGTTGACAGTGAAAGTATGCCGCTCAAAATGTTATTCATCTCTATTTTAAAATCGAGCTCTGGCACCTCTACAAATCCCTGCTTCCCTCTAAGAAAGGCTTATCTATTTACTTTTATGTTGAGTCATCACCTTCTTATTAAAAAGCACCCGCTGGAGAGCACACTGTCATTTGCATTCATTACTATTAGTTATATTGGATATGACTTGATTGGATCTCTTTTACCATGAATTAAAATGTTTAGTCAGTCCTTGATCTTTAAAGGTGCTCTGCATTTATGTTTTGCAGTGTCAGAAAGGGCTAGCGAGATACCATTTTGTTATATCATATTATGATTGTTTTGAGAAAGTGTTGTCATCCGAGTTTTATTATTATTGCTCGCTAGCTGATTATGCCATTGATATGAGTAAATGTGAGACCTAAGTGTTATTGTGAGTATGGTTAGTTCATAATCTTTGCTGAAAACTTGAATGCTGGCTTTACATATTTACAACAACAAGAGCAAATAGAGTTTGTAGAAGTTTTTCTTTATCACTTTCAGTTTATCAACTGAATTGCTTGAGGACAAGCAAAGGTTTAAGCTTGGGGGAGTTGATACGTCTCCAATGTATCTACTTTTCCAAACACTTTTGCCCTTGTGTTGGACTCTAACTTGCATGATTTGAATGAAACTAACCCGGACTGATGCTGTTTTCAGCAGAACTGCCATGATGTTGTTTATTGTGCAGAAAACAAAAGTTCTCGGAATGACCTGGAAATCCACGGAGATAAGTTTTACAAAATATAAAAAATACTGGCGAAAGAATCAAGGACAGGGGGCCCACACCCTGTCCACGAGGGTGGGGGCGCGCCCCCAGTCTCATGGGCCCCCTGATGCTCCACCGACCTCAACTCCAACTCCATATATTCCGTTTCACGGAGAGAAAAATCAGAGAGAAAGTTTCATCGCGTTTTACGATACGGAGCCGCCGCCAAGCCCTAATCTCTCTCGGGAGGGCTGATCTGGAGTCCGTTCGGGGCTCCGGAGAGGGGGATTCGTCGCCATCGTCATCATCAACCATCCTCCATCACCAATTTCATGATGCTCACCACCGTGCGTGAGTAATTCCATCATAGGCTTGCTGGACGGTGATGGGTTGAATGAGATTTACCATGTAATCAAGTTAGTTTTGTTAGGGTTTTATCCCTAGTATCCACTATGTTCTGAGATTGATGTTGCTATGACTTTCCATGCTTAATTCTTGTCACTAGGGCCCAAGTGCCATGATTTCAAATCTGAACCTATTATGTTTTCATGAATATATGTGAGTTCTTGATCCTATCTTGCAAGTCTATAGTCACCTATTAAGTGTTATGATCCGACAACCCTGAAGTGACAATAATCGGGATACTTCTCGGTGATGACCATAGTTTGAGGAGTTCATGTATTCTCTATGTGCTAATGCTTTGTTCCAGTTCTCTAGTAAAAGGAGGCCTTAATATCCCTTAGTTTCCCACTAGGACCCCGCTGCCACGGGAGGGTAGGACAAAATATGTCATGCAAGTTCTTTTCCATAAGCACGTATGACTATATTCGGAATACATGCCTACATTACATTGATGAACTGGAGCTAGTTCTGTGTCACCCTATGTTATAGCTATTACATGAGGAATTGCATCCGACATAATCATCCATCACTGAGCCAGTGCCTATGAGCTTCTCACATATTGTGCGTCGCTTATTTACTTTTCCGTTGCTACTGTTACAATTACTACAAAACTGCTATCTTTACTTTTGCCACTGTTACCATTACTATCATACTACTTTGCTACTAAATACTTTGCTGCAGATACTAAGTTATCCAGCTGTGTTTGAATTGACAACTCAACTGCTAATACTTAAGAATATTCTTTGGCTCCCCTTGTGTCGAATCAATAAATTTGGGTTGAATACTCTACCCTCGAAAGCTGTTGCGATCCCCTACACTTGTGGGTAATCAGGCACCGGCGAGGCCCGCGCAGGCCGCCGCCCCGTCTCTGTAGTGTGCGTCAAGGGTGACACCGCTGATGCTGACACTGACACGAGGCCGATGTACGGGTGCGTGCTCAGTGTTACTACCCCTCCGGGTCACGTGGGTGGCGACACCAGCCTCATCGAATGGACTTGGACTCTGCAGAGCTGGGACTTTCCCGTCAATGTGGACATGGAAAACCCATGGTCTCCTTTACCCGCCAACGCAGTGCACGGGAAATCCAAGGAGGTTCACCTGGACATACGCATTATCAAGTTAAATGTTGATCAATGTAATCCGCTTTTTAAGCATGTGGAGACTTCCATGCATGATCTTGCTCTATTAGAGTATCACGCATGTATAGAAGTGTATCCGTTTATGGTTTAGTCTAGAATCTTCCATGTATGAACTTTTAGTACAGTACTGGTGAAAGACTTACTATGAACCACTTCTTACATCTCCTCTGCCCCTTCCATGTCATCCTGATTTAATCCCTCCGTCTAGGTGTATAAGGGCACGGTTAATACTTAATAGTATAGCCAACGGTTGACTACAAGAAAGTGTCATGTCATATGTAGCCAACATGTATAACAATCGATACTCAAAAACTAATTCTTAAAGCCACCCATTGCACCGTATGTGTTTCTGTCCTTCCTGTTGGAAATCGTGGTAGAATTCATGTTTCTACTCTGTATCCTATTACTATGCTAGTCCACATGATTAGTTTCATCTCTGTTATAGCCGTCATGATTTATTTTGTGCTTATTCGGATTAAATCTCGTAGTAACTTGCTCATATATTCAACTGGCGCAACGTCCCCTACAGCCACTCCCGTTTCATGGGCGGCCTAGTCGATGCCTCCAAGGAGCCCTTCATCTACTCTTATGAGTGCCCGATGCTGTTTTGGGGCTCGCCGACGGACATGGTGCATCACCTCACGGATGCGTGTAGCGGTAACTACTGGCCCTTGGCGGAGAACATCAAGTACGAGCCATGCTACCCGTTCACCATGCCAGAGTCGCTGGAGGATCACAGCCGCCTGCTAGTCTCGGAGGAGGACGGCAGCGTCTTCCTCTTGATCGTGGGCACCGGCGAGGCCCGCGCTGGCTGCCGCCCCATCTCTGTAGTGTGCGTCAGGGGCGACTCCGCTGACACTACCACTGACGCGAGGCTGATGTACGGGTGTGTGCATAGTGTTACTACCCCTCCGAGTCACGTGGGCGGCGACACAGGCCTCATCGAATGGACTTGGACTCTGCGGAGCTGGGACTTTCCCATCGATATAGACTTGGAAAACCCATGGTCTCCTTTACCCGCCAACGCGGTGCACGGGGACTCCAAGGAGGTTCACCTGGACATATGCATTATCAAGTTAAATGTTGATCATTAGTCTTCGCTCAATGTAATCCCCTGTTTAAGCATGTGGAGACTTCCATGCATGATCTTGCTCTATTGGTATATCGCGCATGAATAAAAGTGTATCCGTTTATGGTTTAGTCTAGAATCTTCCATGTATGAACTTTTACTACAGTACTGGTGAAATACTTACTATGAACCATTTCTTACATCTCCTCTGCCCCTTCCAAGTAATTCCGATTTAATCCTCCGTCTAGGTGTATAAGGGCATGGTTAATACTTAATAATATAGCCAACGGTTGACTACAAGAAAGTGCCATGTCATCTGTAGCCAACATGTATAACAATCGATACTCAGAAACTAATTCTTAAAGCCAACGGTGCTGCTCCCGTTGCACCTACGTGTTTCTGTCCTTCCTGTTCAAAATCATGGTAGAATTCATGTTTCTACTATGTATCCTACTACTATGCTAGTCCACATGATTAATTTCATCTCTGTTATAGCCGTCATGATTTATTTTGTGCTTATTCGGTTTAAATCTCGTAGTAACTTGCTGATATATTCAACTAGCGCAACGTCCCCTACAACCACTCCCGTTTCATGGACGGCCTGGTCGATGCCTCCAAGGAGCCCTTCATCTACTACTATGAGTGCCCGATGCCGTTTGGGGGCTCGCCGACGGACATGGTGCATCACCTCACGGATGTGTGCATCGGTCACTATTGGCCCTTCACGGAGAACATCAAGTACGAGCCCTGCTACGCGTTCACCATGCCGGAGTTGCTGGAGGATCATAGCCGCCTGCAAGTCTCGGAGGAGGACGACATCGTCTTCCTCTTGATCGTGGGCACCGGCGAGCCTGCGCAGGCCGCCGCCCGTCTCTGTAGTGTGGGTCAGGGGCGACGCCGCTAACGCTAACACTAACATAAGGTCGATGTACGGGTGCGTGCTTAGTGTTACTACCCCTCCGGGTCACGTGGGCGGCGACACCGGCCTCATCGAACGGACTTGGACTCTGCGGAGGTGGTACTTTCCCGTCGATGTGGACTTGGAAAACCCATGGTCTCCTTTACCCGCCAACGCGGTGCACGGGGACTCCAAGGAGGTTCACCTGGACATGCACATTATAAAGTTAAATGTTGATCATTAGTCTTTGCTCAATGTAATCCGCTGTTTAAGCATGTGGAGACTTCCATGCATGATCTTGCTCTATTGGAGTATCGCGCATGAATAAAAGTGTATCCGTTTATGGTTTAGTCTAGAATCTTCCATGCATGAATTTTTACTATAGTACTGGTGAAAGACTTACTCTGAACCATTTGTTACATCTCCTCTGCCCCTTCCATGTCATCCCGATTTAATCCCTCCGTCTAGGTGTATAAGGGCATGGTTAATACTTAATAGTATAGCCAACGGTTGACTACTAGAAAGTGCCATGTCATCTGTAGCCAACATGTATAACAATCGATACTCAGAAACTAATTCTTAAAGCCAACGGTGCTGCTCCCATTGCACCATATGTGTTTCTGTCCTTCCTGTTCGAAATCGTGGTAGAAATCATGTTTCTACTCTGTATCCTACTACTATGCTACTCCACGTGATTAGTTTCATCTCTGTTATAGCCGTCATGATTCATTTTGTGCTTATGAGGATTAAATCTCGTATTAACTTGCTCATATATTCAACTGGCGCAATGTCCCCCTACATCCACTCCTGTTTCATGGACGACCTGGTCGATGCCTCCAAGGAGCCCTTCGTCTACTGCTATGAGTGACGATGCCGTTTTGGGGCTCGCCAACGGACATGGTGTATCACCTCACGGATGCGTGCAACGGTCACTACTGGCCCTTGGCGGAGAACATCAAGTACGAGACGTGCTACCCGTTCACCATGTCGGAGTAGTTGGAGGATCACCGCCGCCTGCTAGTCCCGAAGGAGGACGGCAGCGTCTTCCTCTTGATCATGGGCACCAGTGAGGCCCGTGCAGGCCGCCGCCCCATCTCTATAGTGTGCGTCAGGGGCGATGCCGCTGACGCTGACACTGACATGAGACCGATGTACGGGTGCGTTGTCACTATTACTACCACTCAGAGGTACGTGGGCGGCAACACCGGCTCCATCATGCCGACTAGGACTGTGCAGAGCTAGGATCTTCCCACCGATGTGGAAATGGAAGACACATGGTATGATTTACCCCACAACGCGGTGCACGGGGACTCCAAAGAGGTTCACCTGGACATATGCACTACCAAGTTAAATGTTGATCATTAGTCTTCGCTCAATGAAATCCACTGTCTAAGCATGTGGAGACTTCCATGCATGATCTTGCTCTATTGGAGTATCACGCATGAATAAAAGTGTATCCATTTATGGTTTGGTCTAGAATCTTCCATGTATGAAAGACTTACAATGAACCATTTCTTACATCTCCTCTGCCCCCTTCCAAGTCATCCTGATTTAATCCCTCCATCTAGGTGTATAAGGGCATGGTTAATACTTAATAGTATAGCCAACGGTTGACTATAAGAAAGTACCACGTCATCTGTAGCCAACATGTATAACAATCGATAGTCAAAAACTAATTCTTAAAGATCATTTCTTGCAAAGCACAATAAGTGTTATTTCTTCACAAGTTTTGGATGCAGGCTGAATAGTTGAACGCTTTTGTTTGCAAAAGATACCTTTTTATCTATTTCACCCGGATTTTTGTGAGCTCTCGAGATGAAATAATATCCGAAGAAACCTATCGATACCCGTTACACAAGAGATGACCCCCGCATCCTTTGTCAAAATAAACAACTCCCCGATCAATGCATTTCACTCTTCTGTGCAACGCACGGGGACCTTACTATAGATTAGTACGACCAAAAATTGAACTAACATTATATATAGTATGATAAATGCTGATGCATGTCAAACAAAATTATATCATTGAAAACTATGTTCAAATACGAATCCAATGATATAGTTTTTGTTGACATGCACTAACATTTTGTTAGTTAAATCTTTAGTCAAATTCAATGGGGGACAAATAAACCACGACCGATGTAGTACAAGTGTAGAGGGCGGCGCTGCACGGGAGTCTCACCCTGCTTGTGGTGTGGCAGTAAAGCCGTCATATCACATAACTGTAACGCCCCGAGACCGATGCTCCAGAAGACTTCCAGCTACTCCGAGTTTCGTCGTGTGATTTGTTTTGTTTGTTGCATCATGTGCATTGCATCATGCCATCATCTCATAAATCTTTTGCAACTCAACTAACTAAATGGCATGGATCTTTGATCCATTTAAATCGAGGGAATTCACATGTTGATTCTCTTTAAAACATATCCTCTCGATATTTAGAGAGATATTATAAATATTCCATTTTTGGAATTCACCATAACACACTTGCAAAATCCCAATGCCTTTGTTATCACAACTCTTGACCTCTAACTGTGCCATATATTTCTTTCATCATTTTCCGGAGCTCCACCAAAAATCCTCAACATTTTTGGACCTTCCTTTTATCAATTCCTAGTTCAAACCCATTTGAATTAAATTCAAATGAGTTTGAATTCAAATCTTTCAATCATGGCCTTTCCTATTTTCTTGGAACGAGCATATTTTTGTGAGTCCAGGAAAATTATCCTCATGCCCAAATTCTTCCTCTAACCTTTCTCTTCTCTCTTTTCCTTTCTCTTATTTCTTTGTATTGTTTTTTTCTTTAGAGAGAGAGAGAGCCCAACCTTGCAGCCCAGCCGGCCTCTTAGGCCCAGCCAACCTAGCCGGCCCATCCATTCCGGCCCAGTCTCTCCTAACCCTAAATCTCTCCCCCTCGTACCCGTGCCGCCGCCACACTTCGATGCCAAGGAAACCGCTCGATCCATCGCTCCCGTCACCCACCAATGCCCCGCGCCTGAACCCCCCTCGCTCCAGTGCCCGATCCCCATCCTCCTCCTTCGTTCCTCCCTCCAGCGCCACCAGGAGAGGAGCGCCGCGCCCGAGTCTTTCTCTCCCTCGATCTCCCCTCGTCCTTCGTGCCCTGTCGCTGCGCCCCAGCGCCTCGCCACCCATCGCATCGAGCTCCCCCGCAGCAATCCCCGCCGCCATCTCTCCCTCCTGCTCCCGCGCCCGGCCTCCGCGACCCCATCAGCGCGACCAACTCCGGCGGCCCTCAGGCCATGGCGCCACCTTGCTCCTCCCCCCTTGCGCAACCCCCTCTCCCTTTTCCCCTCGCCACCACCTCCTGGTCTGGCCGCCACCGCCCGCTTCTTCGCCGCCGCACCCTCGTCCCGTCCCCTTGGCCTCCTCCTCGAGCGCGACCCCGCGTCCCCGCCGCCTGGGTATGCCCCTGCCTCGTCCTCCGGCTGGGGTGCTCCCAGACCATGCCCGACCTCGCCTCTGCCTCCTCGCCATGCCCGACCTCGCCTCTGCTTCCTCTACAACGAACAGCAGCAACCCAAGTCCCGCGCCCCTACTTCTTTCCCTCTTCCTCGACCACCCGAGGCCCTGCGAGCCTCCCGCTCGCGCGCATCTGCCTCTGCTACGCGCCGTTCTTCCTTGGGGTCATGGACTCTGCCTTTGGATGACCCGTGGCTGCCGTGCCCTTTGTGTGTTCTCTCCGCTGCCTGGCACTATTGACGTCAAGACCGTGGGTGTCAAGTTCCTCTTCTACCTGTGTACGACTACGTGGATTCGCCAAGTACACCACCACCAAGTCCGCACGGGAGCCCGAACGACTACTTCCATGACGATGCGAGTACAAGTACCCCTTCAGATCGCCAAGTACATCTACGAAAACGTGTACAACTACCGTCGCCACGTGAACAACGACTTCCACTACGCCGTGTACAACTACTTCCCTCTACGAAACGCGAACCGTCCCGTTTGAACGCTTCGAAGGTATAACCCGAGACGACCGCGATGAGATGCCCTTGCATGTGTGAGATGTACGATATGTCTGCACCGTGTTCGAATTATCTTTGCAAGTTCCTCCTTGTTTGCCATGCCGTCGACCCGTGGGAACCCGGAATTCGGGATCACCCCACCATCTTGCATGACTCACTCACGCTCGCTTCCTTTTGCACCGGTATCTCCGTGAGTTACCGGAACCGATATGTTGCTGTGGCATCATTTTCGGGAATGTTGCCGTGGCACCATTTTTGTTTCGCTGCCGTGGCACCCTTTTTTGTTCCGCCATGGTGACCAAATGTTCCATACCTTGCTCATGTTAATGTTTTCATAATATTGCATAAAACTTGCATATGTCATCCGCATCATGATAACGACAATTAAAATGCTTAAACTTGTTGTTGCATTAAATTGCTAAATGCATATGGGGATTTACCGGATTTGTTGTTTTTATATCCGGCCCCATTTAAATTGTTTAGATGGTATAGTTTTTGTTATGCTTCACCTCTTGCCATGTTTAACAACACTTAATATTGTTTGGTAGCATAACCAAGAGAGAACTAAATAATTGATGTGGTGTTTCGTCAATATGCAACTCCGTTGCATATTGAGCTCCACTTAATTTGTAAGATAGTTTGTTGCATTTTGCCATGCCATGCCTCTTTAAACCGGACATGCATCATACTTGCTTGTGCATCATGCCATGTTTATGTGATGGTTGTTTACCATGTTGTTTGTTTCTTTCCGGTTTGCTTCTCTCGTTAGCTTCGGTTTCGTTCCGGAGTTGTGAGGATTCGTTCGACTTCGTCCGTTTGTCTTCTTCTTGGACTCGTTATTCTTCCTAGCGGGATCTCAGGCAAGATGATCATACCCTCGAAATCACTACTATCTTTGCTATGCTAGTTTGCTCGCTCTTGTGCTATGCCTATGCTACGATGCCTACCATTTACTTGTCAGCCTCCCAAATTGCCATGTCAAACCTCTAACCCACCTTGTCCTAGCAAACCGTTGATTGGCTATGTTACCGCTTTGCTCAGCCCCTCTTATAGCGTTGTTAGTTGCACGTGAAGATGAAGTTTGTTCCTTGTTGGAACATGGAGATGTTGTTCCTTGTTTGAACATGTTTACTTGTTGGGATATCACAATATATTTTATTTAATTAATGCATCTATATATTTGGTAAAGGGTGGAAGGCTCGGCCTTATGCCTGGTGTTTTGTTCCACTCTTGCCGCCCTAGTTTCCGTCATATCGGTGTTATGTTCCCGGATTTTGCGTTCCTTACACGGTTGGGCTATAATGGGAACCCCTTGACAGTTCGCCTTAAGTAAAGCTCCTCCAGCAATGCCCAACATTGGTTTTACCATTTGCACTAACAACCTACCACCTTCCCTTGGGTTCTGCAGACTCAAGGGTCATCTTTATTCTAACCCCCCCGGGCCAGTGCTCCTCTGAGTGTTGGTCCGAACTGAGCTGCCTGCGGGGCCACCTCGGGGAAACTTGAGGGTTGGTTTTACTCGTAGCTAGACTCATCTGAGTGTGCCCTGAGAAAGAGATATGTGCAGCTCCTATCGGGATTTGTCGGCACATTCGGGCGGTGTTGCTGGTTTAGTTTTACCCTGTCGAAATGTCTTGTTGTACCGGGATATCGAGTCTGATCGGAGTGTCTCGGGTGGAGGTCTATTCCTCCGTTGACCGTGAGAGCTTGTCATGGGCTAAGTTGGGACACCCCTGCAGGATTTAAACTTTCGACAGCCGTGCCCGCGGTTATGTGGCAGATGGGAATTTGTTAACGTCGGTTGTAGAAAACCCGAAGTTTACCTTAATTAAAATACATCAACCGTGTGTGTAACCGTGATGGTCTCTTTCCAGCGGAGTCCGGGAAGTGAACACGGTGTTGGAGTTATGTTTGACGTAAGTAGTTTCAGGATCACTTCTTGATTGCTACTAGCTTCACGACCGTGCCTTGCTTCTCTTCTCGCTCTCTTTTGCGATTGTAGCCACCATATATGCTAGTCGCTTGCTGCAGCTCCACCTCATGCCTTTACCTTACCCATAAGCTTAAATAGTTTGATCTCGCGGGTGCGAGATTGCTGAGTCCCCGTGGCTCACAGATACTTCCAAAACCAGTTTGCAGGTGCCTATGTTACCGAGCAGGTGACGCAACCAAGCTCAAGGAGGAGCTCGATGAAGATCTTGCCCTTTGTGTTGTTTCGTTCTAGTTGATCAGTAGTGGAGCCCAGTTGGGGTCGATCGGGGACCTTTGTCGCATTTGGGGTTCTTCTTTTATTTTGGTTCCGTAGTCGGACCTTGATTGTATCTAGATGATGTAATGCTTTATTCATGTAATTGTGTGAAGTGGCGATTGTAAGCCAACTATGTATCTCTTTCCCTTATGTATTACATGGGTTGTGTGAAGATTACCTCACTTGCGACATTGCTTTCAATGCGGTTATGCCTCTAAGTCGTGCTTCGACACGTGGGAGATATAGCCGCATCGAGGGCGTTACAAGTTGGTAATCATAGCCTTCCCCGACCTTAGGAGCCCCACTGCTTGATCGTTTTTAGCGGCCGAGTTGTGTCTAGAAAAATGTTTTGAGTCATTTAGGATTATATATATCGGAGAGTTAGGAATTCTTTTTACTCCTCAGTCCCTTCGTCGCTCTGGTGAGGTCTCCTGACGTAGAAGTTTTGACTTTCCTCTCCTCAAATTTCACTAAAAAAAATTTTTAGGATCACGCGGGTATCTTGGAATCGTTCCGATGGTTTTATGATGAGAACATTGTCTTGGTGCCTCCTGTCAGGGGTTTAGTGGAAGTGTCCCGGGGAGTTGAGCTCTGAGGTGTTGTCGTCATAATTTTATCGTTGCAGTTCTGGAATACCTGAGTTTAGTACGCCGACATTGAAAATCTCTTTTATGCAGTTGTTGGTGAGATAACCCCGATAACCCAGTACTGAGGTGAGTACGGGAGTATTGCCATGACTCGTATAACGGATGCTTTTCGAAGGTTGAGGTAGACGATTTCCGAAGGTTTCTTGGTTATGTGTTGACGGATGGATATAGCTGGATGTAGGGATTGTTAGTTTGGGTGAGATATATTGCTTCCCCTGTATCCCCAACACCTGATTGCATAACCGGAAAATTTCGGGAGTTTCATAGGTGGGAATTCAAGTAGCTCTTAGGATATCTTTCCGACTGATATATGATATGAAATTGGGGTTCGACGTCTAGTGGTCCGCCTATTCACGGTTGGTTTTACAGTGGTCTCGTTGTGTCTTAAAGAGTCCTTGGCTATGCCGACTTGGGGACGCTTCATATGTCATGTGCACTGCCTTGTACATGATGGTGCTGTACGATCGAGCCCGTGTAGGCCCCACCACGAAAACTTCAGACGAAATCTCTATCATATGTTTGTTCCGGCTTATTCTGCAAGCCAGTCCTTTGTTTTTGTTTTGAGTTGTGGTATTCGAGTTGCTTCAATGTCAAGTGTTGATTCCATACCTTTCCTAAATGGTGTTCTCATACTCCGATGTGAATACCGATCCTTCTCGACAATCGAGATTGTCATGTCAATCCTTTTCAACCGGCGTGTTTCTCTTCAAGTGGATCCGATCACTTCAACATCAGCAAGACCAATTATCATTTCTTCTCAACGGTGTTTGTTTCATCCGTCTCGAAGTTGCCTTTGTTTTTTCCCGCCCACCCACCCTTTTTTCCTCAAGGACTAAGATTTCTTTACCAAGTATCCTTTTATTTTTGTGAAGTTTCTCCATTCTTTTCTGTCAATGTTCTTACCCGGTGGTTCTCAAGAAGATGTTCTACTAGTTCGTCATTCCTCATTCCTTTCTCTTCTCCGATGGATTCAAGTCAAGTTTTGTTGATCATACCTTTTTCCTCATTTCAATGTCTTTTCATACCGGTGCACCTCATTATCATTCTACTTCTCGCTATTTGTTATTCCGAAGTGCTCAAGATATCTCGAAGATTCGTGTTTCCACTCTGCATTCGTTCAAGCTCTTTCGAGATTGGTATCTCATTCAAGTCATTTAATTCAACCGGTGCAACATCTCTTTTAAATCTTTTCAACGGTGTGCTTTTGAGTGGGCCCTAACCCACAGGTCTTTTCCCAGGATCTTACCTGACTCTTCTATTTTCCCAGAGCTATCCTAAATTCTTCTCCAAGTTTGACATAAGAATGAGTTATCATCAGTCAAATGCTTTTCTCCAAGATCTTTCAAATTCTTTTCATAGTTGGCTCAACCTCTTCGCTTTTGATTCTTTCGGTGTGCCTCAATAATTCTTGGTGGTGTTTCTCATTATCATTCTCATCATTTGAAGACCAAACAAGAGTTTCTCTTTAATCTTGCTCTATTCTCTTCAAGATTCATGGTGCTAGCTTGTTGCCATCCTCTCATAATTGTTTTCGATTGTGAGAATCTTTTTCACCCATCAGGAGATATTGAAGAGTCTTCTCAGTTTGTCATCTGGAGTCCATCAATTCAGGTTTATTCATTCTCAGCTGTCAGTTATCATTCTCCTATCTTGCCGGTGCATCAATCGAATATCCTCTAATCAATTCTTGATCTCTTTGTTCTCATGTATCTAGTTTGTCTCAAGCACCTTCGTTCATTTTGCTAATTCTTACCGGTGATGCACCCCTACTTCGATCATTTTCAATTCTTACGGTGGTTCTTTCAAGATCTCTCTTCCTTGTTCATCATATCAATTCATTTGTTATTCCAATCCTACCGGTGGTTCGTTGAAGACCTTCTCAAGTTTTGATATATCTCTTTTAATCCCTCAAGAAGAATAAGTAGTATGCCAAATCCGTTGTTTGTCATCAATTTAAATTGGTGAAGGATACGCATAACATAATTCTTGTTCTTGTTTCATCCAAGTGATTAATTCCTTCTTTCGGAGTTTGTTCACACTACTAGGGAAAACCCTAGCAGTAGCGCGTGTTTTGTGCCTACTAGTAGCGCGGCAAGCCGCGCTACTAATAAGGCGCTACAGCTAATGCTTAGCAGTAACGCGTGCCATCACGCGCTACTGCTAGTACAAATAGCTGCAGCGCTTGTTTAGTACAGCGCTACTGCTAAGTTATCTACTTGCAGCGTGTTTCCCACCCATCGCTACTAGTATTTTTTTTATAATTTTTTTATTTTTAGTGTATTTATGCGCCATCATACAAATATTGGTACAATACCAGCTGTTATGAGGTTTACATCATTATGTCCATAACAGTGTATTAAATGAAGGTGGATTAGGTTCAAGTGGAGGCAATATGTGGTGCATGTCAAAAGTATACTACTAATCCAAACTTGATCTACTTTGGATTAGTAGTACTTTCGATGTGCACCACATGTTGCCTCCACTTGAATCTAATCCGCCAGCACAAGATATTTAATCATCATCATGGTCATTACCATCAACATTATTTATTTAATCACCACTAACACTAGCTAATAATAAACATCATAGTCATTACCACGAACACTAGCTATTTTATCATCATAGTAATAGTGTAGCACATCATCATCCTGAAACTCATTTCTAGCCAGCTACTCACTCCTGCTACTCACTCCTGCTGCTCTCTCTTAGGTAAAAGAACATAAAACATGTATAGCTCTCCTCCTTGATCAAGTTGAAGCATGCAGATGAACCTGTCTCCTAATCGTGGAAGGCGTCTCTGGTTGCTGCTCCCTAGTACTTCTCTGCGCTCCCCCAACACATATTTGGTCCAGTCTTGCACTATTAAGCATCCGTCGCTAATCTTGAATGCACTAAAGTAAGCTGTAGGATATCTTGGCCGTAAGTTGACAATACTCATGACACCTTTAGTCTCGATCCCATAAGGCACAACATTCATCGGGAGTCCCTGTTGAAGAACATCGTATGGTAACATACTTAGCAATGAAGTTTAGCTTCAAAAATAATGTATGGAAAAGATGCAATGAGGATAAAAAGTAAAAATCTTACCATCCTTCCTAAATGGATGTGACCGTAGTTCATTATGAACACTATGGGTCGCACATTTTCAGTACTAAGATTTCTAAATGCACGAAGAAAATTTGTCTTGACAGTATCAAGATCCTCAAGCCATGAAACATAATGACTGAGCTCCTCGCAGTTGAGTTCAGCCCCAGGACAGTATACGGTCCTATCTACCAAGCGCTGGACATGTTTTCTTGCACGGAAATAAGCTGACAATACAAATTAGTTGTCAATTATTTTTGAATAAACAATATCAAAGACATAAATATGGTTGAGAAACTTACATAATGGTATAACTGGAGGCATTTGCACATTGACCCAGATGTCGGTATTACCTTCAATATCATCTTCCGGACGAATATCAAAGGTGATAACCATACCAGGCTCAAATGCATAAGTCTTGCATAGTGCTCGCCATGTTTTGCATCCAAAATAGGTGTAGTCGTCTGAATTGTATAACTTCGCATGGAAAATATAACCATGCTCGGTCTTCAAGTAAACTTTCTTTTCCTCCATACTATGACTGAAACCTATCTTATCCAATACAAAAACTCTTGCATGGCAGGGGATACGCTAGTAGAATAGTAAAAAAAATATAAGTTGAAGCAAATGAAAGCAGATGTCATGCTTAATTACGAAAAAAGACTTGTCGTTGTGACTTACTGTATCCACTTCGAAGTTCTCGTCCAGCTTGATGCTGAAGCGCCTATCATCATCTAGGAAGATTCCGTCGCACAGGCCGCGCTCGTCTTCGCAGTATTTGCAAATACCGAAATCCTTCTCGTCGTCAGACATTTCCTATGTTCATAGTTAAAACATTAATTGAAAATCAATCGAAGACAACTACCAAGATACTGAACACACAAATCCGGGGCACTCGATATTTCCTACATATATATTCTAGCACAAGTCATGCCAAAATTCACGGAAAAATCCGGCATGACCTTTGCTAAAATAGGACATATCGAGCGCCTGAAATTTGCCGGAACGGAAATGAATCAACACTCCGGCAAAACATAGGCCACTCGGAGGTGTAACCTGCAAACATGACCGACCACTTGGATATTGAGCAACACAAGATATACATTTCAAAATATCTTATAGGACTCAAATTAGTATGCATTCAATAAGCAAAAGTAGATCATCTCATGCATTTCAAAATATTGTCACTAATACATCACGAATAGTGTCATACATATAACATCACTAATACAACTAAAACTCTAGCACATGACGGGTATCGGCGCGGGCGGTGGACACCCACAGAGAAGGCACCATCACGGGATCATAGCTCCAGTGAGATCCCCAGAGAACCTGCCAGGTATTGGAGAACGGCCTGTGCTCCAACGCAAACAAGTAGCGACGGACATGCGCGTCCTCCTCACTGACACGGTGACGCACCACCTCCGCGGAGTCCTCGAGCCTCTGGATCGTCACTGGCCCACGCGACCGCCACCAAGCAAGGTTCGGGTCAACGATAGGCTGGCTCCTCACCAACCTGCGCCCCCCGGTACGTAGCGCCTCCTAGTACCACCCCGGCGGAGCCCAGTCCCGAACATGGCCGATCTGGTCAAGCAGGTGTCGTCCTCCGCCGACTCGACGACGAGGATGCGGGATAGGCATCGTCCACGTCGAGGCGGGAAAAATTGCTTTTAACTAAAAAATAGAAACAAGTTCTTACTAACTAGTTCTATTAATTCAACTAGTTCTTACTAAAAATAATACTATAAATAAAAATATTCTAGTACCTAATTAGTACCTAATTCTTACTAACTAATTAGTACCTAGGAACTACTGCCCTAATTACCATCTAAGTAATTAACTAACTAGCACTAAAAATAGCCTAGGGTTCATACTAACTAGCACTAAATACCTAGGGTTCATACTAAGCAGAGAAGAGGGATCAGAAGGGGAGAGAGGGATCGGAAGGGGAGAGTGCTTACAGAGGGCGGGGAGAGAGATGGGGTCGGGGGAGACGGCGGCACCGAGGCGCGGCGAGGCGGCCGGGTAGGGGGAGACGGCGGCGAGGCGGCCGGGGTCGGGGGAGACGGCGGCGAGGCGGGGTCGGGGGAGACGGCGGCGAGGCGGGGTCGGGGGAGACGGCGGCACCGAGGCGCGGCGAGGCGGGGTCGGGGGAGACGGCGGCGAGGCGGGGTCGGGGGAGACGGCGGTGGCGAGGCGGGGTCGGGAATTGGGGGAGGAAGCAGAGGAGAGGGAATCAGGCCGGGCGGGCCGGGGGGTAAGGTGAAGTAGCTTTAACTGTAGCGTGGGAAGCAAAAACGCGCTGCTGCTAAATACCATAGTAGTAGCGCTGTCCGCAGAAGGGCGCTACTACTATACCTACCACGCCGGGAACGGTGTGGCAATTGTAGTAGTAGCGCTTTCCGCGAGGACAGCGCTACTGCTAATCTGGTAACTGTAGCGCGGTTCTGCCGAACGCGCTACTGCAAAGTAGCAGTAGCGCCTCATTTTGACAAGCGCTACTGGTAATATTCTGTGTATAAGGTTTTCCCTAGTAGTGTCATGATGAATAAATTCTCGGTTTCAGTTGTTTCATCTTTTCTTTTCCCGGAGTTCCAAGCTCTCATCATCACGAAGATCCATCTAAATCATTGCAAGGCTTCACCTTGTGTTTTCAATTTCTCTTTCTTTTCATTCCTTTTGTTTACCGGAGTTCTTCATGGAGGTTCTACATGATGGTTCATCAAGGATTTAATTCCCTTCTCAAAGTTTTCATCGAGATTCTTTCCTAAGGAGCTCAAGCTTTCTTCATATGGTAATCCGGAGTGCAATTCTTTCTACCATATTTTGGAGGTGGTATTATGTCATTCTTGATAATTTGAATTCATGTTTCGTGATTCACATGTTGTCAAGAATGAGGTATTTTAAATCCATCTTTTTCTCTTTGTTCAAGAGATCTTTTCAACCGTCAATCTCTTCATTGGAGTTATCTTGGTATAGATTTCACCTAAAGCCTTCCCTAAGGAATGTTGCTATTTGTGGTGCTTATCAATGATCCAAGTTTTCTCCTATCCTCTCGGCGAAAGCAGTTTTCATCTCTTCGTTGATATCAAGCAAGCAATTGTTTCCGTTAGTGGCCGGTTGTCACCTCATAATGTTGAGATGTTTCCATAAGCCCACTACAAACTTATTCTTTTCGTTGTTGGTCTTCCAACAACTCTATTCTAACCTTCTTGCAAGGTTGCCTTCCAAATTCAACTGTGGTAGAAGTTGTCATTTTCTTCTCCGTCCCTTTATCCCAACGGTCTAGCTTCCATTCTTTCGTTCCGGAGGCATTGTGATGTTGTGCTCTTCACCCATCACCTCATTTTGTCAAGATCGTGTTCTTTTCGTGCTTATCCATTTAACCGAAGTGTCGTGTTTTCATTCGAGTTCTCTAATTTTATCAAGTTTTCCCTCCTTCCTCAACTGGAGAGCTGTCTGAAATCTTTCTTACCCCTTGTGCCATTCTTTCAATAGTTCCGGAGGCAGTGTGTTGTTCATTTCATCAAGTATCCTCTCATCTTGTCAAGTTCATGTTCAATTCCTTCCATGTTCAACCGGAGTGCTGCCTGAGTTCTTCCCCTCTCATCTTGTTTGAACCGGAGTGGTTTCGAATTCTATCTTGTCCATTAAACTCTTGATTCATGTCTTTGCAACCTTCAAGTTCCCATAATGTTCCTTGTTCCTTTTTTCTAAGGGATTGTTTGCAATCTCATTCATCTCTGTTGTACTCTTTCTTTTAAATTGCTCAACCTCTCAAGGTTCGTGGTTTCACTCGTTTGTCAAAGAACCAACTTAGTTTTACCTCTTCTCTTCCTCTTCCGTTTCTCTCTGGTGCCATCCTAGATCTCGGGACGAGATCCTTTCGTAGTGGTGGAGTGTTGTAACGCCCCGAGACCGACGCTCCAGAAGACTTCCAGCTACTCCGAGTTTCGTCGTGTGATTTGTTTTGTTTGTTGCATCATGTGCATTGCATCATGCCATCATCTCATAAATCTTTTGCAACTCAACTAACTAAATGGCATGGATCTTTGATCCATTTAAATCGAGGGAATTCACATGGTGATTCTCTTTAAAACATATCCTCTCAATATTTAGAGAGATATTATAAATATTCCATTTTTGGAATTCACCATAACACACTTGCAAAATCCCAATGCCTTTGTTATCACAACTCTTGACCTCTAACTGTGCCATATATTTCTTTCATCATTTTCCGGAGCTCCACCAAAAATCCTCAACATTTTTGGACCTTCCTTTTATCAAGTCCTAGTTCAAACCCATTTGAATTAAATTCAAATGAGTTTGAATTCAAATCTTTCAATCATGGCCTTTCCTATTTTCTTGGAACGAGCATATTTTTGTGAGTCCAGGAAAATTATCCTCATGCCCAAATTCTTCCTCTAACCTTTCTCTTCTCTCTTTTCCTTTCTCTTATTTCTTTGTATTGTTTTTTTTCTTTAGAGAGAGAGAGCCCAACCTTGCAGCCCAGCCGGCCTCTTAGGCCCAGCCAACCTAGCCGGCCCATCCATTCCAGCCCAGTCTCTCCTAACCCTAACTCTCTCCCCCTTGTTCCCGTGCCGCCGCCACACTTCGATGCCAGGGAAACCGCTCGATCCATCGCTCCCGTCACCCGCCAACGCCCCGCGCCTGAACCCCCCTCGCTCCAGTGCCCGATCCCCATCCTCCTCCTTCGTTCCTCCCTCCAGCGCCGCCAGGAGAGGAGCGACGCGCCCGAGTCTTTCTCTCCCTCGATCTCCCCTCGTCCTTCGCGCCCTGTCGCTGCGCCCTAGCGCCTCGCCACCCATCGCATCGAGCTCCCCCGCAGCCATCCCCGCCGCCATCTCTCCCTCCTACTCCCGCGCCCGGCCTCCGCGACCCCATCAGCGCGACCAACTCCGGCGGCCCTTAGGCCATGGCGCCACCTTGCTCCTCCCCCCTTGCGCGACCCCCTCTCCCTTTTCCCCTCGCCACCACCTCCTGGTCCGGCCGCCACCGCCCGCTTCTCCGCCGCCGCACCCTCGTCCTGTCCCCTTGGCCTCCTCCTCGAGCGCGACCCCGTGTCCCCGCCGCCTGGGTATGCCCCTGCCTCGTCCTCCGGCTGGGGTGCTCCCAGACCATGCCCGACCTCGCCTCTGCTTCCTCTACAACGAACAGCAGCAACCCAAGTCCCGCGCCCCTACTTCATTCCCTCTTCCTCGAGCACCCGAGGCCCTGCGAGCCTCCCGCTCGCCTGCATCTGCCTTTGCTACGCACCGTTCTTCCTTGGGGTCATGGCCTCTGCCTTTGGATGACCCGTGGCTGCCGTGCCCTTTGTGCGTTCTCTCCGCTGCCTGGCATTGTTGACGTCAAGACCGTGGGTGTCAAGTTCCTCTTCTACCTGTGTACGACTACGTGGATTCGCCAAGTACACCACCACCAAGTCCGCACGGGAGCCCGAACGACTACTTCCATGACGATGCGAGTACAAGTACCCCTTCAGATCGCCAAGTACATCTACGAAAACGTGTACAACTACCGTCGCCATGTGAACAACGACTTCCACTACGCCGTGTACAACTACTTCCCTCTACGAAACGTGAACCGTCCCGTTTGAACGCTTCGAAGGTATAACCCGAGACGACCGCGATGAGATGCCCTTGCATGTGTGAGATGTACGATATGTTTGCACCGTGTTCGAATTGTCATTGCAAGTTCCTCCTTGTTTGCCATGCCGTCGACCCGTGGGAACCCGGAATTCGGGATCACCCCACCATCTTGCATGAATCGCTCACGCTCGCTTCCTTTTGCACCGGTATCTCCGTGAGTTACCGGAACCGATATGTTGCTGTGGCATCATTTTTGGGAATGTTGCCGTGGCACCATTTTTGTTTCGCCGCCGTGGCACCCTTTTTTGTTCCGCCATGGTGACCAAATGTTCCATACCTTGCTCATGTTAACGTTTTCATAATATTGCATAAAACTTGCATATGTCATCCGCATCATGATAACAACAATTAAAATGCTTAAACTTGTTGTTGCATTAAATTGCTAAATGCATATGGGGATTTATCGGAGTTGTTTTTTTTATATCCGGCCCCATTTAAATTGTTTAGATGGTATAGTTTTTGTTATGCTTCACCTCTTGCCATGTTTAACAGCACTTAATATTGTTTGGTAGCATAACCGAGAGCGAACTAAATAATTGATGTGGTGTTTCGTCAATATGCAACTCCGTTGCATATTGAGCTCCACTTAATTTGTAAGATAGTTTGTTGCATTTTGCCATGCCATGCCTCTTTAAACCGGACATGCATCATACTTGCTTGTGCATCATGCCATGTTTATGTGATGGTTGTTTACCATGTTGTTTGTTTCTTTCCGGTTTGCTTCTCTCGTTAGCTTCGGTTTCGTTCCGGAGTTGTGAGGATTCGTTCGACTTCGTCCGTTTGTCTTCTTCTTGGACTCGTTCTTCTTCCTAGCGGGATCTCAGGCAAGATGATCATACCCTCGAAATCACTACTATCTTTGCTATGCTAGTTTGCTCGCTCTTGTGCTATGCCTATGCTACGATGCCTAACATTTGCTTGTCAGCCTCCCAAATTGCCATGTCAAACCTCTAACCCACCTTGTCCTAGCAAACCGTTGATTGGCTATGTTACCGCTTTGCTCAGCCCCTCTTATAGCGTTGTTAGTTGCAGGTGAAGATGAAGTTTGTTCCTTGTTGGAACATGGAGATGTTGTTCCTTGTTGGAACATGTTTACTTGTTGGGATATCACAATATATTTTATTTAATTAATGCATCTATATATTTGGTAAAGGGTGGAAGGCTCGGCCTTATGCCTGGTGTTTTGTTCCACTCTTGCTGCCCTAGTTTCCGTCACATCGGTGTTATGTTCCCGGATTTTGCGTTCCTTACACGGTTGGGCTATAATGGGAACCCCTTGACAGTTCGCCTTAAGTAAAGCTCCTCCAGCAATGCCCAACATTGGTTTTACCATTTGCACTAACAACCTACCACCTTCCCTTGGGTTCTGCAGACTCAAGGGTCATCTTTATTCTAACCCCCCCGGGCCAGTGCTCCTCTGAGTGTTGGTCCGAACTGAGCTGCCTGCGGGGCCACCTCGGGGAAACTTGAGGGTTGGTTTTACTCGTAGCTAGACTCATCTGAGTGTGCCCTGAGAAAGAGATATGTGCAGCTCCTATCGGGATTTGTCGGCACATTCGGGCGGTGTTGCTGGTTTAGTTTTACCCTGTCGAAATGTCTTGTTGTACCGGGATACCGAGTCTGATCGGAGTGTCTCGGGTGGAGGTCTATTCCTCCGTTGACCGTGAGAGCTTGTCATGGGCTAAGTTGGGACACCCCTGCAGGATTTAAACTTTCGACAGCCGTGCCCGCGGTTATGTGGCAGATGGGAATTTGTTAACGACGGTTGTAGAAAACCCGAAGTTGACCTTAATTAAAATACATCAACTGTGTGTGTAACCGTGATGGTCTCTTTCTGGCGGAGTCCAGGAAGTGAACACGGTGTTGGAGTTATGTTTGACGTAAGTAGTTTCAGGATCACTTCTTGATCGCTACTAGCTTCACGACCATGCCTTGCTTCTCTTCTCGCTCTCTTTTGCGATTGTAGCCACCATATATGCTAGTCGCTTGCTGCAGCTCCACCTCATGCCTTTACCTTACCCATAAGCTTAAATAGTCTTGATCTCACGGGTGCGAGATTGCTGAGTCCCCGTGGCTCACATATACTTCCAAAACCAGTTTGCAGGTGCCTATGTTACCGAGCAGGTGATGCAACCAAGCTCAAGGAGGAGCTCGATGAAGATCTTTCCCTTTGTGTTGTTTCGTTCTAGTTGATCAGTAGTGGAGCCCAGTTGGGGTCGATCGGGGATCTTTGTCGCATTTGGGGTTCTTCTTTTATTTTGGTTCCGTAGTCGGACCTTGATTGTATCTAGATGATGTAATGCTTTATTCATGTAATTGTGTGAAGTGGCGATTGTAAGCCAACTATGTATCTCTTTCCCTTATGTATTACATGGGTTGTGTGAAGATTACCTCACTTGCGACATTGCTTTCAATGCGGTTATGCCTCTAAGTCGTGCTTCGACACGTGGGAGATATAGCCGCATCGAGGGCGTTACAAAAACCCAACCAGTGCCAGTAATAAGTGGCCTCTTAAAATAAACGGACAAGCAACCATCACATCCCTCCGTCTTTTCTGCATTTCATCTCTCTGCATTTACTTTCTCCGGTTCATCTCGCACACTCAATCCCTGGCTACTACTCCTAGTATCCCTAGCTACTACTCCTAGGGCCAGTTCTTTTGGCGGCTCAAAAAATAAGCCGTCTCTTCCCCAGCTTTTCCCATAAGACTAGTCACAGTGGAGAGTAACATTAAGGCGCCTCACTTGTTTATTTGGGCTTCTAAACTACTAGTACTACTAGTACTCCCTTCATTTTTATATACATGGCCGCAAACTCAAATTACAGGTACCAAGATAAAAATCAATCTGTGCTTTACAAGTCAATTTATTTTCTCGTTTACCGGGTTAATTAATAGGGTGCATGCACATTAGAAGAAATTGAGTGGCCATGAGAGAGGAAGTAGATGAGTTTGTCATTATCATCCACTACATGCATGCTAGTATTTAAGCCATGGGTTACTAGTACGAGGAAACATCATTAATATTTGTCTCGATTACTATTGGTGGCCTTGTATAGATGCAAAATGTATTTTTTATAGTGGCCTCGTATACAAAAATGGAGGGAGTACCTCCGTACTGGTTTATTCGTCACCATTGTAATTTGTGGTAAATTTTGACCAAAGATTTAACTGATAAAATGTTAGTGCATGTGACATCACAAACATTTCATTAGTTAAATTTATGATCAAAATTTGACACAGATTACAATGGGGACCAATAAACCAGGACGGAGCTAGTAGTAAAGCGATTACTACTAATCTAGAAGCCTAAACAAACTGGCCCCTGGTACTCCAACTATCAGTACTAGTACTCAAGTTGGAATTCCAATTGCACGGCACAACTTGTTAGGCAAAAAATCCGATACAGGGTGTAGGAAGCGGTTTGGGAATTTGCATGCCTTTCCGATCAGTGAGATACTCCGTACAAAGTACGACAGAGAAATAAACACAGAGAAGGAAGCTAAAAGTAAACAATCAAATGAGCATTTTTGCATTTGTTTTGCATTGAATCATTTGACAAGCTTGACAAGTGTTGTTTTTCTACTTTTACAAAAACTGCATCATAATGTTAAAACATGCATTTGCCCGTACATAAGTAAGAGTAGTACTCCCTCCGTCTAGGTGTATAAAGTCTTCCCTCCTACTTGGTCACGGTGCACAACCAAAGATGACTTATTCACCTTGACGGAGGGAGTAGCATAGTCTGCAAGCATATATAGAGAGAGACGTGTAGTGCGATAGTATATAGTACTAAAGTTTGTGCTGTATGCACCTACTCACAAAATGCGTACGGATACACAAGGTTTCCAAACTTTCCCTCTTACATACTTAATTAAGGACGCTAATAATTCTCGAACGTTCGGGATTTATTGTTTGCGTCCCAAAACTAATGAGATCACCTTACGAAACTAAATAATACTCCCTACTAAAAGCCACGACACTCGCAGGAACGCTTGCGGCGCGCCATGAGTGCCCTAGTGCGCGGCCGTTTCCCAGTGCGCCGACACAACGCCTCTTCCTCAGCCTCGCAACTCATGAGGTGCTGATTGGCGGCTTGTCGGCGAGCGAGCGCGATCTCACCGGTGTGGTGATCCACCGCCAGCAGGTACTCCTCCTCGCTAGAAGCATGCACTCGGTCCACGTACCGCCAAGCATAGATGAGGCGCTTGGGCCTGACTGCACTCAGGGATTTGGCACGGGCGTCCTCCGCCACCCTCACGGCCCTTGCACGAGCCTTCTGCCAAAGAGCCAATTGCCTGACTCTCTCGGAAGCGACATAGCGCTGCCCGGCAGCTTGCTCTGCGGCGCGCTTCTCTTCCTCGGCCTTCTTCTCCGCCTCTATTTTGGCATGCTCTGCCGGCGGCAAAGCCTCCCACATGGCGACATCCATTTCTTTCCAAAGCTCCTCAAGGCTGGGGGGGCTCAACGGGCGGCGCGGCGTTCTCCTCATAGCGGGGAGCCGACGCGCGTGCTAGCGAGATTGGGAATGCCAATGTGTCCACCTCGACGCGTCGCGGCGAGGAGTGGAACACCGTCGCATTCTCCTCGATTAGTGGCGGCGAGGAACGGAACGACGACGCATGATCATCCGGGCGGTGCAGCGAGGGGCGCTTAGGGCTTGGGAGGGGCGATGCCATGGTGGTCGACATGAGAGGGAGGGGGAGGAGATAGCGATGAACGTGAGCGTTCTTCCGAATGTCGTGGGAGGCGCAGTATTTATAGCGAGCAATGGCACACCTACGTAAGATATGGACTGAGCTGCACTGACTTAACTACAGGTCCAGTTGCGTCACTGACATATGGGCCAGACCCTTGTTGGGCCCATATGTCAGTGACCCAATGCACCTGCAGTTAAGTAACTGGAACAGTGTCCCAGAAGATATGTTGTGTGATTAACATAACAGCTACGTGGGCATATTTGTTGGAGTAAATTACAGAGGAGGGAATGGGTGGAAATATTGCTAGTCACAATGGATTTGACGAGCGTGGGGAAGGAGAGTCAAGCATGCAGATTTTTTCACACTTGGTGGAGTGGTGGGACCGCCGAAGGGAGTAGGAGAGTCTGGCAGGCATATTGTTTCCACACACGGAGAGGAAAAGATTTGGAGACGAACGGGCTTCCTGCAGGTATGGGGATCGGTGCATAATAAATCATCTTGCATGCCGGGCTAGGTATAGTCTCAAGTCATTAAAAACATACACGCCCACACATGTTCATATTTCAAGGTGCACTAAATTATTGCATGCAATGATTAAGGTTGGCCATAATGGTGGTATCTGTAACGCCCCGGATCCGATGCACCAGGTGTCCGCCAGTTATTCGCCGTCGTTGCCATGTCATTTGCTTGCGTGTTGCACTTTGTCATGTCATCATCTGCATTTCATATCATGTCATCATGTGCATTTCATTTTGCATACATGTTCATCTCATGCATCCGAGCATTTTCTCCGTTGTCCGTTTTGCAATCCGGCACTCCTATGTCATCCGGCGTCTCCTTCTTCTCTCCTGTTGTGTGCGGGTATTAAACTTTCTCGGAATGGCCCGAGGTTTGCCAAGCGGCCTTGGTATAACATCGGTAGACCGCCTGTCAAGTTTCGTGCCATTTGGAGCTCGTTTGGTACTCCAACGGTTAACCGGGTAACCGTAAAGCCCTCTTTGAGTTGCAGCCCAACACCCCTTCCAAAGTGGCCCAAAACCCACCTAACTCCCCTCCATGCTCTCGGTCGTTCGATCACGATCGCGTGGCCGAAAACCGCACCTCATTTGAACTCTCCTAGCTTCCTCTATGCCTATTTATACACCCCCCTTTCCAAATCCCGGATGATTTCCCCCGAAACCCTAAATTTCCCCTCCGCGCCGCGCCGGACGCGTCCGCCCGCGCCGGACACGTCCGCCGCCGCGCCCGTCCAATCGCGCGTCGCCACCTGTCTCCCGCCGCCGTCCACCGCGCGGGCCCGCCAGGCCCATCGCTGGCCCGCGCCTGGCCCGGCGGCGCGCCGCCCGGCCCCGTGCGCCCGAGCCGCTCGGCCTCGCCGCCGGCGTGTGCCGCGCCGCCCGCGCCCGCCTCCCGAGGCTGCCGCGGCCCCCCCTGCGCTGCCCTCAGCGCCGCCGCGCCCTCTCTGCCTCGCCGTCCTCGCCTCCCTGGCCTCGCCTGGCCGCCCGTCCCGCGCCGGACCTCGCCGCCGCGGTCGCCGCCTCCGCCGCGCCCGGCGACCGGCGCCACCGCCGCGGTCGCCGCCTCCGCCGCGCCCGGCGACCGGCGCCACCGCCGCGCCCCGCGCCCGGCCCTGCCGCGCCTCGCGCCGCTCCGCCGCGCCTCGCCGGCCCCGCCCTCCGCGGCCTGGCCACGGCTCGCCGGCCCCGCCCTGCCGCCCGCGCCGGCGTCCCGGCCGCGCCTCCGACGACCTCGCCGCCGCCGGCAGCCGCCCCGTCCAAGATCCGGCCGGGTGGGATGAGATCCACCCGGTCCCGAACCAAACGTGCCCCGAGCCCCTGGTTCCCTCCGTCCCGGGTCCTCCCCGTCCACTTTGTCCTCGAGGTGAAAATTTGCGTGTCCCAGAATTCTATCATTTTCATGCCATGTTCATGCCATCGCATCTTTGCACCCGTAGCTCCGTTTTGCGTGTATAATATGTCAATTTGTTCGTCTCGACGAGTACTTCATTTCATTCCATTGCATCATTTTCATTTGAGCTCATCTTGATGCCCGAAATGCTGTTGGAAGAGTGCTTCATGTTGTTAATCTGCTGAAATTGTTATGACTTGCTGTTTTAACATTTTTGCCATGATTTATGTGTGCATCCTATGAGTATGAGCTCTACATGAATGTTGGACTATGCCATGCCATCTTTCCAGGGGTGTTGACCTTGTATTTTTGTGAGTTGTGTGCTGAGTGCATTGAGCTTGTAAAGTAGGGTAGTTGCTGTTGCTGTTTTCCTGGCAGATTCTGTTATATTTTGTTGCTATGTTAACATGCTTCCACTAATCATTCTATGCATAATCTGGAGATGCTCTATAAACATGTTTTGATATAAATGTCTTGCTCTATCCATTAATGCCCTTGGTTGCAATTATAGCCTGCTAGAACATGTTCATTTCTTGCTCCAAAGTTGCTTGAAAATGTTTCCTGACAGATTGTTTGCATGAGATTCAATTTTCACGAGGTCGTTGTAGTTGATCCGTGTATGCTATGACCTTGCTCTTGCCATGCTTAGCTTCATAAACATGCCTTCTTACTGTTGGTTGCCTTGCCATGCCATGTATTGCTCTGTAGTGAGTGGTTCGAGCTCACGAACATGCCTACTAATCGTTGTTTCTGCCATGTTCAAATCTGTAATATAACTTGCCATGTTTACATGGGTGCCATCATATTTTCCGTGCCTTTTTGGCTCATGGTCAGTAAGGGTCTTTTGATATATGCTATTAGTAGGTTCATGCCATGCCTTTGTTTGCCATGATAAGTTCCTGTAACATGTTGTTTGATAGCTCTAAACATTGCAACCTGATGTTATTTCTACTAAAGTCTGAAATTGTTATTACTTGCAATATCTCCATGTCATTTTGAGCATGTTCTAGTTGTTTCTGGATATAGCTCAGTGTTCATGTTTTGTTATGCTTTACGTGTACTTCATGCCCATGCCTTTTGTTATTATGTTGGGGTGCTGTAGCATATTGTTTTGATGCTTGTAAGATGCCTAGTTGCTGTTTTGGACAGATTGTTGTTATGACTTGTATAGTGTGTCTAAGTGTTGGTCCGAAATGAGCAACCTGCGGGGCCACCTCTTGGCAACTCGAGGGCTGGTTTTACTCGTAGCTTGACTCATCCGGTCGTGGCCTGAGACGAGATACGCGCGGCTACTATCAGGATGTCGGCACGCCGGGAGGTCTTGCTGGTCTTGTTTTACCATTGTCGAAATGTCTTGATGTACCGGGATTCCGAGACTGATCGAGTCTTCCTGGGTGAAGGTCTATTCCTTCGATGATCGCGAGAGCTTGTCATGGGCTAAGTTGGGACACCCCTGCAGGGTATAAACTTTCGAGAGCCGTGCCCGCGGTTATGTGGCAGATGGGATGTCCGGTTGTAGACAACTTGACACTTGATCCGAATTAAAACGCATCAACCGAGTGTGTAGCCGTGATGGTCTCTTCTCGGCGGAGTCCGGGAAGTGAACACGGTTTCTGGGTTATGTTTGGCGTAAGTAGGTGTTCAGGATCACCTCTTGATCATTGCTAGCTTCACGACCGTTCCGCTTGTTCTCTTCTCGCTCTTATTTGCGTTGGTTAGCCACCATATCATGCTTAGTCGCTGCTGCAACCTCACCACTTTACCCCTTCCTTTCCCATTAAGCTTTGCTAGTCTTGATACCCATGGTAATGGGATTGCTGAGTCCTTGTGGCTCACCAGATACTTCCAAAACCAGTTTGCAGGTGCCTATGTTACCGAGCAGGTGACGCAATCAAGCTCAAGGAGGAGCTCGATGAAGATCTTGCCCTTTGTGTTGTTTCGTTCTAGTTGATCAGTAGTGGAGCCCAGTTGGGGTCGATCGGGGACCGTTTGTCGCATTTGGGGTTCTTCTTTTATTTTGGTTCCGTAGTCGGACCTTGATTGAATCTGGTTGATGTAATGCTTTATTCATGTGATTGTGTGAAGTGGCGATTGTAAGCCAACTATGTATCTCTTTCCCTTATGTATTACTTGGGTTGTGTGAAGATTACCTCACTTGCGACATTGCTTTCAATGCGGTTATGCCTCTAAGTCGTGCTTCGACACGTGGGAGATATAGCCGCATCGAGGGCGTTACAAGTTGGTAATCAGAGCCTTCCCCGACCTTAGGAGCCCCACTGCTTGATCGTTTTTAGCGGCCGAGTTGTGTCTAGAAAAATGTTTTGAGTCATTTAGGATTATATATATCGGAGAGTTAGGAATTCTTTTTACTCCTCAGTCCCTTCGTCGCTCTGGTGAGGTATCCTGACGTAGAAGTTTTGACTTTTCTCTTCTTAAATTTCACTAAAAAAATTTTTTTAGGATCACGCGGGTATCTTGGAATCGTTCCGATATTCTTATGACGAGAACATTGTTCTTGGTGCCTCCTGACATTTAGGGGTTGTGGCAGTGTCCCGGGGAGTTGAGCTCCGAGGTGTTGTCGTCATAATTTTATCGTTGCAGTTCTGGAATACCTGAGTTTAGTACGCCGACATCGAAAATCTCTTTTATGCAGTTGTTGGTGAGATAACCCCGCTAACCCAGTACTGAGGTGAGTACGGGAGTATTGCCATGACTCGTATAACGGATGCTTTTCGAAGGTTGAGGTAGACGATTTCCGAAGGTTTCTTGGTTATGTGTTGACGGATGGATACAGCTGGATGTAGGGATTGTTAGTTTGGGTGAGATATATTGCTCCCCTGTATCCCCAACACCAGATTGCATAACCAGAAAGTTTCGGGAGTTTCATAGGTGGGAATTCAAGTAGCTCTTAGGATATCTTTCCGACGGATGTATGATATGAAATTGGGGTTCGACGTCTAGTGGTCCGCCTATTCACGGTTGATTTTACAGTGGTCTCGTTGTGTCTTAAAGAGTCCTTGGCTATGCTGACTCGGGGACGCTTCGTATGTCATGTGCACTGCCTTGTACATGATGGTGCTGTACGATTGAGCCCGTGTAGGCCCCACCACGAAAACTTCGGACGAAATCTCTATCATATGTTTGTTCCGGCTTATTCTGCAAGCCAAATCCTTTTTTTTGTTTTGAGTTGTGGTATTCGAGTTGCTTCAATGTCAAGTGTTGATTCCATACCTTTCCTAAACGGTGTTCTCATATTGCTATGTGAATACTAATCCTTTTTGATCATTGAGGTTGTCATGATTAATTCGTTTCCAACCGGTGTGCTTCTCTTCAAGTGGATCCCATCATTTTTCCCATCCGCAAGATCAAATCTAAGTTTTCTCAATGGTGTTTGTTTCATCCGTCCCAAGTTGCCTTTGTTTTTCCCGCCCTCCCACCCTTTTTCCTCAAGGACTCAGATTTCTCAATCAAGTATCTTTTTTATTGATGGAAGTTTCTTCATTCTTTCCTTCAATGTTCTTATCCGGTGATTCCCATGAAGATGCTCAACAGTTTCAAGTTCATCATCCTTCATAATTTTTCTTCTTCTCCGGTGGATCCTATTCAAGCTTTCAGTGTTGATAATATTCCTTTCCTCGTTCTAATGCTTTCTCATGCCAGTGCACCTCATTATCATTCGACTTCTCGCTATTTGTTATTCCGGAGTGCTCAAGATATCTCGAAGATTCATGTTTCCACTCTGCATTCGTTCAAGCTCTTTCGAGATTGGTATCTCATTCAAGTCATTTAATTCAATCGGTGCAACATCTCTTTTAAATCTTTTCAACGGTGTTCTTTTGAGTGGGCCCTAACCCACAGGTCTTTTCCCAGGATCTTACCTGACTCTTCTAATTATTCCGGAGCTATCCTAAATTCTTCTCCAAGTTTGACGTAAGAATGAGTTATCATCAGTCAAATGCTTTTCTCCAAGATCTTTCAAATTCTTTTCATAGTTGGCTCAACCTCTTCGCTTTTGATTCTTCCGGTGTGCCTCAATAATTCTTGGTGGTGTTTCTCGTTGTCATTCTCATCATTTGAAGACCGAAGAAGAGTTTCTCTTAAATCTTGGTCCATTCTCTTGAATATTCATGGTTCTAGCTTGATGCCATCCTCTCATAATTGTTTTCGATTGTGAGAATCTTTTTCACCCATCAGGAGATATTCAAGAGTCTTCTCAGTTTGTCATCCGGAGTTCATCAATTCAGGTTTATTCATTCTCGGCTGTTAGTTATCATTCTCCTACCTTGCCGGTGCATCAATCGAATATCCTCTAATCAGTTCTTGATCTCTTTGTTCTCATGTATCTAGTTTGTCTCAAGCACCTTCGTTCATTTGCTAATTCTTACCGGTGATGCACCCCTACTTCGATCATTTTCAATTCTTACGGTGGTTCTTTCAAGATCTCTCTTCCTTGTTCATCATATCAATTCGTTTGTTGTTCCAACCCTACCGGTGGTTCGTTGAAGACCTTCCCAAGTTGAGCAATATCTCTTTTAATCCTTTCTACGGGAATAAGTAGTATGCCAAATCCGTTGATTGTCATCAATTTAATTGGTGAAGGATAAGCATAATGTAATTCTTATTCTTGTTTCATCGAGTAAATTTAATTCCTTATTCCGGAGGTTCATCAAAAATTCATGGTTTCAATTCCTCATCCTTCTTTTTCGGAGTTCCAAGTTCTCCCGGTTATATTATCGCGAAGCTCCATCTAAATCATCGCAAGGCTTCACCTTGTGTTTTCAACTTCTCTTTCTTTGTATCATGATTTTATTGCCGGAGTCCTTCATGGAGTCTCTACATGGTGGTTCGTCAAGGATTCCTTTTCATTCTTCAATTGTTTTTCAAGATTTCTCTCGAAGCTTTACTCAAAAAAAAATAAACAGGGTGCTCAACACTTGTTTTATTTTGAGAAGCTCAAGTATTCTCCGTCTTGCAATCCGGAGTGCAATTCTTTCTATCATATTTTGGAGGTGGTATTATGTCATTCTTGATAATTTGAGTTCATGTTTCATGATTCACATGTTGTCAAGAATGAGGTATTTTAAATCCATCATTTTCTCTTCGTTCAAGAGATCTTTTCGACCAATCAACTTCTTCATTGGAGTTATCTTGGGTTATATTTCACCTAAAGCCTTTCCTTAAGGGATGTTGCTATTTGTGGTGCATATCAATGATCCGAGTTTTCTCCTATCCTCTCGGTGAAGAAGTTTTTCATCTCTTTGGTGTTCTCAACCAATCAATTGTTTCCATTAGTGGCCGGTTGTCACCTCATCATTTTGAGAAGTTTTCCATAAGCCCACTACAAGCTTGTGCTTTTCGTTGTTGATTTTCCAACAACTCCGTTCTATCCTTCTTTTTAAAGAGGCTCTCTCAAATTCATTTGGGGTAGTACATGTTGTTTCTTCTCCATTCTTTTATTCCAATGATCTATCTTATATTCTTTCGTTCCGGAGGCATTGTGATGTTGTGCTCTTCACCCATCACCTCGTTTTGTGAGGGTCGTGTTCTTTTCTTGCTTATCCATTTAACCGGAGTGTTGTGTCATCTCTTCAAGTTCTTTCATCTTATCAAGTTTTGCCTCTCGTTTCAACCAGAGTGGTTTCGAACTCTATCTTGTCCATTAAGCTCTGATTTCCATGTCTTTGCAACCTTCAAGTTCTCGTAATACTCCTTGTTCATCTTTTCTAACGAATTGTTTGCAATCTCGTTCATCTCTGTTGTACTCTTTCTTTTAAATTGCTCAACCTCTCAAGGTTCTTTGGTTTCACTCATTGGTCAAAGAAGCGACTTAGTTTTACCTCTTCTCTTCCTCTTCTGTTTTCCCTCCGGTGCCATCCTAGATCTCGGGACGAGATCCTCTCGTAGTGGTGGAGTGTTGTAACGCCCCGGATCCGATGCGCCAGGTGTCCGCCAGTTATTCGCCGTCGTTGCCATGTCATTTGCTTGCGTGTTGCACTTTGTCATGTCATCATCTGCATTTCATATCATGTCATCATGTGCATTTCATTTTGCATACATGTTCATCTCATGCATCCGAGCATTTTCTCCGTTGTCCGTTTTGCAATCCGGCACTCCTATGTCATCCGGCGTCTCCTTCTTCTCTCCTGTTGTGTGCGGGTATTAAACTTTCTCGGAATGGCCCGAGGTTTGCCAAGCGGCCTTGGTATAACATCGGTAGACCGCCTGTCAAGTTTCGTGCCATTTGGAGCTCGTTTGGTACTCCAACGGTTAACTGGGTAACCGTAAAGCCCTCTTTGAGTTGCAGCCCAACACCCCTTCTAAAGTGGCCCAAAACCCACCTAACTCCCCTCCATGCTCTCGGTCGTTCGATCACGATTGCGTGGCCGAAAACCGCACCTCATTTGGACTCTCCTAGCTTCCTCTATGCCTATTTATACACCCCCCCTTTCCAAATCCCGGATGATTTCCCCCGAAACCCTAAATTTCCCCTCCGCGCCGCGCCGGAGGCGTCCGCCCGCGCCGGACACTTCCGCCGCCGCGCCCGTCCAATCGCGCATCGCCACCTGTCTCCCGCCGCCGTCCACCGCGCGGGCCCGCCAGGCCCATCGCCGGCCCGCGCCTGGCCCGGCCGCGCGCCGCCCGGCCCCGTGCGCCCGAGCCGCTCGGCCTCGCCGCCGGCGTGCCGCCCCTCGCCGCCGGCGTGCGCCGCACCGCCCGCACCCGCCTCCCGAGGCTGCCGCGGCCCCCCCTGCGCTGCCCTCAGCGCCGCCGCGCCCTCTCTGCCTCGCCGTCCTCGCCTCCCTGGCCTCGCCTCGCCGCCCGTCCCGCGCCGGACCTCGCCGCCGCGGTCGCCGCCTCCGCCGCGCCCGGCGACCGGCGCCGCCGCCGCGCCCCGCGCCCGGCCCTGCCGCGCCTCGCGCCGCTCCGCCGCGCCTCCCCGGCCCCGCCCTCCGCGGCCTGGCCACGGCTCGCCAGCCCCGCGCCGCCGCCCTGCCGCCCGTGCCGGCGTCCCGGCCGCGCCTCCGGCGACCTCGCCGCCGCCGGCAGCCGCCCCGTCCAAGATCCGGCCGGGTGGGATGAGATCCACCCGGTCCCGAACCAAACGTGCCCCGAGCCCCTGGTTCCCTCCGTCCCGGGTCCTCCCCGTCCACTTTGTCCTCGAGGTGAAAATTTGCCTGTCCCAGAATTCTATCATTTTCATGCCATGTTCATGCCATCGCATCTTTGCACCCGTAGCTCCGTTTTGCATGTATAATATGTAAATTTGTTCGCCTCGACGAGTACTTCATTTCATTCCATTGCATCATTTTCATTTGAGCTCATCTTGATGCCCGAAATGCTGTTGGAAGAGTGCTTCATGTTGTTAATCTGCTGAAATTGTTATGACTTGTTGTTTTAACATTTTTGCCATGATTTATGTGTGCATCCTATGAGTATGAGCTATAAATGAATGTTGGACTATGCCATGCCATCTTTCCAGGGGTGTTGACCTTGTATTTTTGTGAGTTGTGTGCTGAGTGCATTGAGCTTGTAAAGTAGGGTAGTTGCTGTTGCTGTTTTCCTGGCAGATTCTGTTATATTTTGTTGCTATGTTAACATGCTTCCACTAATCATTCTATGCATAATCTGGAGATGCTCTATAAACATGTTTTGATATAAATGTTTTTCTCTATCCATTCATGCCCTTGGTTGCAATTATAGCCTGCTGGAACATGTTCATTTCTTGCTCCAAAGTTGCTTGAAAATGTTTCCTGACAGATTGTTTGCATGAGATTCAATTTTCACGAGGTCGTTGTAGTTGATCCGTGTATGCTATGACCTTGCTCTTGCCATGCTTAGCTTCATAAACATGCCTTCTTACTGTTGGTTGCCTTGCCATGCCATGTATTGCTCTGTAGTGAGTGGTTCGAGCTCACGAACATGCCTACTAATCGTTGTTTCTGCCATGTTCAAATCTGTAATATAACTTGCCATGTTTACATGGGTGCCATCATATTTTCCGTGCCTTTTTGGCTCATGGTCAGTAAGGGTCTTTTGATATATGATATTAGTAGGTTCATGCCATGCCTTTGTTTGCCATGATAAGTTCCTGTAACATGTTGTTTGATAGCTCTAAACATTGCAACCTGATGTTATTTCTACTAAAGTCTGAAATTGTTATTACTTGCAATATCTCCATGTCATTTTGAGCATGTTCTAGTTGTTTCTGGAAATAGCTCAGTGTTCATGTTTTGTTATGCTTTACGTGTACTTCATGCCCATGCCTTTTGTTATTATGTTGGGGTGCTGTAGCATATTGTTTTGATGCTTGTAAGATGCCTAGTTGCTGTTTTGGACAGATTGTTGTTATGACTTGTATAGTGTGTGGGTGTTGAACCGTTGCTCCGTTTTGAGTGTGCTCTATATGAAACTTGCTTGATTTTGTATGTAGCTTCATATTATCATGTTGCATCCTTGTTTTGGTGTGTTTGCTTGATGTTTGGGTGCATTTTGCATCAATGCCATGTTTAACTTGTTTTGCTCATATCTTCTAGACCGTAGCTCAGAATCTAATGAACTTTATATGTAACTTGACTAGAATTTCGTGTAGATCATCTTGGTGCATCTTAACTTGCTGTTTAACAACTTCAACTTAATGTTTATTCAGTTCTGGACCAATTTCGAAATATGCATATGAGGACTTACCGGAATTGTTATATGTTGTTTCCGGCCTCATTTAAACTTGCCTTGATGTGTTGTTCTTGTTCGCATCTTCTCTTGTCATGAGTAGCTTCATGTAGCTTGGTCATGCATCATGCTTGTTGTGCATCATGTCTTGTTCATGTGTGATGTATTTACCTATGTTGTGTGCTTCTTCTTGTTAGTTCCTGTTTCGTTGCGATCGTGAGGATCCGTTCATCTTCTTCATGGACTCGTTCTTCTTCCTTGCGGGATTTCAGGCAAGATGACCGCTACCCTGGATCTCACTACTATCATTGCTATGCTAGTTGCCTCGTTCTTTCGCTATGCTGCGCTACCTATTACCTGTTTGTCCAGCCATCCCATATTGCCATGAACCCCTAACCTTTGACACCTTTCCTATGCAAACCATTGTTTGGCTATGTTACCGCTCTTTCTCAGCCCCTCTTATAGCGTTGCTAGTTGCAGGTGAAGTTGAAGATTTCTCCATGGTGGACAGGATTTTGGTTGGGATATCACAATATCTCTTATATTATTAATGCATCTATATATTTGGTAAAGGGTGGAAGGCTCGGCCTTATGCCTGGTGTTTTGTTCCACTCTTGCCGCCCTAGTTTCCATCATACCTGTGTTATGTTCCCGGATTTTGCGTCCCTAACGCGGTCGGGTGATTTATGGGACCCCCCTGACAGTTCGCTTTGAATAAAACTTGTCCAGCAAGGCCCAACATTGACTTTTACCATTTGCCTCACCACCACCTATCTTTTCCCTTGGGAGTCGCTCTCTCGAGGGTCATCTTTATTTTAGCCCCCCCCCCCCCCCCCGGGCCAGTGCTTGTCTAAGTGTTGGTCCGAAACGAGCAACCTGCGGGGCCACCTCTTGGCAACTCGAGGGCTGGTTTTACTCGTAGCTTGACTCATCCGGTCGTGGCCTGAGACGAGATACGCGCGGCTACTATCAGGATGTCGGCACGCCGGGAGGTCTTGCTGGTCTTGTTTTTCCATTGTCGAAATGTCTTGATGTACCGGGATTCCGAGACTGATCGGGTCTTCCTGGGTGAAGGTCTATTCCTTCGATGATCGCGAGAGCTTGTCATGGGCTAAGTTGGGACACCCCTGCAGGGTATAAACTTTCGAGAGCCATGCCCGCGGTTATGTGGCAGATGGGAATTTGTTAATGTCCGGTTGTAGACAACTTGACACTTGATCCGAATTAAAACGCATCAACCGAGTGTGTAGCCGTGATGGTCTCTTCTCGGCGGAGTCCGGGAAGTGAACACGGTTTCTGGGTTATGTTTGGCGTAAGTAGGTGTTCAGGATCACCTCTTGATCATTGCTAGCTTCACGACCGTTCCGCTTGTTCTCTTCTCGCTCTTATTTGCGTTGGTTAGCCACCATATCGTGCTTAGTCGCTGCTGCAACCTCACCACTTTACCCCTTCCTTTCCCATTAAGCTTTGCTAGTCTTGATACCCATGGTAATGGGATTGCTGAGTCCTTGTGGCTCACCAGATACTTCCAAAACCAGTTTGCAGGTGCCTATGTTACCGAGCAGGTGACGCAATCAAGCTCAAGGAGGAGCTCGATGAAGATCTTGCCCTTTGTGTTGTTTCGTTCTAGTTGATCAGTAGTGGAGCCCAGTTGGGGTCGATCGGGGACCGTTTGTCGCATTTGGGGTTCTTCTTTTATTTTGGTTCCGTAGTCGGACCTTGATTGAATCTGGTTGATGTAATGCTTTATTCATGTAATTGTGTGAAGTGGCGATTGTAAGCCAACTATGTATCTCTTTCCCTTATGTATTACTTGGGTTGTGTGAAGATTACCTCACTTGCGACATTGCTTTCAATGCGGTTATGCCTCTAAGTCGTGCTTCGACACGTGGGAGATATAGCCGCATCGAGGGCGTTACAGTATCTTAGCTAGTATCATGTACAATGGAATAGCAAACATGCTGATGTGGCAAAGAATTAAAGAAGAGAGGGGGTTAGAGTAACTAGTGTTCATGCATGCATTGGTAAACACATTTTTTTGTGAAGAATGACAGCATTAGTTGAGTACTTTTGCAGACTTCAAAAACTATTCCACTGCCTCTACTATCTTGCTAAGAGTAGGTGAAATTTTTGAATCGAGCCCTTTAAACTAGAAGGGAGGTAGTAGTACTTTAATAGCTAACCTTGTTGTGATGACAAGATAGGACATGGCACGCACCTGGACGGAGGAACTAGTCTGCATTGTGCATTTAAGTTTTGTCTGAAGTCAATGTACCTCTACTTTCACCAAACTTATAGAAAAATGTATCAACATTCACAATGTGAAATCAATATTTTTACACTCATTATAAAACGTAGTTCTTATACTCATTATATTTAGTATTGTAGATATTGATATTTTTAGTATAAATTTGGTCAAACACTTTGCAAACGGTTGACGGGAGTAAAAAGGACCAGAGGGAGTATCATGCATGCGGAGTAGGCAAAAAAATTGCTCATTTCTAGTCGGTCGAAGTCTCAAAGGGCGCGACTGCGTAAGGGAGGCGAAGGTCGTGGGAGGCACGACGGTTGACGGAATTAAGTGAAGTTACATCCATGCGCCGGCATGGCGTGCGAATAGGCAGAAGCTTTACCGTCAGGCCTACAATATGGGTCTAGTAGACATGACATCTAGTGGGTCCTACATAGTTCTCAAGAACTCTTTGGGGGCTTGCAGCCGTTTATCCACCGGGCAAGCTAGCAACCCCACGCCGTTCGCACACCCTACTCGTCCCCGTCTTCTACCTTACAACAGTTCGCTCCCAGTCGTCTTGTCCTTTCACATTAGTTTGCTCCCAGTTTTTTTTGCAGGGTACAACAGTTCAACTTCTCCTAACCCTCCTCCGAAATCCATGGCCTCCCAAATCTCCATGGTCACCGCTAAGTACCAGGTTCGATCCATCACTGGCGATGAGTTCATCATCATCTACACACGTTTATCCGCGATAGTGAAAGCATGGCTTGCTCGCTTCCTACGCATGTTCAATAGTTCAATGGATGAGTGGGTCGCTGGGCTAGATGTTGAGTACACCACAGTCCTGGAAAGAGAGAAGATTCTAAAGGAGGCAGAGAGGAAGAAGCCCGCCGTGATCCAAGTTTGCGTACATAACGTTTGCTTGGTCTACCACATATGCCATGCCGACGTTGAGTGCCAGGATTTTAAGAACTTCCTCAAGGACAAAAGAGTGAAGTTCGTTACTGTAGACTTTAAGAACGACAGGGATGTCCTACGTCGGATAGGTCTTGTTGTAGGCCAGCCCTTCGATCTCCAAAAGGCAAGCCTGGTGTCCTCCTCTCAACCTTCAATGCTGACCCTGGCAGCAGCCATGATTGATCCTTCGTACGCTAAACTGAAGAAACCTCATCATGAGTTTCATCACGCATGGGATTCAAAGACATTAGATGAAGATCACATCATGTACGCAGCAATGGATGCCTACCTTTGTTTAAATATCTACAAGGGTTGGATGAAGAAGGCCCAGTGTCTGGTTCAAGCAAAGAAGCATCTGCGAAGAGGAAGAGGAAGAGGGACGAGGACGAAGTCGACGACGTGGACTCGGACTCTGAGTAGGTGGCAGTGTCGTCGCTCATGCTGGTTCTACTGCAGTGTCAAGCGGACTAGTTGCTCAGTTTATTTTCAAGGGTGTGTTGTGCTGAGGCCCCAACAGAACTATGTTTATGTTCTTTCTCGTTATTTGAACTCTTTAGTACGTACAGTAGTACTAGTACTATGTCTTACTACTGTTCTTCTTGCAGTTGGTACTACTCGTATCTTCGTGTTCCTACTGTACTTAATACGTTCGTACTAGTAGTATAATTTGGGTCAGTCGATTTGTGAAAGAAGTTCGACGGCGCGAAGGAAGAAGACGGCAGAAGAGCTGGAAGAAGCCCTTCTAGCCATCCATGTTTCATCAAATGGCTCACAAGAGTCAACGAACCCAAATTGCTCCTTCAGATTGCAGGATCCACGTGGCATTCAAGGTCTAGAAGGTAGATTCTGCGTCTGCACCCGGTTTGCAGGCTCGACGCGCGCGCGGCCGGCTTCCGCCGCGACAGCCACCATGCATGCCTCCTCCACGCGGGCGGAGACGACAATGACACGGTAGTTCCTCCTTGCCGACGAGCTGGAGCACGCGCGCGTCCTCCTCTTTATACGCTGCGTGCATAGACGCGGCTCCACCAGCTGCACGCATGCTTGGCAGCGCGGCGGCATCGTGAGAAGGGACTGCAGACGACGTGAGCGGGCGAGCCTTCGGCTTCATGGCATAGGGATGGCAGCTGCACGGTGGTGATGGGCGAGAAATTGTTGGCCGGAGCAGGCGGGCACCGGCATGCGCAACGGCGGCGGCGACATATTGATGAGTGCGCGTATGGGAGATTACTTTAGTTTTATATAAGGTTGGTCAAACTTAAAAGAAAACCGTACTAGTACACGTAAACATTAGACTTAGGCAGGGCTTTTATAAGTTAGTACCACAGCCACGATACGAAATCTTGTGCAAGCGCGTGAACCGCGGTTGCGCGGTCGATCGAACGGTGCGTCACCGTGTCGCGCTCGAAGGACAAACATCGAACCTTTTTGTGTGTGTGAAAACAATACCCGAATATTACTCAAATTTTTTTCCTGAAAAAGTTCTTGATGCTACAATATTTCCATATATTTGAATTTAGCTCTAGTTCGTGTTTATTTGGATTTGGACGTTTTAGGTGCACCCTAGTTTTTTTTAATACTGATTTTGTTTGTGTGACTAAGAAAGAACGTGTGTATGTGTCCATATGTGTGTTGTGGCGGAAGGGCAATGTGGAGACGGTGTGCGTGTGATACAGACATAGAGAGGTGTGAATGTGCAAATGATCATGCATGGGTGAGACATAGACAGATGTCGATACGTTGTGTATACATGAGAGAACGGTCTTCTAGTTTACTTGTGCGCGCACGCGCGCGCGCGCGCGTGTGTGTGTGATATATATATATATATATATATATATATATATATATATATATGACAAAATTTTCCTACTACCGGGTGTAGTTACTCCCACTTTTGTTTCATACGTTCTAGGTAGTATCTATCATATCAGAGAGTATGTACGCGTAGTATGTAGTATGTAAGAATGTTTAGGTAGTATATATACTATTTTTTAGGTAGTATGTAGTATATTTTGTGAATACTTCTTTGTACGTACAAATATGTACGTATTTCACAAATATTATAAAAACATGAGCTCACATGTAATTTTTTCACATAATTCGCTTTGGAGTATCTTAAATATAGTATATGTACATACTAAAAATAATAAAGTAGAGTATATACTACCACACGGTAGTATATGAGAAATGGGTGTAACTACACCCGGTAGTAGGATGCATTTTCCCTATATATATATATATATATATATATATATATATATATAGAGAGAGAGAGAGAGAGAGAGAGAGAGAGGAGCATCCGTAACACAACAACCATCTCTCTCGTTTTGTCCGTCCCTCGCACGATCGCATGTAACACATGCATCAACGCGCACATTTTGACACCCTCACCCAGCCCCTGCCCACCTCAAGGCCCGCACAATCTCTCCGTGAATACCCATTTCTCTCCTTAGGTTTGTTTTCTCTCAATATCTGACACACACACACACACACACACACACACAGAGAGAGAGAGAGAGAGAGAGAGAGAGAGCACAACACACACACACACACTACTAGGGAAAACCTGATACACAGAAATTTAGCAACAACGGGGTCAAAAAAGGGTGCTAGTGCTAGATAGCAGTAGCGATTGGAAAAAAACCGCGCTACAGATACAACTTTAGCAGTAGCGCGTGTAGTGGCAAAAGCGCTACTACTAATATTCCCATTGCTAGAACGACAGGCTACGCATAGCAGTAGCGGGCTTGGAAGAAACGCGCTACCGCTACGGCATAAGTAGCAGCGCGTTTCCTAAGAAGAGTGCTACTACTAACGGAAATAAAATAAGATGAAAAACAAATAGAAAAGTAAATGAAAATTAAAGAAATAGAAAAAGGAGAAAGGAAAAAATACAATGTAAAGCAAAATAAATGAAAAAGCGAAAAAACGGAGGAAGGCATAGCAGCAGCGTGTGTTTGTAAGAGGCGCTATAGCTAACGTAGCTGCAGCGCGTGTCCTAGACCCCCGCTAAAGAAACAGAAAAGGAAATTAAAAAATGGAAGAAAATTACATAGCTACAGCAGCAACGCGTTTTCTAAAAACCGCTATAGCTATCTTAGCTATAGCGTGTTTTGTGAAACGTGCTACCGCTAAGTTTGACTTAACCAAAAAACCGTTTCCCCCCGGCCACCACTTCTCCCCCAAATCCCTCACCACCCCGCGCACCGCCGTCTCCCCGATTCGCCGTCGCCCCACTTCGCCGCCGTCTCCTACCAAAGTCGACGCCACCAGAGCCATGCACCGTCGACGCCACTGGAGGCGTCCCCAACGCCACGGAGCCGCACGGCCTCGTCAACGCCACCGGAGCCGCCATCGACGCCACCGGATCCTTGCTCGCCACAACTGCCTCCCTCGCCGTCACCGGAGACGCCCCTGCCTCCCTTGCCGTCACCGGAGACGCCCCTGCCTCCCTCGCCACCACTGCCTCCGTCACCACCACCGGAGCCATCCTCTGTAACCCCACCCCTCCTCTCTCTCTCATGCATAGGTTAGCTAGTTTAATTAGGTTAATTATCTAGGTTAGGGCAAAAATTTAGTTAGGGCTTTGACAGAGAAGTAGTTAGGTTAACTAGTTTAATTAGGTTAATTATCTAGGTTAGTGCAAAAATTTAGTTAGGGCTTTGACAGAGAACTAGTCAGGTTAACTAGTTTAATTAGGTTAATTATCTAGGTTAATTAGTGCAAAAATTTATTTTGGGCTTTGACAGAGAACTAGTTGCGTTAACTAGTTTAATTAGGGCTAATTATCTAGGTAAACTAGATTAACTAACTAGGTTAAATAGGTAGGTTAATTAGGTTCGTTGGATTAACAAGCTAGGTTAAGTAGGTTGGCTAGGTTAGAGGAAAATTTTATTTTAGAGCATTAGGTCAGAAGGGTTAGAGAAATGGAGTTCCTTTGCAATTTAATTGGGTTTTGTCCTAGGCGGGTTAGAGATAATAATGTGTGTTTGTGTGAGAGAGAGGAATAGCTAGATCAACATAATTTGGGTTCTGTCCTGGGCAGAGAAGTTTTTAGTGAGGTCATTTTGCAAAGGTTTTTGATTTTTGAAAAGACAACTATTTTTCAAGGAAAAGAATTTAGGCAAATTTTATTTTTCATTGAAGTGGTCATGTTATATCTTTTCATTGAAGTTGTTCGATTGTGCCCAAGTGGCTTTGTTGTTTCCAGGGAATGATGTTGAGTGGCCTATGTTTTGCCGGAATGTTGATTCATTTCTATTCCGGCAAATTTCAGGTTCTCGATTTGTCCACTTTTTAGCAAAGGTCATGCCGAAATTTTCCGTGAATTTCGGCATGACTTGTGCTACAAACTAGGACATATCGAGTGCCCGGGATTTGCCGCACCAGGAAGGAGTCAACATTCCTGCAAAACAATAGTCCTTTTTTATGTCATTATTCACTTTATTAGGTCTAGAATTAATTGGCTAGATTTAATCATAGGAAACATGGCTAGCAACGATGAAGGAGAGTGTTCTAGTGATTGCGACGACGTCTACCGAGCGGCAGACAATTTTTTTAGCCTTACCAACGATCAACCGATGTTGTTGCTGGGCCCACCGGTGGCATCGGGGACTGAGACCGACACGTAGACCGGTGCTGAGACTGAGACCGGCGCTGAGATTCAGACCGACATCGAGACCGGCGCTGAGACCGGTGCTGCCTCGGGGAGCGGAGCCTGTGTAGAACTGAAAGCAAAGAGGCAACGGATTCCAAACAAACCTAGGACTACTAGACTGGTGGTCACGGAGGTACACGACGGCAATTTTGAGCCAAAGGCACCCGAGGAAGCGTGCGCGTGCTACGGCAATCAAATAGGCTGCATCGTATGGACAACCGCCACCATCAACGATGAGAAACTATAGAAGATAGAAAATATGAGGAGCTCCCTCCTAAAGAAGTTTCACCAGATATTCTTGTTCCCAGGCCGGAATGAGAAGGATTATGAAGATCCAGACGAGGACCCGGCAATGAAGAAGATAAACAAACACGCCATGACCAAGTTTAGCGACGCGTTGGCCGCCTGGAAAAACCGAGTGAAAGCAAAGATCAACGACGGGGAACCCTACTCCGAGATTGTAAAGGATAATCCGACAATCACGGAAGAGCAGTTTCAAATATTCAAGGAGGCTTGCGAGGCCGAAGCTGCCAAAAAAAGAGTCTAAGTACATGAAGGGGCTTCAAAAGAGGAACATTGGGAGCCACCAAAGTGATAGCTATTCTCGCGTATATCATTGTTTAGATGGATGATGATGTATTTGCAAGTAATCGAGACTTGTATCACTATTTTCGAGATTGATGACGAGAGACCACTTTGTGTTGGATGATGATTATGATGATGACATGATTTGATGAGACTAATTGTATGTATATGCTATGATTATATTTGTATGTGGATGATATGCTAAAGATTATTGTATAAAGCCTATTCAAATACAAAACAAATACAAAACAAATATGCAGGAAAAAAACTAATAAAACTAGTAGTAGCGAGGGGGGGGGGATTTAGCAGTAGCGCCGCCTTACCAGTAGCGCTTGCCCGTAAAGAGCGCTGCAGAGAATATCAGTAGCGCCTTTTCCTAAAGAGCGCTACAGCTATTCATGAATAGCAGTAGCGTGGGACAACATGCGCTACTGCTATACGTTAGCTGTAGCGCCTTATTAGTAGCGCCGGGACCCGCGCTACTGAGAGGCCCAAAACCCGCGCTGCTTCTAGGCTTTTCCCTAGTAGTGACCCTCCCCCGAGCACACAATTCATCCCCATCCAAGGTTGTACGGCGACCACTCTCGCTTGTGCTTCTTTGCACCCCAACGTGCACAACACCTCAATCTTCAAAGAGGGCATCGAGGAGGTTGAAGACGGCGACCACACCGTGCTAGAGAATGCAGGGCCATTTGGAAGCAGGATGATGTGACGACGGCTGACTGACTCCTCCCCCACCCTCTCTCTCTCTCCCTCGCACAAAATTACCAATCCCTCTCTCCCCCGCACAAAATTATCAATCCCTCAACCCACGAGATCCTTCCCCTCCTGTCCATGTTTTTCCAGCTCTCTCATCAAACATGTTGTCTCATCATCCTGTATATAGAATCCGAATGCACACGCATCTCACGTATATTACATGTCTCCATCTTTCTCACAGACCTAACTTCTTCCTCTCTCCTCCTCTCTCTATCTCTCTCTCTCTGTCTCGTTAGGTTTGTCTCCTACTCTCTCGTCCACATACATACAATCTTTCCCGCCCTATCTGCTCCATCTTCGCAATCCCTCTATGCATGTTTCATTCACACATTGGGATATGTTCAAAATGTTGCTTCTATAATGGCTGATGTAGAGTTATGGTTGGTTTTGTTGCATCCTACAAAGTAATAACTATGAAATGCATTTAGATTCTCATTTGACTGGGATTATGTGAGTTTGAGCATGTTGTGAAGTACTATAGACCTTGTATACATCTTGGGATTCGACAATGATTGTAACTATTGAATTGTATAGACCATTACATTCGAAGTCAATAGCCTAATATATTTATTTCACAATCTCAACAAATGATTAGTTCACTACAAAATAAGAAAACAAATGTGTACTCCCTCCGTTTTATTTAAGTCCGCTTATTAGCATTGGTCAAAGTCAAGTTTTGTAAACTCTCAGAAAGCTTATAACAAAAAATATTAACATATACAATCACAAATAAATACCATTAGATTCATTATTGAATGTACTTTCACACCATACATATTTGTTATGGTAAATGTTTATATTTTTCTATAAACTTGGTCAAACTTTAGGAAGTTTGACTTCGATCAAACCTAATATGCAGAGTTTACTACTACTACTCGCTAGTTGCTTAGCCGAATCACTCAACACGCCACACGGGGAGTTCAGTGTCACAAAATTTTGAGGTCGGCGGGAAAATCTCCCGCGAACCTGTTTCGAGCAGTGGGAAGTTACCATCATAGCCTTCGGAACAGGCCTACAAATGAAGCTTGGTAGGGGATATTTTCGTAACTTCAGGTTCACCCTACCCAGCCAACCCCACCCCGGCACCCAGAGTAGTTCACTTGAATACTCCCCATTTTCTATCCCCACCGCAAAAAAGACTTCTCCACAGCACCGCAGCCTTCGTGCTCCTCCCCTTTACATCAGTGCACTCGTCCACCGCAGTGCATCTGCCTCATCGACGACCTCATACGCCGCATTGGAGCCGGTCCACCGTCGTCGTCGTACACGGAGCCTCTTCCTCGGCATCGTCTTCTACGGTCTCGGATCTGCTTCCGGGAAGCCAACGCCGAGCGCAGAAGCACCACCATCGTGGACAATGAACTAACTCCCGTTGCTGACCATGACTCATAGAGGCCGCCGCGACCATCGTTCTCCTCCTCGATTCGTAATGTCTGCATTGAATCACTTAGGAGTACATGTGCAGTTCCAATTTTGTTCATACCTACCCTTCAAATTTCCTGGGTGCTATTGTTCCCGTAAATGTAAATGGTTATAGCCTCCATTGTCCAATAGAATATCAGCTTGTAATTGTGCGTCGCTCCTGTATCGTGCTGTGCTTGGGTAGGTTTTTCATGTGCAACCAGTAGTGTGGCAAATGATGGAAAGTTTTTTAGAACTAGCAAGATGCCCATGCGATGCATGCATCAAGATGCATTGTATGAGTAGTTTATCTTCTGGGAGAAAAGGATGAACGAGGGAAGGCCTTATTTGCAAATCTGGAGAGGGGTATGGGTATCTTTTTGCAAAATTCCCAATGTTTCCTTCCTATCTGTTAGATGTAAATCGGATGGCTATATTGCAGGATGGCAGGCACACCATCATCACCAACTCTGTTTTTTTATAAGAAAAAAAGTATAGAGAAAAAAGTTGACAGAAAAAAGTAGAGATAAATATTAAATATTAAATATTAAATAAATAAAACAGTAGAGAAGAGAGTAGAGATAGCAGAGACGTCAAGAAAGGATCGCACGCAAGCGGGAAAAAGCGGCCGGGCATGCGCTAGTTTTGGCGCGCGGCGTCCGCCGCGCTTTATAAAATCCAACGCCATCCCACCGCTCTGTGCCTTGCTACCGCTCTATACCCGCTCTGGGCCTCGCCACTGCTCTCTCCCCGCTCTTTCTCACCTCGCCGCCGCCACGCCACCATTCCGCCGCGTCGCCGAGAAACTTGGGGATACCGCGGCGTCCGCGCCCGCCCCTCCGGCGGCTTCTCTGCTGAGATCCGGTTCCGCGGGATGCACTTCGGCCTCGGCAATTTTGACACCGCCAACGAGGCCACCCGCGCGTACGACGCGGCGGCATGGCACCTCCGGTGGCCTCATTGAATATTGAACTTTGCCAACGTGCCGACACGGGATCGGGCGCAGGACCTCGCGCCTCTGCCGCGGCTTAGCACCGACGAGGATCGTCACGATAACCGGAGGCGGGAGCACCGTGTCGGCATTGCCGAGATGGACGAGGAAGCCATAGCACTATGGTACAAACACTTCCCGCGGGACATCAACAACGAGCGCGAGTTCTACGCGCAAAGTAGGGTGGAGAGGGATAAGAGGAGGGCGGAGCGAGCTGCCTATCGCGAGGACAAGCATAGGAGAAAAGCGGATGCTCAATTCAACATGAGGCTAGGAGCAGAATCACCCTGGGAATCCGACGACGATCAGTATCTTCACGCCTACAGTCAGACGTCGGAGGAGGACACCATCGAGGAGGAGTCGGACGACGAGGAGTAGTTGAATTATCTTTTTTTATCTACCTATGCTGAGAACTATCCTCTACTCTACTCTCTAGTCTCTACTCTCTATCTCTACTTCTCGATCTCAGCACTGTAAACACTTTTTTAAAGCACCGCGCATTGCGATTCTGTTGGAGATGCTCTAACATGGTAGACGAGTGCTTTAATGTTGCCCACAAGATGCGCGAGTATTACTAGTAGTATATTTTTCATGCCATGTTGAGATTTTAAAACCACGAGTGCGAACATGCAGAGGAGCAATGAAGACCAAACACGGGATATTGGGGACATCTTCAAGGAGCGTGGCAAGTTAAAGAGGAGCTGCATCGAACCTGTAAAACGAGGTTTGGTAAGTAACACCCTATCAATTACTTTCGTTTAGCCTCGTGTTCTTCGATGTGTATATGTTGTAGTTTCTGTTTCTCTTAAGCCTGGTGTTCTTCGATGTGTAATAAGAAGAGTCTTAATCGTCGTAATGCTTTCATTTTTAGCTTGATGAAGGAAGTGCGTGTTCTCACCTTGTAGTCTGTTTTTATATTTTCTTCCTTTTGAATTCACTTCTCCAAGTTCTGTTTATCTGGCTTCTACTAAATGGATCTGGGTTGCTCTAAGTATTGATATAAAAAAGAAGTAACTTCATGTCAGGATGCAGTTCCTGCGAGGCGGGAAGTATGGTCAACCTCGAGATCATGTTTCCAAAATGAGGCTGGATTACACACAAGGTGCTAGTTCCCTAATGATGCTGGATTAGACACAAGGTGCAAATTCCCAGATGATGCTGGATTACACACAAGCCAGGTGGAGTCGTCAGTTGTTCGTGTCCTTGTGGCTCTAGTAAAGGCTGAAAGAAAGCATGCAACAGCCCTTGAGAATGTAGCTGAGTTCCTGAAGAAGCGAAATAAGCAATCAGATGCTCTCTTCACCCAAGCCAAAGAAGAGATGGAAGAAGCCAGAAATAAGCTAGTAGAGGCAGAGCAGGCTAGGCGTCTCCTGCTATCTAAAACTGTTGTCAATACAAAATTTCCTTCATAATAGTTAGGTTCAAATGTTCATCCAGTCAGCATGCCTATTGTGATGTCCGTGCATCTACTGATGTGGCACAAAATATTTTTTTCGGGTCATGTAATAACAGCAATTACTTTCCAAACAATAACATATGAAGCATTGGACATGGTATAGTTAACGCGCAAGCTCGACATCCAAGTTCAACTTCCACATCAAACTCATGTTCACAGATATGTGCACATTCATACATAATGTCCACAACCATGGTTCACTTCAAAGCCAAAAAAAATCTGAGGAGAGTTATAAATAAAGAAAAACCTTTACTAGTTCCTGCTACCAGTGCGAGCACAACAAGTCAAGACCATGCGTAAATTAATTATATTTTAGTCACTTTTTGTGTTCTAAAATGCCTCCCGGCTCGTGGAAGGATGTGTTGCCGGCACACGCGCGGATTCAATGAAGGCAGGCATGGCATTCTTAAGCTGGTTGCATGCGGCAAGGAGGCGTGCTCAGCCGGGCCTGCAGCGAGTGGGGCCCTCTTGGCCGGCGCGCCGGTTCAATGCCTGCGCTATGAGAGGTCGCGTCCGTGCCAGAGCAATCACTGCCTCCAGTCCTTTTTTGTTTGGGTATAACAAAATCTCGTTTTCCATTCACATTTTACAAGTAAAATTCATGGACAAACTTTGACCCAAAATACGATGGGGACTAGTAAACCAGAATGGAGGTAGTAGTTTTTTTAATCAAAGAAGGGCTACCCCTTCCGATTTTCATTACTGAAAACCAGCATCTAAATCTAAACCATAGTATTTGCCCTAGAACTACCAGGTTCAACATCTCGCAACATAAACCCATACAACCATACGCCAAGGAGGTACGTAATACTATGAATTCCATTTTCGCTCCATACCAATCGTTCTAAAAACTACTTAGTACTTATAACGCGCCATTGAAAATCGGAACTCTTAACCCCGCTAAAAAATGATGTTTTAAACATGGCTACTTGATCTTTGGCAACTGGCAAGCCACCGCGCTCCAAGTCGTTCACCTGTGGTCCCGACCATCAACTCCTATGGATCAAATTATGACGCGAGCTGACTATTCCTACAAAGGTGCTCCACCACGTACCCGGTACCCGCAAATGCAGCAATCGTACACCTAGGGTTTTAGGGTTTATTTGTTAACGTCACCTTTACGTAACACTCATGTGTGCGAGACAACGAGAGGCCGACTGCGTGCGTGTGCCTCTTCTCTTCGTATGTGTACTCCACTGTTTGTCTGGTGTCCAAAAAATTATAATAACTACTAGCAATGTACCAATGTGTTTCCACATGATCAAAGTAGATTAATACATATTCACCGATTTGATAGAAAAAAAAGTCTAGTTTTGAAATACGTATATCACTAAAAATATATTATGTTTCACTCAAAATATATTCCTTTGGCGGTTTTGATGAGGTAAGGGAGGAATGTTGTTGGTTTCAAGATTCGAGAAGTGGTATATGTCTAATTTCTACTCTTACTAGCAAGATGCCCGTGCGTTGCACGGAACATCAAAACCTTGTGGGAGAAAAGGATGAACGAGAACTACTAGGGAAAAGGCTAGCAGCAGCGCGGGTTTTAGATGTATCAGTAGCGCGGGGATATGCGCTACAGCTAACACATAGCAGTAGCGCATGCTCACCGGCGCTACTGCTACACAAGTGTAGCAGCAGCGCTGTTAGCTGAAGCTCGCTACTGCTAATATCTCTAGCGCGCTTTGCCTGGATGCGCTACTGCTATAGCGGCGCTGCTGCTAACTTTTATACACTCGCTACTGCTAATTTAAGTAGTTTTTTGTTTTTTTCGGCATATTTGTTTTGTATTTGAACATGCTTTATAGAAGAATCTTTAGCACATAGAAATGTCATCATGATACACATACAAATGTCTGCAAGACCACAAATGTAATCATAGCATGTACATACAAATAGTCTCATCATAATCATCATCTAACACAGTGGTATCTTGTCATCATCTCGAAAATAGCAATACATGCAAGTCTTGAATACTTGCAACTACAACAACCTCAGCCATCTAAACAAAGGTATACGCAAGAAGAGCTATCACTATGAGTGAGATCGGAACTATGCAGTACATGAGGTGGCGGTTATGAGTCCTCTCTCGCGCTAGCGTGAATCTCAAGTAACTAGCTTCTCCTTCTTGTCTGCTTTTGAAGCCTTTATGGCTGGCGCCCGTGAACCCATTCACTTGCGCCTGACACTCATGCCACTTGTTGTACACCCCCAGAACCTTCCCTTTGTACACGACATAGCAATTCCATCTCGCCATTAAGAAACTAGGTACCTGTTAGAGATGCATGTTCATGAAGAGGATGTACAATCATATATATGCAACAAAATATACTAGAGCAACACCGAAAAAGAAAGGGTTAGCAACTAGATGCAACATACAGTACGCAAATTAATTAACTAGAGGTACGCATGTCATCGTACGCAAACTAACAAAGTAGCGTTACGCAAGTTCAGTAGGGACCATGGACATCACAAAGTTTCATCGCTACAAAAAGTATACAAGTTCAACCGACACATATCATCATCATCGGCATCATAAATCACTAGAAGTTCCATCCTTCCATATCATCAAGGATGAACCCTAGCTTCTTGAACGGCGTGAGGTCTAGACGTTGCATGCCTATGCGAGTTCGAACGTCAGCTCGCGATATAGGGCCGTGGTGGAACATCCCCTTCTCATCGACGACTTCTTTCATGATGATCATTGCAATGTCGCTTTGGATGCGAAAGAAGTCATCTCTAAGTTTATAATCCGCTTCTCCATGAGATTCTAGCCACTTGTGGATATGATCATCATTTCTGCTGTTAATGCGAAGCTTTTGGTGATCCGTGTTGAACTGAATCTTGAGATGGACGATGTAGAATCCATCCTTCTTGCTTGGTTTTGGGACATGGATGCAGGAGAAGTTAGTTTTATGTGCGAAACACATCTTCTTGTTCCTTTGTTTCTTGATCTGCATGTGGCCACCTCTAAAGTTGAAGCCTTCGAGAGCATCATCTAGAATATTCATTGTGTGGGTGTAGTATTTTTTCTCGTAGTCTCTGGAAGGTTCAAAATACACGGCGTGGGAGACTTGCGGGTAAAGAACGATAAGGATGGCGCGCCCGTTGCTGCGGGGAAAAGGCACCTCAAATTATTCCCCATATGAGAGAGAAGGAATGATTGAAATGTATGAAAGGGTTGTCCGGAACTGACTTACTTTGGATGATAAGGCACGAGGACAATTTCCCGGTCCTTATTCTGTACCATGAAGTTTTGGAGGTACTCCCTAGCAGTTTCACGCTCAAAGTCGCCGAGACTCAATAAAGACTCGTGCATGTAGTACGGATCCGCCACACTGATTTGCGAGACTTCTTCACTCTTCATGACGGAGCTCATATGTAGCGCAAAAAGGCGGACGATTGTAAAATCGAGCCGCCTTGTTAGAAGCATCTCAAAGATATGGTCAAACCGCAGGAAGAACACCTCCGCGGGCCGTGTGTCGACGTAGCACTTCCCCTCAGGCACACGAGCCGCGTATGTCGGATATCCTGGATCCTTTGAGGCTAGTAGGCTTTTCTCAGTCGACAGCACATGGTCATGCAGTCTCCTGAGATCCCCTGATAGTGCCTCCAGCAGTTTCGGTGGTAGCATCGGCTCGCCCGTGAGATGGAACATGACCGCACCTTTGACGGGTACACGCTCTTCAGAATGCATCATCTAGCTGCTATGTGCTCTGGCTTGTTTGGAGGCAGTTATCTTCCCTGATATCTTCCTCTCCTTTTTGTTGGGCACACCTTCCAGACCCTTCCTTAACCCCTGCCCCAGTGTTCCCGGGCTAAGTACTGTACGACCCTTGCGCCCGGCTAGTTGAGCCTGTGTTGAGGCGGCATCTTTAGGCGTCTCCTGTGAGGATTTCATGAAGAGAGACTTTTTGCAATCCTTGCTACGACCCTGCCCGGGCATATCATCCATATCCTCATTAGCAAGCTGATAGCCTGATTCGTCATATGGTTGACTCATCATATCTATGTCACAGTCATATGCATTTGTATTGAGGAAATCCATAGGGTCGACCTCCGTCTCATCATCCATTCACTGTTCTACAGAAGAAATTACATTAGCCAGTACTATTGCACCCCCTTCATCATGTCGTCCACCGCTCTCACCCGGCACTACAGGAGCTGGTAAATGCGTAGGCGGGGTGGTGGTCTCCGCACATGCTTGTTGATGTGTGGTTATTGGTGTGCTGTCGGTCGGCTCCAAACAAATTTCTTCGGTCTTAGCAGCACCCAACCCTTGCAGCTTCCAATCCGCGGCGGGGTCTCGTCGTCCGCTCCCACATGCTGTACTGGAGGAGGCAAATCCTCGTGCCCCGATTTCACACTGGTCAAGCTAACCCTGAAGTGCCCAGCGGGGATTGGCTGGTTGTGGAACGTGGGTTGCGAGGGGTCCATTATCATCCCCTTTCCCACGTCCACCTTCTGGCCTTTGATCAAGTAGAGTATGGTGCACGGGGTTTCTTTCGCCTACAAACACATATGTCTGTGGCGTAAAACAACCGAAAGGCAACAAAAATGGAATATTATATATATATATATATGTTGGTGTGACATGTAATTACCGTGACGGCGTCGAGCTCAGCCAAAGATGAAGGCCCACCTAGCACGCCTGAGACTGAGGATGGGCTGCTATGAGCGGGAGCGGCTGCGAGAGGAGGCCCGGTTGCGTGAGCAAGTGATGGTGCGATGGTGTTGTTGTTCATGGAGTTGCTCCCGACGAAACTGGGCAACGGGAAATCATGTACCGTCTTGTCTGGATTTTCCTTCATCCAGTTGATGATAACTGTAACCAAGTTAGTAGCGAAATCATTTCTGCAGGTAGTTACAGCTGCATTAACTTCCTGCTGTAGCAACTCATATTTGTCCTCGGCTTCTTTTTTCGTGTCCTCAGCTGCTTTTTTCTCGACCGCAAGCTTCACCTTCGCGTTGATGTCCGCCTGACTAAACTTATTTTTATGCTTCTTGGCCTCCGGGCCCTTGTTGTAAAACACCTTCCACGAGGCGCCGTCTCCAGCGCCGTGCACATGACCATATTGCGGCCGCTGGCCCAAAGGGAGTCCCTTAAGATCGTTCAAGGCCCGGTTGAGAGGGGTGTCCCACTTGGGCCTCATCGGAGAAGTAGGGCTTTCGGCTGCAAGCTGGTGTTGCTTCTGCAGTAGTCTAATCAATTTCCTCGTGATCTTGTCCGTGTAAAACACCTTTTTCTCCTTGTCCCACTTGTAGCGGGCCCTGATGAAGTCACGCTCCAAGGGGTTGGTGAACTTCGCGAAGGGGTCTGGGAGACCCGCGGCTTCATGTTCCGCGTCCTCCTTATCCCATATGGGCCTTTTACCGAGGTAGCCATGGCTTCCGAGGCGATGCTTCCCCGTTCCTTTGCTGAAGGCTCTTGAATTTCGCAGCCTTAGCCTTGGCTACCCCGGTAGCGCAAGTGTCCTTGAACTTTTTGAACTCCTCTTCCGTAAGTGTCGGATTTTCCTCCAGAATCTTGGACAGGGGTTCATTAGCCTCAATAGCTCGTTTCACCATCCCTTTCTAGGAGTCCAAATCATTGCTGAACATGCCCATGGCGTGATTGTTAATCTTTTTCATCTTCGGATCACCCCATGGTTGTTCAAAGTTATCATCCCGGTCGGGGAACTTGAATCTCTTGTGCAACTTCGTTAGGAGCAACTGCGTCAAATGTTCTTTACTCCTTAAGTCATCATCGTTGATGCTCGCGCATTCCCGTAGGATGCATCCTACTTGGTTCCCATAGCACTTGCGAGGTTCTTCCGGCTCTAATGGCTCATACTTGCCAGGTGACATCTTTGTGATCACAAGTCGTCCAATCCCTAGTTTGTTAGGTTTTCGTATCCTCTGCTTCTTATGCTTCCTCTTTTCGGTAGCGACATCGGGGCCGGTACCATCCCCGCCAGTATCTTCCCCGTCGGTACCTTTCCCACCGGTCTCGGCGCCGCCATCGGTGCCGGCGCCGTCAGTGTCGATGTCGGTGTCAGTACCATTAACGAGGCCGACCTGCAAACCTTGCTTAGCAGTCAAATAGTCGAGGTACTCTTGTTCACCCTCATAATCCATCTCGTCTGCATCTTGGTCAGAAGGCCTAGTTTCTTCGTTGTTCGACATGTTTCCTATGATTAAGTGTCCTCATTTATTTCTAAAAGTATGAATAAATGAGAAATGACATAAAAAGAAATCTATGTGCCAGCACTCGATATGCCAACTATGTAGCACAAATCATGCCTCTATTCACGAGAAATTTCGGCATGACCTTTGCTAAAAAATGGACATATTGAGCGCCTGAAATTCACCGGAACGGAAACGAATCAACATTCCGGCGTAACATAGGCCACTCGGATCATTTTCCAAACATGACATGTCCAAAACATGACATATCCTCATATCACATGTCCAGTTCAAATTTGCATATAAATTCAACTAATTTTGAAACCTAGCTAAATTCATAACTAAATAGATAACCTAATTAACAGACTGCCCTAACTAAAACCTAAGTAAATTAACCGAAGAACCCTAGCAGAGAGAGAGGGGGGGGTTTACAGAGGGTGCAGGGGCGAGGAGGCAGGCCCGACGACGGCCGAAGTTGGGAGGGGAGGAAGCAGAGGAGGGAGGCGAGGGGCGACGGGTCGGGGGCGAGCGCGCCGGGGTCGGGGGCGAGCGCCTCGGTCGGGGGCGAGCGCCGGCGCCGGGGTCGGGGGCGAGGGCCGGGTCGGGGGCGAGCGCTGGGGTCGGGGTCGGGGTCGAGGGCCGGGTCAGGGGCGAGCGCCGGGGTCGGGGGCGAGCGCCGGCGCCGGGGTCAGGGGCGAGCGCCGGGGGAAGAGAAAGTGGGGATTTGGGGGGAAAAGGCGGGATGAAGTAGGGATAGCGAGAATTTTGGGTTAAGTGGACGTAGCAGCAGCGCGTTTGGACAAAATGCGCGGCTACTACCTTCAGTAGCTGTAGCGGTTTATTTGAAATGCGCTACTACTACTGCCAGTTTTCCTTTTCCTTTTCCTTTATTTTCTCCCACTTTTATTTCCCGAGAGCAGTGAATGAAGGGAGGGCGATATATATTGCATCATTTGACGGTTAAATATGTATGCAAAATAGGAACATATATATTACATCATTGGACCCATGCATAATAATGGCTAAGTGTGTATACAAAATAGGAACATATATATATATATATATATATATATATATATATATATATATATATATATATATATATATATATATATATTACATCATTTGACCGATAACAAACGGTTCCTCAGCGCTGATGTTTTCGTTTTTGAGTCAGCTTCTTTCCCTTCTTGTTCATCGAAGAATAATTGAGCCCCTCATTGTGACTTTGCCTTTTCCATGGAGTACGATTTTTCTTAGGTAATGTAGTATTGATTCTTCTTTTGACGTATACTTCATCATCATCGTCATCTTCCCTCATTGGGTTGCCGTACTGATCATAGTCTTCCTCGTTGGCGACTCCATCCATTCCAATGATGTTCCTTTTGCCTCTCCTCACGACAACACGGCTGGGATTGCATGGGTCGGTTATGAAGAAGCATTGTGTCACGTGCTTAGTGTGTACCCATGGCTCGTTTTTTGCGATAGCGTTCACGGTAGCGCTCTTGGTGTCGGGTATACTCATGGTAGTGAAAATCCGGTTTTCTCTTTCGACATTCTTTGCCCATCTGACACGGAACATCGTCGTGTTGTGTAGTCCAGAGTAGTCAAGCTCCCAGATCTCCTCGACCCTTCCATAAAATCGTTCAGTTGCGCCGTTGTCGCTGCCGGTCATGCATTCCATCGTCACCCCTGAGTTCTGATCATCACTGTCCATATCTTTGGCCTCCGTGTAGAACGTGTATCCATTGATATCATATGCCTGATAGGTTACGAGGTTGGCCGAGGGGCCATGTGCTAAGGCGTATATGAGCAATCCGACCTTAGAATCCTCCTCCGGGGGATTAGCAATAATATGCTCTTTGAACCAATGCAGGGAAGTGGAGTTGTGCTCTCTAGTAACTTCAGTGTTCGTCCTGCATACCCCTCGGTCACGATACTTCTTTGCGATAATTTCTTTGTGCAGTGCCACGAAAGGATCTACCTCGTCTAGGTGTTGTAGCACTACCAAGTTTGCTCTGTCAAAGTCACTGCATCGATCTGAGTATGCCACGTGCAGTTCCCTGCGACCGTTGCAGTGACCATCTCCTTCGAGCCTCCCATCGTGCTTGTTAACGGGCAAACCAACACTAACACCAGGCGGCTGGTCTGCGCCATATAGAAAATTCTCACAGAAAGAGATGCACTCTTGTGCCAAATAGCCCTAGACGATGCTTCCATCCGGACGGGACATGTTACGAACGAATCCTTTGATGATCCCATTCATCCTCTCAAATGGCATCATGTTGTGCAGGAATGACGGCCCCAGGTCTATTATGTCATCCACAATATGGACACACAGATGCACCATCACGTCAAAGAACGCGGGCGAAAGTACATCTCAAGCTCATTCAGTATCACAACAATCTCTTCCTGTAGCCTTCGGAGCTGCTTCACACTGATCGACTTTCGAGAGATGATGTTGAAAAAGTTGCAGAGACCAATAAGCGTGTCACGGACGTGCTTGTCCATTATCCCTCTAAGGGCAACAGGTAGTATCTGCGTCATCATCACATGACAGTCACGAGACTTCATCCCGCTGAACCTTTTCTTGTCCGTGTCTAGATATCTGCTTATCTTGCCACATTAACCGGAACTAACTTTGACTCCGGTAAGGCACTTAAAGAATTGATTGATCTCAGCCTGACTTAAGGTGAAGCAAGAAGGGGGCAATAATCCTCTTTCTTTATTTTCTTGCCCTTCTTCTCCCGTGCCTCTGTCTCCGTCTCTGTCTCGTCTGACATTTTACGGGGCGGCATGTGCAGATCTTCCCTGATTTTCAAATCTTGCAAGTCTTTTCTTGCCTTCGGCCCATCCTTGGTCTTATCCGGCATGTTCATCAGTGTTGCGAGCAAGCTCTCAAGGACATTCTTACAGATATGCATTTGATCAAGGCAATGAGGTGTATCGAGTTTGTGCCAGTACTCCAAGTCCCAGAACATAGACCTCGTCTTCCATACCTTCAGCAGCGGCTCCGGTGCCTTTCTCATCGTCTTTCCCGGCGCGGGGCAGTCCTTCTAGTTTTTCAACAGCTCATCGATTTCGGCACCGCTCCGCTTACGTGGAGGTCCTCGATGCACAGCGTGACCATTGAATAGATCTCCACTGTTTCTCCACGGGTCATCCTGTTCAAGCCATCTTTGATGCCCCATGTACATGATTTTCCCAGACCCGCCATCTTTCCTTGACATTAGCTGCTGAGATGTCGTATCATCCATGCATCGCGTGCATCGGCAATATCCATGGCACACCTGGCCTGCCACATATCTGTAACCGAGATAGTCCCGCACTGTCGTGATCAGTGCAACTCTCATGTTGAAATACTCGCCTTTGCTGGCGTCCCATGTCTTGGATGGTGTTTTCCATAACGTGTCTAAGTCCTCTTGAAGTAGCCCCAGATACAAATTAATATTATTTCCTGGTTGTTTCGGCCCTTGAATAAGCATGCTCATGTGAATTTACTTCGATTTCATGCACAACCAGGGGGGAGGTTGTACATCCATACAAACACGGGCCATGTGCTATGGTTGGTGTTCTGGTTGCCAAACGGATTCATGCCATCGGGACACACGCTGAGCACGATGTTCCTTGCATCACATTCAAAATACCGATATAAGCTATTCAACGCTCTCCACTGGCTTCCATCCTTCACGTGTCTCAGCTTCGGATCATCTCCATCGTCGGGCTTATTCCTCTCCGCGTGCCAGCGCATTAGCTTTGCTTCCTTGGGATCTACAAACTACCTCTGGAGACGGGGAGTGATCGGTAAGTACCATACAACTTTCTAGGGACATTTCTTCCCGGCCTTCTTGTATCGAGAAGCATTGCACACCGGACAGCTTGTTTTTTCTGCGTTCTCCTTCTGATAAATTATGCAATCGTTGACGCATGCATGGTATCTAACGTGTGGCAGATCAAGAGGGCACACGATATTCTTGGCCTCATCAACACTAGTAGGACATAGATTACCCGTGGGAAGAACATCCTTTAGGTACTTGAGATGTCATCGAGGCTAGTGTCGGTCCATTTGTTTTTAGCCTTCGTCTTTAGGAGTTGGAGCGTGAAACTCAAGCGGGTCACCTCAGGATTGCAACCATCATACAATGGAGTGTTCGAGTCTACCACCAGTTGCTCCAGCTTAGCCTCCTCTCTAGAAGCAGCTATCTCAGTACTCGTCTCCTTGTGAAGCAATACTTGAAAATGAGGGTCCCGCATGATTGAACTTAGTACCGAAAAACTCTGCTACGTGGATTCCATGTCATTCTCTCCGCCGCCATGTCCGGCCCCTTCTCCTCCGCCATGTCCGGCCCCTTCTACGCCGCCATGTCTGGCCTCTTCCCCGCTGCCATTATCGATCATCTCTTTGTCTTGCCCCGTGTCATCATTGCCTGCCCCGTAGGCATCCTCAACATCATCATCCTCATCTTCAATTATCCACCGAGTATAGCCATCGATGAAACCAGTCATGAGCAGGTTTCCTTCGACACGACCATCGTCATGGGGGTCGAGCCAAACTATTCCATTGCATTATCGACACAGACATAAAACCTCTGTCCGGTTATTTTCTTTCATGTCCTGCACCGCCGACCGCAACCACCTATCCACCATCGTTCCACTGACCATCGTCAACTCTGCACGGTAATAATAAACAAATTGATTATAAAAATGCATGCATGCATCAAAGTCATGCAAAAATTCGGCATGACCTTCCCTAAAAATAGGACATATATGGATCTAGAGTTTGCCCGGAATTCGCCGAAATGGAAATAAATCGACATTTCGGAAAAACATAGGCAACTCAAAAGCACAATTAGGCGTCAACTCATGCCACACACACAATTTCCACAAACATATCACACACACATAAACATATTTCCATTTTGCAAAAGCATGGAATTTTCATCGCCTCTATCTCGAGATCGAGCACACGGTGGAGATGATGTTGTAGGGAGATCAAAAGTGCACAAAGCTCTTCTTGACAAAGATAGATCTAGTTAGGGGGCAAATAGGTCACTTTACTAAATCCTACATCTACCTAGCTACCTAATTTGGGAGGAGACAACTTCAACTAGTGGAGGGGAAAGGAAAAAGAGAAAGGAGATGCATTAATGGAGGTGGTGTAGTTAGGTAGGAGTAATGAAGAGAGAGAAAGGTGGATAGAAGAGAGAGAGTAATGGGGGAGAAGTATTGAGGAAGAAGAAGAGTGAGAGTGGGAGCATGTGGGAGGTAGGGGAAAGGGAAGAGAGGAGGGGGAGGGGGAGGGACGGGTGGGGAAAAGGTAGTGGGTTGGTGCGGATTAGCAGTAGTGCGGGAGTTAAAACGCGCTGCTGCTAAGGAATTAGCAGCAACACGCTTTGGGCGACGGCGCTACTGCTAACAGGGACAAAAAAGTGTGCCAATTTAAAATTTAGCAGCAGCGATCTCAGAAAAAGCGCGCTACTACTACATCCATAGCAGTAGCGCGGTTCGCGCCACCGCGCTACTGCTAAATGGAGTTAGGTGGACACCGCCGGTCGATATTTGTAGCAGCGCGGTTTACACCGAGCGTGCTACTGCTAAAAACTTATCAGTAGCGAGTTTCCCGCGCACGCGCTACTACTAATTAGCAGCATCGCTCCTTTTTGAGCCGCGCTGCTGCTAAGATTTTGTGTATAGGCTTTTCCCTAGTAGTGGAGGGAAGGCCTTATCTGCAAATGTGGTGAGGAGTGTGGGTAAATTGCCATATTTTCCTTCCTATCCGTCAGATATAAATTGGACGACCTACATTGTAGGATGGCAGGCCCACCATCATCACCAACTCTGTTTTTTATCCCTACTCTTATAAAAAGCATTGTCGGTGATGATCGTGTGCCTGCCATCCTACAATACAGGCCGTCCGATTTATATCTGATGGATAGGAAGGAAACTATGGCAATCTTGCAAAAATATACCCACACCCCTCTCCACATTTGCAAATAAGGCCTTCCCTCGTTCATCCTTTTCCCCCACAAGATAAACTACTCATACAAATGCATCTTGATGTTTCGTGCAACGCATGGGCATCTTGCTAGTTGTTGCAAAAAGCCTACGTGTGTGTGAGAGAGAGGTAGAGTGGAGGAGGACGGAGTGCATTTGTGACAAAGACACAAGGAGTGTGTGTGTGATAGGTATCAGCTTAAAATGAGGGGATAGTGTGTGTGTGCACGATCGAGAGGGCGTGTCTCAAGAAGGGAAGAAAAATCTACATAGATACAAAGAGTAGGAGAGAGACATGTATTCGATAGTGGAAGCACAAGTGTGCAGGTGTATAAACCTATCTAGAGGCTAGTCGATAAATGTTTGTGAGTGAAATACGAGTCGGGTTGCGAAAGCGAGAGTTTTGTGTGTGTGAGAGAGAGACAGTAGTCGGGAAGGGGAGTGGAAGCAGGAGTTGTGTGTGTGTGTGTGAGAGAGAGAGAGAGAGAAAGAGGGGGTTGTCTGATCGGTAAACAAATGAATAATGTCAGTCTGGGATGGAGACGAAAAGGAGACCGCAACAAATGATGTGTCTACAGGGGAGAGAGAGAGAGAGAGAGAGATAGAGAGTAATTTTAGTGGTATGAGTCATATGTAGAGACATATAGGGTGTGTGAGAGAATCCCATAGAGAGAAAGACAAAGTGAAAGACGAGTGGAGACTGTGTGTGTGATACGTCTCCAACGTATCTATAATTTTTGATTTCTCCATGCTACTTTATCTACTGTTTCGGACTATATTGGGCTTTATTTTCCACTTTTATATTACTTTTGTGACTAACCTACTAACCGGAGGCCCAGCCCAGAATTGCTGTTTTTGCCTTTTTCAGTATTTCGAAGAAACAGAATATCAAACGGAGTCCAAACGGAATGAAACCTTCGGGATTGTGATTTTCCAACCGAACGTGATCCAGGAGACTTGGAACCTACTCCAAGCAGTGCCGAGGAGGTCACGAGGAGGGGCGCACCCCCCTACCTCGTGGGCCCCTCGGAGCTCCACCGACGTACTCCTTCCTCCTATATATACCTACGTATCCCCGAACGATCTTAACAGGAGCCAAAAACCTAATTCCACCGCCGGAACCTTCTGTATCCACGAGATCCCATCTTGGGGCCTGTTCCGGAGCTCCGCCGGAGGGGCATCCACCATGGAGGGCTTCTACATCATCACCATAGCCCCTCCGATGAAGTGTGAGTAGTTTACTTCAGACCTTCGGGTCCATAGCTAGTAGCTAGATGGCTTCTTCTCTCTTTTTGGATCTCAATACAATGTTCTCCCCCTCTCTCATGGAGATCTATTCGATGTAATGTTCTTTTTGCGGTTTGTTTGTTGAGACCGATGAATTGTGGGTTTATGATCTAGTATTTTCTATGGAAAATATTTGATTCTTCTCTGAATTCTTTTATGTATGATTGAGTTATCTTTGCAAGTCTCTTTGAATTATCCTTTTTGGTTTGGCCAACTAGATTGGTAGTTCTTGCAATGGGAGAAGTGCTTAGCTTTGGGTTCAATCTTGTGGTGTCCTTACCCAGTGACAGAAGGGGCAGCAAGGCACGTATTGTATTGTTGCCATCGAGGATAACAAGATGGGGTTTTTATCATATTGCATGAATTTATCCATCTACATCATGTCATCTTGCTTACGGCGTTACTCTGTTTTTAACTTAATAGTCTAGATGCATGCTGGATAGCGGTCGATGCGTGGAGTAATAGTAGTAGATGCAGAATCGTTTCGATCTACTTGTTTTGGACGTGATGCCTATATACATGATCATTGCCTAGATATACTCATAACTATGCTCAGTTCTGTCAATTGCTCAACAGTAATTTGTTCACCCACCGTAGAATATCTATGCTCTTGAGAGAAGCCACTAGTGAAACCTATGGCCCCCGGGTCTATTCTCATCATATTAATCTCTATAACTTTATTCACTTGCTTTGTTTTTACTTTGCCTTTACTTTTTATTTTGCATCTATCTATCAAAAATACCAAAAATATTATCTCTATCAGATCTCACTCTCGTAAGTGACCGTGAAGGGATTGACAACCCCTAAGCGTTGGTTGCGTGTTGCTATTGTTTTGTGTAGGTACGAGGGACTTGTGCGTGGTCTCCTACTGGATTGATACCTTGGTTCTCAAAAACTGAGGGAAATACTTACGCTACTTTGCTGCATCATACTCTCCTCTTCGGGGAAATCCAACGCAGTGCTCAAGAGGTAGCAAGAAGAATTTCTGGCGCCGTTGCCGGGGAGGCTCACGCAAGCAAGTCAACCATACCAAGTACCCGTCGCAATCCCTATCTCTCGCATTACATTATTTCCCATTTGCCTATCGTTTTCCTCTCCCCCACTTCACCCTTGCCGTTTTATTTGCCCTCTCTTTCCCAATCTCCTCCTCTCTTTCCTGTTTGCCTTTTCTCGTTGCCTTTCTGCTTGCTCATGTGTTAGTTTGCCTATTTGTTGCGATGGCTCTACCTAGATTTGGTGACCTTCACCTTAAAAGGCTAGAGTCGATCGAAAGCAATGTTAGAAAGTTTATGGTTCTACAATTTGAGCACAATAATTTCTTTAGAAACGAACTTAAGGAACAAAAAAGTTTTATGAGCTTTATGAATAAAGAACTCGATGATATGTCTAAAGAATTTGATGATATAAGGGACCAGATTGCTCGTCTTGAAAAGATGACCGCTGAAATTTCGGATATGCAACCTACTTTAGTCAATAAGATGGCCGCTAAACCGAATCCCTATGAAAATCAAGATGAAGATCTAAAAGTTATTGATGTGTCCCCCATTAAATCTTTGTTTTGCAATATGAATCTTGATGAATCTGAAGATTATCTTCCTTTACCTAGAAGGCGTTCTAAGAATTCAGAGTTTCTAGATCTTGATGATGAAATTGATGAAAGTGGGATTGAAATAAATAAAAACCGTGATGTTGCTAAACCGACTATTTTGGATCTCAAGGAATTTAATTATCAAAATTTCTCTTTGATTGGTTGTATTTCCTTGTTGCAATCCGTGCTAGATTCTCCTCATGCTTATAGTCAAAATAAAGGCTTTACCGAACACATTGTTGATGCTTTGATGCAATCTTATGAAGAAAAACTTGAGTTGAAAGTTTCTATCCCTAGGAAACTCTATGATGAGTGGGAACCTACTATTAAAATTAAAATTAAAGATTTTGAGTTTTATGCTTTGTGTGATTTGGGTGCTAGTGTCTCTACTATTCCCAAAACTTTATGTGATTTGCTAGATTTCCGTGATTTTGATGATTGCTCTCTAAACTTGCATCTTGCGGATTCCACCATTAAAAAACCTATGGGAAGAATTAATGATGTTCTTATTGTTGCAAATAGGAATTATGTGCTCGTAGATTTTATCGTTCTTGATATAGATTGCAATCCTTCATGTCCTATTATTCTTGGTAGACCTTTCCTTAGAACGGTTGGTGCAAATATTGATATGAAGGAAGGGAATATTAGATTCCAATTTCCCTCAAATAAGGGTATGGAACACTTCCCTAGAAAGAAAATAAAATTACCATATGAATCTATCATGAGAGCCACTTATGGATTGCCTACCAAAGATGGCTATACCTAGATCTATCCTTGCTTTTATGCCTAGCTAGGGGCGTTAAACGATGGCGCTTGTTGGGAGGCAACCCAATTTTATTTTGTGTTTTTGTTTTTGCTTCTGTTTAGGAATAAATAATCCATCTACCTTCTGTTTGGATGTGGTTTTATGTTTTAATTAGTGTTTGTGCCAAGTAGAACCTATAGGATAACCTACGATGATAGTTGATTTGATTCTGCTGAAAAACAGAAACTTTGCACGGACGAATTTAGTTATGATAAATCACAGGAACGTGAATGCGTTGATTCTTTTTTGCTTATGATCAATAAACAAATTTTCCAGGACTTCCTATTTTGGTAGAATTTTTAGAGTTCCAGAAGTTTGCGTTAGTTACAGATTGCTACAGACTGTTCTGTTTTTGACAGATTCTGTTTTTCGTGTGTTGTTTGCTTATTTTGATGAATCTATGGCTAGTAAATTAGTTTATAAACCATAGAGAAGTTGGAATGCAGTAGGTTTAACACCAATATAAATAAATAATGAGTTCATTACAGTACCTTGAATTAGTCTTTTGTTTTCTTTCTCTAACGGAGCTCACGAGATTTCTGTTGAGTTTTGTGTTGTGAAGTTTTCAAGTTTTGGGTGAATTCTTTTGATGGATTATGGAACAAGGAGTGGCAAGAGTCTAATCTTGGGCATGCCTATGGCACCCCCAAGATAATCCAAGGACACCAAAAAGTCAAAGCTTGGGGATGCCCCGGAAGGCATCCCCTCTTTCGTCCAGTTCCATCGGTAATTTACTTGGAGCTATATTTTTATTCACCAACATGATATGTGTTTTGCTTGGAGCGTCTTGTATTATTTGTGTCTTTGCTTTTTAGTTTACCACAATCATCCTTGCTGTACACATCTTTTGAGAGAGCCATACATGAATTGGAATTTGTTAGAAAACTCTATGTGCTTCACTTATATCTTTTGAGCGTGATAATTTTTGCTCTAGTACTTCACTTAGATCTTTTAGAGCACGGTGGTGGATTTGTTTTAAATGAACTATTGATCTCTCATGCTTCACTTAGATTATTTTGAGAGTCTTTAATAGCATGGTAATTTGCTTAATGTTAATATACTTGGTATTCAAGATATGTGAAACTTTCTTTTGAGTGAATTGAATACTAAGATAAGTTTGATGCTTGATAATTGTTTTGAGATATGGAGGTGATAATATCAAAGTCATGCTAGTTGGGTGATTATGAATTTGAGAAATACTTGTGTTGAAATTTGCAAGTCCCGTAGCATGCACGTATGGTTAAAGTTGTGTAACAAATTTGAAACATGAAGTGTACCTGGCTTGTGCATCCTTATGAGTGTCGGTCGGGGACGAGCGATGGTCTTTTCCTATCAATCTATCCCCCTAGGAGCATGCGCGTAGTACTTGAATTTTTGATGACTTCTAAATTTTTGCAATAAGTATATGAGTTGTTTTGACTAATGTTGAGTCTATGGATTATACGCACTCTCACCTTTCCACCTTTGCTAGCCTTTTCGGTACCGTGCATTGCCCTTTCTCACCTTGAGAGTTGGTACAAACTTCGCCGGTGCATCCAAACCCCGTGATACGATACGCCCTATCACACATAAAACTCCTTATATCTTCCTCAAAACAGCCACCATACCTACCTATCATGGCATTTCCATAGCCATTCCGAGATATATTGCCATGCAACTTCCATCATCATCATCATGACATACATTACTTTTGTCATATTGCCATTGCATGATCATGTAGTTGACATCGTATTTGTGGCAAAGCCACCATGCATTATTTTCCATACATGTCACTCTTGATTCATTGCACCATCCCGGTACACCGCCGGAGGCATTCAATAGAGTCATATCTTGTTCTAAGTTTCGAGTTGTAATCCTTGTGTTGTAATCAATAGAAGTGTGATGATCATCATTATTAGAGCATTGCACAAATAAAAAAAGAAAAAAGAAAGGCCAAAAAAAAAGAAAATAAAAAAAAAGAAAAGAAAAAAGGGCAATGCTACTATCTCTTTTTCCACACTTGTGCTTCAAAGTAGCACCTTGTTCTTCATGTAGTGAGTCTCATATATTGTGCTTCAAAGTAGCACCTTGTTCCTCATGTAGTGAGTCTCATAAGTTGTATTTTTATACTAGTGGGAATTTTTCATTATAGAACTTGGCTTTTATATTCCTACGATGGGCTTCCTCAAATGCACTAGGTCTTCATGAGCAAGTGAGTTGGATGCACACCCACTAGTTTTCTTTTGTTGAGCATTCATAGCTCTAGTGCATCCATTGCATGGCAATCCCTACTCCTCATGTTGACATCAATTGATGGCATCTCGATAGCCCGTTGATTAGCCTTGTCAATGTGAGACTTTCTCCTTTTTTGTCTTCTCCACACAATCCCCATCATCATATTCTATTCCACCCATAGTGCTATATCCATGGCTCACGCTCATGTATTGCGGGAAGGTTGAAAAAGTTTGAGATTATTTAAGTATGAAACAATTGCTTGGCTTGTCATCGGGGGTATAGAAGTTGGGAACATCTTTGTGTGACGAAAATGAAGCATAGCCTAACTATATGATTTTGTAGGGATGAGCTTTCTTTTGCCATGTTATTTTGAGAAGACATGATTGCTTTGATTAGTATGCTTGAAGTATTATTATTTTTGTGTCAATATGAACTTTTGTCTTCAATCTTTCGGATCTGAATATTCATATCACAATTAAGAAGATTTACATTGAAATTATGCCAAAGTATCACTCCGCATCAAAAATTCTTTTTTTAATCATTTACCTACTCGAGGACGAGCGGTAATTAAGCTTGGGGAAGCCTGATACGTCTCCAACGTATCTATAATTTTTGATTGCTCCATACTACTTTATCTACTGTTTTGGACTATACTGGGCTTTATTTTCCACTTTTATATTACTTTTGGGACTAACCTACAAACTGGAGGCCCAGCCCAGAATTGCTATTTTTTTTGCCTTTTTTAGTATTTCGAAGAAACGGAATATCAAACGGAGTCCAAACGGAATGAAACCTTCGGGGTCATGATTTTCCAACCAAACGTGATCCAGGAGACTTGGACCCTACTGCAAGCAGTGCCCGAGGAGGTCACGAGGGTGGAGGGCGCGCCCCCTTGGGCGCGCCCCCTACCTTGTGGGCCCCTCGGAGCTCCACCGACGTACTCCTTCCTCCTATATATACCTACGTATCCCTGAACGTTTAGAACAGGAGCCAAAAACCTAATTCCACCGCCGCAACCTTCTGTATCCATGAGATCCCATCTTGGGGCCTGTTCTGGAGCTCTGCCAGAGGGGGCATCCACCACGGAGGGCTTCTACATCATCACCATAGCCCCTCCAATGAAGTGTGAGTAGTTTACTTCAGACCTTCGGGTCCATAGCTAGTAGCTAGATGGCTTCTTCTCTCTTTTTGGATCTCAATACAATGTTCTCCCCCTCTCTCGTGGAGATCTATTCAATGTAATCTTCTTTTTGCGGTGTGTTTGTTGAGACCGATGAATTGTGGGTTTATGATCCAGTATTATCTATGGAAAATATTTGATTCTTCTATGAATTCTTTTATGTATGACTGAGTTATCTTTGCAAGTCTCTTCGAATTATCCTTTTTGGTTTGGCCAACTAGATTGGTAGTTCTTGCAATGGGAGAAGTGCTTAGCTTTGGGTTCAATCTTGCGGTGTCCTTACCCAGTGACAGAAGGGGCAGCAAGGCACATATTGTATTGTTGCCATCGAGGATAACAAGATGGGGGTTTTTATCATATTGCATGAATTTATCCCTCTACATCATGTCATCTTGCTTACGGCGTTACTCTGTTTTTAACTTAATACTCTAGATGCATGCTGGATAGCGGTCGATGAGTGGAGTAATAGTAGTAGATGCAGAATCGTTTCGATCTACTTGTTTTGGATGTGATGCCTATATACATGATCATTGCCTAGATATACTCATAACTATGCTCAATTCTGTCAATTGCTCAACAGTAATTTGTTCACCCACCATAGAATATCTATGCTCTTGAGAGAAGCCACTAGTGAAACCTATGGCCCCCGGGTCTATTCTCATCATATTAATCTCTATAACTTTATTCACATGCTTTGTTTTTTTACTTTGCCTTTACTTTTTACTTTTCATCTATCTATCAAAAATACCAAAAATATTATCTCTATCAGATCTCACTCTCATAAGTGACCGTGAAGGGATTGACAACCCCTAAGCGTTGGTTGCGAGTTGCTATCGTTTTGTGTAGGTACGAGGGACTTGTGCGTGGTCTCCTACTGGATTGATACCTTGGTTCTCAAAAATTGAGGGAAATACTTACGCTACTTTGCTGCATCATCCTCTCCTCTTCGGGGAAATCCAACGCAGTGCTCAAGAGGTAGCAGTGTGGCGGTGAAAAAGAAAGCTTAGGTACCGAGTGATACCAGAGAACAGTAAAAGCGTGAGAGATAATGAAAACCGTGTAATGTATAATGATAGGGAGAGTGTGACACTTCTCAAGGGAGACGTCGAGAGACCATGTTTGCGAGGATAGGAGAAACATGAAGTGAGTGTGCGGGTGAGCTGGAGAAAAGAGAGTGATAGCTACATGAAGGATCATGCATGCGAGAGAGATGGGCGTGAAAGGAGTGAACATAAAAGGGATTCAAATATTTGAATTTGAGATGATGATACATGTAATCCATACTCGAACCAAAATTGAACTATCAAACATGCATACTCATATGAATTCATGCACATCTATGTTATTTAATAGGAAGATATTACTGATCTATACATTTCAGTAGAACATAATTTCGTTAAATTTTTTTGAATTCAACCTTAAGATTTTGAGATCATTGTATTTGTAAATCATATTATACATATAAAGGAACAGAATTCTTTATTGTGCTTTTGAAAGTATATATAAAAAAATGATGTATATAGAATTTAATTCCAATTGAAAATGGATCCCGCCCGAAAAAATAGAATACAAACAGGATTCGAATTGAGTTGGCACGGTAAACGTGCACTGCAAAATTTGAACGAAGCGGGGAAAGTCGCAGTAACCGTCCGAAACCAAAATCTGCGAGATGGAAATTACTACTGCCTATCCCTGCCACGCAAAGCCTATTTGCTGGATTTCTATAGGTTTCGATAGGGGTAGGTTTGTAATTTAACCCATACATGACATAACCGCCTCTCACCCGAATTCATACAAAATGGGTGCCAAAACACAGTGTGTCCTCGGCCAAAATCGACTCCCTCCCCGATTCATATTCATACACGCTGGGCGCCAAAAACAAACTCTCGTCGCAAATATTCGGTGCATGCGAGATTACCGTCCTATCCCCAACCGACTAATATTGATGTGATGTAGAAATTTGAAACGGGGGCTAAGTTTGTAAATTTCCTCGCATTTGAGACAAGCGCGCCCTGAATACATGGTTCCCCCTTTCCTCTCTACCTCCCTTTTCCCCATTCGTACTCCGTGGGCGCCAAAACACCCTCTCCACCCCACCCTCCTCTGTCGGCCACCGTCCGCCACCCCATCCACCGCCGTCCTCCTCCACCATGCCGGAGCTGATACCCCGCCGCCGCCGTCCATTACAAGAGATCGACCTCTCTCATCCACAGCTTCAGACCGGGATCCTTGCATCCCGTCCTCTCGCTTCATCCCCGCTGTCGTCCACCTTGCCGGCACCGCTCCTACGACTGTCTCGTCCACCATGCCCCGCCGCCACCGTCTACCCTTCTAGATCTGCTTCGACGCTACCGACAGCCATCGCTACCGCAGCACCGTCAAATTCTCAGCATATGCATACATGGCACCGCACCAGAGGTGGTACTCTTTCGTATCTTCTCAACTTATTTATCGCAACAAGAAAATAGATCGCCACTGCTTTACTCTGATTTCTTGTCTTGGTTGCGAAGTTGCCTTTTTCCGGTTTGCACCTTCAGATCCGCCATGGCATGCTCAACACTATACTCCCAATGTTTATGGTTTTCCCCTTTTATATTCCACACTAGCTAGTTAAATCACAGTAGACTAAGTTTCAAAATTGGGTCAGTCAATTTTTCAGAGCTCGCCGGAGTTCGCCGGTGCAAACGAAGGGGCTCGAGTGGTTGTGGGGCCTCGCCGGACAAAGAAAACTCGAAGCGGGTGGGGGTGGGGGTGGCGGAGGAACACAAGCGTTGGGGGCCGGTGGTCCGGCCGGCGGCCCGTGCGGTGTTCTATATGGGAAGAATCAGAGACGAGGAAGAAGAAGGGTTAGGAGACGTAGGATCTTCATCCAACCGCTTGTAATGGTTGAGAGACAGCTGGGAGTTGCATTCTTAATGCGCTCTGGTTCATCATGTGGGGGCACTGCGCAACCAATATTTTATTATCCAAAATCTGCTTGCTCTTCTTTACCATGTTCCTCTTCCATTCTTCTTTAATATGTACTCTCTCCGTTCCTAAATACAAGTCTTTGTATAGATTACACCATGGACTACATATGGAGCAAAATGAGTGAATCTACACTCTAAAATGTATCTGGATACATCTGTATGTGATCCATAGTGGAAATCTCTACCAAGACTTATATTTTGGAACGGAGGGAGTATGATAGTAGTATAGTATGTTCCTTGTACTAAAGATGAATAGGGACATTTGCAGTGTAGAGGACTATACGGTTGCTTGTGATGGACACTTTGAGCCTCTTTGATTCGTAGGATTTTGTAAACATAGGAATAGGATTTGTAGTGACCTGCCCACTTGAATCCTATAAGAATAGAAAGGAATGCGGCGAGTTGTGTCGCCTTTGAGAGTTACACTGATATTAACAGTACCGCACCTTCAGTTGAAGAGAACTGGTATCCAAAGCCTTTCTGGCCATACCGGCAGTACTAGCACATATATTCCAGCAAGTTTCACTTTGCTGATTTTACACTGATGCTTACGGTTTTCCCCGTTATATCTACACTATGATCTGTGTAGCTGCTTCGTGTCGCACTAGCAGCAGTCCACTCTTGAAGCTAAAAACTGCAATGACTTACAAAATTGGCACCAAGGCATTGAGTGCCATTCTGGATGCAATGAAACTCATACGCTCCCCACCTATTGATTCTTGTTCAGAATATGATCCTAATGACTATTCTAACCTCGAGGAGTCAAAGGCAGATGGCCTGTCTTGTTCACCCATCAAGGTGTCTGTTCTAATTTGGCAAGGTTTTATTGATTGTGCGTATCTTGCATATGTTGTCTTGCATTTCTTCTACTTTGTTGCACCGCCATCTGCTTAGTTTACTCATCATATATGTCGAGATGCCATGCCCATCCATTATCAATACATATTCCATCATCATACCATGATTTTCCACTCAAATGTTGTTCTTGTGCATCAGACATCAGAAAGGAAGAGGGTGATTGCCGAACCTGAAGGAGCACCAGCAAAGTCCTTGAAAAACATGGTGGTGCTGGAGAAATCAGAAAGCACCCCACTTATATTGGCAACCAGTGACCCAAAACGTAGGACCAACTCGAGCAGACTGTACCCATACTTCACTGGCCACACAACTAGCCCCACCACATAGGACCTGCACTCCAGCAAAAGGTATACCAATTTCATTTGCCATAGCACCAACCGTACCACAGAAAAATCCCACTCCAGCAAAATGTACAACAAGTCCACCGGCCGAAGACCTATCCCAACTGCACAGACGGCCAATTCCTGCAGATTGGAAGCCCATTCCATTTATTCCCAGTTTAAAAGACAATGCTTTCAATGTTGTTAGGGACTACGTGCATATATTCCCATCATGGGAAGATTATAGTGAAGACAAACACCATTTTCACATCTTCCTGTCCAACTTACGTGTAAGTGCTATTATTCATGGTTATTATTTTCCTGTTTTCTGCTGATTGAACACATCAATGATTTACATTACATTGTTGTAACTAGGCGAGGGTCAATCTGGATAGTCATGATGAGGAAAGCTTGCTTATGCTTTTCAAGGAAGCATTGCAGCAGTATCGGTGTTGCCTGAGGAAATCACACTTTGATGGCAAGTCTATAAACGAATTTCTGATGAAGTCTCCTGTGCTAAATTTAGAAGACATTGAATGGAAAAACCTTGTTATGCACTGGTCTCGTTCCCAGGATGAGGTACTGTCCATGAAATCACATGACAATTTGAACTTCTACTTTTCCGCATGTGCCTTAAGGATCGTTTTTGCAGGAGATCTGCTCCAAGAAGAATTCTGGTTTGAAAACAATGACAGGATATGGCAAATATGCTGCCCGCTGCTTTGCTCTTGTTAGTACCTGTTGTCATGTATCACTGTACTTGCATACATACCTGGTTCATTATGTGATAGCAGTATGCATGATAGCTTGCTTATCAATTGTTCGCTCCAAATTATCTGATCTGTATGAATGGTTACATTAGTGTCGAATATATCCAATGCAAATGAATTTTTTAGCTCTGCATTGTTCTTGTAAGTACATGTTGTCCTTATATTGACTGGTAGTTGTTCATGTACCATCACTCTGCAGCTTATTTTCCTTTGCCCTCCACTTTCTACACACCAGATCTATATTTACTCTTACCATAAGGTTGGTACTGAAGAAGTTTAGTTGTGCATTGCTCTTGGTAGTACCTTTTGCCTATATCGATGCCCTTACATTGTAGCTACTTGGTTATGTAGGATCACTCTTCATCTTATCTTAAATATTCTCCATTTTTCGTATATTATCACATCTATATTTACTCTTAACCAAATGTAGAATAAAGGCAATGCTTATGAAGAAGATTGTGTGGTAAACTTCTTGAATTGCCCCCCCCATCAGCATGGACAAGGGCTTTATGGAGCCTGTCTTCACCAGTAATGTAAGTTTGTCCTTCTCAAGCCTTCAAACTTTGTTGTGTATATTTGGTTAGGCGTGACTGCAACAGCTGTTTATTTTTGGTGTTTGCATCAAATTGCATGTTTAAAGTTTATTATGTAGTTCATAAACAAACGTTTGTCCTTCTCAATTTAAGTTTTCAGTTGTACAACCAAGTTCCTTCTTCATACCATATAAATTAAAGTATACAGAGCAAGTGATCTTCTTTTGCACTACATGTATGCTTCTGTTCTTCATCCGTAATCCAGTGGTGTGGTGAACCTACCCACTACAACACAATGTCATATTCTGCAATGTCTTAACTATAAACAATGGCATATCATTCTACTATTATTTAAACTGTCTCTTTATTTGACAATCTGAAATGGGATAAATTGACAGCACACTAACCATTGATACTTATGAGTTCTTGATCTGTAATCTAGTGGTGTCGTGAAGCTGCCACCTCCTTCACAATGTCATTTCCTGCCATGTCTTGACCTGAACAGTACCATATTGTGTTAATGCAATTTTAAACTGTGTCACTTTATTCGTCAGTAAGAAATGTGATGAATTGTCAGCACTGATACTTTTATGTACAAAACCTGTCATCTGTCTGCTTGTTTATCTTTCAGAGTGAGGAAGATATAAGTGTTGAACAAGCGCAGTCTCATCAGCTTGCTCAGCTGCTCGCGTTGCAGCTCCCCAGCAGGGCTAACCTTTCTTGAATTCTATTGAAGTGCTATCGGTTTTGTATATTATTTTGTCGGCGTGTTTATTTGCACTAGTGGCGATCTTTGATGCCCGGTGTATGTCATCTGCTGTCTCATTATTATCATAGTAGTGAACTTTGATGCCCAGTGGATGTAATATGTCGTAATTTCTTTATTGTATAGTCTAGGTTTTTTCTTATTCACGATACTGCAGTTATTTTACTGTATATATATCCTGTCTTCACAGTAAACCGGCCAAACCGTATATTACGGTACATAATCGGGCCGTCATGCAATCACGATGTATGATCTGCATCATGGGCCCCATCATCTTGGTCCGTTAAAAGGCCAAAAGTAAACTAGCCCACTAGTAGGTTCGGGCCTTTAATAGGCTGAGTAACGCCTGACCCTCTTTTTGCAACAAAACTCAATGGGCTTTTAGGAGGCTGAGAAATAGGTTGCGCATGAAATGTGCCGAACAGCTCACGGGCCGGCAGCAGCCCGAAATGGACCCCGACCCATGATTGTGCGAATCAAATCGCGGGCTTTTAACAGGCCAAAATTGTCCCGGTCCTTGTTTGGCCCAATCAGATATCGTCTGCGAGCAGGCCGGATGCAAACCGGGCCGTAGTTAGGCCCAACTATATGACGGGCTTTTAACATGCCGAAATTAATATAGGGTCGAAATGCTAAACGACCCTTAACAGGCCGAAACTAATATCAGGCCGAATTACTAAATGGGCCTTTAGAAAGTGGGCCCAAAAGCATAGCATCCAGTTGACGGGCCGAATCTAATATGGGCCATAATTTAGCCCAAAGCCTCTTAAAGGACCGGACCTGATCTGGGCCGTAATTTGGCCCAGAACGTGGTAGGATTTTAATGGGCTGGATCTCATATGGGCCATTATTAGGCCTGGAACGTGGCAGGCCATTAATGGACCGGATCAAATATGGGCCGACATTTAGCCCAAAACATGGCAGCCAGTTAATGGGTCGGCCTACTAGGGTCCTCAAAATCTTGTGGGCCTACAGTTGGGCCAGCCAATTAATGTCGGCGAAATCTCGTGGGCCTTTAACTGGGCGGGCCAATTATGATCCTTAAGAATCTTGTGGGCCTTTACCTGTGCCGGCCCATTATGGCACACAAAAATCTTGTGGGCCTTTACCTGGGCCGGCCCATTATGGCCCGCAAAATCTTGTGGGCCTTTAGCTGGGCCAGCCCATTATGGTCCACAAAATCTTGTGGCCTTTAGCTGGGCCAGCCCATTGTGGTCCGCAAAATCTTGTGGGCCTTTAGTTGGGCCGGCTCATTTAAACTTGATGGGCCGGTCCATGTGTCAACATATCATAGGCGCGTCTCACCCATTGGATGAGTGACACCTGTGCTAACGCAGAGCTAACACGTGTCTACTCCAGCCAATGATGATTTTACATGTGGAAAATCCCCATTGGTCGGGGCTGTTAACGGGTGATCGGATCCAAAACCCGACCCGATAGCTTAACGACATTCCGTTACGGTGGATGCCACATGTCGGTCACCCTTGATGAAAGCACTTCTGTGACGCGCGATTTATCGTCATGGAAGTGGACACTTCCGTGATGATAATTTTGGTAATGTCATGGAACACTTCTACGACATCGCATGTATCACTATCTTGATTCTGTCATAAAATTGTCATGGATGTACATGCATGACAGAAGACGCAACCTACTGTGACAAACACGTATCATCACGGAAGTGTATTTTTTGTAGTGTAACCCTTTGTCACACTGCGGTGTATACTGGCTTTCTTCTCTTAACAATCCTCACGTGGTTGTCAGATCCTCGTCCGAGTGACTTGTAAGACCTTTGTGGTATGCTTACCGTATATATATGAGAATCTGATTCCCGAGACAGACATGTGCTCTGACTGATTCTTGTTTCGGACCAAACTGTTGCGGATCTGATTCTTAGGATTCACTGCCATATGCTGTCAATTCACAGTGTACTACCTTGTATCAATGCCTTACTGAGGAAGATTGGATGACTTGTGCTCGAAACTTTCATCAGACAGCTTGCCGAAGAAGACTGGAATCGTGCTTTAGAAGCATCCCCCCTTAAAGACTTTGCTGGGGAAAGACTCGGTACCTTATGCCGGAAGCTTTTGGCGGTTGCTTACTGAAGAAGGCAGAGTACCTTGCACGGGAATTCATCCATGTATCGTACTGAGGAAGATAGACGAATCTTGCCTTGGAAGCTTCTCTGGTTGCTTGCGAGGGAAGATTGGGTTGCTTACACCAGAACTTCTTATTGTGATATGCAGACCGATTTCCATAGATACATACCATCTTAGTATTTCTACTCTTGATTTCTTGTATGAAACGGGGTTTTGCAGGACTATCCTCCCTTCTGAGTATTAAATACATGCCATATTTTTGCTTGCTTCCGGGCATATAATGTTTCAAGATCATCCTTAACAAAGAATCAAACTTGTATCTAAGCCATGCCTTTGACTGATAATATTTTGTCAAGCTTGCACACAATTTATCTTCTTGCTGATTTGATCATTTCTGCTATGAAGAGTGCACACTGAGACAAACTTGATTATTCAGTATCATGATCAGATATCCCTAATCTCAATGCATTCGGATGAGAATTCCATACTATTGTGAGGAGGACACACTAATGCAAACTTGATACTGACAATCCATCCAGGATTTCCTTTGCATTAAGACGAGACATTCCCAATTTTACTGCAATTGGCTGATAACTCCATTCTGTTTAGCTGAGTTTCCAAATATATGCATTCATTGCTGACTCTTTGGGTCCGGTGTCGGTTGATGAGCAACTTTAATAGGGGGAATGTCACACCCTAATTTTCATGGCACAACACTTAAGATGATAAATCATGATAAAATGTGGTTTGACAAAAACTTTTGCATTATTTGACTTTTTATTTTGAGTTGGTTTTCTCTCTTGTTTTTCAAGTGCTCTTTAAAGTCAACACAACTCCACCTTCTAAACTTCATCTCCTTGCCCCAAGCTTCTTCCCAATGATCATGCCATGTGAATACAGCAACATAGTATTTTCTTACAAAAATAATTTGGCCAAATAGTATTTTCAAAAATTAGTTTTTCAAAACCCCTGAGTTGAGGTTTGCACTACAAGTACTTGACTTGGGGTGTGAAAAATCATTCAAAAGGTATATTTGAATCCGATTAGATGTAGGACTCCCATAAACCACAAAAATATAATTTTAAAAGTTATTTTCCTATTTTATTTAAAACCTTTTTCTTAAGGCCAGAAATGGTCTTTAATAGGGAAAAATCATTTTATTGTTTCAAAAATATTTGACAAAAACCTAGGGAAACTTAGTGGACATATATTGTCCATATATAAGAGTTTCAACACATGGTCATGTTCAAAATATTGGTCAAATTCCTCAAAAACCCTTTCTGGATATTTCAAGCTTTTGAAATATTTACAAAGGAAATATTCTCCAAAAATTCCAAGAAAATTCTAGCATTTCACATATGACATGCTCGATGATTTTGACAAGTATCATGTCATGGAGAATAGTATAACCCCATTAAATCCCCTCAAAACCATTTCTGTCCATTTTGAAGTTCGAGCAACTTTACATTCCCAAACATGTTCAAATGTTCTCAAACCTTTTGAACATGCTCAAATGGTCTAATCATTCATCTAGACCAAATGGCACAAGTTGGAGAAAATGTTATATTGATCAAAGTGCCCCAAAACCCTTCCTGTCCAGAACCAAATTTGAACAACTCTACATTGGCATCTTTCTCCTTTTGATCTAAACTTTTGTGGACATGTTCAGAACCTAAAATGATGACACTACACCAAGTGGTTCATCAAGGAGAATAGATTTGCATGACTAAATCTTGGAAAGTCCATTTCTGTTGATTTCTAGGGTTTACAAAAGTTGCATTGTCACCTTTGCTCAAATGAACTCAATCTTGGTGGAACCTCTTATTTTCTCAGGCCATTTGACCCTGTCAAGCCTTATGACAAGGGAAGTCCATTTGCTTGCCCAAACCTACATCAAACACCTTCTGGCAGAAATTTAAAATGCATGTTTTGGCCATTTCCACTAATCTCCATGAGCTAAGCTTTCTCCCACAGCATCATCTGGTCCTCCTCTAACCCCTACATCTTTCCCTGCCCGAGGAGCCATGATTATGGGGGTGAAAAGCTCTTTTTCACTCTCTGGACAGCTGCATTTCTCCCCTTTTCTCACCTCTCTCTCACTCCTGCCAGGTCCCAGAGCATCCAAGGCCTCTTCCCCCCTTGTTTATTCACTCCTGCCGAAAAGCCGCGGATGCCGGCCATTTGCACGCTCTAGAGCACGTCAGCGTGCTCTCGACCGTTGACGCCGCGTCCCCTGACCACCTCGAGCCTCCCCCTCACGCCAGTTGAGGTGCCTCGACGTCCGCAACACGCCATCGTGGAGGCCCCATCGTCTCTCCCTCTCTCTCACCTCCTGCGGCGTGTGCCCCAAGCCGCCCGGCTCGGCCAATGCATGGCCTCGCACGCGCGAGCACCAGAGCCTTGCCCTGCTCCTCCTCTATCTCCCTAGAGACCTACTCCACCCCCACGAGCGCCGCGGACAACCCCGAGCCTCCTCCCGTGGCCACTACGGCCATTTTCGCGGGTGCCCGTAGGCTGCATCCACGGTGAGCCATGGCCTCGCCATATAAGGCCGCCCCTGACCTCCCTCTGGAGCTCCTTTGCTCTCTCTCTCTCTCTCTCCCGTGTACCCCATGGACCAACCTGCACCTCCTCTCGTGCCCTCCTACTCCATCCATGGACGGAGTGCTGCCGTCGGTCTCCGCCCAAATTCCTGCAAACCGAAGCCTCCCCTCCCCTCCTTTGGACACCAATGGAGCCACCGCATGACGGCGAGGCTCCTCGCCCTTTACCTCTTCCTCTAGCGCCCCGCAACCCCAGAACCCCTCTCGCTCGATGCCACCGTCCGCCGCGGGCAAAGACCTGCTCCCATCCGGTGACGCAGGCACACGTGGTGGGGTCTCCCAGGTTCATCTCTCTCCGCTGAGCACACCGGTGGCCGGACCTCCGAAAATGGTGGCCGGTAGCGCCAACGGCCGCCGTCGAGCACTTGCAATGTCTCCCATCGCGCCCGCGTGGGAGGTAGCGGACGAACCTGCAACTGGGACCCGCCTGTCGGCCGGCCAGTGGGCAGGGGCCACTGACGGGTGGGCCATGCCTCGCCCGCTTAAGTGGAGGCGGCATAGGCGGCATGCCGTTTTTGCCACAGGGAGGCGTACTCCTGTGAAGGTGCCATCGGTGTGGCCCCCAGCACGCTCGTGGCCATGCAGCTGGGCCGGCCCAGTACGCTGCGGCGCTATGCTGTACCCAGTGCAGAGCATAGGTATAACGCCCCCCTTCCTTTGTGTTTTACTTTTTCCAGAAACTTGTAAAATCTCCCAAATATTCATATTACCTCCAAATTTGATGATTCAAATTTCTAGTGACTCCGTAAATCATGCTCTACCTGTTGGTGCAACATGCACATTTTTCCAGAAAACTTTCCTTCACACAAATTAAATAAAATCCCATTTTTTCATTTCTGTAATGAATTTTAGAAAATCAGAGAGAGCCCATTTTTGATCCAAATTCCATGGTTCAAAATCCTAGATGTCTATAAGTTCAAAACTTAGTTTTTGAACATTTTTACTAATACTTTATGTACACCTCAAATAATGGTCTATTTCTTCATGTATAGCCAACTTTGCAAATTCATAGAGAAATCATTTGAACTCCAAATCCAGTGAAACCAATTCCAAGATGCTTCTAAAATCATCATTTCTTAAATGGGTGCCTCTGCTCATTTTTGAAAATAATGTTTCTGTACACTTCTTGCAAACCCATTAATCCCTTGATTCCATCATATTGAAATGTTCATAGATGTCCATTGATCAAATCCTAATGAAACCACTTTGGTCATCCCTCATATGACCAGAGGTATCCTAGAAAAGTCCAACTCGTATTTTGAGAGCACTTTTATTTCCTGCCTTGTTGTGTTGCTTATTATGGTTGCTTTCGACGATAGTTGACGAAGTAGACGAAATGCTTGGAGTTGGACCAGAGATATTTGAAGACCTCGAAGACTTTGTTAAAACAGGCAAGAAGCCCTTTGACCATGTCTATGGAACCCTTTTTATGCATGTCATATAGCATCATATTGTTGTTGCAACGGAATCATGATGAGGTGGTAACCACTTTGATGGTTTGCCACCGTACTTCCTCGTTGATACTTGCATTGTGCATGACCCTACCTTCGTATGAGGGTTATGCCGGTGGGAGTAGATAGGATGCTAAAGTAGTTGCTACGCAAAAAGGGACGGGAATATGCATGGTGATGGAGACAAAGTATTTTCAAAAGACTTTTCGAAAACCCCATGGGGTGCCACTTATGCCCGAGGGGAGATGATGAGTTGGGTAGCCACTTGATGGCGAAGTGGTGTACCGAGGAAAGTGTGTGTTGTTTTCAAAACGGATTGGTTTAACTTGTGACCGTTATTCCAACCTTACATGCGCAACAACTCTCCCCTTGTATGGGAAAGGGCATTATTGATTACCTAGGCCGATATTAGCTTGGAGCCCGCATTACTAGTGATGGGGGAGAGTTGGTGCTCTCTCTCTGGACGGGGTCGTGCTAGGTAGGGCGGCCATGACTGCTTTCATAGGGCACCGGATACACCATTGTGTCCCCTCTCGGATGTTACGATCTCGAGTGAGTCTAGGGAAAGATAGTGATCGGGTGCTTACCCCGGGTACTTGAGGTACCGCGGGTCGTGGATGACATGAAAGTTGCCCGGATCTTGTGGGTAAAGTGTGCAACCTCTGCAGAGTGTAAAACTATTCGAATAGCCGTGTCCATGGTCAAGGACAGTTGGGTAACCGCTCTTGGGCTATGTCCACATGTTTACAAACCAGTGTGTGTTTGGATAAGTGGGAAGATCTACTTGGGTCAAGTCAAAGGACTTGACATGATTGAGTTGGGTTGGTGCCCACTATTTATGTTGATATCTGTAACCTGTCCTCATGGTTACTTGAATTTCTCCTGATGCATGTCTTACAATTTGTTGAACATGTCATTGCACTCAAAACTAGCTTTCTGCAAAAATGTACCTATATCATGCATTGTTGTACTTGGAACCAAAACATGGGTTGCTTGCGAGTACATTCAAAGTACTCATTGGCTTGCCACTGGTTATTTTATTAACCAGGCATGAAAGAACAGGATATGATGAAGAATACTTCGATGACGAACATGCGAGCTAGGACGCCTCCCAGTCAGAATGCCTGTAGGGTTAAGGCAGATGGCATGGGTCCAAGTTATCGACGAAGATTTCCGCTGCAATGTTATACTCAAGACTTGACCATAATGGTCCTACATGTGTAATACGGTATGTATGGATGTAAGCCTCTTGTTATTTAGCTTCTGTGTGTTCACTGAGCATTGATCTCTGGGATCACTGTACACGTGCATTCGGTGATCACGACTTATGAGTCGGGGTACCCATAGAGCTGGTATCAGAGCCATCCTGACTGTAGGAAGCCTTAGTTAGCATGGTCGTTAGTTAGGGTAAAACTATTTCCAAAACTACTACTAGTTTTCGAAACTATCTGTACTTCTCTTCCCTTCTCAGTTTTTTTCGAAAACTAAGGTATACTTTCCTTATTGATCTCTTCCCCTTCAAAACCTTTGGTCGCTAGAACCCTTATGCCCGTGACCACTGGATTCCTTGTAATCCTCGTGGATAATATAGACGGAAGATGCCTTGCCAGACATTCACCCACATCTCCTGAACACAAGATTGGCTATATCACAACAAGACGATACCAACAGAAGACACATCCTCGAGGAATGAGGACCTGAAGATCCAGGAGATGGTGACACCCTTGACACTGCCCCAAGATGATGCAATCTTTGCCTATGATGATCAGGCCATAGAATATGCAAGATCATGATATACATTGCTAATAGAGTAACCCTGTCACTACCGTTGTTGTATCGGCAACCACCGATGGATGAGAACCTAGCCATTTGGTCCGCCTCACCATAGTGAGCAGGAAAATGGTTCTCCTCATCCCCCGCTCTTGGTGTCTATGTTGTCATCAACGTAACCGACATGATGGACATCTATTACGCCTTGATAATGTCATTGCAAAAAGGATTACCTACCTGGTACCATCGACGGCTTAGAAGACAAAAAGGGATCGTCGTGATCAAGAAGACAATAGAAGACCAAGTCAATGCCAGTTACGAGGAGCCACCTTCACCCCATCACTTCAACAGGCAAGAAGTTGTTGAAGAATCTTCAGGCTCAACCCGGATTGTTTCATCGAACAACTACAAGAGACGTAGCAACACCTGAGGAAAACTCAGAAGACTGCATGAGGCACAAGGCACGACTACCGAGTCCGAGAACCCCTAGGGTAGGATGAGTCATGTACCCCCTATGCGTAGTCGAGTCCATATGATGGTTCGAATAGAACCATGACTGTGTGTTGCTTGTTTTTATTTGTTTGTGTTTTGATATAGGTCGCACTTTTGCCCTAGGCGACAAGTATGCGACTATATCACCTTCCTTACCTTGCTTCTTCTGTTTGGCCCTTTTTGCACCTGTTTGTTTGCACTTGCACTATAGAACCCCCTTTAGGCATTCCCCTCCTCTATGCTATTCCCTCTCATCTCTCTCCTCAACTGAAGACAAGAAAGACAATATGCACCAAGGATTCCACCTCGGCGACCAACAAGCACTGAAGACTTTTGCTACAACCTCCTCGACCAAGTACAACCCCGTATGTTTACACCTCAAGACTAGAACCCTATCCCTAGACCCTACAGGACTTCACGAGATACCCCAGCTCGAATCCTTAAGCATGAGCTTAACCTACAGAATCACAAGAGAACAAGTTAAGCTGCAGTAAGCCTTGCTTATCACTGGATTCATTATGGGACTAATGGGCATAGTGAACGAGCACATTATCTTCCTAAGATAGCACCAGAACTGACGATGCCATAGGGAGGACCAATCTGAGGATATAGGAATAGAGGACAAATGACATGATGAGTTTATATCAATGACTTTGAGGAATTATCTGAGACTCTTTCGTGGATTATAAGGCTACCATGTTGGTAGATGAACTTTGTGGGATCATGATTATAGAGTAGCATAGCTTTCATACCCCGGAGTAAATTGGATTTATAGGACAATTATGATCGCAAGCTGAAACTCCTGGAAGTGCAAGGATTTGACTTGATCAGATGATATTGATAGGAGACAGTTGATATTACGTAAATAACTTGAGGGAAACATGTAGGATTCCTCATTGGACAAGAGATTTGGATTTAAATAGGTGATCCTAGTGGAGTATAGGTGGTGAGTAAGTCTACATGGTTCGGAGTAATTTGGGTTTAGACTGATGATCTCGATCACGATACCATGTTCTCGGTGGACAATAAACTAAGAGATTGGATTAATTGTCAGAGTTGATTTAGGGATCTATATAAGCCTGAGGTTGGAAGTTACTTGACCCCGAAGATGGGAATTGGTGGATTGACTATAGTAAATATAGCTCTTTCAAGTACTTGGGGATTATAAGACATTAGAAGATCGTATGGAACACCATGGACATTGGATTTGTAGAATTAATGGATTAGGTAGTTGGTGATGGAAGTTAATGGACTGTTGGGCTTGATTCATAGGAAGGAAACAGGATCTTGGAGCGGCATACGACGTGTTTCCTTAGGATAGAGGTGCTTTATCTTAGACCTTGGAAGAACAGGCTGAGCACTTGGATTGTCACATTCAAGCTTAGCAGCTTATATGTTCTACCCATGGATTTTTAGGGGTAGACATACATATGAGTTTGGGGATTGTAGACATATACGATTTTGTTAGACCTCCTCTCAGGAGCCATGAGGATATGAATCACATGAGTGATGATTGGAGTTGACCTACACAAAATGATGCTATCGGTGATATGATGTGATTTGTTTAAAGGACTAGATAGACTATTGACATCTCAGAAACCGTGCTTAAAGATAAGATGATAAATGTTCACTCGCACACTAGAATCCTTGAAACCCTTAAGCCCTACCAAGCTACAACATGGTCGGATCAGGACCTTAGGGCCTTGACACTAGATCTAGAACCACCTTGGCCCACACTCAACAAGACCACCACTAATTCCCCAGCCTACTTTATGTACCCCGTGAACAAAGTCTTCATGGAGTGCTTAGACAAGATAGTTGTCATCATCATTTGGTGACCTACTTGTCCACCCGAAGACGAAAGAAGAGCCGTTCAGCTAGTCCAGGAACATTTGAAGACCGCCCTGCCAAGGAGGAAGAACTACCACCATCATCAAGAAGTAAACATCCGCGTCGAAGACCAGGTGTATATGCAAGCCACTCCTCTCTAAGGAACCAAGCATTTCCATGACAAGGAGACCCACACCAAGATTCATCGGCCCCCTTCGAGATCACTCCAAGATTTAACAACCCCCTCTGAGATCACTACGAGACGACGAGAAGATAGTTACCAGCTGGAGTTGCCACCTGGGTTACCTGATGTGCACAATGCTTTCCATGCATCACAACACCGGAAGTGTTTCCAACTTCCTAACTTGCCCAATCTCTACGAGGGCACTGACCACCGAGCCATCGACCCCTAGCCCAATCTAACCTACCGCGAGCTACCCATTAGAAACATGGATCAAGAAGAGCGTCATACACGAAGCCACAGCATCAAGTACTTCAAGCTCAATGGAGCACTACACGGAAGCAGAAGCAACATGAGGACTTGAAGACTACCCCGGATCCAGTTTTCATATTCCTTTCCATGCCTAGTTTGGGAATCTCGGGGACGAGATTCTTGTAAGGGGGGTAGGTCTGTCACACCCTGATTTTCATGGCACAACACTTAAGATGATAAATCATGATAAAATGTGGTTTGACAAAAACTTTTGCATTATTTGACTTTTTATTTTGAGTTGGTTTTCTCTGTGTTTTTCAAGTGCTCTTTAAAGTCAACACAACTCCACCTTCTATACTTCATCTCCTTGCCCCAAGCTTCTTCCCAATGATCATGTCATGTGAATAGAGCAACATAGTATTTTCTTACAAAAATAATTTGGCCAAATAGTATTTTCAAAAATTAGTTTTTCAAAAAACCCTGAGTTGAGGTTTGCACTACAAGTACTTGACTTGGGGTGTGAAAAATCATTCAAAAGGTATATTTGAATCCTATTAGATGTAGGACTCCCATAAACCACAAAAATATAATTTTAAAATTTATTTTCCTATTTTATTTAAAAGCTTTTTTTTAAGGCTAGAAATGGTCGTTAATAGGGAAAAATCATTTTATTGTTTCAAAAATATTTGACAAAAACCTAGGGAAACTCAGTGGACATATATTGTCCATATATAAGAGTTTCAACACATGGTCATGTTCAAAATATTGGTCAAATCCCTCAAAAACCCTTTCTAGACATTTCAAGCTTTTGAAATATTTACAAAGGAAATATTCTCCAAAAATTCCAAGAAAATTCTAGCATGTCACATATGACATGCTGGATGATCTTGATAAGTATCATGTCATGGAGAATAGTATAACCCCATTAAATCCCCTCAAAACCATTTCTGTCCATTTTGAAGTTCGAGCAACTTTACATTCCCAAACATGTTCAAATGTTCTCAAACCCTTTTGAACATGCTCAAATGGTCTAGTCATTCATCTAGACCAAATGGCACAAGTTGGAGAAAATGTTATATTGGTCAAAGTGCCCCAAAACCCTTCCTGTCCAGAACCAAATTTGAACAACTCTACATTGGCATCTTTCTCCTTTTGATCTCAACTTTTGTGGACATGTTCAGAACCTAAAATGATGACACTACACCAAGTGGTTCATCAAGGAGAATAGATTTGCATGACTAAATCTTGGAAAGTCCATTTCTGTTGATTTCTAGGGTTTACAAAAGTTGCGTTGTCAACTTTGCTCAAATGAACTCAATCTTGGTGAACCTCTTATTTTCTCAGGCCATTTGACCCTGTCAAGCCTCATGACAAGGGAAGTCCATTTGCTTGCCCAAACCTACATCAAACACCTTCTGGCAGAAATTTAAAATGCATGTTTTGGCCATTTCCACTAATCTCCATGAGCTATCTTTCCCTGCCCGAGGATCCATGATTATGGGGGTGAAAAGCTCTTTTCCCTCTCTGGACAGCTGCATTTCTCCCCTTTTCTCACCTCTCTCTCAGTCCTGCCAGGTCCCAGAGCATCCAAGGCCTCCTCCCCCCTTGTTTGTTCTTCCTTCAGCCACTAGACGCAAGTGGACGTGCGAGTGCGCGCGGAAAAGCCGCGGATGTCGGCCATTTGTGCACTCTGGAGCACGTCAGCGTGCTCCCGACCGTTGACGCCGCGTCCCCCGACCACCTCGAGCCTCCCCCTCGCGCCAGTCGAGGTGCCTCGACGTCCGCAACACGCCACCGTGCATGCCCCATCGTCTCGCCCTCTCTCTCACCTCCTGCGGCGCGTACCCCGAGCCGCCCGGCTCGGCCAATGCATGGCCTCGCACGCGCGAGCACCAGAGCCTTGCCCTGCTCCTCCTCTCTCTCCCCAGAGACCTACTCCACCCCCAAGAGCGCCGCGGACAACCCCGAGCCTCCTCCCATGGCGACCACGACCATTTTCGCGGGTGCCCGTAGGCCGCGTCCACGGTGAGCCATGGCCTCGCCATATAAGGCCGCCCCTGACCTCCCTTTGGAGCTCCTTTGCTCTCTCTCTCTCTCCCGTGTACCCCATGGACCAACCTGCACCTCCTCTCGTGCCCTCCTGCTCCCTCCATGGCCGGAGTGCCCCGTCGGGCTCCGCCCAAATTCCTGCAAACCGAAGCCTCCCCTCCCCTCCTTTGGACACCAATGGAGAACCGCACGCCGGCGAGGCTCCTCCGCCCTTTACCTCTTCCTCTAGCGCCCCGCAACCCCAGAACCCCGCTCGCCCGACGCCACCGTCCTCCGCGGGCGAAGACCTGCTCCCATCCGGTGATGCAGGCACCCGTGGTGGGGTCTCCCAGGTTCGTCTCTCTCCGCTGAGCACACCGGTGGCCGGACCTCCGAAAATGGTGGCCGGTAGCGCCAACGGCCGCCGTCGAGCACTTGCTCTGTCTCCCGTCGCGCCCGCGCGGGAGGTAGTGGACGAACCTGCAGCTGGGCCCCGCCTGTCGGCCGGCCAGTGGGCAGGGGCCACTGACGGGTGGGGCACGCCTCGCCCGCTTAAGTGGAGGCAGCATAGGCCACATGCCGTTTTCGCTACACGGAAGCGTACTCCTGTGAAGGCGCCATCGGTGTGGCCCCCAGCACGCGCGTGGCCATGCAACTGGGCCGGCCCAGTACACTGCGGCGCTATGCTGCACCCAATGCACAGCATAGGTATAACGCCCCCCTTCCTTTGTCTTTTTCTTTTTCCAGAAACTTGTAAAATCTCCCAAATATTCATATTGCCTCCAAATTTGATGATTCAAATTTCTAGTGACTCCGTAAATCATGCTCTACCTGTTGGTGCAACATGCACATTTTTCCAGAAAACTTTCCTTCACACAAATTAAATAAAATCCCATTTTTTCATTTCTGTAATGAACTTTAGAAAATCAGAGAGAGCCCATTTTCGATCCAAATTCCATGGTTCAAAATCCTAGATGTCTATAAGTTCAAAACTTAGTTTTTGAACATTTTTACTAATACTTTATGTACCACCTCAAATAATGGTCTATTTCTTCATGTATAGCCAACTTTGCAAATTCATAGAGAAATCATTTGAACTCCAAATCCAGTGAAACCAATTCCTAGATGCTTCTAAAATCATCATTTGTTAAATGGGTGCCTCTGCTCATTTTTGAAAATAATGTTTCTGTACACTTCTTGCAAACCCATTAATCCCTTGATTCCATCATATTGAAATGTTCATAGATGTCCATTGATGAAATCCTAATGAAACCACTTTGGTCATCCCTCATATGACCACAGGTATCCTAGAAAATTCCAACTCATATTTTTAGAGCACTTTTATTTCCTACCTTGCTGTGTTGCTTATTATGGTTGCTTTCGATGATAGTTGATGAAGTAGACGAAATGCTCGGAGTTAGACCGAAGATATTTGAAGACCTCGAAGACTTTGTTAAAACAGGCAAGCAGCCCTTTGACCATGTCTATGGAACCCTTTTTATGCATGTCATATAGCATCATATTGTTGTTGCAACGGAATCATGATGAGGTGGTAACCACTTTGATGGTTTGCCACCGTATTTCCTCGTTGATACTTGCATTGTGCATGACCCTACCTTCTTATGAGGGTTATGCCGATGGGAGTAGATAGGATGCTAAAGTAGTTGCTACGCAAAAAGGGACGGGAATATGCATGGTGATGGAGACAAAGTATTTTCTAAAGACTTTTCCAAAACCCCATCGGGTGCCACTTATGCCCGAGGGGAGATGATGAGTTGGGTAGCCACTTGATGACGAAGTGGTGTACCGAGGCAAGTGTGTGTTGTTTTCAAAACGGATTGGTTTAAGTTGCGACCGTTATTCCAACCTTACATGCGCAACCACTCTACCCTTGTATGGGAAAGGGCATTATTGATTACCTAGGCCGATACTAGCTTGGAGCCCGCATTACTAGTGATGGGGGAGAGTTGGTGATCTCTCTCGGGACGGGGTCGTTCCAGGTAGGTCGGCCATGACTGTTTTCACAGGGCACCGGATACACCATTGTGTCCCCTCTCAGATGTTACGATCTCAACTGAGTCTCGTATGATGTACATCATGAGGATACGGAACAACGAGTGGACTCCTTGTTAGTGTCGTCTAGGGAAAGATAGTGATCAGGTGCTTACCCCGGGTACTTGAGGTACCGCGGGTCGTGGATGACACGAAAGTTCCCCGGATCTTGTGGGTAAAGTGTGCAACCTCTGCAGAGCGTAAAACTATTCGAATAGCTGTGTCCATGGTCAAGGGCAGTTTGGTAACCGCTCTTGGGCTACGTCCACATGTTTACAAACCAGTGTGTGTGTGTGTGTTTGGATAAGTGGGAAGATCTACTTGGGTCAAGTCAAAGGACTTGACATGATTGAGTTGGGTTGGTGCCCACTCTATTTATGTTGATATCTGTAACCTGTCCTCATGGTTACTTGAATTTCTCTTGATTCATGTCTTACAAGTTGTTGAACATGTCATTGCACTCAAAACTAGCTTTCTGCAAAAATGTACCTATATCATGCATTGTTGTACCTTGAACCAAAACATGGGTTGCTTGCGAGTACATTCAAAGTACTCATTGGTTTGCCACTGGTTATTTTATTGACCAGGCATGAAAGAACAGGATATGATGAAGAATACTTCGATGACGAACATGCGAGCTAGGATGCCTCCCAGTCAGAATGCCTGTAGGGTTAAGGCAGATGGCATGGGTCCAAGTTATCGACGAAGATTTCCGCTGCAATGTTATACTCAAGACTTGACCATAAAGGTCCTACTTGTGTAATACGGTATGTATGGTTGTAAGCCTCTTGTTATTTAGCTTCTGTGTGTTCATTGAGCATTGATCTCTGGGATCACTGTACACGTGCATTCGGTGATCACGACTTATGAGTCGGGGTCCCCACAGGGAAATATGTAACACCAAAGGCCCAAAGAAAGAAATCAAAAGAAACGACTAGAAGCACGCAAGCATACTAATAATATAAACAATCAAGCATTGTCACATTTTACTGCTACTCACAACAATGATATGCACGCACACCTAATCACACAAATCTTGCAGAAACTCTGGTATTACGGTCTAATATGCTGTGATGGTGTGCACGAAAGTGAATCTGTGTGGAAGGAGTTGGTGTAACCAATGCTACACCAAGCGCTGGCTGAACACCGGTCACAACTGGATGGATACGGAGGCGAGGACGGACATGGTGATCAAGTAGCAAGACGCAACGGTCACGACTACATCATCATCAAGCGTACGAATGGGAATCGTACACGTCCAAAGAATGAAATGACAGGGCAAGATAACGGTGGAAGACTGGGCTTAATGGCATTGCCCTTTCCTGATAACAAAGATCAGCAAAGGTTGCCAAGGGGATAAGATGGAGGGTATGATTCAGGATAGAGACAAGTCTATCACCGAAGTGATATGGGTGGGAGACGAAAAAATATCGACGCGATACCTGAGCATTACTCCTGCAAATGGTGTCTGGAACACTCGGCACCAGGGCATCACTCTGCTGGGACAAAGATGACGCAGAACACCAAAGAGCAGGCATGCTAAGAAAGAGGGTGCAGGTAGTGGATTAAAACCGATGCCACATACACTTACAAGATTAACCGTTAGTGTCACATCCCTAACTTCTGGCATTGCACTAGGCTAACTTCATGTGTGCATCATGTTTAAACTTTGAAAGAAACTTGAAATGGGATGTCCAAACCCTAGTACCAAATGGAATTCAAATAGGTTCAACCTAAAAATATTTTTAGTGAATCCAAATGGCTTTCAAAAATGTTCATCATTTCTGGAAAATGCTATAAACAATAACCAGAGGTGTTGCACATTTTTCCATGACATATTTGGTCACTGAATTAAATCATATGTACTTTGCATTTGGGCATTTAAATGCTAGTAAATATTTTAAATGCTCAAATAATTCTGGAAATAAGCGTGGGCTATTTGAATTAATCAAAACAGAGCCTATGATTATTTTCAGGATTTTTGAAGGTGTCTAACTATTTTTAATAGAGCCACAAACTTACAAAAAAAACAGAAATTAAAATAGAAGAAGCAGAGACTTACCTGGCACCGGCCCAGCTCCTGTGCTGGCCCAGCGCTATGCAGCCCAGCCCATCACCTCCTTCTTCCCTGTCGCCTTCCTCCTCTGCCAGGAGGATGCGCGTGTGGCCGACGCGCGCATGCACGTGCCCCTGGCCACCTCCTGCTTGCCGCCTCCCTCTGGACCCCTGGACGATGCCACGCACACCGCATGCCCAACTCTCTCACTCTCTCCCGTGTCGATCCCCTCCTCTTTTCCTCTCGGCCGAGATCCACCGAGCGAGCTCCTCGCTGCCGTTCGCCGTAGACGTAGCCACCGCGCTTCCTTCGATGCCTCGACGTGCCCAGCCGCTCCGCATACTTGCCATCGACCTCTCCAACGACCCACGCAAGCCGGGACGCCCTGCAGAGCTGCCCTCGACGTCGTCTTCCTCGTCGGTGCCGCGGATCGCCGCCGTCAAATCCGTCGCCGTCCGGCCTCCCTCAAGCTCGCCGTCCACCTCTACAGGGTCTACGTGAGCTCTCCGTCCGTTTCCCCCTCTCTGTTTCATCGTTCGCGCGCCGTAGCTAGGTTATCTACCAAGGCCGAAACCCCACCGCCGCCGGCCATGTCGCCGTCGTCGCTCTAGCCACCGCAGCTCGCGTACGACCTCAGGCCCGTGCTCAGGAGTGTTAAGAATAGAATAGTTGCTTATTAATTAAGCTAATTAGGATTAAGTTAATTGTTAGATAGGTTGCTTGGTCCTCAAGCAAGCATGTACTTCCTTGGTTCTCAAGGCAACTATGTAATTCCTTGGCTCTCAAGTAACTATGTATTTACTTGACCGCCAAGCACCATGTGTACTTCCGCCTGGGTATAAATACCCCACTTCTATCATCAATAAAGACTGATGGATCATATTTCATTCAAACTCTCTCGTTCTTTACTTTTCACTCAAAACATGTTATCAGCACGCCTCTGCCGAGAGCCTCGACGAAGAACTCCGATGAATTCCTTTCTCCGGATATGCTAGAACAACCTTCTCCTCGTTTCTTATTTTCGTCGACCCCGTCATCCTCTGCGACGATCTGCCCATCAATCATCAACCAATTAAATTGGCAGTTCCTTCTCAATCTTAGATTCCTTTTCATCGTAGATGCAAAGAGTAAGAAGGCCACCATGAGAAGAAAGCATAATATGCTGAGAATTTACAATTTCTTGCATCTGCCATGACGAACACACATCCGAAGAACAATAATTTGAAGAGCGGAAAAACAGTCGAACAAGGATCGGGAAGCACAATGCAAAGATCAAGAGATAAAGTCACAAACAGCAAGCATCCCGAATCAGCCTTAAAGACCAGAACTCTTGATCTTATTCGTTAGATCATCAGGTGATACTATTCCAAATTTTGTTCTTAGACAAATACTAGTAACCTCCAATCCAGGCGACGTACCTGCTGGCAGCGGAGAGCCCAGCCTCGACGTCGCACCGGTGCACGACGTGCAAGACACCCGGCCAACGGCCAACTCCCTTACCAACAGCCGAGACGGTGGTTGTGAGGCACCCCTCCTGGTCCGGCTCCTTGTGCTACGGCGCGCGGCGCTCTTTCCCGAGGCAGCGCGGCGCGCGGCGCTCTTTTCGGCCACCAAGTAGTTGAGCGCCCGCCGGCGTGCCGCACAGAGGCGGCTCCATCCTGAACGAGGCGCAGCGGCCTCAGCTTTCCGACGCGGTGCTTGCGACGAGCAGTGGGCGCGCATGACACCTGCTAACGCAGCCCCATAGCATTGATGCCATCGGCACTTACGTAATTGGAGCACTATGAATCGATTGGTTCATCGTTCTAAAATCTGAATACTATCTCCATTAGGCTGGTCATAGTGGGGAGCAGTGGCGGACCCAGGAATGGGCCAGGCCCCAGGCGAACTGGGCCAAGGCCCAGGCAGCTTTGTTGACTGTAGCATTTTACTGTAGCTACAGTGCTAAAATATACAAAGGAGATGGGCCTTACGCCCAGGCCACGGCCCCTTCTGCCTGGGGCCTGAATCCGCCCATGGTGGGGAGTAACTTAGACTAGTGTCATATGCATGACACTAGTCTAAGTTACTACCTTCATAATGCAAAGTAACATAATAGTAGTATCATGGATGGCTTCATTTATTAACTTGTAGACTCATCTTGTCTCGGGAAGCGCTATGTTACAGTAACATATTATGTTACCACCTCTCATTAACTACTTGCCACGTAAGCAAAATTTTCTTGAAATGCGCTATGTTACTACCTAAGTTACTCCCACTATGACTAGCCTTAGCAACCGCACAGGAGGAAAATTGGGGCAACCTTATCCTTATCCCTTTGGCGGTTTTCCGAATCAGCCCTCCTGTTTTTCTATATTCTCATGTTAGTACCTACAACACATGTTCAGCCACATGCTTTACAGTGTTTTACATCTGTGCCCATGAGATTCTCGAAATCATGTTTCAGGCCGTAACAAGTAGTAATACAGACACACTATCTGTTTAGATCCTCAGATCTAATTTTATGCAGTTCAGTCTCTAACACTTACAGTTTTAAGTCCTCAGACTTAGACTTAGTTAATTCTCCAGTGTGCTTGTTGTAAAGTGTAGAAAAAGAAGAAAAAATGTAACATGTTCAATCTGTTTGCCTCATGCAATCTCTATAACATGTAATTGTGTGCAACAACTTTATTTTGGCAATCGAAATAATAGTGTGGGACTACCTCAAATTTTATTTGTGAATCACAAGGTATTGGTGGCATCTACTGCATAATATGCAGATTATCCATCACTACTGTGAGGTCTACGTCTTGTCATTTTAACAAGATGACTACCTTCGAAGTGCTCTTCCAAATATTAATATTATATGTGACTATCTCGAGATATCATAAGGTAATAGTGACATCTACTGTAAATTTTTACAGACTATCCACTATTACTGCAAGGTCTACATCATGTCACTTTGACAAATGATTACCTTCAAAGTGATTTTCTTAAATATATAGCATAACATAAGGTAATAGAGATATGAAAGTCAAACTATGTTTTCTATTACTGCGAGATGTACACCGCATCCGGTGACTATCTTTAAATGTTATCCTATATAAAAATTGAGGTCTACACATATGGCTATAAGGCATCAGCCAAATTAAAACTTGCTCATCCGAAGCATTTATTGTTGTTGTTCACTAAAATATTTTACTCTCATAATAAATATTGTTCTTGCACACTTGTTATATGCCGAAATGGTATTTTTGTGCTAACACAAACTATTCAAGCCTCACTTTGCTTGAATATGTGATGGAAAACTATGCAAATATTTGCATATACCAGCGATTACCTTCTATTACATTGGTAAAATACATGGCAGAAAAGCCTATGTCACTATTTATAATTATAGTGTTGTCCATCCATCAAGATGGATCCCATAATTATGGCAACGATTGAGTGTCTCAACACTTTTGCAATGTCCACATCACATTATGGTTATACTTTCACAGTGACTAACAAATGTCAAACATGCAACGTCTATATTTTTGGCGGTGATTCTAACGTTGCAACACTCATATGCATTTTATCTGTCCCAACTTCACTTAGTTCTCATACTAAGTACATAATGGATGACTTTTTATTCACCCTAAATATTTCCCTTAACATAAACATGATGCCTTGAGCACATCCTGAATGATTACCCATTTGTTTTTCAAGACTTCAAGTCTATCGCAGCTCACAATTCTTTTAGTTAATCAACTTCAAGTTGAGATCTCGTGATCAAATATTTTCATGTGCTCTTAACACACTTTACATCCTCTTATGATGGTACTACCATTGTTATGATGAAGAAACATGAAATTTCTTAAAATCATCAGATTCACCCAACGGGTGCTATACCATTATTTGAAATTCTTGCTTGTACCGAGAATACTATGCAAGTTAGTGGTCACAAAAGAGAACCATGAGGAATTCGAAGTAAAGTGGAGGCTCATAGACAACCAAAGATAGAATTATCTTTTAATAGGAATCTGTCGTTTTCAAATGATCAAAAGACAACTCTCAAGTTTGTCAAATGTGTGGTTATATAACTATTGTACCTATGATTACCAAACCCTCAAACATATGGTCGAACCACATCGCAAAGTTATTAAAAGGCCAATAAGTTCAATGGGATAAACTTGAAAATTTGCAAATAACAACCAGATTCTGGTAAAGGATTGTTGTCAGAATCTTCATCAGAAGGAGGACCACAATCTAATGCAGAAAATGGAGGATAAACTCATTTGCACATATCAGAGACCTCGGGTGATCTCCTAATTATTCCAATGTATTATTAGCATATACTTGTACTACTACATGTAGTAAAATGTCCAATATCATATCCATTGGATACAATATTCGACAATTTTGTATGTATGTTTCAATTCATACTCAATATTGTTGCGTACACAATGATTTTCTAAGTATTAAAGAATTAAATATTAGGCTTGATAGCCTTAGCCATCCTGGTTTGGGGATGATTAGAAAATTATTTGACAATTCAGTTGGTCACAACTTATCAAGTTACATATTTTCCCAAATCATCAGATTTTATGTGCACCGCATGTGCCATAGGGGCACTCTCACCTTAAAATTCTAAGCAGGACACTTATTCTTCCTTGAACATATTCAAAAGATATGTCTGGATTGCTTAACCATTATCTGGGGTAATTTAGATACTTCATGGTACTCATATACACATTCATAAAATGTTTTAAGTGTGTCTCTTATCACACACAACCATGCATGATCTTACTAAAAATTTTTTTGCTCAACTTATCAAAGTAAGAGCAAATTCTCTTGAAAACAGGATCTATAAACCCATTCAAATGAACAATGTTGTTGAACTCATTCAATGAGCATTTTTTTGCATTAAGTACTTTATGTACATGCTCAGAATGGTTTAGCTAAATTTCTTATCAAACAGAGTTAAATGAATTACATGACCACTTTTAAAGAATTGTAAATTTACCAGCCTCTTACTGGACACATACGGCCTTACACACCATAAGTATGATCTAAATCATACCAACTGCATATCATACTACTTTCCCCTTGTAGTAATCACGTGGAAATCTACAAAGTATTTCCATCTGCGATAATTCGGTTACATATCGATATCACCACTCCGGCATACATCAATGGGCCCTCACAGGAAATTAGGGATCTATGTGAGGAATAACAATTTATCCGTCAATCAAAATTATTCATAACCCGTATGATGATTGCATCATCAATAAGGATATTTTTCGGCATTAGGGGGAGATAAGTACCACAAGAAATGTCGAAAAAAAATTAGAAATATTATTGACATTCAATCCTTATATCCACGTACTCAAAGAATCTAAACTAGAAGTTTAGAGAATCATATATTTGCAACACATTGCAAATCTGCCACATACATTTACTGATAACAAGGTGTTAATAAATTCTATATTCCTGCAGTAAAGTGTTAGAAAGAGTGGAGGTACCTGATAAACCACTCTTCTCCCCAAATGAGAGCAAGAGGGGGAGAAAATCTGACAAGACGAGATACAATTTCTCATATGCTTCCGCGGAAACAGAGGAAATCAAATCCTCAACCAGTAAATGTAGTTCAACATCAAGTTGAAGGACACCTCACTGGATGCTCATCATCCAAAGCCCGACATAAATTTGCACAAATGTTTTGGGTTCGGGACATCGAAACACCTTGACTCCAATTGTTATAGGAAATCACAAGGAGTTAAAAAGGAATAAATATTTTATCCACAAACTTCAATGACTCCATCGGAATCATATAAACTAAAGACTACATTTGTCGACATATATTTCTTCTCAAATTGCTAAAACCTTTTGGGCCCTGAACCAAAATCCATGGTAGAGTGCCTCTTGCACTCATATTGGTTCACATAGAAGGAAGCAAGTAATGAAGAATAGCACCCGCTCTGCAAACGAGTGGTATTTACCGCAGTAATACCTACTCCTCATAAGTATCTTCCACATGGAATACGAAAAACTTCTCATTCATAGACAAAGTCAATGAGGTGGTGAGAAAGCGAGGCTTGTAGAAAAAGGGTTCATGCAGAGACCCGACATCGATTACGATGTAACATACCCTCTTGGTATGAGTGGAATTATGTTTCGATACTTAATATCATTGGCAATAAAAATAATAATATTATCCATGCAGTTGATGGATGAAGTGGCTACATACTCATATGAGTCACTTATTTTGGAAGTCTCGATTGAAGTCTCTGAAGGGCTTATACTTCCAAATCCAAAAGCAAATCGCAACAAGTTTTGTGTAAAACTTCATAAGTCACTCTATGACTTGAAATAGTCGAAAATCATATGGTACTACTGACTAAATGAGTTCCTTATTCAAAAGGATAACTCGAATAATGATGATTGTTTATGTGTTTAATAAAGGAATCCCAAATTTGATATCCTTTCATCACCTCAGTGTATATTGATGACCTCATCATCAATGTTTATACAAGACCTAAACACACACATAATCATCTCTAGACGGGAAATTTGGATTCAACCAAATTTAGCTTACAACTTGAGCATTCTCTCAAGAATACATACTAGTCTACATATATCCAAGACATGTACGAGAAGTTCAATGTGGATATATCATACCAATAAAAGACATGTAATATGGTCATAGTACCCCTGATAGGGTACAAATCTATTCATACCTAGGGGTGATAATGAAGTGATATCAGGACCTGAAGTTATATATCTCACTAATGTCAATGCACTCATATCATTGCAAACTTCGTCATGCCTGACACTATATTTGCTATCTTTGTTCAGAGTGCAACCCCTAACAAAAGGTATATGGTTGATATAAGAAATATTAGCTTATATCTCAAGCTCACAATAAATCTTGGACAATTCTATCAGGAAAATAAAAATATGACCATAATATGATGTAATGATATTGGCTCCTTATTTGATCCCAACAATGCCATACCAATGACTAAATTCACTATAATAGTATTCTCATGAAAGTCATCTAATATACTTTAATGACTATTTCCACTTATCATTCTTTAAAAGCATTGCAAAATATGGATGGCTCAGTAGAATGATTAACCACACTCGAAATCATGTGGTTGAAATTCATCAGAATCACATAACTTGATTTTATCAAGATTCTACCACTTGTGTTACTCAATACCTACAGGTTATATGAAGAGCAATATCATAAAGCACATTGCTTGAAATCACTTATCCTTACGAATTACAGAAAGTGAGGAAACAATTTGCAAACAAAATATTGTGAAAATCCTACAGATTATTCACAATGCCATGGTCATGTCAATGGAATTGGATGACACATCCTCTAGATTTGCAAACTTTAGGGGGAGTAATCTCCAAAACTATAACCTGTTAACAATTGTAAGATTGCATATGTTGTACTCTTTTTCCCTTCATGAGTTTTTCCCTAATGGTTTCTCATAAAAGGTTTTTAACGAGACAATATAAACACAAGTGCCCTTATATGTCATAAACTTTCTCCTTATTTTTTTCCCACTGGGTTTTAAAGGAGTTTTCAATGGCATATCATATCGCACTCTTTTCCCTTATGAGTTTTCTATGAAAGTTTCTCATAATGGTTTTTAATGAGGCAATATCTTATTAAAGATAATACGTCATACTTTCTATTTTCCCTATTGGGGTTTTTAAAGGAAGTCCTCAAGACATATTAATTGTTGTCTAAACTCATCAATGATTTTTCTCCTTCTTCAAAGGTTTTTCCCATATGAGTTAACAAGAGACAATAATCATTATATGTTGCATCATTTTCTCCTTATTATTTTTTCCCACTGGGTTTAAAGGAGTTTTAGCAACATATCTGCACTATTCTCCTCATATTTTTCCCATAGGGTTTTTGGAGGAGACATTCAAGATTATTCAAAGAATTTGTCAAGATGATGGATGCACCAAAGAAGAGGCGTTGTACAAGGGGGAGTGTTAAGAATAGAATAGTTGCTTATTAATTAAGCTAATTAGGATTAAGTTAATTGTTAGATAGGTTGCTTGGTTCTCAAGCAACCATGTACTTCCTTGGTTCTCAAGGCAACTATGTAATTCCTTGGCTCTCAAGTAACTATGTGTTTACTTGACCGCCAAGCACCCTGTGTACTTCCGCCTAGGTATAAATACCCCACTTCTGTCATCAATAAAGACTGATGGATCATCTTTCATTCAAACTCTCTCGTTCTTTACTTTTCACTCAAAACAAGGAGCTCCCCAGAAGGCCAACTCCACCACCCGTTTCCCCTCCCGTGCACCCTAGCGCCGAGCTGGACCTGGCCGAACTCCGGCCGCCGTCCAACTTGCCGCCGTCGCCGCTACAGATCGCCCCGCGACCAGCCGGCGCCTCCCCTGGATGCGGGCGAGCGAGGGCAACCCCCTGGTGCCCTTGGCTTGACCCATTGCCGCCCGTAGCGCCGCTCTGGCGACCTTCCGCCGTGGCTTGAGGTCGCCGGCGTCTAACTCCGGTGGCTGGTGACGTGGCGCCGTCATTAGCCACTGATGACCCCGCTAATTAAACCCCTCTCTCACTGACATATGGGCCCCAGGCCATTATTAGTTTTGGTTACGATTAGTTTTAACCTTAATTAATCCCTAAGCCACTGATTGATGTGTCCCACATGTCAGGTTTGACCCTAGCCGCCCAGTTGACCCGCTGACGTCACAGCGACGTGCTGCTGATACAATAATTGATTTTCTGGATATTTATTAATCCTGGAAACTTCAGAAAATATCCAAAAATTCATATAAATTCAACCGTAACTTAGAAAGAAATAATTTATATATGAAAATGATAGGAAAAATCCAATCTATCCATATGTACTGTTTTCATGCATGTTTGAGCAAGTTAACCTCACTCTTTAGGATGAAACATGATTAGGACAAATTTGATAATAGTTTTGGAGTTGGAATTTGATGTAGCTTTGAATTCCACTTCAATCAAAATGACTTTCTGTTGCATTAGCTGAAACCACAACAAATTGCCATGTCATGATCATGCATCATATTGTGCATTGCATTGATTGTGTTCCTTCTCTATTGCCGGTAATTGTTCCCTCTCGGTAGACGTGGTTCCGACAATGAGTTCGATGACACCGATGAAGAACTATACTATCTTCAGAAGTGCCAGGCAAGCAAAACCCCTTTGTTCATTCCGATATAATCCCACTCTCTCGCTCCTGCTCTCTTTTACTACATTAGGACAACAACGATTCAACTGTTACATGCTCGGTAGATGAATCCCTTTTCCTCTGCATGACCTGTCATTGCCACAGTAAATAGATGAAACCCACTAGCATGAGTAGGAGTTGTTTGAGCCCTGATGTGCCTACTCATTCATGCTTGTTTGTCATGCTTGCTACTGCTTAGAGTTGAGTCAGGTCTGATTCATCGGGGATGAATAGGAGGTGTGTGAACATGTCCTGCTGTGTGTGGTCTAAATGTGTGAACACAATTTGGTAAAGGTAGCGGTGAGAGGCCATGTAGGAGTACATGGTGGGTTGTCTCATTGAAACCGTCCTCAGGAACTGAGTTCTGTGTTTGTGATCCATGAACAGCTACTACCACTCATTGGCATCCTTAATTGACCCTCTCGGCTTCTTAATTACCCTTGTTCTCTGTCCAAGAGTTGCAACTAGTTTCTGGTGTTTGTGGGTAGTGCTAGTAGTCTACCAACTGGCACCCGATACAGGTGGGCTTGGGACAGACTAGGCACAGTGGCACGGTGTACCAAGTGGCACCCGGATGGTGGGCTTGGGAACCCTGCTCACATCGTTTGGGGCCGTGAGCAACACCCCGGCCGGATCACCTTGCGGATGGAACCCGAATAGGAGATAAACCTGGACGAGAGACTTGAGTGTTTAGGTAGGTCGTGGCCGACACCCTCGCTAGACTTCTGCTTGAAGGTTGCCAAGATAGATGACGTGTACATGGCGGTAAGTGGCGAGAGCGTGTGTGAAGAAGTACACCCCTGCAGGGTTAACATTATCTATTCGAATAGCCGTGTCCACGATAAAGGACTTCTGGGTTGCCTGTACAGTTCATAGACAAGTGAAAGTGGATACTCTAAAATACGCAAGAAAAGAGTGAGTGCTATGGATGGCGCTCTCGTAGGGAGACGGAAGCAAACCATAGTGGTGTATTGATATGGTGAATATGTGGACTCGTGTGCGCCACCTCAAATAGTTACATTGCAGTCGTAGTTCAGGATAGCCACCGAGTCAAAGCTGGCTTGCTGCAGTTAAACCCCACCACCCCTTTGTTGATAATGATGCATATGTAGATAGTTCTGATGTAAGTCTTGCTAGGTACATTTGTACTCACGTTTGCCTATTTTATGTTTTGCAAAGAGACTTTAGTCTCGCTAGTAGTTCCGCTTGGACTTCGACGTTTAGCTTGTTACCTCAGCTACGATCTTGTGCCCTCGGTAGGATCTGGTAGATAGTCAGGCTTCTCAGCCTTTTTCATTTGTAGATGTCTGTACTCAGACATGTTAAGCTTCCGCTTGTGCTTTGACTTGTATGCTCTGAATGCTGGGTAGAGAAACCCATGTTTGTAATATCTCGCTCCTCGGAGCCTATTGAATAAAATACTTGAGTTGTAGAGTCATGTTGTGATGCCATGTTGTATTTGCACATATCGAGCATATTGTGTGTATGTTATTGAAATGCTTGGTATGTGTGGGCTCTGACTATCTAGTTGTTTATCCTTAGTAGCCTCTCTTACCGGGAAATGTCTCCTAGTGCTTCCACTGAGCCATGGTAGCTTGTTACTGCTCCGGAACACTTAGGCTGGCCGGCATGTGTCCTTCTTCGTTTCTGTGTCTGTCCCTTCGGGGAAATGTCACGTGATGAATACCGGAGTCCTGTTAGCCCGCTACAGCCCGGTTCACCAGAGTCCTGCTAGCCCAGTGCTACAGCCTGGATTCACTCACTGATGACCGACACATTCGATGCTGGGTCATGGATGCCTGTCCCTGTAAGGTTGTGCCACTTTGGGTTTATGACTAGCCATGTCAGCCTGGGCTCCCTATCATATGGATGCTAGCGACACTATCATATACGTGTGCCAAAAGGCGCAAACGGTCCCGGGCAAAGGTAAGGCGACACCCGTGGGAATACCGTGCGTGAGGCCGTAAAGTGATATGAGGTGTTACATGCTAGATCGATGTGGCATTGAGTCGGGGTCCTGACAGCTTTGGTATCAGAGCTTGACTACCTGGAGGATTACCAAGCCAAACTGGTCGAAGTTGAGTCTAGAAATTCTTTAGTTATATAAGGGAATTGATTGTGGGATGGAACGTAAGGCTCTTTTTACTCCTTATACCTTATGGCCTTCTGATCTGAGTCATCTTATCCTTCCTACAGGGTTAAGAAACTAGGCATTCTCTTCTTTCTATCAGGATCACGTGTTACTAATCAGTAGACCCATAAGATTGTTGGATTTAAGCCTTGGTTCAGCTCCTGCTATTTCCGTGTATTCATAGCTGGCCTCAGAATCTTGATACTGTGATGATCGAGTGGTTATGCCACCATTTTTGTAGGATGTCTCAAATCTTTTGAGCATTTACAGCCGTTATGATGTCCGAGTCATCCTAGGTTTCTAAATAGTCTGATGCATTTGCAAGATCCTTTCCCTCTGGTTTCGATGTTCTTTTAGGCCAAGTTAATCACACTAATTGCTGAGCTGAGGTACTCTATTGCCTCGACATATATGTTGGAGTTATTATTATGACCCTAGGTGTCAAGAGTATCACCTAGTAATCCAGCCATGCTTTGTGTTCCAGTGTGATGATTCTGGCCATCATTCTCGAAAGCATCCCGTGATGCCACTTAGTAGTAGGCATTCTACTCTTGGGTTTCTGAACCCGAGATTTCCCTCCTTACTTCATGTTGTTAGTGTTTGCTAGTTCCTTTAGGATATTAATAACCTTTGCGATAGTCCTCAAGGTCCGTGGTATTCCCTTCTTCCAAATACCATGAACCACTTATGGCAGAAGTTTGTTGGATAAAAAGATCACAACATGAGCGCTCTCGATGGGTTCTCCATTCTATATTGCGAATCTGCCAGTTCTACCTTTTCTGCATGGGTTATCCGGAAGAAACCTGTTGAACTTGGTTTGACATGCTAATCCATGCATCCATAACTCATAAAATCATGTGTTCCTTTGAGTTGTCCCTCTTTAGTTGTTTTTCTGTCCCTCGTCTATCAATTGATAGTCAAGAGTATGCGTGCATTCGATCATCGATGCCTATTACTCTTATGGTCCATCAAGCCATTCTATTCGGAATGACTAGGAGAAACAAACTCCAGTACCTTATCCATTTATAGGATTGGGTCAAAATAGTTGTGTTCCGCAGATCGAAATGCCAATCCAGCTTCTGCTCTGCTCTACCTTGGAGTGTTACCATCTTATGTCAAGAGTGTCATGAGAATTGCACCACCTCTTATGAATTCTTGATGCAGTAATGCTTCTTGCCATCATTGTTAATTCCTCGGTTTCCATGTTATTGTAACCGGAAATGCCGACAAGTGAACTATGATGTGTGAAATCAATACTACTAGCAACCCCGTTGCTTGGTAGCTAATGGACAATAATTTCATTCTTAGCGTGTTGGTTATTGAATCATCATCCTAAGATTGATCGTGCTACCTAGTCAATATTTCTAGGTGCACTCTTCGATCAATGACTTAGGATAGTGCCAATCCTTGCTTGTTTGATCATATCGTCTTGCCTAAGAAGCAAGATTGTTCTCGAGCTTAGTAACATACCGGTGGTTCGTGATTTTCCAAATATCTTCTCAGAAGTATTACCAGGTTGTTCCCTGACCGTTATGTTGAGCTCATGATCAAGTTGGTTCTTGTAATCCACCTTTCTCCAAGAATCTGTGTTGGATACCCTGAGCTAGTTGGTTAAGCTAAACAACAACTTGGAGAGTTGGAAGATAAAGCTTGTCCGACTTATTTCATTCCAAGGGATATCTTGTATGTGTGTTGAAGAAAGATGATATCTTCATCGATTGATCCTCGTGACCAGTTGTTGGAGCTATTGTCTTGCCAAAACTTTGATTTGAGTGTGGGCTATCCTCAAATCAAATCGGAACCAACGATGTTCGTAATTTTGTCTTACTCGTGGATTTTCCTCGAGCATACACCATTATATCTTTTGGGTCTGACCAATACTATCACCTTGTTCACATAGTTATGGAATTCCATCTCCATGGGAATCTGGATGAATTGTTGTTGAGCCCATCGACAACATCCTTGTCTCCTCCATGATTTTGTTGAACATTAAGCTAGTGTTGGAAACTTCTATAAGCATTATCTTCATGTCCCGTTCATGAAGCATATGTTGGATGAAAGAATTGACTTCCTCTAATTCACGTACATTTGATGTAAGTTGCCACCGTGGAACTGATAAAGATTGCTTTTGCTTCCTCTGGAACCATCCCAAGTCAGTCATGCATACGTGTGACGTATTCTATGGTTTGGAGACTTGCAACCTTCATTCTATATGTATCCCTAGCACACCAAGCCACTGATTGACTTGTTCAAGAAAAATGGAGTCTGTTCTAAGGTTAATCCTTTGGACTTCCACGCGTGGAGACTTTGATATCCTTGTTGATGGTTCCCCACCTAAACTTGGTAGTATTTTATTATAAGACTCCTGTGTGGTCATGCTTGTCCGGGACAGCGTGTTCACATGTGTGTAGCAGAACCAGCTCATGTTTTGGAGCTTCCTATCGTAGCGCATTTCCCGAGAATCTCGCAACATTATCTCGTCGATTTGTGTTGCAAACTTTCATTTTTCTTCCTAGACTTGATGAGTCTGGAATATCCTAACACCAACCAGATATGAATCTCAGGCAGATATGATGGTTGGAACATTTCCCAAGAACTATAATATTGGTCTCTGTGTAACCCAGTAAAGTGGATGTCGTGGCTGACACACCCAGCCGAAGACCTGTTATTGTAGTATCTTGATTGAAGAAGTTGGCCACATCCCCATAAGGATTTCGCAGGATTTACCTCCGTAGTTGTTCCTTATGGATTTTTGTGCTCCTGAAATCTGACCTTTTACTTGATGTTCTAGATACCAAATCATTTCAATAAATGGGTTATGCTAGCACATCGAGGAGAACATTAGAAGCGGAGTGCCAAATGTCTCTCGGTCGATCATCCAGATTTTGTTTCCTTGGCCTCGCTAAGGTGAAATCTGAGAAGGTGTTATCTTTCTTTGCATCTGCATCTTCCATGGGTATTCATCATGGTAGTATGTTGTGTTGTCAGGATCCTTGTCATGGATGTTGGTAAAACCTAGATGAATATGGAAATGCTCAAGTTCTTGAGGGCATGCTCAGACACTAGGTTATATCCTCGGTATCGATTGGAATGTGCCTTCCGTTTGTCAAGTTGTCTTATAACTCTAGTTTCCTTTCCAAACTGAGTATGCCATTCTTTCGAACTTCTCCAAATGATCGATTGTAATTTCCCTTAAGACGGTATAAAGAGTTTCAATGATCACTGAATCAAAGGTAATTCTTTTTGCCACTTGAGGGGATATTTCTATGAGTTACCTTCCCTAAGGTGCCCCGTTATGGTATCATGGCAACTCAACTCCTCGCTACTTTGAAACCACGCACCATCCTACTTCAGCATGGAATTGTTGCCTACCAAATTGAACCTCCGTCATCTTTTCTATCCCTCTTGATGTGTGTTTTGTGTGTCAGCTCAAGAGATGTTTCAATGCCTCACTCCATGAGTTGATCCTGAGTTGCTCGATCTTTGAGAAGATCAATTCTTCTGGAGTTGTCCCTTTCCTCTCGTTGTCATGTTAGATGGAGTTCTCAGGGCAAGACGACAAGACAAAGATGGTGATTGAATCAACGTTCATTTGAAGTGCAACCTGGATCTTGAAGATTGCGTTAGTTGCGCTTCCCCTTCATCTTACCCTACGCCTGAATCTCGGGACGAGATTCTTGTTTAGTAGGGGTGAGTTGTCACATCCCTAACTTCTGGCATTGCACTACGCTAACTTCAGGTGTGCATCATGTTTAAACTTTGAAAGAAACTTGAAATGGGGATGTCCAAACCCTAGTACCAAATGGAATTCAAATAGGTTCAACCTAAAAATATTTTCAGTGAATCCAAATGGCTTTCAAAAATGTTCATCATTTCTGGAAAATGCTAGAAACCATAACCAGAGGTGTTGCACATTTTTCCATGACATATTTGGTCACTGAATTAAATCATATGTACTTTGCATTTGGGCATTTAAATGCTAGTAAATATTTTAAATGCTCAAATAATTCTGGAAATAAGTGTGGGCTGTTTGAATTAATCTCAAGATAGCCTATGATCATTTTCAGGATTTTTGAAGGTGTCTAACTATTTTTAATAAAGCCACAAACTTACAGAAAAATAGAAAAACAGAAATTAAAATAGAAGAAGCAGAGACTTACCTAGCGCCCACAAACCGGCCCAGCTCCTGTGCTGGCCCAACCCACCACCGCCTTCTTCCCTGTCGCCTCCTCCTTTGCCAGGAGGATGCGCGCGTGGCCGATGCGCGCACGCACGCGCCCCTGGCCACCTCCTGCTTGCCGCCTCCCTCTGGACCCCTCGGACGACGCCACGCATGCCACGTGCCCAACTCTCTCACTCTCTCCCGTGTCGATCCCCTCCTCTTTTCCTCTCTGCCGAGATCCACCGAGCGAGCTCCTCGCTGCTGTTCGCCGTAGATGCAGCCATCGCGCTTCCTTCAACGCCTCGACATGCCCAGCCGCTCCGCATACTTGCCATCGACCTCTCCAACGACCCACGCAAGCCGGGACGCCCTGCAGAGCTGCCCTCGACGTCGTCTTCCTCGTTGGTGCCACGGATCGCCGCCGTCAAATCCGTCGCCGTCCGGCCTCCCTCAAGCTCGCCGTCCACCTCTACAGGGTCTACGTGATCTCTCCGTCCGTTTGCCCCTCTCTGTTTCATCGTTCGCGCGCCGTAGCTAGGTTATCTACCGAGGCCGAAACCCCACCGCCGCCGGCCATGTCGCCGCCGTCGCTCTAGCCACCGCAGCTCGCGTCCGACCTCAGGCCCGTGCTCAGGAGCTCCCCAGAAGGCCAACTCCACCACCCGTTTCCCCTCCCGTGCACCCTAGCGCCGAGCCGGACCTGGCCGAACTCCGGCCGCCGTCCAACTTGCCGCCGCCGCCGCTACAGATCGCCCCACGACCAGCCGGTGCCTCCCCTGGATGCGGGCGAGCGAGGGCAACCCCCTGGTGCCCTTGGCTTGACCCATTGCCGCCCGTAGCGCCGCTCCGGTGACCTTCCGCCACGGCTTGAGGTCGCCGGCGTCTAACTCCGGTGGCTGGTGACATGGCGCCATCATTAGCCACTGATGACCCCACTAATTAAACCCCTCTCTCACTGACATATGGGTCCCAGGCCATTATTAGTTTTGGTTACTATTAGTTTTAACCTTAATTAATCCCTGAGCCACTGACTGATGTGTCCCACATGTCAGGTTTGACCCTGGCCGCCCAGTTGACCCGCTGACGTCACAGCGACGTGCTGCTGATGCAATAATTGATTTTCTGGATTTTTATTAATCCTGGAAACTTTAGAAAATATCCAAAACTTCAAAAATTCATATAAATTCAACCGTAACTCAGAATGAAATAATTTATATATGAAAAATGATCAGAAAAATCCAATCTATCCATCTGTACTGTTTTCATGCATGTTTGAGCAAGTTAACCTCACTATTTAGGATGAAACATGATTAGGACAAATTTGATAATAGTTTTGGAGTTGGAATTTGATGTAGCTTTGAATTCCACTTCAATCAAAATGACTTTCTGTTGCATTAGCTCAAACCACAGCATATTGCCATGTCATGATCATGCATCATATTGTGCATTGCATTGATTGTGTTCCTTCTCTATTGCCGGTAATTGTTCCCTCTCGGTAGACGTGGTTCCGACGAGGAGTTCGATGACACCGATGAAGAACTATACTATCTTCAGAAGTGCCAGGCAAGCAAAACCCCTTTGTTCATTCCGATATAATCCCACTCTCTCGCTCCCGCTCTCTTTTACTGCATTAGGACAACAATGATTCAACTGTTACATGTTGCGGTAGATGAACCCCTTTTCCTCTGCATGACCTGTCATTGCCATAGTAAATAGATGAAACCCACTAGCATGAGTAGGAGTTGTTTGAGCCCTGATGTGCCTACTCATTCATGCTTGTTTGTCATGCCTGCTACTGCTTAGAGTTGAGTCAGGTCTGATTCATCGGGGATGAATTGGAGGTGTGTGAACATGTCCTGCTGTGTGTGGTCTAAATGTGTGAACACGATTTGGTAAAGGTAGCGGTGAGAGGCCATGTAGGAGTACATGGTGGGTTGTCTCATTGAAACCTTCCTCAGGAACTGAGTTCTGTGTTTGTGATCCATGAACAGCTACTACCACTCATTGGGATCCTTAATTGACCCTCTCGGCTTCTTAATCACCCTTGTTCTCTGTCCAGGAGTTGCAACTAGTTTCTGGTGTTTGTAGGTAGTGCTAGTAGTCTACCAAGTGGCACCCGGTACAGGTGGGCTTGGGACAGACTAGGCACAGTGGCACGGTGTACCAAGTGGCACCCGGATGGTGGGCTTGGGAACCCTGCTCACATCGTTTGGGGCCGTGAGCGACACCCCGGCCGGATCTCCTTGCGGATGGAACCTGAATAGGCGATAAACCTGGATGAGAGACTTGAGTGTTTAGGTAGGCCGTGGCCGACACCCTCGCCAGGCTTCCGCTTGATGGTTGCCGAGATACATGACGTGTAGATGGCGGTAAGTGGCGAGAGCGTGTGTGAAGAAGTACACCCCTGCAGGGTTAACATTATCTGTTCGAATAGCCGTGTCCGCGGTAAAGGACTTCTGGGTTGCCTATACAGTTCATAGACAAGTGAAAGTGGATACTCTAAAATACGCAAGATAAGCGTGAGTGCTATGGATGGCGCTCTCGTAGGGAGACGGAAGCGAATCCATAGTGGTGTATTGATATGGTGAATATGTGGACTCGTGTGTGCCACCTCAAAGAGTTACATTGGAGTCGTAGTTCAGGATAGCCACCGAGTCAAAGCTGGCTTGCTGTAGTTAAACCCCACCATCCCTTTGTTGAGAATGATGCATATGTAGATAGTTCTGATGTAAGTCTTGCTGGGTACATTTGTACTCACGTTTTCCTATTTTATGTTTTGCAGAGAGACTTCAGTCTCGCTAGTAGTTCCACTTGGACTTTGACGTTTAGCTTGTTACCTCAGCTACGATCTTGTGCCCTCGACAGGATCTGGTAGATAGTCAGGCTTCTCAGCCTTTTTCATTAGTAGATGTCTGTACTCAGACATGTTAAGCTTCCGCTTGTGCTTTGACTTGTATGCTCTGAATGCTGGGTAGAGAGACCCATGTTTGTAATATCTCGCTCCTCGGAGCCTATTGAATAAAATACTTGAGTTGTAGAGTCATGTTGTGATGCCATGTTGTATTTGCACATATCGAGCATATTGTGTGTATGTTATTGAAATGCTTGGTATGTGTGGGATCTGACTATCTAGTTGTTTATCCTTAGTATCCTCTCTTACCGGGAAATGTCTCCCAGTGCTTCCACTGAGCCATGGTAGCTTGCTACTGCTACGAAACACTTAGGCTGTCCGGCATGTGTCCTTCTTCGTTCCTGTGTCTGTCCCTTCGGGGAAATGTCACGTGATGAATACCGGAGTCCTGTTAGCCCGCTACAGCCCGGTTCACCGGAGTCCTGCTAGCCCAGTGCTACGTCCTGGATTCACTCGCTGATGACCCACACGTTCGATGCTGGGTCATGGATGCCTATCCCTGTAAGGTTGTGCCACTTTGGGTTTACGACTAGCCATGTCAGCCCGGGCTCCTTATCATATGGATGCTAGCGACACTATCATATACGTGTGCCAAAAGGCGCAAACGGTCCCGGGCAAAGGTAAGGCGACACCCGTGGGAATACCATGCGTGAGGCCGCAAAGTGATATGAGGTGTTACATGCTAGATCGATGTGGCATTGAGTCGGCGTCCTGACAGTTAGTGACTAATTAATAATCTATGTGCATTTTATGCAACAAACAAATGCAGCAATCAAGTGCAACACACCAACTGGGGTCTATACTACCATTTTCTAACGTTCGCGCGGGATAGGGCATCCTACAGCCAGACCTGCTCTGATACCAAGCCTGTGGCATCCCGGCTAAGAGAAACCGGAACGACTCATATTCCAGCCCAGAGATCAAGATGAAGTCTTCTGGAATATGGCACTACTTAGCATAGAACAAATCAAATCTTTATTACAATCTATATTGGGTACAAGGGGTTACATCGGCATGGCGACACTACGCCTGCCACGGTTTCTCTATGCTAGCAGCATAACAACATGGAGCAGTGGAATAACTTCTAGCTGCAGAACAACGACGACGGTGGTGAACTCCACTCCGCAGGGACTCTGGCTGGAACGCTTATCCTAGCTCGCAAACAAGGAATCCACAGAAAACAAGCAATCAAATCTGGCATGAACTGCAAACTGGCATGACACTCCAGGTCAATACATTGAATGTACTTGCAAGCTCACAATAACCAGAAGCATCAAGACAAACAACAGCATGGCAATTACAAGTTAAGCAGGAACTAACATGAGATTATCATAACAACATGAACAAGGTACAGGTGGAACAATATGAGCATGGCATGAACATATGAATCTGACGATACTAGCATGCAACATGATGACACTGTCATGCACCACTTATTCTGCTTGGGTTACCTCATAACCATCACATGCATCACTTACCATCGCGGACATCACACGATCATCTCAGGATCAAATCAAGCTTGGTATAAACAATACCGCAGTAGTCATTACATGACCACCAGGAGCTTGACCTTTACCCTTGACTCTCACACAACATCACAAATATCCCACAACTTGGTATCCTCGATACAACGGTGATCATTCCTGGATCACAAAGGGAACCGCACTTGGTTCAATGGGTTACCTCGTAACCAAATGGTGATCATTCCCGGATCACATAACCAACTTATCTTATCATCAAACCGGGGTTGTTATTAAGCACATCATTATTATTACTGTTGACCCATAGTGTGACCAACTGTGAACTAGGCCCTTACCCGTTGGCGTGGCTATTGATAGATTTAACACACACTCTGCAGAGGTAGCACACTGTACCCACACCACAGAACCCATGGCCTTGCACTCCCATTCGGGTGGACCAATGGTGTTCCGAAAAAACCGATCTACTGCCATGACACTCTCCCGGCCACTCCGAGCAACTCCCCTTTGGGCTAAGTCATGGGTGGCCCCAACCTACCAAAGGCAAAACAGCCACCGTTGTGGCAAATAAACGGTCCCAAACGGGGACAAGGTACCATAACAACAACGGGCTCACAAGGCTTATGTCCGCCTAAGTGTTCAGGGTAGCGCATGCCCATAACCTTCCCTAGTTGGAGGCACCGCCGAGAGGCATGTCAATAGACCGCATTAGGGCCTTCCCCATACATAAGGCAAATGTGGTTGCACTGGTCATCTCGATATGGTGGCACCATGACTCAACCAATAGTTGTTCAAGTTCAATTAAGTCCGGTTAAACTTGAATGCAACAAGCTGAGTCATACGAAAATAACAACTACAATGCATGAGCATGATATCAACATAAGCATGGTTGTGCAACATTACTTCTTAACATATCAACAACAAAATTCATATATGTGACTGAGCATGGCATACTGACTAGCATGAACATCACAAGTATACACTTCTCAGAAACATAGCATGACCACTAGCATCAACAATAAATATCATGCAAGAACATATCAACAATGATACCATGCAAGTATTTAACCAACTGGATGCAATGGAACATGCATAACAACGGCACTCGGAACAGACAAGAGTCATGCACCGAAGGCCATCACCAACATCAACATGTACTACTGGCAAGCATAAACATATGAAAGGAACACTAGCAGGTAGAACATGATAACAGAGTGCAAGACAACATAGCACAAGAGTGAACATGAAACTCTAAACATCACCGGAACAACAATGACCAAATTTTAAACAAGCAAACATTAATTAAATATTCAAGTTGAAAACCATGGCTACTACATGACCATCATGCAAGTGGGTATTATGGCTTGCCTAGGGATGACGGAGACTCCAGGAAGAAGTGCGGGGAAGCCGCAGAAACAAAACGCCGAACGGTTCTCTCTTGAAGGGGTTGATTAGAGGCAAGGGCAAACGGCCATTTTCACTATGGGACCACCTAGTGAAAAGGAAACCAATAGAAAGAGCTTGACGATACGAAGATGTTAGCATCGGTTTCACCTCGATCGGAGTTCGGTTGAAGAGTTGTGAGGGTTTGAAGCTCAGGGACCAATCTGTGAATAAACTTCAGCAAACAGGCCCCTAGTGGAAAAACTGAAAGCGCCTTTGGATCGGATACGTTTTTCTGAAAAGGAAAACACATTTATAGCCATAGTAGACAAGAATACGTTTTCAGAGCAACAAAAGCGTATTCCACCCCGAAGCAGAATGAAAGTATGCTTTCATTAAAAGAATACGTACTTACTAGAATACGTTTCCACTTGAATCCACGCGGGCCTGGGGCCAAGTCAACGCGCAGAGGCTGATTGGCGGGGCCCAGGCGCAGGGACGAGGGGTCGAGCGAATCATTATCTTCCTCCTCTCCTCGTTCCTGTTTGCCCGTGAACAAAGAGGAGAGCAGGGGAGGGGCAACGCTGGGGCGGCCGGCTCCGGCCAGGGCAAGGCCACCGGTTGGTGCGGCAGGGCCAGGCGCACCCGTTCAAGCAAAGAGTGGCGGCTGGGGAGGCTTGTAATGGCGGTGAAGGGTGGCGACCAGAGGAGGGCAGGAGGCGGGCGCCGGCGGTGGTTCATGGTGGTGTGGCCCTCTTTGGCGAGGCTGAGGGGTGGGAGGGGGACCATGAGGAGGTGGGGGAGCTTGTGAACAACTTGGGATGAGGAGAGGAGGCCTATGGTGGCCGGAATAGAGAAGACCGGTGATGGCCGAGGCAAACTCCGGCAAAGAAAAGAGGGGGTCGAGGGCTCCGGTGGTCGGGAGAGGCGTGGGAGGGGCTTGGGAGCTGCAGGAGGACCTCGAGCATGCTTATATAGCCGAGAGGAGGGCTCTAGAGCCTTGCTAGCAAGCTCAACTAGTGCACTAATGGTGGACAGAAGCTGGGCATGGCACGGGCGTGGCGTTTGCGACGCATTTAAGGCGAACCAGGAGGGGGGCCGAGCACGGGGTGATGAAGTCGATCATGGGGAAGCTCCAGGACATGGTTTGGCATCGAGACAAGGAGGGAGACGACGGGAATAGGGTCGGGAAGACTCTAAAGCACGCAATTAGGCATGACACCAGCGTGATCACCACGCGCACTAGAGCGAACTCCAGGTTTTGGCCAAGCCGACCATGTCTAGTGGATTGACCCTAGTGCCCTTAATCTAAATAAGGAAATAAATTGGTCCAGGGGCAAAGAAGTGATTCACACCTAGCTCCAAAAGATTGCAACAACAATGTGTTTGTAACTTGCTGTGGCTCACACGTGTCGAGTTAGACTCTGATCTTTGGCATAGTGTGATAAAGCACTAAGGTGATCTTTATTACCAAAAACTAGCTTAAGAGGAGGAGTTTAGAGGGGGGGGGGGTTGTTGTAGAAAGTGCCATAATGGCCAGATTTAGATATTTGGATGATGCACTCACACACATGATTGGATTGAGCTTAATTTGAGCATGGACCAATGATTTCAGGATATGAAGATGCCCAAAAAGGTTTCAAGCCATTTGGATGAACCAAAGTGACACTTGCGTCGCAAAGCTTTATTCTGACCAGAAACTTGGAAAAAATCCACAGGGCAAATGGAGGAATGGATTGAGCCACAACTTGGTGGAGGGAGTTTATAAAGATAACATAATGTCCTGGTAAATTGGCAACCTAAATGAAACAATATAAAATATAGTTGCTTCACAAACTAAAAATCTGACCAGAAACTAAGAATTGAAGATGAGCTCACATGGATGTATGACATGAGCTTAAAATTGGTGGAGGGCTATGATATGATGATATTGAGGACCATGCAAAATTGCAACTCATTTGGATATGCCTAGCTTGTACCTCTTTCACCAAGCTTCTTTCTGGACAGAAACTTTGGAAAATCATAATTAAATTATTACTAGGCAAGTGAAGTTTAATTTTGTCATGTAGGAATGATATGGACATGAAAATGTGTCCAAGAAGTTTGAGATCAATTTGGCAAAGGAAAATAGCACTTGCTTCACAATGTGCCATTTAGGGCAGAATAGGAATTGAATTATTTGATGATTATTTTTTAACATGACAATGAGAAGTTTTGCCATATTTGATCAAGATATGACCCAAACAATTTATGAGAATTATTTGGGAATTTTAGGAGTGAGGGAAATATGGGTTGCTTCACAAGCTAGCACTACTAGGGAAAAGCCTAGCAGCAGCGCGGGTTTTGGGCCTATTAGTAGCGCGGGGGCCGGCGCTACTAATAAGGCGCTACAGCTAACTTATAGCAGTAGCGCGGGTGCAACCCGCGCTACAGCTAACGTATAGCAGTAGCGTGGGTAAAAACCCGCCCTACTACTAATCTGTAATCTCTGAAAAAAAATTTGAATTTTTTCGATTTATTTTTGATTTTTTCCCTAATTTTCAAATTTCTGAATTATTTTAACCTCAAATCTCTAATCACCCCTCATCGCTGCTCAATTTAATCTCTAATCACCCCTCATCATTCCAAATCATATAACTTCCCAAACGGTCACCCATCCTCTCACTACTCTAGCCTGAGCACGCTTAACTTCCGGGTTCTATTCTCCCTCGTTTCCAAGTCTGCACTTGTTGTTTTCTTGACAATAGTAAGATGTCAATCCTATTAACCTCAGGAATTTAGCTTGAGCATGAAGTCACATATTTCACTGTTTGAGTTTGAAACTATTGTTCTAAAAAATTAGTAACACTAATATTTCTTGAATAATTAGTTTGACCACAGTTTGACCAGATTTGACCATAGTTTGACCAGATTTGACCAAAATTCAAAAAAACTAAGATAAATATTTAGTAACACTAATATTCTTGAATAATTACTTTGACCATACTTTGACCAGATTTAACAAAAATTAAAAAAACTGATTTTTTTTTAATTTTTTTGCCTCCAGATCTTAAAAGCCCCGTAACTTTTTTTCTGTTAGGTTTTTGAGGATTTTAAAAATGTTTAACGGGGTTCCCCCCAGTTAAATTTGGATGTAACTTTTCGAGTAGATGATTTTTCATATAAAAAACTTTTTCATCCGAGTTCGTATGCAAAAGTTATGGCCATTTTACAAATTTCCAGAGAGATTTTGCAAATAAAGTCGAAATTCATATTTGTAAATTTTCCCAACAACTAGACCACTTATCACATGGGAAACTTATTTTCTTTTATTATTTTGACATTTTTATCATTTTCTTTTTAAAAAAAACTGAAAAGGCGGTCCACGGGGGGGGGGGGTGTAGACTTTGACAAATAGGCCATACCCCGCGCTACTACTATGGCAGACGATTAGCAGTAGCGCGGGTTTTTAACCCTCGCTACTACTAAGTTGATAGCAGTAGCGCGGGTTTATAACCATCGCTACTACTATGGCATGGTCCAGGGGCCACTTAGTAGTAGCGAGGGTTAAAAACCCGTGCTACTACTATCAACTTAGTAGTAGTGAGGGTTAAAAACCTGTGCTACTACTATGGCATATCCCGGGGGGCACGGTAGAGACCGCTTAGTAGTAGGAGGGTTACAAACCCTCGCTGCTGCTATCAACTTAGTAGTAGCTAGGTTTAAAAACCTGCGCTGCTAGTAAGTAGCAGTAGCGAGGGTTTTAACCCTCGCTGCTGCTAAGATTCTGTGTATAGCCTTTTCCCTAGTAGTGTAGGGTAAATTGAGATATTCCTTTAATAGAAAAGGAATGTTCCCAATAAAAAAAATATTGGGATTTGGTCCAAGGTGGAAATGGAAAGGTCTAGGGAAAGATTTGGGTACGAGAAGCCACTTTGGAAAGAAACAAGAGGGCATCTTCTTCAGTTTCCACACCACAAAGCCACAGAAAAAGAAAACTCAGGCAAAAACCTCAGAAAATTAAAAGAAAAAGAAAGGGCCAAAAATCACGTTGTTACAATACTTTAGGCATGCACAATGCCGGTTTGAATGACTATATTTTCTTGATTTTGAATATTATGCCTCTTACAGTTAGCACAACTTTCCACTTCTTGTTTTTCTTAACTAGCATGCTTAAACCTGCACACCAAAGCTATCATTTGTAGATTATGTTGTCTACCATGGATATATTTGGTTGATGTTTTGTTGTGCTTAACATGCATTTATATGTACTCATACAAGAGAAATTGAGAACAGCTGATGTTTTCCATCGAGGTTAGTTTCATCGCATTGCTTATATGTACTCACTGTTCAGGATATTGGTAGCTGGTACCATATAGCCTAGGGCTAATAAGGGATTAATTATCGAATCGGATATTTCACTGAGTATATCTGTAACCCATTTATCAATAGGTTAACTAGGGCCATATTTAATATATCTGAGGCTACATAGCAACATACATTGTACTGAATGACTAAATATGCAATACCAGGCTACATAGCAACCAAGAATAGTGTTACCTTAATGTTCTGATGATGTCTAGTTATACATGTAATAAGATCTTATATAATGGGATGGAGGGAGTGTTGTACTACATCCTAATGCAATTGTTGTTTAGCTTCTAATATTAACTGGGTCGAAGTGTGGATCTTTTAGGTACATTGTCTGGTTGCCGGCCATCGCAAGGGGTTGGACTAGAGTCGTGCATGCCTTCTGCAACCTGGAGAGCACAATAGGGCCATTCCGCTTCACCTTGTTCAGCAATCAGAATGTCTCTCCCCTCTTTCTTTACCATCTGTAATAGTACAAGTATAGAACCCTGGTTCATCATTCTTTATTTGTTGCTTATCTAATTCTTGAACATATGTACCTGTGAATCGAATAATGCATCGGTTGTTTGAACCTGATGGATATGAATAAAGCTATAGCCTACTTTCAAATTCAAATTAGGTACAATTTTAAATAGCAGCAATTAAATTAGGGTGAAATTATAGGCTGCAGGTCATTACGGTGCACACGGTCTATAAATCATAGCGTGTGTGATACACATCATAATCCAACATGGTTCACGGAGAGGAAACGTGTGTAACCATGCACACAATTGTTGTTTGCAAAGCATGTGTGATGTCAGACAATATCACAAACGGCGCTGGAAAACTAAATGTGTGTGATTGTTGACCTATCATACAAGGTTTACAATCATGAACTGTTTGTGATGTGCGAGGCATCGTAAACGTAGAGCCAGTTTGGTACGTGACTGGAAAAATCCTATTCCTGGAATGTGCCTGGACTGCACCTAGTTTTAGGTAAAGCCGTAGAACTCCGACTGCTATGGCAATGCGAGCACAAACAAGTAGAAAGGATGAAGCATTTGGAATATTTGAGATATCAGAAATAGTTTTATAGGGACAACTATATGCATCAAGGCTCCCTATCCCCGACGGTTTCTGGGTCGTGTGGGAAGGACCCCCCTATCGCAGTCACTCACTTGGCGACGTTTCAAAATTTCATTGCACAAAGGGGTTAAAACGGTTTGTATAGCACCTTGCTGTACCGGAGAATAAAGTTGATTTTGAAAAGATTGTTAATAGATCTAGAAAGAATTGGTCTAAGAAACTTGATGATGCAATATGGGCTTATAGAACTGCTTATAAGAACCCTATGGGTATGTCTCCATATAAAATGGATTATGGAAACTTACCTCTTGAACTAGAACAAAAAGCTTATTGGACAATTAAAGAGCTCAATTATGATTTGAAACTTGCCAGCGAGAAGAGGTTATTTGACATTAGCTCACTTGATGAATGGAGAACCCATGCCTATGAGAATGCCAAATTGTTTATAGAGAAAGTTAAAAGGTGGCATGATAAATGGATACAAAAGCGTGAATTTAATGTAGGTGAACATGTCTTGCTATACAATTCTCATTTAAGATTTTTGCAGGTTTGCTTCTCTCTAAATGGGAAGGGCCTTACATTATCGAGGACGTTTATCGTTAAGGTGCCATACAGATCAATAACGCCGAAGGCAATAACCCGAATGTGGTAAATGGGCAAAGAATGAAACATTATATCTCAGGTACTCCCATAAATGTTGAAACCAATATTATTAATACCATAACACCAGAGATGTACATAAGGGACATCTACCAGAATGCTCCAAACTACGAAAAGGAATAGGTAAGTGATATGGTAAGTAAACCGACTCCAAAACTTTTCCAAAAGCAATTTTACTCCATTGTGGAATATTTAAGAAATTAGGAAAAATATAAGTGGTAAGAAAAGTGCACGAGGAGGCGACAAGCCTTGGGGGCGTGCCCTATCCCCCTGGGCGCGCCTCCCAGGCTTGTGGCCACCTCGTGTGCCCTCTGGACTCTGTTGTCTTGCAGTATACTTCTTTTGGTTGATAAAAAATCATTATATAATCCTCGGAAGGTTTTGACCACCGTATCATGGCAATATCCTCTATTCTTATTTTGCGTTGTTTTCCCAGGCAGATCTGAAAACATGTCGTCCCAAGATTCGGAGGGAGAGAGCTATGTCGCTGATTACATCGCAAACCCAAAGGTCTATGGAGAGGTGTAGCATTACGGGTAGACTACAAAGGAGGAGGAAGACTCCGGCATGGAGAGAACAGGGAACGATAGCTCCAACGAAGATGAAGATCCACTACCTCAACCTGGCGATATGCACGTGGAATTTAAGAAGTCAAGCCTTCCTAAGGTCCAACCTATCCCACCATGTTTTCTACAGGACAACATGGCGGCGTTATGCAAAAAAAATATTAAGACTCAAGCTCGAGAATGATGATCGAAGGGAGGAAAATTTTAGCCTCGGACACAAGCTAGATGTAACGCCCCGGATGTAACTTTCCATATTCGTAACTCCAACTCCTGCCTTTTTCGTAGATGCGATATATTATTTTCTGCGTGGTTGGGTTTTTGTCTTTCGTTTTGCATTTTGTTCATGTCATGCATTTCATCATTGCATCATCCGCATTGCATCGGCATCGTTTTTCATAAAACTCGCACCCGTTCGTAGTTGTCGCGTCCCCCCTTTCTTTTGTTGACTGCCCCGAGACCAACTATGTTTTCGTTTCCCTTTTGTCCGACCACCTAACCTCTCTTGCCAGCTCGCAGCCCCCTCGCGCGCGTCCGAAGCTTGCCCAAACATGACCCGCTCAGTCATCACCGTTGGATCCGGATCATCCCCTATCGTCCCTAAAACATCTCCGTTTTCTTATTTGGACTCCCTAACCTGTTTATTTTCGACCGTTCGATTCTAATCGGAGGGACCAAATCCCCTACCCAAAAATCCACTTGCTATACAAATAGCCCAACCCTAGATCCTAGGGATCCTGTCCAATCCCTCCAATCCCGCAGCCGCCGCCGCTCTCTCCTCGCAATCCGCGCGTACCCAGTCCCCTGCCTCCACTTGGCCAGATCCTACCAGCCCCTCCTCTCGAACCAACCTGCAGCACTTGATCTCCCTCATCCCCGAGCCCTTCCTCGCTCGATCTGGACCAGAAGGGTCCCGAGCATCTCCTCCATTGCCCCGCCATCTTCCTGGAAGCCGCGGCGCCCGAGCGCTGCTCCTCCTTGGGAATCGCAGCTCCGGCGAACCTTGCCGCCGGCGGCCACCAGCAGGCAGCCGCACCTCTCCTCCTTCCCCTCTCTTCCCTGCCTCCCTTTCCATCTTCCTGTTCTTCTCTCTCTCACCTCCCCTTCTCTGTCCCGTTGCAGGTTCGCCATGGACACCCAGCTGGAGATCCACGCCCCGCCTTCTCTGCCTGGAGCGTCGTCTCCTGCACCCGCGCCCCAGATCCGCCGGATCCCGCCGTCCCAGTCCCGTTCCGATCGGTCCCCGCCGAGACCGCCTTGTTGGAGCTCCTGCTGCGTCGCGCCGCGTGCGTTGACCTGCGCCCCTGCTTCTCCCGCTGCTGCCTGCTTCATCCACAGACGCACGCAGCCGCATCGACCTTTCCAAGCCTCCTCGCCGGCCTCCCCTTGCTTCTGCGTGCGAGCACCTGAGGAGGACGACCCCAGCGCCCGCGTCCCTCTTCTTCGTCCACAAACACAAGCGCCAGCCGCTCCATTCGATCCCCTGCTTCATCGACCGCACGCACCAGGCTGCCTCCTGCATCGCGCCGCCAAGCACCCTGCTTCCCCTCCAGATCCAGCCTGCCCCGGCCCAGCACCGACGGCCTGTAGGCCCAGGGTGAGCAGCCCCCTGTGTTTCCTTGTTGGGCTTCCTATTCAGATTCGGCCCGAGTCACTGTTTTTTTCACGAACGAATTTACTAATTATCCAGTGAATTCCAGGTTTACAGATTGCACCCTAAACTTCATGCATTTAATAACTTCACAACCGTGCATCGGATTAAAATGATCTAAACATGTAAAATGGTTAGAATTTTGTGTAGATTAATAATATGCCACTTTCATCTATGTTAAAAATGTTTAACATGCTATTTGTGTTTATTTTGCATAATGCCATGTTAAAATGATTTATTTCATAACTAAATAACCGTAGCTCGGATTTAAATGTTCTTTATATGTAAATGGGGTGGAAAAATTCCTAGATTAACATGGTCCATTTTATTTTCCTGTTTAACAACTTTAAATTTTGTTTTAGGGTAGAACAGTAGCAATTTCATAAATTGCATATGAGGTTTTTCCGGAAATGTTGTTTGTTGTTCCGGCCTCATTTAACCTTGCCTAAATATTTAGTTTACTTTTGTTACACCCTTTGACATGTTTAACAACATTTAACATTGTTGTGTACCTAAACAAGAGCGAACTAAATAATTGCATGTGGTGTTTTGTCAATATGCAACTCGTTGCATATTGAGCTCCACTTAACTTGTAGTATTGTTTGTTGCACTTTGCCATGCCATGCCTCATTAAACCGGACATGCATCATACTTGGTTGTGCATCATGCCATGTTTATGCTTGTGCATTTACTATGTTGTTTGCTTCTTTCCGGTTTGCTTCTCTCGTTAGCTTCGGTTTCGTTCTGGAGTTGTGATGATTGTTCGACTACGTCCGCTTGTCTTCTTCATGGACTCGTTTTTCTTCCTAGCGGGATTTCAGGCAAGATGACCGCTACCCTGGATCTCACTACTATCATTGCTATGCTAGTTGCTTTGTTCTATCGCTATGCTGCGCTACCTATTACCTGTTTATCAAGCCATCCCATATTGCCATGAACCTCTAACCTTTGATACCTTTCCTATGCAAACCGTTGTTTGGCTAGGTTACCGCTTTTGCTCAGCCCCTCTTATAGCGTTGCTAGTTGCAGGTGAAGTTGAAGATTGCTCCATGATGGACAGGGTTATGTTGGGATATCACAATATCCCTTATATTATTAATGCATCTATATATTTGTTAAAGGGTGGAAAGCTCGGCCTTATGCCTGGTGTTTTGTTCCACTCTTGCCGCCCTAGTTTCCGTCATACCGGTGTTATGTTCCCGGATTTTGCGTTCCTAACGCGGTCGGGTGATTTATGGGACCCCCCTGACAGTTCGCTTTGAATAAAACTTGTCCAGCAAGGCCCAACCTTGGTTTTACCATTTGCCTCACCACCACCTATACCCTTCCCTTGGGTCGGCCAACCCAAGGGTCATCTTTATTTTAGCCCCCCCCCGGGCCAGTGCTTGTCTAAGTGTTGGTCCGAACCGAGCCGCCTGCGGGGCCACCTCGGGAAACTCAAAGTCTGGTTTTACTCGTAGCCTGTCTCATCCGGTGTTGCCCTGAGAACGAGATATGTGCAGCTCCTATCGGGATTGTCGGCGCATCGGGCGGCTTTGCTGGTCTTGTTTTACCATTGTCGAAATGTCTTGTAAACCGGGATTCCGAGACTGATCGGGTCTTCCTGGGAGAAGGTCTATTCCTTCGTTGATCGCGAGAGCTTGTCATGGGCTAAGTTGGGACACCCCTGCAGGGTATAAACTTTCGAGAGCCGTGCCCGCGGTTATGTGGCAGATGGGAATTTGTTAATGTCCGGTTGTAGATAACTTGACACCAGATCCGAATTAAAATGCATCAACCGCGTGTGTAGCCGTGATGGTCTCTTCTCGGCGGAGTCCGGGAAGTGAACACGGTTTCTGGGTTATGTTTGACGTAAGTAGGTGTTCATGATCACCTCTTGATCATTGCTAGCTTCACGACCGTTCCGCTTGTTTCTCTTCTCGCTCTCATTTGCGTATGTTAGCCACCATATATGCTTAGTCGCTGCTGCAACCTCACCACTTTACTCCCTTCCTTTCCCATTAAGCTTTGCTAGTCTTGATACCCATGGTAATGGGATTGCTGAGTCCTCGTGGCTCACCAGATACTTCCAAAACAAGTTTGCAGGTGCCTATGTTACCGAGCAGGTGACGCAACCAAGCTCAAGGAGGAGCTCGATGAAGATCTTGCCCTTTGTGTTGTTTCGTTCTAGTTGATCAGCAGTGGAGCCCAGTTGGGGTCGATCGGGGACCTTTGTCGCATTTGGGGTTCTTCTTTTATTTTGGTTCCGTAGTCGGACCTTGATTGTATCTGGATGATGTAATGCTTTATTCATGTAATTGTGTGAAGTGGCGATTGTAAGCCAACTATGTATCTTTTTCCCTTATGTATTACATGGGTTGTGTGAAGATTATCTCACTTGCGACATTGCTTTCAATGCGGTTATGCCTCTAAGTCGTGCTTCGACACGTGGGAGATATAGCCGCATCAAGGGCGTTACAAGTTGGTATCAGAGCCTTCCCCGACCTTAGGAGCCCCACTGCTTGATCGTTTTTAGCGGCCGAGTTGTGTCTAGGAAAATGTTTTGAGTCATTTAGGATTATATATATCGGAGAGTTAGGAATTCTTTTTACTCCTCAGTCTCTTCATCGCTCTGGTAAGGCATCCTGACGTAGAGTTTTGACTCTTCGATTCTCAAATTTCACTAAATTTTTTTAGGATCACGCGGGTATCTTGGAATCGTTCCGATGGTTTTATGATGAGAACATTGTCTTGGTGCCTCCTGTCAGGGGTTTAGTGGAAGTGTCCCGGGGAGTTGAGCTCTGAGGTGTTGTTGTCATAATTTTATCGTTGCAGTTCTGGAATACCTGAGTTTAGTACGCCGACATCGAGAATCTCTTTTATGCAGTTGTTGGTGAGATAACCCCGATAACCCAGTACTGAGGTGAGTACGGGAGTATTGCCATGACTCGTATAACGGATGCTTTTCGAAGGTTGAGGTAGACGATTTCCGAAGGTTTCTTGGTTATGTGTTGACGGATGGATACAGCTGGATGTAGGATTTGCTAGTTTTGGGTGAGATATTATGCTTCCCCTGTATCCCCAACACCTGATTGCATAACCGGAAATTTCGGGAGTTTCATAGGTGGGAATTCAAGTAGCACTTAGGATATCTTTCCGACGGATGTATGATATGAAATTGGGGTTCGACGTCTAGTGGTCCACCTATTCACGGTTGGTTTTATAGTGGTCTCGTTGTGTCTTAAAGAGTCCTTGGCTATGCCGACTCGGGGACAATTTGTATGTCATGTGCACTGCCTTGTACATGATGGTGCTGTACGATCGAGCCCGTGTAGGCCCCACCACGAAAACTTTGGACGAAATCTCTATCATATGTTTGTTCCGGCTTATTCTGCAAGCCAGTCCTTTGTTTTTGTTTTGAGTTGTGGTATTCGAGTTGCTTCAGTGTCAAGTGTTGATTCCATACCTTTTCCGAAATGGTGTTCTCATACTCCGATGTGAATACCAATCCTTCTCGACAATCGAGATTGTCATGTCTATCCTTTTCAACCGGCGTGTTTCTCTTCAAGTGGATCCGATCACTTCAACATCAGCAAGACCAATTATCATTTCTTCTCAACGGTGTTTGTTTCATGCGTCTCCAAGTTGCCTTTGTTTTTTCCCGCCCACCCACCCTTTTTCCTCAAGGACTAAGATTTCTTTACCAAGTATCCTTTTATTTTTGTGAAGTTTCTCCATTCTTTTCCGTCAATGTTCTTACCCGGTGGTTCTAAAGAAGATGTTCTACTAGTTCGTCATTCCTCATTCCTTTCTCTTCTCCGGTGGATTCAAGTCAAGTTTTGTTGATCATACCTTTTTCCTCATTTCAATGTCTTCTCATACCGGTGCACCTCATTATCATTCTACTTCTCGCTATTTGTTATTCCGGAGTGCTCAAGATATCTCGAAGATTCGTGTTTCCACTCTGCATTCGTTCAAGCTCTTTCGAGATTGGTATCTCATTCAAGTCATTTAATTCAACCGGTGCAACATCTCTTTTAAATCTTTTCAACGGTGTTCTTTTGAGTGGGCCCTAACACACAGGTCTTTTCCCAGGATCTTACCTGACTCTTCTATTTTCCCAGAGCTATCCTAAATTCTTCTCCAAGTTTGACGTAAGAATGAGTTATCATCAGTCAAATGCTTTTCTCCAAGATCTTTCAAATTCTTTTCATAGTTGGCTCAACCTCTTCGCTTTTGATTCTTCCGGTGTGCCTCAATAATTCTTGGTGGTGTTTCTCGTTGTCATTCTCATCATCTGAAGACCGAAGAAAAGTTTCTCTTTAATCTTGCTCTATTCTCTTCAAGATTCATGGTGCTAGCTTGTTGCCATCCTCTCATAATTGTTTTCGATTGTGAGAATCTTTTTCACCCATCAGGAGATATTCAAGAGTCTTCTCAGTTTGTCATCCGGAGTCCATCAATTCAGGTTTATTCATTCTCAGCTGTCAGTTATCATTCTCCTATCTTGCCGGTGCATCAATCGAATATCCTCTAATCAGTTCTTGATCTCTTTGTTCTCATGTATCTACTTTGTCTCAAGAACCTTCGTTCATTTGCTAATTCTTACCGGTGATGCACCCCTACTTCGATCATTTTCAATTCTTACGGTGGTTCTTTCAAGATCTCTGTTCCTTGTTCATCATATCAATTCATTTGTTGTTCCAATCCTACCGGTGGTTCGTTGAAGACCTTCTCAAGTTTTGATATATCTCTTTTAATCCTTTCTACGAGAATAAGTGGCATGCCAAATCCATTGTGGGTCATCAATTTAATTGATGAGGGATAAGCATAATGTAATTCTTATTCTTGTTTCATCGAGTAAATTCAATTCCTTATTCCGGAGGTTCATCAAAAAATTCTTGGTTTCAATTGCTCATCCTTCTTTTTTCGGAGTTCGAAGTTCTCTCAGTTATATAATCGCGAAGCTCCATCTAAATCATTGCAAGGCTTCACCTTGTGTTTTCAACTTCTCTTTCTTTTTCATCATCCTTCTATTACCGGAGTTCTTCATGGAGGCTCTAAATGGTGGGTCGTCAAGGATTATTTTCATTCTTCAATTGTTCTTCAAGATTTCACGCGAAGTTAAGATCCGCCAAGCTATACTCAAAATTAAACATGGTGCTCAACACATGTTTTGTTTTGAGGAGATCAAGTATTCTCCGTCTTGCATTCCAAAGTGCAATTCCTTCTACCTTGTCTTTTGAGGTGGTGTTATGTCACTCTTGACAATTTGAGTTCGCGTTTCATGATTCATATGTTGTCAAGAATGAGGTATTTTAAATCCATCAATCCCTTTGTTGGAGTTATCTTGGGTTATATTTCACCTAAAGTTTTCCGTAAGTATTGTTGCTATTTATGGTGCTTACAAATGACCCAAGTTCTTCTTTATCCTCCCGGTGATATAGCTTTCTCGCCTCCTTGTTCATATCCGTGCTTGGCAGGTTGTCACCTCATAATTTGAGATGCATTCCTTACGACCATATCAAGCTTATTCTTTTCGTTGTTGGTTTTTTTTTTCAACAACTCCGTTCTAATCTTCTTGAAAGGGTGCTTTCCAAGCTCATTCGTGGCAGAAGTTGGCATTTTTTCTCCATTCTTTTATTTCAATGACCTATCTTCTATTCTTTCTTCCGGAGGCATGGTGATGTTGCTCTCTTCACTCAGCACCTCGTTTTGTGAGGATCATGTTCTTTTCATGCTTACCCATTTAACCGGAGTGTTGTCTCATCTCTTCAAGTTCTTTCATCTCATAAAGTTTTGTCCCCTTCTCAACCGGAGTGCGGTTTGTAATGTTTCTTATCCCTTGTACCATTCTTTCAATTTCGGATGCAGTGTGTTGTTGATTTCATCATGTATCCTCTCATCTTGTCAAGTTCATGTTCAATTCCTTCCATTTACAGTCGGAGTGCTGCCCAAATTATATCAATCTTATTCCTCCTCTATCTAGTTTTAACCGGAGTGGTTTCAATATCTATCTTATCACTAAACCTCCTGGTTCTCATCATATTCCTTGTTCCTCTTGTCCAACGAATTGTTTGCAATCTTGGTCATCTCCGTTGTTTTGTTTCTTTCAATTTGTTCAACCTCTCAACGTTCTTTGGTTTCACTCATTGGTCAAAGAAGCAACTTAGTTTTACCTCTTCTCTTCCTCTTCCGTTTTCCCTCCGGTGCCATCCTAGATCTCGGGATGAGATCCTCTCGTAGTGGTGGAGTGTTGTAACGCCCCGGATGTAACTTTCCATATTCGTAACTCCAACTCCTGCCTTTTCCGTAGATGCGATATATTATTTTCTCCGTGGTTGGGTTTTTGTCTTTCGTTTTGCATTTTGTTCATGTCATGCATTTCATCATCGCATCATTCGCATTGCATCGGCATCGTTTTTCATAAAACTCGCACCCGTTCGTAGTTGCCGCGTCCCCCCCTTTCTTTTGTTGACCGCCCCGAGACCAACTGTGTTTTCGTTTCCCTTTTGTCCGACCACCTAACCTCTCTTGCCAGCTCGCAGCCCCCTCGCGCGCGTCCGAAGCTTGCCCAAACATGACCCGCTCAGTCATCACCGTTGGATCCAGATCATCCCCTATCGTCCCTAAAACATCTCCGTTTTCTTATTTGGACTCCCTAACCTGTTTATTTTCGACCGTTCGATTCTAATCGGAGGGACCAAATCCCCTACCCAAAAATCCACTTGCTATACAAATAGTCCAACCCTAGATCCTAGGGATCCTGTCCAATCCCTCCAATCCCGCAGCCGCCGCCGCTCTCTCCTTGCAATCCGCGCATACCCAGTCCCCTGCCTCCACTTGGCTAGATCCTACCAGCCCCTCCTCTCGAACCAACCTGCAGCACTCAATCTCCCTCATCCCCGAGCCCTTCCTCGCTTGATCTGGACCAGGAGGGTCCCGAGCATCTCCTCCACCGCCCCGCCATCTTCCTGGAAGCAGCGGTGCCCGAGCGCTCCTCCTCCTTGGGAACCGCAGCTCCGGCGAACCTTGCCGCCGGCGACCACCAGCAGGCAGCCGCACCTCTCCTCCGTCCCCTTTCTTCCCTGCCTCCCTTTCCATCTTCCTGTTCTTCTCTCTCTCACCTCCCCTTCTCTGTCCCGTCGCAGGTTCGCCATGGACACCCAGCTGGAGCTCCATGCCCTGCCTTCTCCGCCTGGAGCGTCGTCTCCTGCACCCGCGCCCCAGATCCGCCGGATCCAGCCGTCCCAGTCCCATTCCGATCGGTCCCCGCCGAGACCGCCTTGCCGGCGCTCCTGCTGCGTCGCGCCGCGTGCGTTGACCTGCGCCCCTGCTTCTCCCACTGCTGCCTGCTTCATCCACAGACGCACGCAGCCGCATCGACCTTTCCAAACCTCCTCGCCGACCTCCCCTTGCTTCTGCATGCGAGCACCTGAGGAGGACGACCCCAGCGCCCGCGTCCCTCTCTTTGTCCACAAACACGAGCGCCAGCCGCTCCGTTCGATCCCCTGCTTCATCGACCGCACGCACCAGGCTGCCTCCTGCATCGCGCCGCCAAGCACCCTGCTTCCCCTCCAGATCCAGCCTGCCCCGGCCCAGCACCGACGGCCTGTAGGCCCAGGGTGAGCAGCCCCTTGTGTTTCATTGTTGGGCTTCCTATTCAGATTCGGCCCGAGTCACTATTTTTTTTTTCACGAACGAATTTACTAATTATCCAGTGAATTCCAGGTTTACAGATTGCACCCTAAACTTCATGCATTTAATAACTTCACAACCGTGCATCGGATTAAAATGATTTAAACATGTAAAATGGTTAGAATTTTGTGTAGATAAATAATATGCCACTTTCATCTATGTTTAAAATGTTTAACATGCTGTTTGTGTTTATTTTGCATAATGCCATGTTAAAATGACTTATTTCATAACTAAATAACCGTAGCTCGGATTTAAATGTTCTTTATATGTAAATGGGGTGGAAAAATGCCTAGATTAACATGGTCCATTTTATTTTCCTGTTTAACAACTTTAAATTATGTTTTAGGGCAGAACAGTAGCAAATTCATAAATTGCATATGAGGTTTTTCCAGAAATGTTGTTTGTTGTTCCGGCCTCATTTAACCTTGCCTAAATATTTAGTTTACTTTTGTTACACCCTTTGACATGTTTAACAACATTTAACATTGTTGTGTACCTAAACGAGAGCGAACTAAATAATTGCATGTGGTGTTTTGTCAATATGCAACTCGTTGCATATTGAGCTCCACTTAACTTGTAGTATTGTTTGTTGCACTTTGCCATGCCATGCCTCATTAAACCGGACATGCATCATACTTGGTTGTGCATCATGCCATGTTTATGCTTGTGCATTTACTATGTTGTTTGCTTCTTTCCGGTTTGCTTCTCTCGTTAGCTTCGGTTTCGTTCCGGAGTTGTGAGGATTGTTCGACTACGTCCGTTTGTCTTCTTCATGGACTCGTTTTTCTTCCTAGCGGGATTTCAGGCAAGATGACCGCTACCCTGGATCTCACTACTATCATTGCTATGCTAGTTGCTTCATTCTATCGCTATGCTGCGCTACCTATTACCTGTTTATCAAGCCATCCCATATTGCCATGAACCTCTAACCTTTGATACCTTTCCTATGCAAACCGTTGTTTGGCTAGGTTACCGCTTTTGCTCAGCCCCTCTTATAGCGTTGCAAGTTGCAGGTGATGTTGAAGATTGCTCCATGATGGACAGGGTTATGTTGGGATATCACAATATCTCTTATATTATTAATGCATCTATATATTTGGTAAAGGGTGGAAGGCTCGGCCTTATGCCTGGTGTTTTGTTCCACTCTTGACGCCCTAGTTTCCGTCATACTGGTGTTATGTTCCTGGATTTTGCGTTCCTAACGCGGTCGGTTGATTTATGGGACCCCCCTGACAGTTCGCTTTGAATAAAACTTGTCCAGCAAGGCCCAACCTTGGTTTTACCATTTGCCTCACCACCACCTATACCCTTCCCTTGGGTCGGCCAACCCAAGGGTCATCTTTATTTTAGCCCCCCCGGGCCAGTGCTTGTCTAAGTGTTGGTCCGAACCGAGCCGCCTGCGGGGCCACCTCGGGGAAACTCGAAGTCTGGTTTTACTCGTAGCCTGTCTCATCCGGTGTTGCCCTGAGAACGAGATGTGTGCAGCTCCTATCGGGATTGTCGGCGCATCAGGCGGCTTTGCTGGTCTTATTTTACCATTGTCGAAATGTCTTGTAAACCGGGATTCCGAGACTGATCGGGTCTTCCTGGGAGAAGGTCTATTCCTTCGTTGATCGCGAGAGCTTGTCATGGGCTAAGTTGGGACACCCCTGCAGGGTATAAACTTTCGAGAGCCGTGCCCGCGGTTATGTGGCAGATGGGAATTTGTTAATGTCCGGTTGTAGATAACTTGACACCAGATCCGAATTAAAATGCATCAACCGCGTGTGTAGCCGTGATGGTCTCTTCTCGGCGGAGTCCGGGAAGTGAACACGGTTTCTGGGTTATGTTTGACATAAGTAGGTGTTCAGGATCACCTCTTGATCATTTCTAGCTTCACGACCATTCCGCTTGTTTCTCTTCTCGCTCTCATTTGCGTATGTTAGCCACCATATATGCTTAGTCACTGCTGCAACCTCACCACTTTACCCCCTTCCTTTCCCATTAAGCTTTGCTAGTCTTGATACCCATGGTAATGGGATTGCTGAGTCCTCGTGGCTCACCAGATACTTCCAAAACCAGTTTGCAGGTGCCTATGTTATCGAGCAGGTGACGCAACCAAGCTCAAGGAGGAGCTCGATGAAGAACTTGCCCTTTGTGTTGTTTCGTTCTAGTTGATCAGTAGTGGAGCCCAGTTGGGGTCGATCGGGGACCTTTGTCGCATTTGAGATATAGCCGCATCGAGGGCGTTACACTGGAAAAGAAGAATACATCAACACCATCGTCACCACCTCCGAAGAAAGAGACCTAAGCACATGGGTAAGAGCACTCCCCTTGGCTAGTGCCATGCTTGGGGGAGGTGCCCCGTATCATATCACCATCACATATTTAACTTTATCATTTTTCTTTGTTCGATCCTTTTAGTTATTTCATGGTTTAGTAGAATAAAGTTTTAGTATGATCTAGCTTTGAGTTTTGCTTTGTGTTCCTTCTATGTGATTGAGTCCGAGAGTTATATAATAAAGATTAGTTTTGAGTTGAGGGCTTTGCTTTCTTGCTATGATCTTGAGTAAAATAAATAAAGAATATATGAAATAAAAAGAGTATATAATGATCTTATGGGAAGTGATGACTTCACATATAAGAAGTATGTCACATGAAATTTGTTGGGAGTTGACAAACATAGTTTTGGTCATTGTTGCAATTAATAGGAAGTAATAAAGAAAGAGAGGTATCACATATAAATACACTATCTTGGACATCTTTTGTGATTGTGAGCAGTCATTAAAATATTATATGCTAAAAGGTTGATGTTGGACAAGGAAGACAACATAATGGGTTGTGTTTCTTTATATGCGTATAGAAGTTATATTGTCATGGATCCTCCAACATGTTGAGCTTGCTTCTCATCGTATGCTAGCCAAACTTTTTGCACAAAGTAGAGATACTACTTGTGCATCAAAAATCCCTCAACCCAGTTTCGCCATGAGAGTCCACCATACCTACCTATGGATTGAGTAAGATCCTTCAAGTAAGTTGTCATCGATGCAAGCAATAAAAATTTGTCTCTAAATATGTATGATACTGTAGTGTGAGGAACTAAGATTTATATGAACTTGTGATATGGAAGAAATAAAAGTGACGGACTGCATAATAAAGTTCTTTATCACAAGTGGCAATATAAAGTGACGTTCTTTTGCATTAAGATTTTGTGCATCCAGCTATAAAAGCGCATGACAACCTCTGCTTCCCTTTGCACAGGGCCTATCTTTTATTTCACTTCCTGCCCGTATACAAGAGTTATGGTGATCATCACCTCTTCTTCTTATACTTTTTCTTTTTGGCAAGCACTATATGTTTTTTTGACTGGGGCAAGCTCTATATGTTGGGGGAAGATCCATATATATATATATATATATATATATATATATATATATATATATATATATATATATATATATATATATATATATATATATATCCACTCAGATGTAGATATTCATAAACTATTATTGCTGACATTACCCTTGAGGTAAAATGTTGGGAGGGGAAGTTATAAGCCCCTATCTTTCTCTTTGTTACATTGAAACATTGATCTCATAAGTATCGTGTGAGTGTTAGAAATTATGAAAGACTAAAAGATGGTTGAGTATGTGAAACTTTCTATATGAAAGCTCTTACATTAACTCTTTCCGATGTTATGATAAATTGTAATTGTTTCAATGACCAAGATCATAGTTTTTTGGTTTTCAATAAAGTTCTTGATTCATAGTTTAGCTTGTAAATGAATTATTACTTTAGCATAAGAAATTATATGACAATATATGTTGTTGTTCTAAGGATGATCATGATGCACTCATGTCCATATTTTATTTTATTGACACCTCTATCTCTAAGCATGTGGACATGATTATCGGTTCGGTTTTCGCTTGAGGACAAGCGAGGTCTAAGATTGGGGGAATTGATACGTCCATTTTGCGTCATGCTTTTATGTTGATATTTATTACATTATGGGCTGTTATTACACATATGGTACAACAATTATGCCTTTTCTCTCTTATTTTACAAGGTTTACATAAAGAGGGAGAATGTGGTTGTTGGAATTCTGGACCAGAAAGGTGCAAATCTAAGAGACCTATTCTGCACAACTTCAAAAGTCCTGAAAATTTACGAAGAATTATTTTGGAATATATAAGAATTATTGGGAGAAGAAAATACCAGAGAGGACCCACCAGGTGGCCACAAGCCTGGGGGCGCATCCTACCCCCCTGGGCACACCCCTAGGGCTTGTTGGCCCCCTGGCAGGTCTCCGGTGTTCATCTTCTGCTATATGAAGGGTTTTACCTAGAAAAAATAATAAGGAAGCTTTTGGGACGAAGCACCGCCGTCTCGAGGCGGGACCTGGGCAGAAGCAATCTAGGGCTCCAGCGGAGCTGTTCTGCCGGGGAAACTTCCCTCGGGGAGGGGGAAAACGAAGCCAATGCCATCACCAATGATCCTCTCATCGAGAGGGGGTCAATCTCCATCAACATCTTCACCTGCACCATCTCCTCCCAAACCCTAGTTCATCTCTTGTATTCAATCTTTGTCTCAAAACCTCAGATTGGTACCTGTGGGTTGCTAGTAGTGTTAATTACTCTTTGTAGTTGATGCTAGTTGGTTTATTCGGTGGAAAATCATATGTTCAGATCCTTAAAGATATTCAATACCCCTCTGATCTTGAACATCAATATGCTTTGTGAGTAGTTACTATCGGCGTTCTGGGACCGGGGGTACCCAGACTTGCCTATCGGCGGCCCACTGCGTGGTTCCATTGATGGCCTGGTACGGCCCAGCTTCAGCATCAACAACTCAAGACCCTCGCGAGGGGCCAAGCCTCGCGAGGTAGACAACGCCAAGACCTCCAAGGGGGTCGGCCTCCCCTGGCTGGCTCCCGAGGAGCGGAGATTTCTATGCAAGGTGCACCTCACGAGGCTTAGCTGACATGAGCCATGACGACCAAGGCCAGGCAGGCGCCAGCGGGCGAAGGGTACCAGTTTCCCCTTCGGTGCAAAGGAGGCAAGCAGCAGGCGTGGAGTCCTGAGAAATCAGCCAAAGGTTTCCATTCTGGTGCACCAAGACAAAGACCGCTAGGACGGCAGGACGGAGGTCATCACCGAGGCCACCGCAGCGTCATGAACTGAGGCTTTTGCAGGCAAAGACCACTTTATCAGGATAGGGTGTACTTGTTGTCTCCCTTCAAATATGGCCGTTGTGTTATCCCTTCCCGCCAACATTTGGGAAGAGGACCAAGGCCACTATAAATAGGACCTAGCCACCACCACAGGAGGAAGACGGATACACATGAGACAACGTGAGGGGATCGGGTCCATTCAATCCTCACCATCTCACTAGCTCACTTGAGCTCAAGAACACCTCACATCCCGAGGTTGTTCAACCACTGTACTAGTTCATCCTCTGCCCTTCAAGGCAATCCACCACAAAGCTGGAGTAGCGTATTACACTGCAAGGTGGCCTGAACCAGGATAAGCTGCCGTGTCTCTCTTTCCCTTCGAGTTCATCATGCTAAGTTGTGAGGATCACGAGTTGGCAGGCTGGGTAGGTTGAGATCTCCGCACGCACCCTAGAGTTTGAACCTCTCAAGGGTTTGCAGAACCCGAAATCCGACATTTGGCGTGCTAGGTAGGCGTGCATCGGATCTTCTCTTTCGTCGATCGATCCATCGCTACTTCGACGCTTCCATGGCTGACGCATGTCGGGCTTGCACGGAGCACCGGGCCACGGTTGCTTCCCGCGTCGCTCAGTCGGCACTGGCGGGCGATGACTGTCCTCGTCGTCCTCAATCATCAGTGACTAACACAGGCACGGGCCCTGCTGCCCATGAGCAGCAACCTTCATCACTGCACCCCTCCGTGCACCGCGGCGGGCGCACCGCCACTCCGTCGCTAACCCCGGCCGATTTGTCCTCCCACGCATGTTGCGGCTCGACGAACGCTCATGCTGCACTGCTCATGGCACGGGAGCTCCAACGCTACCGCCCCATCGACGACTTCTACGAGGAGTGGCTCGAACACATCGTCGAGCTCGTCAGTGCCGCCAGAGACTCCGCTGCACCAGTCCGCTCACTTCCTCAGCAGCCACCTGCTGCGGGCGACGTGGCAAACGGGGCACCTCCACTACCTCGGATCCAGGGCGCCATCATCGAGCCGAGGAGGGAAGCACCACAACGTGACCCACAGCGTCAGGCACCTGCGCGTGAAGAAGCAAGTTGTCAAGTGGTGCAGCGGCCCCAAGAAGATGCACGGGCGCTCCCAGCACCTCCACGTCGAGACCATGCACTGCCTGTGTTAGTGGCGCACGAGCACCAAGACTAGGTTCCACCACCCCGACGGGCTCCCGTGACCACAGCAGGGTGCCGAGCATTCACCGCGGAGCTGCGCAACGTCATCTTGTCTGGCAAGTTCAAGCCGGACCTGTCCCCACGCTACAACGGCACCGCCGACCCAGCTAAGTTCCTGTAGCTCTACGAACTGAGCATCAAGGCGTCCAGCGGCGATAAGAAGATCATGGCAAACTGGTTCCCCATGGCCCTCAAGGATGGTGCACGCACCTGGCTCCTGAACCTCCCTGTGGGGTTTGTCTCCTTCTGGGATGAGATGTGCGACCGCTTCATCGCCAACATCCAGGGCACACACGACCGCCTGCCCGCCGCGGGTGACTTCTGACGCATCAAGCAGCAGCCAGGAGAGACCCTGCAGAAATACATCCAGTGCTTCAACAATGTTCACCTCAAGATCCCCAAGGTGCCGGACGAGGCCATCATCTCAGCGTTCACTGATGGCACCCGCGAGGTCAAGATGATGGAGGAGCTTGCCATACATGAAGACCTCTGCACAGCCCTGGAGATGTTCAACATGGCTAACAAGTGCACGAGGGATGAGGAGGGAGGCCTCTTCCTCCTCAAGCTCCCCGACATAGACCCAGAAGATAAGAAGGCCAAGGCCAAGGATGTGAAGCGCAAGGGACCAGCTGTACTCGTGGCCGAACCAGAGATTAAGCGCGGCTGTGATCACCCAGAGTCATCCAAGGGCAGTCGTCCGTACTATGTCTTCCACAATGTGCACAGCCACAACACCAATGACTGCCAGGAGCTCAGGCCCCTCCGTGACGGGCGCCTCGGCCGTTGCCCCGAGCGCAACGATCAAGGCTACGACTGTGGAGGTGGTCGAGGTGGAGGACGCTGGGACGAACGCTACCATCTCGAGGAGTGGCGCGCCAGCCTCGAGAGGACCGCTGGCAGGGCCAGCCTCGTTAGGGCACCAGCCTCGTGAGGATCGGCCACAGGGCAACGCTGGTCTTCCTCCGCTTCCTCCACCGCCAAGAAGGAATGAAGACCACCACCAAGACGAGGGGGCTGGGGGTTTCCAAGAGCCTCATGCCAAATCCTGCATCTTGGGCAGCACATAGGCCCCAGCTTCTCTTCGGGCGTTCAAGCTATTTGCGCGTGTGGTGAACGCAGTCCTCCCCAATCTCGAGGCGCCACGCCCGCTCAGGTTGTCCAAGTATGCCATCACCTTCAACTCCTCCGACCAGCTCAAGTGCGCGGCCACAGCTGGCGCGCTCCCGATACTATGCTCAACCATCATCAGCAACATACTCATCACCAAGACACTCATCGATGGCGCGGCAGGGCTCAATGGTCTCTCTGTCCAGACGTTCAACAAGCTCCAAGTGCCATACTGAAGGAAATATGCCCGAGAGGCAATAATAAAGTTATTATTTATTTCCTTATATCATGATAAATGTTTATTTTTCATGCTAGAATTGTATTAACCGGAAACGTAATACATGTGTGAATACATAGACAAACATAGTGTCACTAGTATGCCTCTACTTGACTAGCTCATTGATCAAATATGGTTGTGTTTCCTAACCATAGACATGAGTTGTCATTTGATTAACGGGATCACATCATTAGGGGAATGATGTGATTGACTTGACCCATTCCATTAGCTTAGCACTTGAACGTTTAGTATGTTGCTATTGCTTTCTTCATGACTTATACATGTTCCTACAACTATGAGATTATGCAACTCCCGTTTACCGGAGGAACACTTTGTATGCTACCAAACGTCACAACGTAAATGGGTGATTATAAAGGAGCTCTACAGGTGTCTCCGAAGGTACATGTTGAGTTGACGTATTTCGAGATTAGGATTTGTCACTCCGATTGTCAGAGAGGTATCTCTGGCCCTCTCGGTAATGCACATCACTATAAGCCTTGCAAGCAATGTAGAAAATGAGTTAGTTACAGGATGATGCATTACGTAACGAGTAAAGAGACTTGCCAGTAACGAGATTGAACTAGGTATTGAGATACCGACGATCAAATCTCGGGCAAGTAACATATCGATGACAAAGGGAACAACGTATGTTGTTATGCGGTTTGACCGATAAAGATCTTCATAGAATATGTGGGAGCCAATATGAGCATCCAGGTTCCGATATTGGTTATTGACCGGAGACATGTCTCAGTCATGTCTACATAGTTCTCGAACCTGTAGGGTCCGCACGCTTAAAGTTAGATGATGGTTATATTATGAGTTTATATGTTTTGATGAACCGAAGGTAGTTCGGAGTCCCACATGTGATAACAGACATGACGAGGAGTCTCAAAATGGTCGAGACATGAAGATTGATATATTGGACGACTATATTAGGACACCGGAATGGTTCCGAGGGTTATCGGATGTATACCGGAGTACTGGGGGGTTACCGGAACCCCCCGGGGGGTTAATGGGCCTCATGGGCCCAAAGTGGAGCAGAGGAGGGGTGGGCAGGGTAGGCCGCGTGCCCCTCCCCCTCTAGTCCGAATAGGACAAGGAGGGGGGCCGGCGCCCCCCCCCCCTTTCCTTCCTCTCCTCTCTCCCCTTCCTTCCCCTCTCCTACTTGGACAAGGAAAGGAGGGAGTCCTACTCCCGATGGAAGTAGGACTCCTCCCTGGCGCGCCTCCTCCTGGCCGCCCGCCCCCTCCACCTTGATCCTTTATATACGGGGGCAGGGGGGCACCTCTAGACACAACAATTGATCCTTGAGATCTATTAGCTGTGTGCAGTGCCCCCCTCCACCATATTCCACCTCGGTAATATAGTAGCGGTGCTTAGGCGAAGCCCAGCGTCGGTAGAACATCATCATCGTCACCACGCCGTCGTGCTGACGGAACTCTCGATCGAAGCTCGGCTGGATCAGAGTTCAAGGGACGTCATCGAGCTGAACGTGTGCTGAATTCGGTGGTGTCGTGCGTTCGGTACTTGATCGGTCGGATCGTGAAGACGTACGACTACATCAACTGCGTTGTGCTAACGCTTCCGCTTTCGGTCTACGAGGGTCGTGGACAACACTCTCCCCTCCCCTCTTGTTGCTGTGCATCACCATGATCTTGTGTGTGCGTAGGATTTTTTTTGAAATTACTACGTTCCCCATCAGTGGCATCCGAGCCTGGTTTTATGCGTAGATTTTATATGCATGAGTAGAACGCAAGTGAGTTGTGGGCGATACAAGTCATACTACTTACCAGCATGTCATACTTTAGTTCGGCGGTATTGTTGGATGAAGCGGCCCGGACCGACATTACGCGTACGCTTACGCGAGGCTGGTTCTACCGACATGCTTTGCACATAGGTGGCTGGCGGGTGTCAGTTTCTCCAACTTTAGTTGAACCGAGTGTGGCTACGCCCGGTCCTTGAGAAGGTTAAAACAACACTAACTTGACAAACTATCGTTGTGGTTTTGATGCGTAGGTAAGAACGGTTCTTGCTCAGCCCGTAGCAGCCACATAAAACTTGCAACAACAAAGTAGAGGACGTCTAACTTGTTTTTGCAGGGCATGTTGTGATGTGATATGGTCAAGACGTGATGCTATAATTTACTGTATGAGATGATCATGTTTTGTAACCGAGTTATCGGCAACTGGCAGGAGCCATATGGTTGTCGCTTTATTTTATGCAATGTAATCGCCCTGTAATTGCTTTACTTTATCACTAAGCGGTAGCAATAGTCGTAGAAGCAATAGGTGGCGAAACAACAACGATGCTACGATGGAGATCAAGGTGTCGCGCCGGTGACGATGGTGATCATGACAGTGCTTCGGAGATGGAGATCACAAGCACAAGATGATGATGGCCATATCATATCACTTATATTGATTGCATGTGATATTTATCCTTTATGCATCTTATTTTGCTTTGATTGACGGTAGCATTATAAGATGATCTCTCACTAAATTTCAAGGTATAAGTGTTCTCCCTGAGTATGCACCGTTGTGAAAGTTCTTCGTGCTGAGACACCACGTGATGATTGGGTGTGATAGGCTCTACATTCAAATACAACGGGTGCAAAATAGTTGCACACGCGGAATACTCACGTTAAACTGGACGAGCCTAGCATATACAGATATGGCCTTGGAACACTGAGACCGAAAGGTCGAGCGTGAATCATATAGTAGATATGATCAACATAATGATGTTCACCATTGAAAACTACTCCATCTTACATGATGATCGGGCATGGTTTAGTTGATTTGGATCACGTGATCACTTAGATGATTAGAGGGATGTCTATCTAAGTGGGAGTTCTTAGTAATATGATTAATTGAACTTAAATTTATCATGAACTTAGTACTTCATAGTATTTTGCTTGTCTATGTTTGTTGTAGATAGATGGCTCATGCTGTTGTTCCGTTGAATTTTAATGTGTTCCTTGAGAAAGTTAAGTTGAAAGATGATGGTAGCAATTACACGGACTGGGTCCATAACTTGAGGATTATCCTCATTGCTGCACAAAAGAATTACATCCTGGAAGCACCACTGGGTGCCAGGCCTGCTGCAGATGCAACTAATGACGTTAAGAACGTCTGGCAGAGCAAAGCTGATGACTACTCGATAGTTCAATGTGCCATGCTTTACAGCTTAGAACCGGGACTTCAACGACGTTTTGAACGTCATGGAACATATGAGATGTTCCAGGAGTTGAAGTTAATGTTACAAGCAAATGCCCGGATTGAGAGATATGAAGTCTCCAATAAGTTCTATAGCTGCAAGATGGAAGAGAATAGTTCTGTCAGTGAACATATACTCAAAATGTCTGGGTATAATAATCACTTGATTCAACTGGGAGTTAATCTTCCTGATGATAGTGTCATTGACAGAATTCTTCAATCACTGTCACCAGGCTACAAGAGCTTCGTGATGAACTATAATATGCAAGGGATGAACAAGACTATTCCCGAGCTCTTCGCAATGCTAAAAGCCACAGAGGTAGAAATCAAAAAGGAGCATCAAGTGTTGATGGTCAACAAGACCACCAGTTTCAAGAAAAAGGGTAAAGGGAAGAAGAAGGGGAACTTAAAAAAGAACGGCAAACAAGTTGCTGCTCGAGAGAAGAAATCCAAGTCTGGACCTAAGCCTGAGACTGAGTGCTTCTACTGCAAGCAGACTGGTCACTGGAAGCGGAACTGCCGCAAGTATTTGGCGGATAAGAAGGATGGCAAGGTGACAAAAGGTACATGTGATATACATGTTATTGATGTGTACCTTACTAATGCTCGCAGTAGCACCTGGGTATTTGATACTGGTTCTGTTGCTAATATTTGCAACTCAAAACAGGGACTACGGATGAAGCGAAGATTGGCTAAGCACAAGGTGACGATGCGATTGGGAAATGGTTGCAAAGTCGATGTGATCGCGGTCGGCAGGATACCTCTACATCTACCTTCGGGATTAGTTTTAGACCTGAATAATTGTTATTTGGTGCCAGCGTTAAGCATGCACATTATATCTGGATCTTGTTTGATGTGAGACAGTTATTCATTTACATCAGAGAATAATGGTTGTTCTATTTATATGAGTATTATGGTCATACACCCTTGAAGAGTGGTCTATTTTTATTGAATCTCGATAGTAATGATACACATATTCATAATGTTGAAGCCAAAAGATGCAGAGTTGATAATGATAGTGCAACTTATTTGTGGCACTACAATTAGGGTCATATTGGTGTAAAGCGCATGAAGAAACTCTGTACTGATGGACTTATGGAATCACTTGATTATGAATCACTTGGTACTTGCGAACCATGCATTATGGGCAAGATGACTAAAACGCCGTTCTCCGGAACTATGGAGAGAGCAACAAATTTGTTGGAAATCATACATACTGATGTATGTGGTCCAATGAACATTAAGGCTCGCGGCGGGTATCATTATTTTCTCACCTTCACAGATGATTTCAGCAGATATGGGTATATCTACTTAATGAAACATAAGTCTGAAACATTTGAAAAGTTTAGAGAATTTCAGAGTGAAGTGGAAAATCATCGTAATAAGAAAATAAAGTTTCTATGACCTGATCGTGGAGGAGAATATTTGAGTTATGAGTTTGGTTTATATCTGAAACAATGCAGAATAGTTTCGCAACTCACGCCACCCGGAACACCACAACGTAATGGTGTGTCCGAACGTCATAATCGTACTTTACTAGATATGGTGTGATCTATGATGTCTCGTACTGATTTACCGTTGTCGTTTTGGGGTTCTGCTTTAGAGACGGCCGCATTCACGTTAAATAGGGCACCATCAAAATCCGTTGAGACAACGCCTTATGAACTGTGGTTTGGCAAGAAATCAAAGCTGTCGTTTCTTAAAGTTTGGGGATGCGATGCTTATGTGAAAAAACTTCAACCTGATAAGCTCGAACCCAAATCCGAGAAAAGTGTCTTCATAGGATACCCAAAGGAGACTATTGGGTACACCTTCTATCACAGATCTGAAGGCAAGACTTTTGTTGCTAAATTTGGATCCTTTCTAGAGAGGGAGTTTCTCTCGAAAGAAGTGAGTGGGAGGAAAGTAGAACTTGATGTGGTAACTGTATCTGCTCCCTTATTGGAAAGTAGTTCATCACAGAAACCGGTTCCTGTGACGACTACACCAATTGGTGAGGAAGCTAAAGATATTGATCATGAAACTTCAGATCAAGTTACTACCAAACCTCGTAGGTCAACCAGAGTAAGATCCTCACCAGAGTGGTATGGTAATCCTATTCTAGAGGTCATGTTACTTGACCATGGCGAACCTACGAACTATGAGGAAGCGATGATTAGCCTAGATTCTGCAAAATGGCTTGAGGCCATGAAATCTGAGATGGGATCCATGTATGAGAACAAAGTATGGACTTTGGTTGACTTGCCCGATGATCGGCAAGCCATCGAGAATAAATGGATCTTCAAGAAGAAGACAGACGCTGATGGTAATGTTACTGTCTACAACTCTCGACTTGTTGCAAAAGGTTTTCGACAAGTTCAAGGGGTTGACTACAATGAGACTTTCGCACCCGTAGTGATGCTTAAATCTGTCCGAATCATGTTAGCAACTGCTGCATTTTATGATTATGAAATATGGCAAATGGATGTCAAAACTGCATTCCTGAATGGATTTCTAGAAGAAGAGTTGTATATGATGCAACCTGAAGGTTTTGTCGATCCAAAAGGTGCTAACAAAGTGTGCAAGCTCTAGCGATCCATTTATGGACTGGTGCAAGCCTCTCGGAGTTGGAATAAATGCTTTGATAGTGTGATCAAAGCATATGGTTTTATACAGACTTTGGAGAAGCCTGTATTTACAAGAAAGTGAGTGGGAGCTCTGTAGCATTTTTGATATTATATGTAGACAACATATGTTGATTGGAAATGATATAGAATTTTTGGATAGCATAAAAAGGATACTTGAATAAAAGTTTTTCAATGAAAGACCTCGGTGAAGCTGCTTATATATTAGGCATCAAGATCTATAGAGATAGATCAAGACGCTTAATTGGACTTTCACAAAGCACATACCTTGATAAAGTTTTGAAAAAGTTCAAAATGGATCAAGCAAAGAAAGGGTTCTTGCCTGTATTACAAGGTGTGAAATTGAGTCAGACTCAATGCCCGACCAGAGCAGAAGATAGAGAGAAAATGAAAGATGTTCCCTATGCTTCAGCCATAGGCTCTATCATGTATGCAATGATGTGTACCAGACCTGATGTATGCTTAGCAATAAGTTTAGGAGCGAGGTACCAAAGTAATCCAGGAGTGGATCACTGGACAGCGGTCAAGAATATCCTGAAATACCTGAAAAGGACTAAGGATATGTTTCTCGTTTGTGCAGGTGACAAAGAGCTAGTTGTAAATGGTTACGTCGATGCAAGCTTTGACACTGATCCGGACGATTCTAAATCGCAAACCGGATACGTGTTTATATTGAACGGGGGAGCTGTCAGTTGGTGCAGTTCTAAACAAACCGTCATGGCGGGATCTACGTGTGAAGCGGAGTACATAGCTGCTTCAGAAGCAGCAAATTAAGGAGTCTGGATGAAGGAGTTCATATCCGATCTAGGTGTCATACCTAGTGCATGGGGACCAATGAAAATCTTCTGTGACAATACTGGTGCAATTGCCTTGGTAAAGGAATCCAGATTTCACAAGAGGACCAAGCACATCAAGAGACGCTTCAATTCCATCCGGGACCAAGTCCAGGTGGGAGACATAGAGATTTGCAAGATACATACGGATCTGAATGTTGCAAACCCGTTGACTAAGCCTCTTCCACAAGCAAAACATGAACAACACCAAGGCTCCATGGGTGTTAGAATCATTACTGTGTAATCTAGATTATTGACTCTAATGCAAGTGGGAGAATGAAGGAAATATGCCCTAGAGGCAATAATAAAGTTATTATTTATTTCCTTATATCATGATAAATGTTTATTATTCATGCTAGAATTGTATTAACTGGAAACGTAATACATGTGTGAATACATAGACAAACATAGTGTCACTAGTATGCCTCTACTTGACTAGCTCGTTGATCAAAGATGGTTGTGTTTCCTAACCATAGATATGAGTTGTCATTTGATTAACGGGATCACATCATTAGGGGAATGATGTGATTGACTTGACCCATTCCGTTAGCTTAGCACTTGATCGTTTATTATGTTTCTCTTGCTTTCTTCATGACTTATACATGTTACTACAACTATGAGATTATGCAACTCCCGTTTACCGGAGGAACACTTTGTGTGCTACCAAACATCACAACGTAACTGGGTGATTATAAAGGAGCTCTACAGGTGTGTCCGAAGGTACATGTTGAGTTGGCGTATTTCGAGATTAGGATTTGTCACTCCGATTGTCGGAGAGGTATCTCTAGGCCCTCTCGGTAATGCACATCACTATAAGCCTTGCAAGCAATGTAGCTAATGAGTTAGTTATGGGATGATGAATTACGTAACGAGTAAAGAGACTTGCCGGTAACGAGATTGAACTAGGTATTGAGATACCTACGATCGAATCTCGGGCAAGTAGCATACCGATGACAAAGGGAACAATGTATGTTGTTATGCGGTTTGACCTTTAAAGATCTTCATAGAATATGTGGGAGCCAATATGAACATCCAGGTTCCGCTATTGGTTATTGACCGGAGACATGTCTCGGTCATGTCTACATAGTTCTCGAACCCGTAGGGTCCGCACGCTTAAAGTTAGATGACGGTTATATTATGAGTTTATATGTTTTGATGATACGAAGGTAGTTCAGAGTTCTAGATGTCGTCACGGACATGACGAGGAGTATCAAAATGGTCGAGACATGAAGATTGATATATTGGACGACTATATTCGGACACCGGAATGGTTCCGGGGGTTATCAGATGTATATCGGAGTACCAGGGAGTTACTGGAACCCCCCGGGGGGTTAATGGGCCTCATGGGCCCAAAGTGGAGTAGAGGAGGGGCGACCAGGGCAGGCCGCGCGACCCCTCCCCCTCTAGTCCGAATAGGACTAGGAGGGGGGGCGGCGCCCCCCTTTTCCTTCCTCTCCTCTCTCCCCTTCCTTCCCCTCTCCTACTTGGAAAACGAAAGGAGGGAGTCCTACTCCCGGTGGAAGTAGGACTCCTCCCTGGCGCGCCTCCTCCTGGCTGGCCGCCCCCTCCCCCTTGATCCTTTATATACGGGGGTAGGGGGGCACTTCTAGACACAACAATTGATCCTTGAGATCTATTAGCCGTGTGCGGTGCCCCCCTCCACCATATTCCACCTTGGTAATATCGTCGCGGTGCTTAGGCGAAGCCCTGCGTCGGTAGAACATCATCATCATCACCAGGCCTTCATGCTGACGGAACTCTCCCTCGAAGCTCGGCTGGATCGGAGTTTGAGGGATGTCATCCAGCTGAACGTGTGCTGAACCCAGAGGTGCCATGCGTTCGGTACTTGACCGGTCGGATTGTGAAGACGTACGACTACATCAACTGCATCGGTCTACAAGGGTACGTGGACAACATTCTCCCCTCTTGTTGCTATGCATCACCATGATCTTGCGTGTGCGTAGGAAATTTTTTGAAATTACTACGTTCCCCAACACATACCACCAGCTCCAGCCTACCCAGCCCTTCTCAGGAGTGATCGACGGCTCCATGCTTCCAATTGGGCAAGTCCGCCTCCCTGTCACCTTCGGCAAGCGCGACAACTACCACACCGAGCACATCGACTTCGAGGTCGCCGAAATTCGGCTGCCATACAACGCCATCCTTGGGTACCCAGCCCTGGCCAAGTTCATGGCGGCAATGCACCACGGCTATTATGTCCTCGAGATGCCAGGGAGCGGCGGCATCATCACAGTTGCCTGCGAGGAAAAGGACGCGGTGTGCTATCTCGAGCGTGCCTACCAGGATGCAGCGGTCGAGAATCCTGAAGACGAGGGCAACGCCCTCCCTCCAGAGATCGCCCACAGGACAAAGATACAGCTGCTGGGCCAGGGATCTCAGGAGGAGGCATCGCCAGATGGTGTCGCGTTGAGCCTCACGTCCATGGATGGGGCGCCTTCACCTATCGCATACGAAGGCGCGCCCGGCGCCCTTCTCAGGTTGGGCTTGGGGGCTCTCCTCTATAGGGCCTCTGACCTAGCCAGCGTCACGAGGGAGGCTCTCAGGCACCATAGGGAGGCATGCTTCAGCGCATGCTTCCAAAGAGAGAGCATGAGGCGCGAGACACCAGGCGCTCAGGAGTTCATCAGCAAGGCAGTCAAGGAGATTCAGGCGGCAAGGGCTCTGTAGGGCAATCGTCGCCCACCGCCAGGCGCGGCTCCTTGCCCTAGTGAAGGCGAGGAGTTCCGCGTGTGCATCGACATCCTAGGTCTCAACAGGGCCGCGTCTCAAGAGCTCTTCTGGCCGTCCCGTGTTGGCCGGTGCGAGGGTCCCCCTCATAGCTACATTCGCATAACCTTCGGCCTGCTGAGCACGGCTGTCGCATCTCAGCACCGCATGCGGGACGTTCTGGAAGCTCGGGAGGCTAGGCATCAGGCGATCCTAGCGGAGATGGAGATGTATCCTCACGAGCTCACCAGGCCCCTAGAGCCTCTAGAGGTTCAGGGCCAGGGTGGCTCATGAGGAGCGGCTTCAGCAACGCGCTCCTCCTACTACCCCGACATTTCTTCAGCAATGGTGCCATGTGACATCTTTTAGTTCGTTCAGTTTGGGGGCGCCCCACGGGCTGCACTATCCCCAAGTCGTGTGGGTCCGTCCCTACGGCATGTATCCTTCTTGCGTTTATCACAACTAGTTTACCTTCCTCTATGAGTTGCCTTAAAATTATCAATTGCCTATCCGGCGCTTCGACGCCAAGAACATCTCACGCCCTTGCAAGCCCACGACCGCCTGATAATTAAGGACTGGCACGGCATCTTTGCTCAGGTTCGTCCCTGCAGCGTCGCTAAACCCAAGAGGCTGAGCTCTGGCTCGCGGGCTAACTCTCGTGTATGTCACCTCCCATGGCCCTTGGTGGCTTGTTCTCGCATGAGCTAATCGCAGGTGGATGAGTGAGGGTGCGCGACCAGGTGCCTCGTTGCCATAGGAGCCGTGCGCCGGTTGTTTTTCTTCAGGATCTTTGGATGAAAAGATTGGGCACGGCATCTGTGCTCGGGTCCGTCCCTACAGGGTCGATAAACCCAACGGCTGAGCTCTGTCTAGCGGGCCGGCCCCATTCATGTCACCTCATGGGGTTGTTGGTGTCTGGCCTTCTCATGTATAACCTCAGGTACTCATTCGGCGCAGGTTGCCTAACCATCTTGCAGGACTGACACAAGTGTTCCCAATCAAATTCAGGCGCAACCCGCCTTGAGGTAGGGCCTCGTGAGACCCACGCTGGCTCACGAGTGCCCGTACGCACCTCCTCTAGCCCTCCCGTGCAAGCCATGTGTCAGGGCGGGGCTGTACACGCCCAGGGGGGGGTCTCCTTAGAGGGAGCCCCCTCCCACGCACCAGTGGAAGCACCATGCTCCGTGCTAGCAGTCGACACTGCCAAGGAGTGGCTATGCCCGTGCAAGAGCGGAAGCGCCATGCTCCACACAGGTGATAAACAACTGAGGGTGGCCTCACGGCTGCAATTACCTCAGGGAGACTCTGGGCTCAGTGCTTGTCCTCACCGTGCTGCTCTCCCTCGGGAGGGTAGCGCGAGGGGGCTGGGCACGGGGGCTACGCTCAGGTCACGCCTGGCGTATGCCACCCTGCCACGTCCAACGGACCTGGTCTTCACATGCCCCTCCCGAGCGAGAGCTCTGTGAGGAAAGGTATGATGGTCTGTTCATACGTCAAGGGGTACTCCTAAGCATCGCGTCTCAGGAGCTTAACTGGCCATGTAGCCCCTCACCCCTTCGTCTCGTCCTAGCGATCCGGATGACCTAACATCGGCTGAGGTATGCGTGGGGCCGAGCCCTACCGACGCAGAACACTAAGGCCTACTCTAGCACTCCCTCTCCCAAGCTGTTCATACGTCAAGCGGGACTCCTGAGCATTGCGTCTCAGGAGCCTAACTGGCCACGTAGCCCCTCACCCCTTGGTCTCGTCCTGGTGATCCGGACGACCCAACGGCGGATGAGGTATGCGTGGGGCCGGGCCCTGCCGAAGCAGAACGCCAAGGCTTGCTCTCGCACCTCCTTTCCGAAGTTGTTCGCACGTTAAGGGGGACTCCTAAGCATCGCGTCTCAGGAGCCTAACTGACCCTATAGCCCCTCACCCCTGGCCTCGTCCTGGCAATCCGGACGATCCAGTGGCGGCTGAGGTACGCGCGGGGTCGGGCCCTGCTGACATAGAACGATAAAGCAAATGAAAAATAAATCGTGAAACCATAAGCAAATTATTACAAAACATATTGTTCCAAGCATAAGTTCTTATGTCTCCACGAGGCATGGTACATGTTGCAGAATAAAACCAGGAAGAAGCACCACCGCCGAGCCCCCTCTTCAGACTTGGCCACCGCCATCGCCTGCCTATGGAGTCCTGTCATCAACGATGTCACCGTCACCCTTGCCCTCGGCCCCAGCCGCGGGACCAACAGCGAGGAACTTATTCAGCAGGGCCTCCACCGAACCCTTCATGGCGTCAGCAGCACTGGCGCAGGAGTCGGGGTCCACGGGCTCAAGCAAGGCGGCAAAGTCGAAGCTGGAGTCCTGGAGATAAAGATGGCTGAAGGCACGCGTCAAGGCTGAGGAGGAGAGTTCTGGGGCCTCACCTTCCACCATGGAGCTGAACCCAGCAACGATGCTCTCGAGCGCTTCAACATGCTCGGGAAGCAGGGCGGCAGGGCTCTCCTTTGACTTCGAGGCCACCGCTGGCTCCTGGGGCTTGTTCCCGAAGAGTACGTGTAGCGCCTTGCAGGACCTTGCCTTGAGGGAGACAAAGGCACCGCGCTCCATGGTGGCCGCCTTCTCGGCCTTGGAAAGGGACGACGTGGCCAGCTCCTGGGCTGTCTGGTTCAGCTCAGTGTCGCAATCAACAACTGCAGCCTCCTGGGCCTTCGGCTTCTCCACTTGCTCCTTGAGTTGACCGGCCTGGGCGTCCTGCTGATCCAGGAGGGTCTTCAGCTCGGCCTTCGCTGCACGGCACCGCTCCTGCACGTCCTTTGCCTCCTTCAGCACCACGTCACGCTCAGTAGCGGCTAAGCCAGTAACCTTCCGGTCCTCCTCCACAGATGCCGCGGCTTGGCCCCAGGGCACACGGACGAACACATCAGCTAGGAGCCACCCTGAGAACAGCTCTAGGCGCCCCGGCCGTGCACCGGTCCGACCCTCAAAGATCGCCTTGGAGCTGGTCCAATGTGGAGCGGGCCTCCTCCAGGGCTCTGGACGCGGCGGAAGCACCATGGCCCGACGGCGTGGTAGCTGGAAGAAGAGTCGCTCCTAGCATCAAGATTTGCGGAGCAGTAGTAGCAGGAAGGACCGGGGGCTCTAGAGACCTCGGATCTCCGACGAGAGAGCCGGGGATAAGCGCCTCCAGGGTCAGCTCGACGCGGGAGCCATTTCCTCCTGAGGCTGGGCTCGAGAGCTTCGGGAAGACAGCGCCGCGGTAGGAGGAACAGGAGTCATTACGCCCTTCTGCGCCCGAGCTGTGGCGACCGCCGCAGCACGCTTGGCCTCAGTGGCCCCAACATCTCCCTTCTTCTTCTTCACCACCGGCTGCGGTCTGACAAGAAATGAAGATACTAAGCACCACGACGAAATCCAAGAGCAAGGCAAAGAAGGAAGCAATTACTATTCCACCGCGACGTAGTTCCTCTTCAGGTTCATCAGCGCGGGCCTCACGGGCGCTGGCGCTGCTACATTCTTGGGAGCAGGCGAACACAAGGTCGACACCGTGATGGATGGTGGCGGCAAAGCAGGAGCGTTGCGCAGGGGAATTAGCGCCGACCTAGCCCTCTTGAGGACCGCTCGTTTCGGCTTCTTCGAAGGGGTCCCACGGATCTCGCGGTGACCACGGCAGGGCGAGCCAACTCCATGATCGGGTGCGCATCCACGTCGACATCGTCGGAGAAATCGCGGAGGAGGTCTCACTGCCTTGAGGTAGAGGTCTCCCCCTCCCCCTCCTCAGTGGCTTCGTAGGAGGGGTCACCGGAGGACAAGTCCACCAACGAGGCGGCTGGCGGGGGAAGCTCCATCGACACGAGCCCGCGCTCATTAAAGACAGGCATGGCGGCGGAGATCTCCTCCCCATCTTCTCGGCGGTACAGTGGGAGGCAATCATCCAGAGGGCCGCTCGGGTCCTTCCCGACCAAGGAGTGCAAAATCTTGCTCAACTCCTCGTCGGGCAGGCTGTCTTGAAGCAGTCAGAGCTTGTCTTCCACACCCCCGAGCTACCACAAGGGGCGGGAGGGCTCCTGGAGTGGCACCAGGCGCTGTGTCAGGAACTCCTTGATAATCATGGCCCCCATCAGCTTCTCCGCCTTCAAGTCAGCCTCCATCTTCTTCATCAGCGGCCTTGCCTCGGGTTCCGTAATCTTCTTGTGAGACCATTCTTCTCGGATGATGGGAGCCCGATCGGCAGCTCCAGTAGGACATGGGAGCGCTTGGCATCCATGAGGACCCATTTGTTCCGGAGGTCATCCACCTTCTTTGCGGCGTGGGAAATCGCATTGCTGCCATTGGCCGCGACGAAGCCAACACACCCTATGGACTGGTGGCCTTTCACCCGAAGGTAGAAGAAGCGGCGGAGCATTGTGATGGAAGGCATCACCACCACGAACACCTTGCAGTAGAAGGTGAAGATTGATAGGAGGTGAACAGAATTGGGTTGAAGGTGGAGCACGTGGATACCGTAATGGTGGAGGACGGCGTAGAAAAGCAGGAGAAAGGAGGAATCAGCCCCACATAGACATTGTGCAGGAAGAAGGGGTAGAAGGTGTTGTTCGCGGGTTCCGGCTTGGGGGAGCCAACCCAGAGCACATTCTCCCCCTTCCCCTTCGCTGCCGTCACTTGCCATCTAGAGAAGCATGGTCTGGAGCTTCTCCTTGGCGATGGTGGGTGCGCTTAGCGCTGGCTTGAACCAAGCGGCGGAGCCGGCAACCGAGGCAGGAGCCTTAGCCTTATCAGCAGCCATCTGGCGAGAGCTCGGTGGGGAGGATCGGTAGATCTGGGGGATTTTTACCATTTTGGGAGAAAGGGGGATGTGGAGCAAGATGAAGGGAACACAATGAAGGCTCGGCGGCAGGTGCCCGCCTTTTTGTCAACCAAGAGTTGATGTCGAGGCAGCGTGGGGAAGTGGAGATGCCCACGTCCAATCAATCGCCACACTCGTCCAAGGCTTCGCTTACAAGCCAAGTCTGAGTGCGCCTTGGGCCTGGGGGCTACTGTCGGCATTCTGGGTATGAGGGTACCTAGACTTGCCTGCCTGCGGCCCACTGCATGGCTCCATCGACGGCTTGGTATGGCCTAGCTGTAGCATCAACAACTCAAGACCCTCGCAAGGGGACAAGCCTCTCGAGGCAGATGAGGCCAAGACCTCCAAGGGGGTCGGCCTCCCCGGGCTGGCTCCTGAGGAGCGGAGATTTTTATGCAAGGTGCACCTCGCAAGGCTCGGCTGACATGAGCCATGACGACCAAGGCCAGGCAGGCGCCAGCGGGAGCAGGGTACCAGTTTCCCCTTTGGTGCAAAGGAGGCAAGCAGCAGGCGTGGAGTCCCGAGGAATCAGCCAAAGGTTTCCATTCTGGTGCAACAAGACCAAGACCGCTAGGACGGCACGACGGAGGTCATCGCCGAGCCCACCGCAGTGTCACGAACATAGGCTTTTGCAGGCAAAGACCACTTTAGTCAGGATAGGGCATACTTGTTGTCTCCCTTCAAATATGGTTGTTGTGGAATCCCTTCCTGCCAACATTTGGGAAGAGGACCTAGGCCACTATAAATAGGACCTAGTCAGCACCATAGGAGGAAGACAGATACACAGGAGACAGGGTGAGGGGATCGAATCCATTCCACCCTCACCATCTCACCAGCTCACTTGAGCTCAAGAACACCTCACCTCCTGAGGCTCTTCAACCACTTTACTAGTTCATCCTAAGCCCTTCGAGGCAATTCACCACAAAGCTGGAGTAGGGTATTACACCGCAAGGTGACCCGAACCAGGATAAACTGTCGTGTCTCTCTTTCCCTTCGAGTTCGTCGTGCTAAGCTGTGAGGATCGCGAGTTGGCAGCCTGGGTAGGTTGAGATCTCTGCACGCACCCCAGAGTTCAGACCTCTCAATATGGTTGGCGGAACCCGAAATCTGATAGTTACGTTTGTTCCTGAGGACATGGGAGAAGTCTTGTTATAAGTACTCATGTGAATTTGGTATTCGTTCGATATTTTGATGAGATGTATGTTATCTTTCCTCTAGTGGTGTTATGTGAACGTCGACTACATGACACTTCACCATGATTTGGGCCTAGGGGAAGGCATTGGGAAGTAATAAGTAGATGATGGGTTGCTAGAGTGACACAAGCTTAAACCCTAGTTTATGTGTTGCTTTGTAAGGGGTTGATTTGGATCGACATGTTTCATGCTATGGTTAGATTTATCTTAATTCTTTTTTCATAGTTGCGGATGCTTGCGAGAGGGGTTAATCATAAGTGGGAGGCTTGTCCAAGTAAGGATAGCACCAAATCACCGGTCCACCCACACACTACTAGGGAAAATCTTCTACATAGAGGTATAGCAGTAGCGCGGGTCTGGGAAGGGCGCTACTGATAATTAGTAGTTGCGTGTGTCAATAAAGCACGCTACAGATATAGTCATAGCAGTAGCACACACGCAAGAAAAAGCGCTACTAATAAAATTCTGAAATTGTTGCCGGTAGGCCAGGAATAGTAGTAGCGGTTCTTTCTAAAGCACGCTACTGCTAACCGCTTTGTACCAGCGTGTTTGTGGTGTAGAGCGCTATTGCTATGAAAATGAAAATAAATAGAAAATAAGTAGAAAAGTAAATGAAAATCAAAGAAATAGAAAAAGGAGAAATGAAAAAAATAAAATGTAAAGAAAAACAAAATAAAAAAGAAAAATAAAAGAGTAAGACATAGCAGTAGCGCGTTTTGGTGGAAAGAGCTATAGCTAACTTAGTTATAGCGCGTTTTGCCAAAACACGCTGTTGCTATTTTGATTAAACCCGACCGCGTGGGCTCAAAATTTTGCTATGTCCTTTCCCCCTCTCCCCCTATCCCCCAACTTCTCCATCGGTGTTGTCGATCTCCCTGCGACCCTCGAGCTCACCATCACCGCCACCGCCCGAGGCCATCGTCGACCTCACCGCCGCCACCCGAGGCACTCACAGCCGCCACCCTCGACCTCGCCGCCGCCACCCGAGCTTGACCTCGACTTCACCGCCGCTGTCCGAACCCGCCAAGGACCTCCGATGCTCGAGCCCCTCCAGGACCTCCATCGCCCGAGCCCGAGCCTACCCTCGCCGCCGACCGTAAGGATCTCCCTCTCCTCTCCCCTACCCTCCCGCCTCTCTCTCTCTCTCTCTCTCTCTCTGCTAGGGCGAATAAACCCTCCTCTCTAGGTTAATTAACTTAGGTGAATTTAGTTATGAACCCTAGGAATTAGCAGTTGTGGTACTGGTAGATGTTAATTAGATTAACTTAGGTTAGTTAGGTTATGGCAGTAGTGGTACTAGTAGATGTTAATTAGATGTTTTTTAGTTAGGGAAGTAGGGTTTTACTAGGTTAATTAGGTGAAGTTAAATGAATGACCTAAATGAATGAAATGAGTAGTTAACTGAATTTTTAGGACAAATTGTATATGCTTAAGTACTTAACTAAATATTATTTTTAGGACAAACTTAAGTAGTTAACTAAATACATTATAGGGTTGTATATATAGTTTCTTAAGTACTTATATAGTTTTTCTGCACCCAATGTATACTTAAGTAGTTGTATAATTCCTAGTGTTCATCAATGGGTGCTTAAGTAGTTGTAGATGCCTAAGTAGCTAGCTAGGGTTCATCTAATTAGTTAGTACTTGTAAATGCTTAACTACTAGGGCATTAGGGTTACAGCAGTAGGGCATAATTTGAATTGATTTCTAGGGTCCATAATTTGAAATTTGTGTAGATTTTCTTGAAGGGTGAAACATTGAGAAGTGGTCATGATATATGAAAATTCCTCGATTGTGCCCAAGTGGCCTTTTGTTGTTTCCAGGGAATGAAGCCGAGTGGCCTATGTTTTGTCAGAATGTTGATTCATTTTCGTTCTGGCATATTTCAGGTGCTTGATTTGTCCACTTTTTAGCAAAGCTCATGCTGAAATTTTCCATGAATTTCGGGATGACTTGTGCTACAAACTAGGATATATCGAGTGTCGGGATTTGCCACACCGGGAAGGATCAACGTTCCTGCAAAACATATGCCTTTTTATGTCATTATTCATTTTATTAGGTCTAGGATTAATTGACTAGATTTAATCGGACGAAACATGGCTAGCAACAATGAAGGATAGGGTTCTGGTGATTGTGACAACGTCTACCTGGCGGCAGACGAATATTTGAACCTTGCCAACGATCAACGGTTGTTGTTGTTGGGCCCACCTGTCAAATCCGAGACCAACATCGAGACCAGCGCCGAGACTGGCGTTGAGACCAGACCGGCACTAAGACCGGCACCGAGACTGGCAAAGCCATAGAACCGAAAGCGAAGAGGAGATTTCGATGCCCAAACCAGCTCCTCACTACTAGACTAGTGGTCATGGAGGTGGACGATGGCAATTCTGAGGCAAAACTACCTGTGGAAACGTGCTCCTGCAACGGCAATCAAATAGGCTGCATTGTACGGGCGTGCGCCACCATCAACGATGAGAAACTAAAGAAGAGGCAAAATATGAAGCACTCCCTCCTAACCTTACTGCACCAGATATTCTTGTTCCTAGGCCGAGATGAAATCCAATATACTGATCCAGAGAAAGACCCGGCAATGAAGAAGATAAATAAACGCGCCATGACCAAGTTTAGCGATGCGTTGGCGGCCTGGAAAGTAAGGGTGAAACGCGCCATCGACAAAAAGGAACCCTACTCCGAGATTGTAAAGGATAATCCGACAATTACGGAAGAGCAGTTTCAAATATTCAAGGCGGCTTGCGATGCCGAAGATGCCAAAGAAAAGTCAAAGTACATGAAGGGGCTTCTACAGAGGAACATGGGGTGCCACCACCACGAAAGTCGTGGTTAGGCGGTGAAGAGGTCCAATATGAGCCAAGGAGGACGCAGAACGCGAAAGTCTAGGCATCGCAGACCCCTTGGCGGAGTTCACCGTCCCACAGGAGCATGACGTCCTCAGGGCCCGGTACCGTTTGGACCCAGTCAAGAAGGTTTCCGAGACGGACCCTGTCACGACAGAGTTCATTAGATTGCTAGTAATTTTAGTTTCTGATCAATTCGACTGCACATTTAGTCATATTTGTAAACGATCCTTGTTCCTCTTGCAGAGAGAGCAGCACAGGATTGCGGCCGGAAGCGACTCGCCATCTGAGGTGTTGGCGAGGTCCAAGTGGGACACCCCATTCAACCGAGCATTGAACATATTGAAACGACTCCTGTTGGACACTCGGCCATCGTATGGATGCGTGCACGGTGTCAGAGACAGTGCCACATGGAAGAAGTACTATGGTGAGACCACGGAGGAGAGAAAGGAAAGACGGAGGTTAACTAACGAAAACATCGACAAGAAGGATGAGATTGCGGTTGAGAAGAATTCAGCTAAGACAGTCACAATAGCGGTAGCTGCTGCAAAACGGGAGCTGGTGGCTACATGTGGTGTCTTGGTTCTGGCTATCATCAGTTGGACCAGGCAAAATCCATATAAACATGCAGCGGACTTTCCCCTTGCCGACTTCTTTGGAAGAAGCTCGACTAGCTTGCACCAGCATGTGCACCAGCACCTGCACGTGCATCACCGGCACTTGCACCAGCACCTGCTCCTGCATCGACTCCTGCACCTGCTCATAGCAGCCCGTCCTCTGTCTCGGACGTGCTCGGCGGTGCTTCGTCTTTGGCTGAGCTCGACGCCCACGACCACACAGTCTTTCGGATAAATGTATAATATCCCATTTTCGTTGCCTTTCGGATTTCTCACGTCGCAGACATGTCTTTGCAGGCCGACACTCTATGCACCATATTGTACGACATCAACAGCTAGAAGGTGGACGTGGGGAAAGCGACGATAATGAAGCCGGAGGAACAATTGTTCCACAGCCGGCCGACCCCCCCTCATGTCTTCAAGGTTTTCGTTGCCAGTGTCAAACTGGGCCACAAGAATTTGGTTCCTCCGGTACTAGGGAGAGATGATGGCAAGACCCTGCGGCGGCTTCGCGATTGCAAGACGTGGGTCCTATTGTGGCTAAAGAGTCTCCTTCGTCTGGAGGCGGCCGGGAGCACACCCACGAGCACGCAGCCTCTGCAAGGTATGAACATCAGCACCCCACCTACCCAATTAGCGTTGCTTGTCCTGTTGGGGGATAGCAGGCAGGGTGAGGAAAAGGCTCCATTAGTCGCTGATGACGTTGCCATAGATGAGGATATATGATGATGACGATGACACTCAACAGTATCTCAATATTGGCGCCATTGATGACGAAGGATTGATGGCTCGGCAGTACGAGTACTCAGGGTTTGAGTGTCATGAGTCGGTGCCTGAATTGCCGGCTCCGGAGCCTGAACGTATTATAGACGACCTTCCACCAAAGAAGCATCGGAAGAGAGCGAGGAAAGGCAACAATAAAGCTGTTGCTATGATCCAGCTGCCTCCGCAGCCTTGGGTTCAAGACCATATACCTGTCCGCGGTGCGGCAAAATACCATATCCACGGTGAACCAATCCTACCTAAGGCAATGGTAGATGCCACACACGGCGATCTAAGGAGACTTCATGACGATGTGCTACAGAGAGAGAAAAGCCTAATTGCCTCGAAAAATCCAGGATACCCACTTGTCGGCGTTCTGGGAATGGGGGTCCCCAGACTTGCCTTCCTGCGTCCTGCGGCGTGGCTCAGCAGTGGCCCAGAATGGCCCGTCTTCGTCAACAAACGCTCAAGACCCTCGCGAGGAGCCAAGCCTCGCGGGGCAGACGACGCAAGGCCTCCTTAGGGGCGGCCTCACCAGGCACGCTCGTGAGGAGGCGGAGAGATCAAGGCAAGGGGTAACTCGCGAGGTGCTCATGACGCAAGCCATGACGATCAAGACCAGGCGGGCGCCAGCCTACACATTGTCCTCATTTCCTCTTTGGTGCAAAGGGGGCAAGCGCAGGCGCGGAGTACCGAGGCATCAAGCAAAGGTTTCCATATCAGTGCAAGGAGACCAACACCGGCAGGATGGCAGGACGGAGGTCACCGTGGAGCCCAAGACGGCGTCATCACCAGTGCCTTTGGCAGTCGAAGACCACCTTTAGTCAGGATAGCTTGTACTAGCTGTCCCCTTTCGAAATGGCCGTTGTTGGCTCCCTTCCCGCTCAATATTTGGGAAGAGGACCAGGACCTCTATAAATAGAGATAGCCATCGCAGTAGAGGGGCATCTTGTCTGAACCTCGATCGAATCCTTGGCAAGTAGAACACCACCACCACAAGAACACCTGTCGCGAGGTTGTTCTTCCTCTGTACTGTTCATCATCAGCCCTAGAGGCAATCCACCACCACACACAGGAGTAGGGTATTACACCACAACGGTGGCCCGAACCTGTATAAATCTTGTGTCTCCTCTGTTGTTCATCGTGCTAGCTTAGAATCGCGACAAGGTTGTGGGCGTGTTTCGGTAGGGAGAAGATCTTCGTGCGCACCCCAGAGTTTGAACCTTAAGGGTTTTGCCGGAACCCGATATCCGACATTTGGCGCACCAGGTAGGGGTGTGCCGGAATCTTCTTTCCGCTGTTCCGTGTTCCGTCACTTCGTCGCATCCATGGAAGACGCTCGCGGTGCTCGCCCCGAGCGTCGGGCTGCTCTCACCGCCCGCGTCGCCCAGACGGCTCCCATCGGCGGGCCTCTTCATTGTTCTCCATCACCTGCCGCCAATGCTGCCACCGGCCCGGCGGGGAACGAGCAGCAAGCATCTTCCCTGCACCCCTCGGTGCGGTGGGAAGGCCGCACCGCCACTCCGTCATTGACTCCAGCAGGTTCGTCGTCTCACGCTCGCCGCGCCCCCACGGACGCGCAGGCCGCGTTGCTCCTGGCACGTGACCTCCTACACTATCGCCCCGTCGACGACCTCTACGAGGAGTGGCTCGCTTGCATCACCGAGCTCATCAGCGCCGTCGGGGGCTCTCCTGTGCGGTCCCTCTCGCTGCCTCGCCCTCCGTCCTGCATGGGCGATGCGGCTCAAGGGGTGCCTCCGCCACCTCCTCCCCAAGAAGGCACCCTGGCTCCAAGGCGCGCGGTTCCTGGGCATGACCCACCGCGCCCAGCACCCGCGCGGGAAGAAAGGAGCTGCCAAGAAATCCCTCGGCCTCAAGAAGGTGCACGCTTCCACTCCCTGCTCCAGCACGGCAAGACCGCATCCTGCACCAGCATGCCAAGACCCCGCGCTGCCCCTGGCAGTGGCGCGCGGGAACCATCAAGAGCAGGCCCCGTGATACGTCTCCAACGTATCTATAATTTTTTATTGTTCCATGCTATTATGTTACCCGTTTTGGATGTTTATGGGCTTTACTTTACACTTTTATATCATTTTTGGGACTAACATACTAACCGGAGGACCAGCCCGTATTGCTGTTTTTTTGCCTATTTTAGTGTTTCGAAGAAAAGGAATATCAAACGGAGTCCAAACGGAATGAAACCTTCGGGAGTGATCTTTTTGGAACAAATGTGATCCAGAGGACTTGGAGTGGAAGTCAAGAAACAAGCAAGGCGGCCACGAGGGTGCCCGGTGCACCCCCTAGGGCTGGGCGCCCCCCACCCTCGTGGGCCCCTCGAGCGTCCACCGTCCTACTTCTTCCTCCTATATATACCCATGTACTCCGAAAACATCAGAAGCGACCACGAAAAAATATTTCCACCGCCGTAACCTTCTGTATCCGCGAGATCCCATCTTGGAGCCTTCGCCAGTGCTCTGCCGAAGGGGGAATCGATCACGGAGGGCCTCTACATCATCTCCAAGACCCTTCCGATGAGTTGTGAGTAGTTTACCACAGACCTTCGGGTCCATAGTTATTAGCTAGATGGCTTCTTCTCTCTCTTTGAATCTCAATACAAAGTTCTCCTCGATCTTCTTGGAGATCTATTCGATGTAACTCTTTTTGTGGTGTGTTTGTCAAGATCCGATGAATTGTGGGTTTATGATCAAGATTATCTATGAGAAATATTTGAATCTCCTCTGAATTCTTTTATGTGTGACTAAGTTATCTTTGCAAGTCTCTTCGAATTATTAGTTTGGTTTGGCTTACTAGATTGATCTTTCTTGCAATGGGAGAAGTGCTTAGCTTTGGGTTCAATCTTCCGTTGTCCTTTCCTAGTGACAGCATGGGCAGCAAGGCACGTATTGTATTGTTGCCATCGAGGATAAAATAATGGGGTTTATATCATATTGCATGACTTTATCCATCTACATCATGTCATCTTCCCTAATGCGTTACTCTATTCTTTATGAACTTAATACTCTAGATGCATGCTGGATAGCGGTCGATGTGTGGAGTAATAGTAGTAGATGCAGGCAGGAGTCGGTCTACTTGTCACGGACGTGATGCCTATATACATGATCATGCCTAGATAATCTCATAATTATTCGCTTTTCTATCAATTGCTTGATAGTAATTTGTTCACCCACTGTAATACTTATGCTATCTTGAGAGATGCCACTAGTGAAACCTATGGCCCCCGGGTCTATGTCTTATCATATAAGCATTCAATCTACTTTTATTTGCATCTTTACTTTTCATATTATCATATTATCTTATCATATCATATTATCTCTATCAGATCTCACTTTCGCAAGTGGCCTTGAAGGGATTGACAACTCCTTTATTGCGTTGGTTGCGAGTTCTTGTTTGTTTGTGTAGGTGCGTGGGACTTTTGAGGAGCTTCCTACTGGATTGATACCTTGGTTCTCCAAAACTGAGGGAAATACTTATGCTACTATTGCTGCATCACCCTTTCCTCTTCAAGGAAAACCAACGCAAGCTCAAGACATAGCAAGAAGGATTTCTGGCACCGTTGCCGGGGATGTCTTCGCTCAAGTCAAGACATACCAAGTACCGATCACAAACTCATCACCCTCGCATTTACATTATTTGCCATTTGCCTCTCGTTTTCCTCTCCCCACTTCACCCTTGCCGTTTTATTCGCCCTCTCTTTCCCAATCAACTCTCTTTTTCGCTTTTATTTTGTTTGCTCGTTGTTATGGCTAGTCCTCCTATCCTCGTTATTACTCCCGAACATGAAATTCTTAATTTTAAGCAAAGGGAGGGAGAAAATCTAAAAGATGCTTGGCATAGAATTTGCAATGATCAAAATAGATCTACTAGGAAGCTTTCTACTTCTGTTCTTCTTTGCAATTTTTATGTAGGCATTACTCCCTGGAATAGATGCATTCTTGATACCATTACCGGAGGGAATGTTTTGGATAGCCACACCTTTGATGCTTATAATGCTATGCTAGATTTGTTTGGCCCTCCTCCTCTCTTGGTAAATGGGACTATTTTAACTCTAGAACATGTGATGCAAAGGCTTGAGATTATTGAAAATAAAATTGGCACTGTTGAGTTCATTGAAAATTTATATAAAAAGATTCATAACCAAATTACCCAATATGGATCTAGGGTTGGAGTTACTTTGAATTTTTTTAAAGAGAAGGAACCTATAGTCAATGAAAGAACAGAAATAGATTCTACGAGAATTGGTAAACTGGAAGATATTATTACCAACTTAGGGTCGGCCTTTTCTTCCATGAAAAATACTCCAAATCCACCTACCAAAACTGCCAAATTCATTTATTTCCTAAAAATAAGGGTGAATCTTCTAATAAGGGAAATGCGGATCTCAAATCAATAAGTGCTCATCCCAATCGTCTCTCTATCAAGAAGGAACCTTTTGCTACAAATGAATTTCTTGAATTCCTGCCTAAGGGTTTAATCATTGCTAAAAAGGGAGAATCCCCTAAAAACTATTGAGGAATTGAGTGCCAAAGATGGCACTACTTAGATCTATCCTCGCTTTTATGCCTAGCCAGGGGCATTAAACGATAGCACTAGTTGGGAGGCAACCCAATTTTACTTTTGTTTTTTGTTTTTGCTTCTGTTTAGTAATAAATTTTTCATCTACCTTCTGTTTATATGTGTTTTCATGTTTTAATTAGTGTTTGTGCCAAGTAGAACATATAGGATAACCTATGGTGATAGTTAATTTGATTCTGCTAAAAAACAGAAACTTTGCACGCACGAAAATAATTTTGGTAATTCAAAGAAACGTGCTCTAGCGTTGATTCTTTTTGCTGTAGATCAATAGACAAATTGCCCAGGACTTCCTATTTTTGTAGGAGTTTTAGATTTCCATAAGTATTCGAGAGTTACGGATTGCTACAGATTGTTCTGTTTTTGACAGATTCTGCTTTTCGTGTGTTGTTTGCTTATTTTGATGCATCTATGGCTAGTATGTAGGGGTATGAACCATAGAGAAGTTGGAATACAGTAGGTTTAACACCAATATAAATAAAGAATTAGTTCATTACAGTACCTTATGTGGTGGTATTTCTTTCTTGCACTAACGGAGCTTATGAGATTTCCTGTTGAGTTTTGTGTTGTGAAGTTTTCAAGTTTTGGGTAAAGATTTGATGGACTATGGAATAAGGAGTGGCAAGAGCCTAAGCTTGGGGATGCCATTGGAACCCCAATATATTCAAGAATAGCCAAAAGCCTAAGCTTGGGGATGCCCCGGGAAGGCATCCCCTCTTTCGTCTTCGTCTATCGGTAACTTTACTTGGAGCTATATTTTTATTCGCCACATGATATGTGTTTTGCTTGGAGCGTCTTGTATGATATTAGTCTTTGCTTTTTAGTTTACCAAAATCATCCTTGCTGTACACACCTTTTGGGAGAAACCCACTTGACTGAAATTTATTAGAATACTCTATGTGCTTCACTTATATCTTTTGAGCTAGATAATTTTTGCTCTAGTGCTTCACTTATATTAGTTTCAGAGTCTCATAAGACAGCATGGTATTTGCTATGGTTATAAAATTGGTCCTAGAATCATGGGCATCCAAGTTGGGTATAATAAAAACTATCATAGGAAGTGAATTAGATGCTATGATCAATTTGATACTTTATAATTGTTTTGAGATATGGAGGTCGTGATATTAGAGTCATGTTAGTTGGGTGATTATGAATTTAAAGAATGCTTGTGTTGAAGTTAGCAAGTCCCGTAGCATGCACGTATGGTGAAAGTTGTGTAACAAATTTGAAACATGAGGTGTTCTTAGATTGTGCATCCTTATGAGTGGCGGTCAGGGACGAGCGATGGTGTTTTCCTACCAATCTACCCCCCTAGGAGCATGTGCGTAGTGCTTGGTTTATGATGACTTGTAGATTTTTGCAATAAGTATGTGAGTTCTTTTGACTAATGTTGAGTCCATGGATTATACTCACTCTCACGCTTCCATCATTGCTAGCCTCGTCGGTACCGTGCATTGCTCTTTCTCACCTTGAGAGTTGGTGCAAACTTTGCCGGTGCATCCAAACCCTGTGATACGATACGCTCTATCACACATAAACCTCCTTATATCTTCCTCAAAACAGCCACCATACCTACCTATTATGGCATTTTCATAGCCATTCCGAGATATATTGCCATGCAACTTTCCACCGTTCTGTTCATCATCATGACATGCTTCATTATTGTCATATTTCATTGCATGATCATGTAGTTGACATCGTATTTGTGGCAAAGCCACCATGTATAATTTTTCATACATGTCACTCTTGATTCATTACCCATCCCGGTACACCGTCGGAGGCATTCATATAGAGTCATATCTTGTTCTAGTTTTGGGTTGTAATTCATGAGTTGTAAATAAATAGAAGCTTCATGATCATCATTATTAGAGAATTGTCCCCAAATAAAAAAATAAAGGCCAAAAGAAAAAAAGAAAGGCCAAAAGAAAAAGAAAAAAAGGCGCAAAAAAAAGAAAAAAAGGGAAAAAAGGGGGGCAATGTTACTATCTTTTTCCACACTTGTGCTTCAAAGTAGCACCATGTTCTTCATATAAAGAGTCTCATATGTTGTCACTTTCATATACTAGTGGGAATTTTTCATTATAGAACTTGGCTTGTATATTCCTACGATGGGCTTCCTCAAAATGCCCTATGTCTTCCTGAGCAAGCAAGTTGGATGCACACCCACTAGTTTCTTTTGTTGAGCTTTCATACATTTATAGCTCTAGTGCATCCTTTGCATGGCAATCCCTACTCCTCATGTTGACATCAATTGATGGGCATCTCCATAGCCCGTTAATTATCATCGTCAATGTGAGACCTTCTCCTTTTTGTCTTCTCCACACAATCCCCATCATCATATTCTATTCCACCCATAGTGCTATATCCATGGCTCACGCTCATGTATTGCATGAAAGTTGAAAAAGTTTGAGATTATTTAAGAACGAAACAATTGATTGGCTTGTCATCGGGGGTGTACAAGATGGGAGCATTTTTGTGTGACAAAAATGAAGCATAGCCTAACTCTGTGATTTTGTAGGGATGAACTTTCTTTAGCCATGTTATTTTGAGAAGACATGATTGCTTTTATTAGTATGCTTGAAGTATTACTATTTCTTATGTCAATATGAACTTTTATTTTGAATCATTTGGATCTGAACATTCATGCCACAATAAAGAAAATTACATTAAGAATTATGCTAGTTAGCATTCCACATCAAAAAGTCTGTTTTTATCATTTACCTACTCGAGGACGAGCATGAATTAAGCTTGGGGATGCTTGATACGTCTCCAATGTATCTATAATTTTTGATTGTTCCATGCTATTATATTATCCGTTTTGGATGTTTATGGGCTTTACTTTACACTTTTATATCATTTTTGGGACTAACCTACTAACCGGAGGCCCAACCCGTATTGCTGTTTTTTTTGCCAATTTCAGTGTTTCAAAGAAAAGGAATATCAAACGGAGAGCAAACGGAATGAAACCTTCGGGAGCGATCATTTTAGAATAAACGTGATCCAGAGGACTTGGAGTGGAAGTCCGGTGCGCCCCCTAGGGCTGGGCGCGCCCTCACCCTTGTGGGCCCCTCGAGCATCCACTGACCTACTTCTTCCTCCTATATATACCCATGTACCCGAAAAACATCAAAAGTGACCACGAAAAACTATTTCCACCGCCATAACCTTCTGTATCCGCAAGATCCCATCTTGGAGCCTTCGTCGGTGCTCCGCCGGAGGGGGAATCGATCATGGACGGCCTCTACATCATCTCCAAGGCCCTTCCGATGAGTTGTGAGTAGTTTACGACAGACCTTCGGGTCCATAGTTATTAGCTAGATGGCTTCTTCTCTCTCTTTGAATCTCAATACAGAGTTCTCCTCTATCTTCTTGGAGATCTATTCGATGTAACTCTTTTTGCGGTGTGTTTGTCGAGATCCGATGAATTGTGGGTTTATGATCAAGTTTATCTATGAGAAATATTTGAATCACCTCTGAATTCTTTTATGTGTGATTAAGATATCTGCAAGTCTCTTTGAATTATCAGTTTGGTTTGGCCTACTAGATTGATCTTTCTTGCAATGGGAGAAGTTCTTAGCTTTGGGTTCAATCTTGCGGTGTCCTTTCCCAGTGACAGCAGGGGCAGCAAGGCACGTATTGTATTGTTGCCATCAAGGATAAAAAGATGGGGTTTATATCATATTGCATGAGTTTATCGCTCTACATCATGTCATCTTTCTTAATGTGTTACTCTGTTCTTTATTAACTTAATACTCTAGATGCATGCTGGATAGCGGTCAATGTGTGGAGTAATAGTAGTAGATGCAGGCAGGAGTTGGTCTACTTGTCACAGACGTGATGCCTATATACATGTTCATGCTTAGATAATCTCATAATTATTTGCTTTTCTATCAATTGCTCGATAGTAATTTATTCACCCACCCTAATACTTATGCTATCTTGAGAGAAGCCACTAGTGAAACCTATGGCCCCCGGGTCTATCTCTTATCATATAAGCTTTCAATCTACTTTTGTTTGCATCTTTAATTTTCCAATCTATATCATAAAATACCAAAAATATATTTATCTTATCATATTATCTCTATCAGATCTCACTTTCGCAAGTGGCCTTGAAGGGATTGACAACCCCTTTATTGCGTTGGTTGCTAGTTCTTGTTTGTTTGTGTAGGTGCGTGGGACTTCTGAGGAGCCTCCTACTGGATTGATACCGTGGTTCTCAAAAACTGAGGGAAATACTTATGCTACTATTGCTGCATCACCCTTTCCTCTTCAAGGAAAACCAATGCAAGCTCAAGAAGAAGCACCTCGTGACTGCAAAGGGCTCCGGTGGCCACGGCGGGTTGCCGCGCTTTCACCACCGAGCTGTGCAGCGTGGCCTGGCCGGGCAAGTTCAAGCCGGATCTGCCTCCTTGCTACGATGGCACTGCTGGCCCTGCGGAGTTCCTGCAGCTCTACGAGCTGGGCATCGAGGCAGCCAACATAGACGAAAAGGTCATGGCGAACTGGTTTCCCATGGCACTCAAGGATGGTGCCCACACCTGGCTCCTGAACCTGCCTCCCGGCTCGATCTCCTCTTGGGACGAGATGCGCAGTCGTTTCATCGCCAACTTCCAGGGCACTTGCGATCGCCCTCCGGTCGTGGGTGACCTGCGCCGCATCAAGCAGCAGCCTGAGGAGACCCTGCAGAAGTACATCTAGCGTTTCAACAATGCACGCCTCAAGACTCCCAAGGTGACTGAGGAGGCCATCATATCAGCATTCTCCGATGGCGTCTGCGACGTCAAGATGAAGGAGGAGCTTTCCATCCACGAGGATCTGTGCACATCTATGGAGTTGTTCAACCTGGCGACCAAGTGCGCAAGAGATGAGGAAGGGCGCCTCTCCCTCCTCGAGCTTCAAGGTGCTGACTCAGAAGAGAAGAAGGCCAAGGCCAAGGACGTGAAGCACAAAGGAGCAGCTGTACTCGTAGCAGAACCAGACACGAAGCGCGGCAGGGACCAGCCGGAGTCGTCCAAGGGTAGCCGATTCTGCGCCTACCACAACCTCTACACCTACAACACCAACGAATGCTAGGAGCTCAGAGCCGTTCGAGAAGGACGCATCGGTCGACGCCCCGAGCGCAACGACCGGGGCTACGGCCGAGGAGGAGGAAGAGGCGGAGGACGTGTCGGTGTTCTGGGAACGGGGGTCCCCAGACTTGCCTGCCTGCGGCCTGCGGTATGGTTCAAGTGGTGGCCCAGTATGGCCCATCTTCATCAGCGCAAGGCTCAAGACCCTCACGAGGGGCCAAGCCTCGCGGGGCGGACGACACAAGACTTCCTCAGGAACGGCCTCGCCAGGCAGGCTCGCGAGGAGGCTGAGAGATCAAGGCAGGGTACCTCGTGAGGTGCTCATAACGCAAGCCATGACGATCGAGACCAGGCGGGCGCTAGGCGGGCGCCGGCCTGCGCAGTGTCCTTGTTTCCTCTTTGGTGCAAGGGGGGAAAGCACAGGCGTGGAGTACCGAGGCGTCAGGCAAAGGTTGGAATTTCAATGAAACGATACCAAGACCAGCAGAGCGGCAGGATGGAGGTCACCGTGGAGCCCAAGACGACGTCATCACCAGTGCCTTTGGCAGCCGAAGACCAACTTTAGTCAGGATAACTTGTACTAGATGTTCCCCTTCGAAATGGCCGTTGTTCGCGCCCTTCCTGCTCAATATTTGGTAAGAGGGATAGGGCCTCTATAAATAGGGATAGCCACCACAGCTGGGAGGAGATCATCGAGTCCTCATCAGATAGAGAGGCGATCGAGCTCATCCAAGTACTTCATCGCACCACCGCAAGAACACCTCTCGCGAGGCGGTTCATCCTTTGTACTATTCATCATTAGCCCCCGAGGCAATCCACCACACCACACACTAGAGTAGGGTATTACACCACAACGGTGGCCCGAACCAGTATAAATTTTGTCTCCCTTGTGTTGTTCATCGTTTATCTTAGATTTTCGTGAGGCGATCGGATGTGGAGTAGTAGGGGGAAGATCTTCGCGCGTACCCCAGAGTTCGAACCTTAAGGGTCTGCTGGAACCCAACATTCGACATTTGGTGCGCCAGGTAGGGGTGCGCTGGAGCTCTCCCTTCCGTCGACCCGTTATCCATCAGCACCACGCTCTGCCCTCCTCGCGGGAAACACATCGCCTGCTCCGGCTGTCGACGCCGGCGCAGGGACCAGGGGGCTCCGAGCCCTGGCCCCAACCTTGCGACGGTGCGGTGGCCGAACAAGTTCAAGCCAGACATGCCGCCGCGCTACGACGGCATGGCCGATCCGCTTGCCTTCCTGCTAGCGTATGAAGACGCCGTCCTCAAGGCTGGAGGAGACGACAGGGTCATGGCTAACTGGCCGCCCATGGCCCACACCGGCGTCCCGCGCATGTGGCTGCTCCACCTGCCAGCAGCTTCGGTGGCCTCCTGGGAGGAGTTGCGCAACCTCTTCCGCACCCATCATGCTACGCTGGTGCTGAAGGAAATATGCCCTAGAGGCAATAATAAAGTTATTATTTATTTCCTCATATCATGATAAATGTTTATTATTCATGCTAGAATTGTATTAACCGGAAACATGATACATGTGTGAATACATAGACAAACATATAGTCACTAGTATGCCTCTACTTGACTAGCTCATTAATCAAAGATGGTTATGTTTCCTAACCATAGACATGTGTTGTCATTTGATTAGTGGGATCACATCATTAGAAGAATGATGTGATTGACATGACCCATTCCGTTAGCCTAGCACTTGATCGTTTAGTATACTGCTATTGCTTTCTTCATGACTTATACATGTTCCTGTGAACACTTTGGGTACTACCAAACGTCACAACGTAACTGGGTGATTATAAAGGAGTACTACAGATGTCTCCGAAGGTACATGTTGAGTTGGCGTATTTCGAGATTAGGTTTTATCACTCCGATTGTCGGAGAGGTATCTCTGGGCCCTCTCGGTAATGCACATCACTATAAGCCTTGCAAGCAATGTAACCAATGAGTTGGTTACGGGATGATGCATTACATAACGAGTAAAGAGACTTGCCGGCAACGAGATTGAACTAGGTATTGGAAACCGACGATCGAATCTCGGGCAAGTAACATACCGATGACAAAGAGAACAACGTATGTTGTTATGCGGTTTGACCAATAAATATCTTCGTAGAATATGTATGAACCAATATGGGCATCCA